>JAJHJA010000126.1:0-686461 GCA_021202915.1 Heliconius himera | reverse complement strand
TAATGCCTCCAGAATTCGGCAGAAAATGGGGAACGGAGTGTCTTAACATTAGGTTCCCTCTGCCTGCTGTGTGCGGGATACAGCGTGAAGCTGATTTAATTTAATTTTAATTTTAGTAATATATAAAACAAAGAAAAAACACAAGAAAATAATATTTTTCATGTTCTATACGTTTCAAAACATTTACTCTGTTTCATATTAAAGATACATAGAAGCCGCAATTATGTAAAGATATTAGAGATATTAAGGCGATGCCTATATTCGTTGAGTTAGAAACAATGCGCCATAAGTTGTCGTAACGGAACGGAACTTTAATATCAGTGTAAGATCGTAGGGCGGCTATGTAGCAACAACGCCGGTAAGGAGGTACTTATATAAAAGCTCTTGCAAAAATGGATGTATGACATAGAAGATTAAAGAGATAGCACTTATTCACTCCATCTATATTATTTCCAGGCATATTATTCTTACTCTTTTCCGACTAGTGAAGCTTTCACGTAAATTATAAAGTAATCACGTGCAAAGAATGACAGTTAAATGTGTAAATGACTGAGAAAAAATGCTTGCCTGTGTGTGCCAGCCCACTGAGACTGCATTATTATTTAAAGGAGGATCTCCAGTTGCGATGGGCCCCTTAGGTACTAGCAGTAAAGTTCGTCGTAATTCATCGGAAGTTATGAAAATCAGTATTTTTCCAAATCCCGAACACCACATTGATGAATGTACCAAAGAAAGTTTAACATCATTGAAATTGTTACCATCGTACGCAGATGCATCCGGTAACCTTTTAAATCTCCGTAAAATAGAGAGAAAGGCTAAATCTACCAAAATTCTAGTAAATCCCGTGTGCCCAGATAGCGTCAGCGATGATAGCAATACTTCAAAATCCACAAGTAAAAAATGGAATGGTAAAAAGAAGCGTCTAAAAATAGGGTTCACTAAAAATCATAAAATAGACAATCCTGATGCACAGAATAAAGCAATTAGTCGTGACGAAGCGAAAGAAGATAAAAAATCAATATCGTGTTTTAAAATCAAAAGCCGAGAAGATAAATCACGTACTAACGAAGACAGAAACTCAGGTCGGGAAAATTACACGAACGAAAATGCAAGCAATTCAATGAGCGCAGAAAAACCCGATCTCATTAGACATTCGAGAAAAAGTAGCAAAGAGACGTTAATAGACGAAGGCACTATGACCGACGCATCCTTGGGCACTGATCAGTTCGTGGGAAGTACTGACGGCGCAACGACGGTGGAAAAGGATGAGGTGAGTCGTTTATTTTATTTGTTTTCTCGATGTTTTATGTGGTTTTTTAAGATAGAATTGTTATGGTGAATATTTTGGTGATAGTTTTGGCGGCAACTTTGTCTATTTCATAATAAAATAAAATAACAGTCGACAAACTTATATTGAAATTACTTAGTAAAATGGATCAATTTGATACATTTTTTTTCTTTTTATATTTTTTTATAGTTTTACATTGTATTCTGCATATATGGGTAGGCACTGGGAACCTAGTATTAAGACATTTCGTTAACATTACTACATTTCTGTTTCCCTCCTACTTTCCGCCCAATTCTGGAAGCATTTCGCGTTACGTGTCGAAACACAACACCGCGCTTTGCCTCACTACCAGAGCGAGCCTTAAATATTTCATTTCCTCGTGTGGGAATCGAACACCTAACCTGTCGCGTTTACAGTCACACACTACGCCTCAGCTCTGGCTTTTTAAAAAATAAGCCTGATATTTCGAGTCCAATTTAGTTTATTGATAATTTATTTTATTGCTAGAAAAAGTACTCTGAGGCATTATAATAGACAGATAGAAACTCTCCTTTATAAATTAAAAGAGAAATTACTCACCAAGTTTATTACTAAAAAGTTACAAAACGAAGATAAAGTATAGAACGTGGCTCAATGATAAAAAAGTGATTAGTTGTCTAATTTTACATAGAATTGAGTCCATTGTTAGTATTTCTGTCGCCTTCGTTGTGCGGGTCAATCTGTATGCTAATGAAGCTCGGGGACGTTCTAGGCTTCTTTTTCTTATCTTTATTACTTTTATCTGGACAAATGCCCTTCTATTTTAGATCCAGTTAAGTTATAAAAAATTTTAATTACATTGGAAAATTAATTACATCTTCTACTACTTGATATACAGCGGCTTTGTCCGTGCTCTTACGTTATATAGGTATTTTTTTGTATTTATATTGATCTTGGACACTGTTTATTAATTTTTAAAATAAACATAGGTTCGTTTCAATAGAAAGCTTTTCCTATATAAAAAATCAGCTTCACACTGTATCCCGCACACAGCAGGGTAGGCAGAGGGAACCTAGTGTTAAGACACTCCGTTCGCCACTTTCTGTCGAATTCTGGAGGCATTGCGTGTTGAGTGGCAGAACTCAACGCCTCGCTTTGCCTCGACACCAGAGCGAAAAAATGGAAATATAAATTTAAGTAAACATTTCATCTTCTCGAGTGGGGATCGAACCCACAACCAGTCGATTTTATTACAGTCACACTTCGTGCCGCTGCGCCACAACTGGCCTCAGTACCAGGCCTTTCCCTATATTCTATAATTATAGTCTTGAACACTATAGATAAACAATATGTTGAAAAATTGTAGATAAATGATGAAATTAGATTCTAATCTCTTCCAATAAGGACTTTATTTACTTGATATTCTCTATCACTTACTACGGTAAACTAATCATAAAACTATTGGAAAATAATTAATTTTCTTGGCAACAGACGCTTTTGTTAAATACATAGACTTTAATTTATACCACTCCTATTTTATAAATGAAACGAAGTAAGAATAAACAAGAATATTCAATTAAAGAAACGAAACGAGCCCACTCTTAAGGAATGTCACTATTTATTATTCAATAAATTTTGAGTAAATATTATTTAGAAAGAACAAAGAAGTATTATAACTTATTCGTAAAAATGTTTTCATTTTCTTTTCTATTTCACCAACCGCTATTAATACTTAAAAAAATATATCAGCTTCACGCTGTATTTTGCTCACAGAAGGATATTAAGAGGGAAGCTAGTACTAAGACACTCCCTTCCTCACTTCCTGTCGGATTTTTCGAAGTATTGCGTATTGAGTGGCAGTACTTAACGCCGTACATTGTCTTAGTGCCAGAGCGATATAAAAAAATGAAATTGTATTATTATTTATATTGTACGAACATATAAATATTACATTGTGTTGTTTGTTCAAAGAAAGTCTCACTCAAAGGAATGGCAAAGTCATCTATTAAAAAATGCTGTGAAAAAAGCCAAGTGACATCGACCAGTTTTCATGAGCTAATGGTTCTGTGAAATGACGGGGTGTGACTTAGAAATAGGCCTTTATAGAGCTCCTCTACTTTAACTTTAAAATTTACTATTTATATTTCAATATGTTATACTTCAAGTATACGTATGTATATGTATGTATGTATTCATGTATCCTTAAAATACATTATATATTTGTGATTAATTTAACTTGAATAAGTAAATAAAGTAAAATATTCGTGTTTTTTTTTTCTAGTGTTAGACACCCTGTTCCCTACTTTCCGCCGAATTTTTCAAGGCATTGTGTGTTGAGTGGCGAAACTCAATGCCGGGTTTTTTGCCTTGGTCCCAAATGTTTTCATTTATTATTAAATAAATAATAATTTATTCCCTCGAGTGGAGATCGAACCCATAACCGTCGCGTTACAGTAACAATCTTGTGCTCCCGAGCCACGATGGCCTCTTAAATATGGAAAGTATTTAAATATATTTTAATATATTGGTTAGTATTTAAATATATATATGAATATATATTACCTTAAGTAATTACACCGTAACCAAATCAAGTGAAAGCATCACCATATCAAGAAGCTAGTATTATTAACTGAGAGTAGCGGCACGTCAAAGATTTCAAAACATAATGAATAACGATCGAGAGAGAGAGAGAAAGAGAGAGATAAAAAATTCACAACTTATAATTAAGTCTCTGTGAAAATGTTTATATTTAAAAAAATTAATGGAAACGAATGGAATTGTAAAGTCGCGTCGTGTTATTTTTATTTTTTTGAGCTAAAAGCCTCACAATTTTTACAAAGTATAAGAGGCTACATTTTATCTGATATAACTTTAATTAACTTTTCTAATATACAAAATATAAGGTATTTCTATTTTTAAATTTATCAAATCTTTATTTCAAGAAACCTTTCAAAGTTGTTTGCAAACCTAACCCTTTTTATTTCGCAATTAAAAGTTTTCGATTGTTTTTTAAGGTTTTATAAAAGTTAACAATTTTTCCATTTGGCGTTTTTGCATTTTTGAGGAATCTTCATTACTGTTGTAAAATTTTGTCGTAGCGGAACCTTCTATATCTGTGGTAGTACATACAAATAGCTCTTTTTGCCGTATCTTCAAAGACGTTTTAAAACGAGTGTGTTACCTAACATACAGGTACTATAAACGCAATAAAGAGTGAATCAAAATGTTATATATATATATATATATATATATATATATATATATATATATATATATATATAACTAATGTAGTATATTTCTTATAACTTTTCTCAACACGTAATTATTATTTATTAACGTTTTAATTTTGAGGCCAGTCATGGCGCAGCGGCACGAAGTATGACTGCAAAATCGACTGGTTGTGGGTTCGATCCCCACTCGAGGAGATGAAATATTTATTTAAATTTATATTTCCATTTCTTCGCTCTGGTGTCGAGGCTAAACGCGGCGTTGACTTCTGCCACTTGACACGCAATGCCTCCAGAATTCGGCAGAAAGTGGGGAACGGAGTCTCTTAACACTAGGTTCCCTCTGTTTACCCTGCTGTGTGCGGGATACAGCGTGAAGCTGATTTAGTTTTTATTTTTCTTTTCAAAATTTCAATAAAACAAATATAGAAATATCTTTACGTTAGTTACGTTTTGTAAAATATTCTGTAATTCTGTAAAAGACAATGTTAATCTATTTTTTATTATAAAAAAATATGTAGTAAGTATATTCTTTTCGTACCGGAGATTAAATTAGTTGAGCTTTAATCAGTTACGAAGTTTACTCGGAGTTGGACGAGCTGTTGGCTTTGTCCATAACTTATTAGATAACCTTGTAACATTATAATGTGAAATTTCAATTTATCTCTTTCCGGAAGCAACTTTGGAAAGCATAATAAACTACAACAGCAAAAAAAGAAATTACGTAGAAATAAATGGAATGGAATACCTAAATATATTTATATGGTGACGCGATTTTGTTTTTTAATAATGTATATTTTGAGGCCAGTCGTGGCGCAGCGGCAGAAAGTGTGACTGTAAAACCGACTGGTTGTGGACTTGATCCTCACTCGAGGAGATGAAATATTTACTTAAATGTATATTTCCATTGCTTTGCTCTGGTGTCGAGGCAAAGCGCGGCGTTGAGTTCTGCCACTTAACACGCAATGCCTCCACAGTTCGGCAGAAAGTGGAAAACGGAGTGTCTTACAGTAGGTTCCCTCTGTCTACCTTGCTCTGCGCGGGATACAGCGAAGCTGTACATAATTTGTATTTTTAGTTAATAAAGAATCGTATTGTGTTATATTGGTAGAGGGAAGAACGGAATATTTTACCAGTTTTATCATTAGGTTCCCTTAGTCTTTCACGCTACATGTGAGAAATGCGTATAGTTAAAAAAAAAATAACACTAACTTATATTATATATTTGAAACATGTCTCAGTAAGGATATTTCATTCCGATTCGCCTGTATATCCAAACATCAAAGCAAAAGCAAATTATTTATCATTGCCCGACGAAATGTACAAATCCGTCAACACTTAGATCTATTTCAAGTAGACTAACATCCTGTCGTCTCTACTTACATATTCAAAACATTAAACCGATTTCAGACTCGGTATTAGAGTAACCAAATTGTTATAGCCATACCCATCAAATGTGCGGAACAGACCTAAATAAACGTGATGTCCATTTAGATCGCAAAAATGATTCGGTACAAGACTTAAAATCTTTTATATCCTTTTAAGTTATCTTGTCAGCTTCACGCTGTATCACGCAACATAGCAGTGTAGGCAGAGGGAACCTAGTGATAAGACACTCCGTTCCCCACTTTTTTTTAAAGTTATATAGTAATTATAGTAATTGAGGCCAGTCGTGGCGCAGCGGTACGAAGTGTGACTGTAAAACCGACTGGTTGTGGGTTCGATCCCCACTCGAGGATATGAAATATTTACTTAAATGTATATTTCCATTTTCTTCGCTCTAGTGTCGAGGCTAAGCGCGGCGTTAAATTCCGCCACTCAACACGCAATGCCTCCAGAATTCGGCAGAAAGTGGGGAACGGAGTGTCTTAACATTAGGTTCCCTCTACCTACCCTGTGTGCGGGATACAGCGTGAAGCTGATAAAAAATATGTTAAAAAATATTACAACATACTTTCTTAGATATTTTATATAAAATATTTGCAAGGAATCCCAAGGACTTTATACCCGCAGCTGACCAATCAACCGAATCATCCGGGATTAAGAATTGGATCCTTTATTTGGAGATATTTTCCGTATAATATAAGATAGAGAAGATACATGAAAATTGTGAACTCTATCGTTATAATATTAAATTTAACTCATAGTTATAGCTCATAGTTAGTATTTAGTAAAGAAATTGAAAAAATAAGATATACTATTACGTTATTAGTAATTAATTGTAAAAGAAAAATGTAATTGTAATTATTTTGAATAAATAATCCAGAATTCAGCGGGATGTGGGAAACGAAGTGTCTTAGCACTAGGTTTCCTGTGCCTATCCTGCTGTGTATGGGATACAGTGTGAAGCTTAAAATTTGAGAATTGTAATTTAATAAATAAAATTTTCCAACCAGCACGTCTAAGTGTAGTTTTGCTTTCTCCCAATCAACAAGCAGTTTTCAGGCGAAAAACGGAGAATGGAGTGTATTAAAACCGAGCATAAGGTGCAAAGTCAAAAATATATTTAGTTTGCACTTATTATTTACAGATTTTGCGTGATTATTTTGACTAAAAACTTTTTCCAGCTTCCCGATGGAGGCATTGCGTGTTGATTGGCGGATCTCAACGCCGCGCTTTACCTCAACTCCGGGGCGAAGACATGAAAATACATATTTTTTAACTTTCTCGAATGGGAAGCGAAACTACAACCTGGCGCGCTTACAACCACGTTTGTGCCACTGCGCCATGACTGGCCCCAATAAAAAATGTATATAATAATTATAAGCAAAGAGATTGGATGGGAATGCTTTTAATAGTTTAAAATTGAGTTCCTATCGTAACAAGCTCATTTCAGACTTACGCACCAATATAGATTAATTAACATTTTAATTAAAACTGCGTTTATGGGTTATGTTTACTTAAAAAGGAAAACGTGATAAAGTTACTTATTGTTATTATATTATAGGATTAATTGCTAACTAATATTTTTTGGAAAACATTTAAAAATTTGAACGTAGCGGGATTTGAACCCGCGCCTCTTGGAAACCTGTGTGGGATAACACTTTAGAAATGTAAAAAATAATTGTTAAGTATTTAAATACTGTGTGAAATTATTGTTATTTTATATTATTTAGAAAATTTTGTAAATCTATAGGAATTTAAATGCAAACGACCACATAGTTATACCATATGATACGAGAATAAATATTTTTCTTTAAGCATAACCGAATGCCGAATTCTGGAGGTATTGAGTGACAGAACTCGACGCCGCGCTTAGCCTCGACACAAGAGCGAAGAAATGGAAATATAAATTCATCTCATCGAGTGGGGATCGAACCCATAACCAGTCGGTTTTACAGTCACACTTCGTTCCGCTGCGCTACGACTGGCCTCAACTTTACAAAAAAAAGTAAATATTCAAAATATAATCGTATAACATAAGAATTATTTACTTTTTACCATTTATTTGAAAGCGAATAGTCTAAAACCCACAAACGAAGTTAAGCTTTAATTTTCCTAAACAGATCGCTTATCGCTATACAATAAATCCGTCGGCTTATCCTTCTTCTAAGTAATCTCGTGTTTTAATTAATGGTTTTTATAAACAAACAAATTTTACTAGTATGTAAAAATAAAAATAAATCAGCTTGTAACACACTCCATTCCCCACTTTCTGCCGATTTCTGGAGTCATTGCGTGTTAAGTGGCCGCCGCCGCTCTTTGCCTCGACACCAGAGCGAAGGGAAATATAAACTTAAGTAAATATTTCATCTCCTAGAGTGGGGATCGAACCCACAAAACAGTGGGTTTTACAGTCACACTTTGTGCCGCTGCGCCACGACTGGCCTCATGTATATAGTGTTCAGAAATCTAAAGCTGTCTGCTATTGCTTATGTTTAAGGCAAAACTTTAGAACGTACGTACGTGCTAGTGCTAAGTAACTGATTATTAAGAAATATCACAGACCCTGAAGGCTAATTCCTGATAAACTTATATAATGAGAAATTTTACTAATCTCAATTTAATTTAATGTTAGTAAAAAATAAATAAATCTGCTTTTCGCTGTATCCCGCACACAACAGGGTAGGCGGTGTGAACCTAGCGTTAAGACACTCCGTTCCTCATTTTTCGCCGAATTCTGAAGGCATTGCGTGTTGAACGGAACTCAACGCCGCGCTTTGCTACTACGCTTTGGTATTTGAATTTGAATATACTACGTAAGAAGAAGTCGGTCGTCATACACTTTTAAAACGTAACTTATTTGCCTTATTGTGTCCAGCTCTTTTCAGGATAATGAGATTTTCTGGTCTAATGGTGATATTTTACCTTTTAGTTAGTAACATATTGTGTTTATGGCCAGCCAACCGCAGATTTGTGGATATGTTATATATTGGAAAATATACCTATAATGAAATATATTTAAGTCCGTCAGGCCCTCGTGGCCCAGGGGCACAAGGGTGTGACTAAAACGCTACGGTTATAGGTTCGATCTCCACTCGAGGAAATTACTATTTCTTAATAACATATCTTCGCTCTGGCACCAAGGCATAAGCCCGGCCGACACTCAACACGCAATGGCTCCAAAAATTCGGCGGAAAGTGGGAAATGGATTGTCTTAACACTATTTTCCCTCTGCCTACCTGCTGTATGCGGGACACAGCGTGAAGCTGATCAAATATATTAAAATGTACGGAATACATAATATGTTTCTATATATTGCTCTCGTGCGCCAAAATGAAACTCCTACTTCTAACACTTGTCAATATATTCTAGGTAAAGCAGAACTTTCGTGAAACACAGTAGATCTACATTTCTAAATATATAGTAAGCATACACTCCTTGCTAATGAGGACCCCGCCTTTATTAGCCTTACCCAGAATAACAAACAACCACTCCCAAGTCAATAAATAATACACATCGGCTTCATGTTTCGACCCTTACTTACTGATGAGCTAGCTAACCTGGTCTGGAAAACATATATCAAAATTCTAATAATTTTATAGTACTTTCGAAGGTTGAATAATAAATATTATATGCTTTAATAATAACGTGGTTCTATTTATTTGCTAGCGTGGATTGAATCTAGTATAATTTATTTTAATGAAATATATTTTATTTAGTGCACCTAAAACGAAAGCCATTTGATTTGTTTTCAAAGTAACTGTCAAAAGTGGTTTAGTAGTCTGAGATAGGCTGAGAAAGTTCAGTGACAACACACTACATTTTCGCGTTTTTAGGCAATTTAAGTGAAAAATACTTTATTTTCAAGCTAATATGTCTTTTCTGATGGCGAAGTTCTATAAATTGTGGCCTTTCCTATATTAAGGTACACATAATTGCAAACAACAATGAATTTTATTTTGGCTGTCGCGTTTCTTGCGACGTAGGGCGGGCGGCGCTATTTATTTTCTGGACGAAATAAGCGTCCCCATTTCTCTACTTACGAATTGCTCTAACATCACTTCTAAGATGGTTGGGTCGGCCCTAAGTGTATAAAAGTGTTCCCTTTCAGAACGGGTCAAAGCGTGACCGCGTTGGTTTTAAATTCCCATTTTCATTTTTACGTGCTTCTACTGAGCTGGCGCGAATTAAATTTTTAATTCTAGTCTGTAGCGTCTTTTATTTGAAATTCCCTCTTTGCGATACTTGACTTTTCACAAGCGTTAGGCGGAAGACAAAAGGGGAAAAATAATGTCAACCGAAAGAATAGGGCCAGAACAAAACAGGGTGAAGAGGTGAGCCAGGGTGTGCTATTGTTATACACTGATGGTAAGGGACAACGTAAAAGTATCTACTCTTACTCTTTTAGAAATTAGCCTTGTTTTACTGATGATATAAAAGGTGTTCTTTTTTTATAATTATTCTTTTGCTTTACCTGGTGAGTGCCAAAGTGGCGCAGAGCGGATAGGTTTTTAACATTAAAATATATGCCGCGCAGTTTGTCACTAGTAAATTATTAATAACTCTAAAGCATACAGAAACTATATGTTCATTATTAATAATTAAAAATCACAAAGCCTCTTAACTTTATTATAAAACGAATGATTACAGAAAAGTGAAATAAAATATTCATTTGTTATATTGTATTACTTAATGATTTTTGTTACAAATAATCTAGGATACTACTAATTGCTGATGCTTAACGAAACCTGAAAATGAGTAGTTAATCCGATAAGCCGCAAGTTACTCCAAAGTTGGTGAAATATTTATTGAGGCCTTTTGGTAGGATTACGTGGGTAATAATTAGGTAGTAGGTTATTAGATATTAGATATAAAAAAGTAAGTCACTAAGGACTAAATTAAATATTAATGGCTTTTATTGAGATGCCATGTAGGAATACAATAAATATATCAATACAGTCAATATAAATATTTACAACACTATGTAAGGTCGTGGTCTCCAACTTTTAGAATCGCTGTATCTCAGAAATGACTCCTTAAAAGTGTAAAGACAATTTTTGGATTATATTATGGTCTAGCATTTTACTTATCTGTTTTTCAATTTCATTAAAAGATTTGAATCAACGGTTTGTTTTATATCTTATTTAATGCTTTAATAATAAATCAGTTTATTTTAACCCGTATTATTACTTTATAGAGTTAAAAGAACATTATCCTAACAATATATACTTTTATAACACAAAAGAAATTATTTTTACATTTTTAAACGGTTTTATTTAGCTTGGCCAGTTTGTTTGGATCAAATTTAGTGATTGGAATTTTACCTCCTTCCTGACACCAGATCGATTTGATATTTGGTACCCACTCTTAATATTGATGACAATACAATAAAAAAAAATGTAAAATCAAATAATAAAATCGTTGGACGCGACTATCATATATTAATTCTAAATACGCGACGCCCAACGATTTTATTATTTGTCTGATCAATACCCCAGATTGATGAGAAGATTGGTGCAATCTGGTAGCTAGGACTTACCGAATTATTTTTTAGCTTTTAGTACATTATTTTTATTGTAATAAAACATAAAAATATTTTTTTATTTAATTTATTAAATATAAATTGTCCGTTGTTATTTATCGAGACCATGCATGGCGCAGTGTGACTAGTCGTGGGTTCGACCTCCACTCGAGAAGATGAAATATTTATTTAAATTTATATTTCCATTTCTTCGCTCTGGTGTCGAGGTTAAGCGCGGCGTTGAGTTCTGCCACTCAACACGCAATGCCTCCAGAATCAGGCAGAAAGTGGGGAACGGAGTGTCTTAACACTAGGTTCCCTTTGCCTACCCTGCTGTGTGTGGGATACAGCGTGAAGCTGATAAAAAATATAAATTGTTATAAAATATAGGTACACAGAATGGCAGGTACTAGCGAGGATGTCACGGTGAGATTGAAGAAGAACGTGCTCAGCTGGTTTGGGCACGTCGAACGAATGAATGATGAAAGAATGGCAAAAAAGATTTATTATGGAAAAGTGAGCGGTAAGAGAGGTAGGGGGAGACCTCGGTTGACCATCAAAAACACAGTATCAAAGATACTGGAGGAAGGTCACGTAAAAAGCATGAGGACCCCCCGGAGGGCATGTATGAAGAGGTTGATGACAGTGGACGAGGCGAAAGAGGTATGTAGAGACCGTAGCGCTTGGCGCTCCGTTTTCTCTGGCTACCCCGCTAGGGATAAAGCGTGAAGTTAGTAGTAGTAATAAAATATAACATTTTTGGTAATGTGTGTGGTGAAAGTTAATGTTCGTAGACGATTAGTATTAATAATCAAGTCTTTTATAACACAACAAAATATTTATTGCACATAAAAACGAAAGTCACAAGAAACACAATAGAAAGATAGTCCACACAATTTACAAATAATAAAGAAGGAGTGTACATATATCGGAAACAAAACTACAAGAACGTTCACTAAACAATAGGTACGGTAAGTAGTGGCCGATATATAGCGAGTGCAAGGAATCCGCGACGGTTGGGTGTTTGCGACTCACTAGCCGGCGATACGTTTCGCACGGTCAGCTGTGGACGACCCAAAATGACGTCACACGGCTCAGGTAGCTGTTGCCGTGCAGATTATAAATCATTTTAACCGACATAGTTGATTTGTGAGTTATGTGTTTAAATGTATATAAAAATTGAAATAAATAATTTTCTAATTTATAATTTATGTTTATATAATATAATAGATTTTTAATAAATAAATAAATATGTGAAATTATATTTTATATAAATAAATGATTAAATAAATTGATTGGAATTAGTGGGAGTAGCCCACATCACTCCCCCCCAGAGACCGTCTTACGGGTGAAAGTAATCAGGGAAGCGAACTACGCGTCCAGAGCGAGTTTTTACTTCATCCTGAGTGGTAGTAGTGGGAGCTTGAAGGTTTGAAGAGGGATCGGGAGTAGGATTGAGGTTGTGACTGTAGGTAGGGATGGGATTTGGATCTGCTAGGATGTATGCAGGTTTTATGCGATCTATCGATACAGTCACTTTTTTGCTCCTAACCATGATTGTAAATGTTTTTTCATTTCTCTCCACAACTTCATACGGACCAGTATATGGAGGTTGTAATGTACCTCTTACTGAGTCATCCCGTAAAAAGACATGGCTGCACGAACTTAAATCTTTGAATACAAAAAAATTATTTTTGCTATGTCGTGCAGCTGGTGACGGTCGTAGCTGGGAAGCGATATGCCGGATTCGGGTGGCAAAGTCAGAAAGATCTGTGCTTTGTGGAGGTGTGAGGTGGAAAAATTCTCCCGGAAGTCTTAACGGCTCACCATAAACAAGCTCAGCGGAAGAAGCTTGGAGTTCTTCTTTAAATGAGCTCCTGATTCCCAATAAAACTAAAGGCAGTGTGTCTAACCAATTGCTGTCTGCATGACACATTAAGGATGCCTTCAGCTGACGGTGGAACCTCTCCACTAAACCGTTGCAGGCTGGGTGATACGCGGTAGTACGGCGATGTTTGAATCCAATCATTCTTCCGAGATATTGGAAGAGTGTGGATTCAAATTGCCGACCACGATCAGTCACTATGTCTGTAGGACATCCAAATCTGGATATCCAAGATATGAGTGCCTTACCAACGGTTTCCGCTGTCATGTCTGCCATGGGTATCACTTCAGGCCATCGTGTGAATCGGTCTACTATAGTCAGACAATAACGATGGCCTTGCGATGGGGGTAGGGGTCCAACTATGTCTACGTGAATGAAAGCAAATCTAGCTCGAGGCAATTCAAACGTGCCTAAGGGTGACGATACGTGTCGATGCACCTTAGCTTTTTGACACGCCAGACATTTTCGAGACCACTCTCGACAGTCTTTACGAATTCCTGGCCACACAAAGCGCTGCGCTATCAGCTTAGCTGTAGCATTGGCACCAGGGTGGCTCAGGTTGTGCAAGCTGTCGAAGAGCGGTTTTCGTAAAGTTTTGGTAACGAAAGGTCTGGGTGTCTTTGTACTTACATCACAGTAGAGCATAGTTGGACTGTTAGGGAGTGGGAGTTTTTCTAGACGGAGTGATGATTCACCGTCCAGAAGTTGATTAAGCTCCGGATCTGAGCTTTGGGAAGAAGCGAGCAAGTGTATGTCGATTGACATTTGCAGTTCATCGATACGTGACAATGTATCGGCGACAACGTTGTCCTTACCGGAAATGTGTCTAATATCGGTGGTGAACTGCGAAATGTAATCGAGGTAGCGATACTGCCGAGGCGAACAGTTTGCTTTTCTCTCATGAAAAGCAAAACTGATCGGCTTATGGTCAGTATACACTACGAAGTGTCTCGCTTCTACCATATGCCGAAAGTGTTTGATACCTTCATATATGGCGAGAAGTTCACGGTCATATGGCGAGTACTTCTGTTGAGCCGGAGTGAACTTCCGTGAAAAGAATGCAAGTGGTTGCCACTCTCCATTATAAAATTGCTGCAAAACTGCACCCATTGCCAAGTCAGATGCATCAGTTACTAATGCTAACTTTGACTGACAATCTGGGTGTGCAAGTAATGCAGCATTGCACAAGCTTTCCTTGCACTGATTGAAAGCTTCTAAGGCTTCGTGGGAAAGTTTGATAGGGTGGGAAGCTTTAATTGACCCTGTGAGCAAGGCATTCAAAGGTGCTTGAATTTCAGCGGCGTGTGGTATGAAGCGCCTATAAAAATTAAGCATTCCCAGAAAACGCCTAAGCTGTTTGGCATTTTGTGGTGTGGGAAAATCCTTAATCGCCTGTACTTTGGACTCGAGCGGGATAGTGCCTGATGCAGAAATATGGTATCCTAAAAATGTTACCTCTTTTACGCCAAAAACGCACTTTGAAGTGTTGACGACGATACCATACTCTTTCATGCGACGAAAGAGTTCGTGCAAGTGCCGCTCGTGCTCAGACTCATCCCTGGAGAATACAAGAAAATCGTCAAGGTAGCAATAGCAAAAGTCGAGGCCTCTGGTCATCTCGTCAACAAACCTTTGGAAGGTTTGTCCTGCATTCCTGAGACCGAAGGTCATGTAGGGGAACTCGAACAAACCAAAAGGTGTGCTTATTGCCGTCTTCTTGATGTCTTCCTCGTTGACTGGTATCTGGTTGTACGCCTTCATTAAATCTATGGAAGAGAATATTTTACAACCAGAGATATTATGAGCAAAATCGTGAATGTGTCTGATTGGATATCGATCAGGAATAGTACGTGCATTGAGGAGTCTATAGTCGCCACAAGGGCGCCATCCATTTTCTTTTTTGGGTGCGAGATGTAGGGGTGAAGCCCATGAGCTCTCGGAAGGGCGCGCGGTACCATTATTTAGCATAAGCTGAAATTCTTGTCGCGCAATTTTTAATTTGTCAGGTGCTAATCTGCGGGGAGTGCATGAAATTGGGGGACCAGGAGTGGTGCGAATGAAATGTACTGTGTTGTGCCTTGGTGTACTTGTTATGCCAGAAGGGCGAGTAATTTCAGGGTACATATCTAAAATTTTATGAAATTTAGTGTCGCCTTTTACAATTTTTATAGAATGAATGTTATTGCTAGCATAAGATGCACTGGCTGAGAGCGTGGTAGCATTGTCGATTAGGCGTTGATTGCGGCAATCTACAACTAAATTATAAAAACTAAGAAAATCAACGCCTATGATCGGTTTAGTAACATTAGCTACAATAAAGCGCCATATAAAATTACGCCTAAGGCCAAAATTCAAGCTAAGCTCGACAAACCCGTAAGTATCTATTATACTTCCATTGGCAGCGATGAGGTGGTAGTCCGTCTTGGCCCGTCGTTCCTTGAGTGCGGAGTAGGGGTAGACGCACAGGTCACTCCCGGTGTCCACCAGGAAGTCCAGCTTTGTGGTGTGGTCCTTCACGAAGAGGCGACTCGCAGAGGGCGGGCAATCGTCAGTCGCCATCAGCGACTGCTCCTGGAATTTCCTGCATTGCTTCACACCTTTTGTCGCACTAGATTGTGACTTAGTATTCCTCCGTGGTGAAGCGGAAGAAGGTGATGGACCGCGAGGCTTGTACATAGACCGAGTATGTTCCTCTAATTTTAGTGCTAACTGTTTCACCATATTTCTAAGCTCAGCGATCTCACTGGGCGGGTGTACTGGCATACTCGTCGATGTTGATGCGACGTTGTGAGGTAAAGTAATCTCCTGTATTCGATCCGCCAAATCCGATAATTGTTCAGTGGTGTGGGTAGTCTGAGAAGTAAGCACGGTTTGAATTTTCTCCGGTAAACGGTCACACCAAATTGTTTTAATAACATCTTCTGATACCGAAGGTCCTGCTAGGTCCTGAAGGTGTCTCAGAAATTGCGAAGGCTTCCTGTCCCCAAGCTCCTCATGCATGAGTAGTTGTCTTATCTTATTTTCTTGAGATGTAGTAAGTCGTCGAATTAATTCCGTTTTAATTTTATTATATTTATTTTCCGCTGGAGGGTTGATAATAATTTCCTTAACCGTTTTTGCAATCGGCATGTCCAAGTTAGTAATAACATAGGTATATTTAGTATGGTCATCGGTAATATTATAATTATAAAATTGTCCTTCCAATAATGCAAACCATATTTCTGGATCGTCTGCAGAAAATTGCGGAATTTTAAAATTATTCCGACATCCCAACGACATATCGTGTCGTTCGCTTGAAACGCGCACTTTACGCGTGCGACCTACGGTGACGTGGTCGCCGTTACGCGAACCGGCGGTTTTAACGGATTCACTGCTATCACTCATAATGTGCACTGTTCGGGGTCACCAGTTTGGTAAAGTGTGGTGGTGCGAGTTAATGTTCATAGACGATTAGTATTAATAATCAAGTCTTTTATAACACAACAAAATATTTATTGCACATAAAAACGAAAGTCACAAGAAACACAATAGAAAGATAGTCCACACAATTTACAAATAATAAAGAAGGAGTGTACATATATCGGAAACAAAACTACAAGAACGTTCACTAAACAATAGGTACGGTAAGTAGTGGCCGATATATAGCGAGTGCAAGGAATCCGCGACGGTTGGGTGTTTGCGACTCACTAGCCGGCGATACGTTTCGCACGGTCAGCTGTGGACGACCCAAAATGACGTCACACGGCTCAGGTAGCTGTTGCCGTGCAGATTATAAATCATTTTAACCGACATAGTTGATTTGTGAGTTATGTGTTTAAATGTATATAAAAATTGAAATAAATAATTTTCTAATTTATAATTTATGTTTATATAATATAATAGATTTTTAATAAATAAATAAATATGTGAAATTATATTTTATATAAATAAATGATTAAATAAATTGATTGGAATTAGTGGGAGTAGCCCACACATTATTATAATTATTTTGATATTAACAGATTTCGTAACAATTTTTCTTTATATACATATATAAATAAATACTTTTAAATATTAAACATATGGAATATATACATTTAAATATATTTGTTTTACAACAAAATGTTGTTCAAGCTTCCCATTATATGACGGTGAAACAAACTTTTACAATTAAGTCTTAGCGGCATGCCATATAAAATATCCTGAAATTCCTGCTTAGAAAATGTTTATGCTGAAAATGATTACTGCAAACTCGACTTTAACTGTATGAAAATAAGACTGTAATAATCTGTTCTTGCTTCTTATTAATATGTTATATTAATGTAAACAAATTTAAATTATATTATTTGTCGCAATCTTTATATTTAATGTTAGCTTAATAGTCATTTTAATAATAACAACGTTAAAATCTTTTAACGTCTGCTATTAAAACCAGTCGTCGAAGAAGCGTGTGACTGAAAAGCGACAGTGGGTTGGATTCCCACTTTAGGGGGAATTAATTATTATTAATATTTTCATTTTATCGTTCTGGGAACAAGGCAAAGCGCGGTGTTGAGTTTCGCTACTCATCTCACAACGCCTCGAAAATTCGGCGGAAGATGAGGAACTGTTATGCTGGATGGGATGCTGCATCCTGTGTATCCAGGCTACATCCAGGGTAGGCAGAGGTGAAGCTGGGAAATAAAGATATCTTATAAATGATTAATTCTTCTGTTCCAAATTATAGAATCTGTTCCAAATATATGTAGAATTTTAAATGTATAGTTCGCAATTTATAAATTATGTTATGTTTCATGATGCATAAATTACGAGTGGAGCAAATTTCTAAAGGCTACTACTATGAAAGAGTTTGTATGTAGCCTTTGTATCGAGAAATTCAGTAATATATACCGAAATCACAAATCAAATCAGCTTCACGCTGTATCCCGCACACAGCAGAGTAGGCAGAGGAAACCTAGTGTTCAGACACTCCGTTCCCCACTTTCCGCCAAATTTTGGAGGCATTGTGTGTTGAGTGAAGCAACTCAACGCCGCGCTTAGCCTCGACACCAGAGCGTAGAAATGGAAATATAAATTTAAAAATATTTCATTTCCTCGAGTTTGGATTGAACCCACAACCGTCGCTTTACAGTCACACACTTGTGCTCCTCGGCCACGACGGCCTCGTATATCGAAATGTTTATGTTATTTAATAATAAGAGCAATAGAAATGTATTTTAAATAAAATTTAAAAGAAAAAGGTTGTATGTACCTTAGGCAGTAAAAAATATTGTTTGCAAAAGCTAGCTTTAAAATTTTAGTCTTTACTTAATTCAATATTTCACCTTATATTCCATTTTGAATTGTACTGTAAAATTCACTGTTTCCGAATATACATTTCCTATCTCGCGTATAATTCAATATTGTGATGCATACGAAAATTCCATTTGCATTTCTAAATTTTGATCTTAAACAATATTTGAAAATGTTAGTACAACCCGCGCTGAGCGTAACATAATTTATGAATTATATGAGCAGAATGAAGGCTTGAGGCCAGTCGTGGGGCAGTGGCATAAGTGTGTGACTGTAAACCAGACAAGTTATAGGTTCGATTTCCACTCCAGGAAATGAAATATTTAATATTTTCATTTGTTCGCTCTGGTGTTCAGGCAAAAGCGCAGTGTTGAGGCAAAAGCGTTCCACCACTCAACACGCAATGTCCCCAAAATTTGGCGGAAAGTGGAGAGTGTAGTGTCGTAACACTATGCTCCTTCTAACTACCCTGCTTCATGCGGGATAGAGCGTGAATCTTAAAAAATAATAAGAAAATAAAGCTTTTAAATATTACACGCGAGCGTCGCTGAAACGCAGAACCAAAAGAATCTACAAAACTTTTAGTACGTTTCCTTCATAGTAATAACTTCAAAAATTTTAATAGTTATGAATTATTTAGTCTGTATAAAGTCCCAACTAACTAACTGCAGCTAGTTAACAATTCTTTATAAAACTTTTCAAATATTTTTGCTATAAAATTAGAGTAGAATATAAATACAATATATGAACTACACGGTTGACTCTCATAAAATAGATAATATCAGCTATTTGTAGCTCTACATACTTAAACTATAAAGAATATACTATAGAAATAGTATAAAAGCCTCAGTCTTTATCGCATGCTATAACTTCGTTCCCTACGTAATCGCACTATAAACATTGCCTTGACCGAAATACATGTAATATAAAATGTTCATTTGTATGTTTGTTACCCTTTTATACAATAATGTATGAGTATGTAGAGATATTCTTGTTATATCTTTAATATATTCAATGTCTTATATGTTTATATTCTTGCTAGCGACCCGCCCGTGGTTTTGTCCGTCTGAATTACATGATATTTTTTTGTTTTATTATGTTTTTGCCGTCCACTTAAAGTAATGAGGCCAGTCGTGGCGCAGGGACACAAAGTGTGCCTGTAAATCGACTGGTTGTGGGTGCGATCCCCATTCGAGAAAATTAAATATTTATTATTCGATTTAATAAATAAATTTTATTAAAATTATATGGTTTAGCTTTACTTGTGAGTTATTTACGTAATTTTGCAGTTTATATTTTATTATTTCTACGAAAACTACGTTGATCAATAAGATTAAGAATTTTCCATAATCAAGTTAATTTTACTTTAAAAATTTTGACGAAACTGTAGTATTGAACGTCAGTATAAAAACCATATTTACTTTAGTTATTCATTTTTCTCTAGTAGTTTTTGTGTGTTTCATACGCAAACTAACGATACTAAGAAAAAAACTTTGATGAAGCATTTTTTTAGTTTGTGATAGGTATTAGGCTCAATTTTTGTTAATAGATTTGTATATAGAATTGATATTTCTTTTATCCTATATATGTTGGAATAAAATAAAATAGTAGGTACTAACATATATATGTAAAGTAATAAATGCATACATAAAACGTAATATTTTGTGGCGTGAACAGAAGAAACGTTGTGGTAAGTCATATTTTCCTTAATTTTCCGCCCATTTATTTCTTACAACGCCACCCTTTGTTTACCCATAGCTAAGAAATGCCGATATAAACAACGTGAAAATGAAAATATGAAATGAAATTATTATGTATGGATAAATTGACCGTCGTGACGCAGTGGCATAAGGGTGTGACTGTAAACGCGACAGGTTGTGGGTTCGATCCACTCGAGGGAATCTTCTCTTTGGCATCAAGGCAAAAGCCCGGCGTTTTAATTTTGTTTTTATTATTTTATATTAATAAATAAACTTTTTTCCATACATACATATACTTTTATAAAAAAAGAAACATTATTAATTAAACAAATCTTAAAAGGAAAACTTTAAACTATTATAGATATAGATAAGTAGCTATACTTTTATACTTGACACAACGACGCTACTTTAGTCCATCTCGTCGAGGATACTAGCGCTCAATAGGTTTAGGTAACATTAAGCTACTCGACGGCAGATTCGAAGATTAAGAGTGCTCAAACCAGAGCCGTCTCTGCTCGCTTATTTTTCATTGTATTGTTGTGATATTTACTTCTATACTTTTATATATATTGCGGCCGGTCGTGGTGGGGCACAGTGTGACTGTAAACGTGACTGGTTGTGAGTTCGATCCCCACTCGGGGAAATAAAATATTCCTGGTGTCGAGACAAACGCGGCGTTGAGTTTCGCCACTCAGCAGGGAATGCCCCCAGAATTCGGCCGAATGTGAGGAACTGAGTCCTTTAACACTAGGTTCCCTCTGCGTACTCTGCTGTGGGCGTGATACAGCAGAGTACGCAGGCATAGGCAGCGTGATTTTGATATTGTCTTAAAAAGATTTATAGGTACTGTCTAAGGTATACCTATTACATTTCCATATTTTAATGTGCACATTTCTTGAATATGTAGGTATTTTATTATATAATATAGCATAGAATAGCGTATATTTTCCTTCGAATTTAATACCTTTTGATATAAAGGATCCTCGAGATTTTAAAAGAAAGGCAGAATAAGAGGTTCAATTTTCGCGGATCATTCTTTTTTGACGTTTAAGGATATTGATGATATCTAATATTTTTTCGCGCGTGTCAGCGGTATTAACTTTGGCGGGAAATGCTAAATATAAAGTATAATAGGAAGTGGCTTTCTAAAATTGGTTATAATTATTTCAAATTAATTATATTAACATTTAAGGTATGTTTCATAGTCTTTAGGGTTCGATATTTCAAAAGAAAAAATGAAAATCTTATAGGATCAATCTGTTGTACGCCTGTATGACTATCTGTCCGTCTGTCAAGACTATTTATCTCGAGAATATATTAAAATCTGTGTGAAGATATTAAAATGAAATGACCCTATCCAGGTCTACTTTTCACGGACCTACAATTATGTGACGTGAAATGAGAATTTACAGTACAAATAAGCGAAAAGTAGAAATTCGTATTTCTTAATAAGTAAAAATAGTAGTAGTATATTAACGCTAGGTTCCCTCTGCCATCCCTGCTAAGTTCGTTATATACTGCGAAGCTAAAAAAAAACATGTACTTCCCGGTGACCTACAGCCCTGAAATGCCCACCGAGTGTTCTGTACCTCGGTGGGCGAGACTAAGTCGCTCTTGACCAGTTTTATATTATAATAAATAACTAATACATACGTATTTATTTACAGTTTTGTGTAAAATTGTCTCTTTGCTGTTCTCAAATTGAATTCTATACGTATGTATATGAATGGGCGACCTTGACCCACGTAACGAACTTTTGTCCTTGAACTTTATATACCTATCTAGCACGTTCCTAAATAAAATGTGTATTATATTTTGAAAATATTACAAGCTTTTATTTTTTGTATACATTCCGCTTCTATTTTTTGTATATATGCGTTATATAGCCATAGGTACAGGAAAACCTTTTAGTAAGACCACGAAATGTGTTACACTGAACTTCCTTTTGAGACCCTCTTAACTATACATGCATCATATTTAATACAAATCAAATCTAATCAGCTTTACGCTGTATCGCGTACACATCAGGGTAGGCAGAGGGAACTAATATTAAGACGGAATTCTGGAGGCATTACGGCGTTGAGTTTACAACGCCGTAACTCAACTCCGCACTTTGCCTCGACAACAGATTGAAGAAAATAGAAATATATATTTAAATAAATATTTCATTTCCCCATCATCAAAACCTAGAATCATCTTAGCAACATTTTCTAAATAAAAAACATATTTACAATACACACGGCAATACCACTGTGTCAAGTATACACATATTATGACCTAAATCTGTGGTAGGATGTTTGTTCACTACGTTATTAATTTACTCCAAACTATATGAAACATCACTTCAATCTGTTTGGCGAAGTGCCATTCTTCCTACTTTTCAGAACATATGCTTACATCTTTTCCATGAGGTTGACTCACAAATAAATTCATGAGACCAATAAGCCGCACCCAAATTGTGATTTATTCTCTTTGTGTTTCGGTACTTTTATAAGGAAATGGCGTTCGTCAGGAAAAATAGAGCATCATGTAAGGCTTTATGTTTGTATGTGTGATATGCGTGAGTACGTAAATCAACGCCAAAATTGAGGGTCTCATGCCAGTACATGGAAGATGGAAGCAAAATTTCTAAATATTAAAAATTTTAAAATGAACAGAATATTTCTAACTTACAGTTACAACCCATTAGGCTATTACTAAAATATAGTATTTACATATCTGAAATTAAAAAATTAAAAAAAAATTAGCTTCATGCTGTATCCCGCACACAGCAGGGTAGGCAGAGGGAACCTAGTGTTAAGACACTCCGTTCCCCACTTTCTGCCGAATTCTGGAGGCATTGCGTGTTGAGTGGCAGAACTCAACGTCGCGCTTAACCTCGACACCAGAGCGAAGAAATGGAAATATAAATTTTAGTAAATATTTCATCTCCTCGAGTGGGGATCGAACCCACAACCAGTCAGTTTTGCAGTCACACCTCGTGCCGCTGCGCCACGACCGGCCTCTTACATATCTATATATATTTATAACTCTGTTACATTATTTTAAAGTGAAAAATTGTAATATGCGACTGTTAACGTGACTGGATACCCGTTCAATCCCTATTCGAAGATATTAAATGTTTATTTAAATTTATATTTTCATTTCTTCGCTCTGGTGTTGACGCAAAGTGGAGTGTTGAGTTCCGCCATTTAACACGCAACGCGAAATAAAGAGAGAATTCGGCGAAAAATGGAGAACCGCACTCTGTTGAACTTGGGAACTGACACTTCTTAACACTGGGTTCCCAAGTTCCCTCTGCGCACCTCTGCGAGATACAGCGTGAAGCTTTTCGCTTATAATTTCGCTCATTCAAGGCGTCCTCATCAGAGCGAGGTTATACGATCCATGTTTTATTCATTTCCTACTAGATGGTGCTCTTAGCTCCTTCGTTACACTCTCACGTTCTAAATGATTTTAATTACATTTAAAAGTACCATTTTATAAACGTTCATTACGTTCTACGTTGAAACGAGGTAAAAATTCATTTTGCTAATTCACAAAATTTTTAATATCCCTAATGCGACTATAGAGCTGTCTGTGTAATTAGTTATTTCAATATTTTTCGTTCCTCGACACCAGAGCGAAGAAATGGAAATATAAATTTAAATAAATATTTTATCTCCTCGAGTGGGGATCGAACCCACAACCAGTCGGTTTTACAGTCACACTTTGTGCCGCTGCGCCACGACCAGCCTCTATTTTTTTTGAGCTTCACTTTATCTCGAATACGGCAGGGTATTACAGACATTCCGTTTCCAGATTTCTGCCGGATTCTGGAAGCATTGCGGGGTGAGTGGCGGAACTCAATGCCGCGCTTTGCCTTAACACAAAGAACCACGCTTTGCCTTAAGAGCAAAAAAAAATAAAATATAAATTTAAATACATATTTTACTTCCTCGGGAGATCGAACCCACAGCCGGCGCGTTTACAGTCCAACACTTGTGTCCCGGCGACACGACTGGCCTGGTGCTATTGCAATATAGTGATTAAAATTGTTATATTTTAATATTTTTATATCGTTATGTTTGTAGTTTCAGCATAGATTACATTAAAATAAGTTAATGGAGAATAAATTATGATTTTATTAAAATTTGTATAATAGAAGTTAAACTAATCTTCTGTTCATTTAAAAAGTTAAAATTTCGAAGTTAATGTATAATTTGGTCTATTTTAAGAAATATATTTTTAAAACTTATTGATTTAATAAAAGACACCTATCTCTTCTGTCAATTTCTATTATCAATAATATTTTAGCACTCTTTTCTTTCTTAAACATAAGTCTGATGTAAATTGAATTAAATCAGCTGCACGCTGAATCCCGCACACAGTAGGGTAGGGAGCTAGTTAAGACACTCTATTCCCGACTTTCCGCCGGATTCATTGAGGCATTGCGTATAGAGGGACGGAACGCCAGGCTTTTTGCCTTGATGCAAGAGCGAAGAGATGAAAGAATTAATAAATAATAATGCATTCTATTGAGAGAGGATAGAATCCACAACCGTCATACCCTCATATATATGTACCACGAGGGCCACAATGTATTTTAACAAATTTAATAAATATTTCCTAAAATTCATTATTTTAATAACAGGTATCGCTTCTGTCAATTTCGATGATCTGCCACCGATAACAATAATATTTTATACCTCTCTTCTTTCTTAAAAACATAAAGCTGATGAATATTGAAATAATAATCACTTTCTAAATATATTTCAACGTTGACACTGAGTGGTATCGACCACGACGACCATTCCCAACTGAAATTTACCATAAACCGTCAGTTTTACTATAACCGAGCAATTAACTTGTGTTAGTTCTCTGTACCTTTGAAGCGCTACTTGCTGAAAGTGGTTTGGAATTTCTCAACTATTCTGTAAACATATGGAATGGACGGTAATTGACCTTAAAACTTGTCAAACTTTAATGACCGGTTGCGGCTCCGTAGTGGAATTCACGTTCTATATATGGAAATGGCATATATTAAGTATACTGCAAATGTCACATAATTAAATGTTAATATTGTTCTATGTTATATTTCATTTTGTTTAATGAAGTTAAAATATTGTTGATCAGCTCTACGGTTTTAAAAGAAGTATTCTTTAAGGTTCACACTGTATCCCACACAGCAGGGTAGGCAGAGGGAACCTAGTATTAAGAGACGTCGTTCCCATTAAAGTTCCCCATTTTCCGCAAAATCCTGGAGGCATTACATGTTGAGTACTTAAACTCAACGCCGCGCTTTATCTGGTTACCACAGCGAATAAATGAAAATATGAAATATTTCATTTGCTCGTGGGAATTAACCGGGAATCGAACTCACAACCTGTTACGCTTATAGTCGCACGCTAGTACCCCTGAACCACGACTGGAGAGGAAAAAGAATGTTGTTCATTATTAACACTAGTAACAGTTAGTTAACACTAGTTTCCTCTGCCTACCTTGCTGTGTGCGGGATACAGCGTGAAGCTGATGTTTTTTTTTTCATTATTAAATGCTGTTATAATAACAGATGTCACATATTTTTAAACATTTTTAAAGTGTTATTCCACATTTAGGAAAGAAAAATACTTATTAAATCGAACGTATAAAAATTTTGAACGTAGCGGGACTCGAACCCGCGTCTCCTGGAAACCGACCAGGCGTTCTGACCGCTAAGCCATACGTTCTCATCGAGCTACGTCGAAATTTTTATACGTTTTCTAAATAAGTATAGATGTCACATAATTGGACAATTTCAAGTCAAATTTATTCAAATAAATTTCAATGCCATATAAAGGTACAAACCATGCATAAGTTCAAATTACTAGGTAAAAGTTTCCCATTCGAAGAGATTGCTTTGGCTTTGTCTTGATAAGTGCTCACTATCTCTACTTTGACATGCAAAATGTTGTTGCATGTGTGACTCTTACTCGCGTGACATCGCATCCGCATTATTTTGTAGTTAACCCCATTTCCTTTATACGAAACAGCGTGGAAAAATATTTTTACTTGATATTTTCTAGAATTTTTGAACAATTTTTTGAAAAATAAGATTAGGATGTCACTCTGGATTGCTTATTCTTTGTATGTATATTTAAAAAAAACCGGTTAAATATAATTCGATCTTATTTACCGAGGTTTCCGTAACCGATATAGGTAGCTCAACGGGAACGTAACTTATAAATATGTATGAAAATTCTGGCTTAATCGTACTTTTGGGTTAACCTAGTCAAATCTATTTGCAAAGATTGAATATGTTTCATTAGTATATCTCAACAAAATATTAAACTACCGATTTCTCAAATAACATTGTACCGAAATTACGATACCCGTCCCCTATACCCGGTGATATATGCTTGCCTTTCATGTATTTGAAATGTGCGTCTACACCAATACGTTAGCCGGACGAGGGCTATCAACAAGTGTCGAAGCTTACATTTTGAATACCGGCTTATCCTACCTCTACCAGGTAGGATTGAGCACATCTGCCAACTCTATGAGCATGTCCGCTTTATGTTATACTACCTATTTGTTATGAGACAAATTGTTTCTTGTTGTATAATGTAAATATACATGTATTATGTTAAAAAATATCGTTTTATGTAACAGCGTTCTAGTTTTTTATTATGGAATATTAAAACCTATAAAGTAGATTTTTAAATATTTGAGAATATCAGGAAAAAGATTCACTCATTTCAAGTTATTTTTGTCAATCTCGCATAGCGGAAATAGAAGTGAATTATTAGAAATTAAATTATATTTAGAAATAATGTCCTTAATTTATTCATATTTACGTAAATTTTGTCCAAAAAAAAATAGATAAGTACTTTTTGAAATCGAATACGTAATCTATAAACTATCGGCGTGACAGAAGCCAGTCGTGGCGCAGGGGCACAACTATGTGATTGTAACCGCGACAGGTTATGGGTTCGATCCACTTTAGAAAATGAATTGTTTAATATTTACATTTCTTCGCTCTGATGTTGAGACAAAAGCGCGGAGTTGAGTTACGCCACTCAACAAGGCAATATCTTCAAAATACTGCAGAATTGGGAGCGGAGTGTCTTAAAACAGGACTCTCTCTGCCTTCCCTGCTACATGTAAAATACAGCGTGAAGCAGAAAAAAAAGAAACGTTAAAAAGTCATGAAAATGAAAAGTCACATTTTACAGTTGCTTACTCCGCAGTATACGAGAATGTAAGCCTTGTTTTGAAATTGAATGTCATGTTTGTAGTCGCCGTTTTTTTAAATTACATTCGTGTGTATGAAATGGCGTAGCTATTTCTAGTTTATACTAGTACCCTAGTTTTTATGTTAGAATATTGTGAAATGACGATCAGTATTAAATTTCTATCTAAAAACTTTTCGTCCAGGCCAGTCGTGGCGCAGCGGCACAAAGTGTGTCTGTAAATCGACTGGTTGTGGATTCGATCCCCACTCGAGGACATGTAATATTTATTTACATTTATATTTTCATTTCTTCGTTCTGGTGTCGAGGGGAGAGCGCGGCGTTGAGTTCCGCCACTTAACACGCAATGCCTCCAGAAATTGGCGGAAAGTAGGGAACGGAGTGTCTTAACACTAGGTTCCCTCTGCCTACCCTGCTGTGTGCGGGATACAGCGTGAAGCCGAAAAAAGAATCTAAAAACTTTTTATTGTGAAGTCTAAAATTTAGTTACTTTTAATTTTAATAAGATCCGTTGGAAAGTCTTTTGATTTAACTTGACCTCGCAGTAAATAATTTGTTTAAAAGTATTGATCACTAAATTAATATCTCAAGAGTTAGTGGATATTTCTGACTAAGCTTGCCACTAAGTTTTGTAACTTAATTTAATAAATAATATTGCTTTTTAATAAAATAAATGAATTTGAATCATTTACTAAAATGGAATACATATAAAAAAATTGGAACTGATCGCTGTTTGTGCATGGAAGCGATATGAGAAAATCTATTGATGGAATCAAATAAGAATTTTTTATCAATCTTTTCGTATTATTTAGTGTTTGCCTTATTAATTTATTTAAATCGGGGTCGGGATAAATTAAAAAGTTGTGTCAATATAAAATATTTTGTTCAGCAAAATTGTTAAACAATATTTGTTTAATTGAATTAACTGAAACGCTAGTTATATTATTATATTATTAGAACACGAAAACAGGTTAGATTAGTAAACATAATTATGTATTTCACACGGGAGGAACCGCGGGAGGAGCGCTATTATAATAATTTATATTCCAAAACAAGTATATTTGATTATTTAGAATGTTGTATATATTCAAAACAAATAAAATATACGACAAAATTTAGTTTTGCAGTAATACACTAAATATGAGACATTTCAACAGTGCATTAAATCGTAACAGGTTAGCTGGCCAACATCCGCTATCGCAGAGATGCACTCATATTTCCAGCTTCGAGCAATCCGCTCCAACGAACTTTCGAGAAGCAGGCGTATGAAATACTAAAAATTGGTTATATTGGAGTTTCTAGTTTAAAAGAACAAATTAATTTTTTCTCATCTTTTCACAAAAAAAATATGTACAAAGTAATTTTTAAATCGAATAAATTAGTTTCACGCTGTATCACGCAAACAGCAGGATAGGCAGAAGGAACCTAGTAAACTAATTATTAATTACTAAGCGTGTTGAGTGGCGGAACTCAGCCCTGTGAAATTATTATATTTCACATTGTATTACCTGACTTGATCATTTTTAATTTCTTTTAACTGATTAAAATACATGTTCGTTTTTTTATCTTCACGCTGAATTCCGCACACAGCAGGGTAGGCAGATGGAACCTAGTGTTAAGACACTGCGTTCCCCACTTTCTGCCGAATTTTGGAGGCATTGCGTGTTGAGTGGCAGAACTCAACCCCGCGCTTTACCTTGACACCAGAGCGAAGAAAATGGAAATATAAATTTAAGTAAATATTTCATCTCCTCGAGTCGGAATCCAACCCACAACCAGTCGATTTACAGTCACACTTTGTGCCCCTGCGCCACGACTAGCCTAACTAAACCCTGTTAAATTATTATATTTCACATTGTATTACCTAGGTTGATCATTTTAAATTATTTTAACTGAGTAAAATACATGTTCGTATTACGTATAAATTATTTTATATCTTTCCCAGACTTTTAGACGCAAAAAGCTTTCTCAATGGACGTAAATAATATTTAGATGTAAACACTCTCTACGCAACGTTAGCGAAATAAAGTTTGGGAAGCTTTTGTATATCATTAGCTTTATTAGCATTACCATGAATTTTTTAGACTTTATATGAAATTGAATTATTCATGAAGTCCGATTTTAGTATAAATTGTTGTTAAAAATTTGTAACTGAAGCATGTTCTTGTTTTGCATATTATTAAATATTTCTTTATTTTTGGCCGTTTATTAGAAAAGACTTTACAACCTACCGTCTTTCATCACACTACCCTTTACTTTTTACAAAAATACATATTAGGGAGATAAGAGGCTTTCAAGTTTATGAATTTTACAACATACATATATGGATATTTTGTTATAAAACATTGATATTTTTATTTTAAACATTGCCGTTATATTCCTTTTTTTGGAGTTGTCAAAGATCTAAAGATAATAAGATATCTGAAATTAGGTTTTAATCACAATAATTATTTATATTCTTAAATTCAACTGAATACTTATAAAAACTGTGAACATAACGCTACTAATTTGGGACTTAGCATAATATTTAAGGTGTAAAACGACGAATAAATTAATTTCATAATTTTCATCAATTATACATTTAAATATTATCTATCTCTTAAATTTATTATAAAAAAGTTAAAATTGACAACTATTTGTCCACAGTTGGGGGAAGGGGTGGAGTTAACGCTCGGCGAGCTCCGGGCGATGGCGCTCCGACAGCAGCAGCAGATAGACACGCAGCATCAGCTCCTCTGCGCTAAGGAGCAGAGGCTACGGTACCTGAAACAACAAGAGGCGAGGCAACATCAAGTAAGATTTATTTATATCATAATGTTTTTTTATTATACTATATATGTATTTTATTTTGTTAAGCACATCTCTTTGCTGAATTGAGTAGAGTCAGCATATAAGAGAGTTTTGCGCGTTCAAAAACAATGTGTTTCATCTTACCAAACGGAGGAAATGGAAATATTTAAAATATAAACGTACATTTAAGGTCACAGATAAAGGTCCAGACATAGCATCTGACTGTACTTGCGACGGCTGTGGGTTCGCTTCCCATTCGTAGGAATGACTTATTTTCATTTTCTTTTTGCTCTGGTAAAGCGCAATATTCGATTCGGCGACTTACAACTGAGCGGAGAGTAGGGCACGAAGTATCTTAACAAAAAATAAACAGAATTATATAGTTAATTAGAAAAAACTATCAAACTAAAGGAACTAAATGTTTTTGCTTAATTAAAAAAAACTTAAAAATTAATCTTATAGTTTACTACTATTTATAACATGACCAAATACCGACAAAGAATTTTTAGAGGACTTTGAGAATATAATCCTGTGCTACACTTTTATACATTATTGATAGGATTACGCTCCTTTGTCATGATTTAAATATTTCTAACCGTTTATGTTTCCGGCTTGTGGTATTTGTTTGTGCATTCTATTAATTTTTTTAATATTATGAAGCCATCGTGGCACAGGGGCACAAGTGTGTGACTTTAACGCGATGGTTGTAGGTTCGATCTCAACTCGAGGGAATTAATTATTATTTATCAATATTTTTATTTTTTCGTTCTGGCACCAAGGCAAAAGCCTGACGTAGAATTTCGCTGCCAACAGGCAATGCCTCGAAAAATTCGCCGGAAAGTGGGGAATGGAGTGTCTTAACATTAGGTTCCTTCTGCGTACCCTGCTGTGTGCGGGATACGGCATGAAGCTGATTTAATAAATAATTTTAAATAAATTCGGTTTTAATACATTTTATCAGTGGTGAATAAATATTTATTATTCTATTGTATTTTTTTAGTTCTTTATTTTCCACTCGTCCTAGAGACGTAGTGGTACTCAACGTTATACTTTAGCTTCTTCTTTGTTTGAGTTTTAATAATATATAGTTGAATATCGCACATCTAAACTACATTTTTTTTTGAAAAATATATGTAATTCCAAAAAAAAAAGTTTTAAGGAAAATAATAAATAAATTATTAACGTTCTTGTGTTATTATTATTTGAACGTTCATAATGGATATTCATATTATGTGGTAGAATGGATGAAAATAATATGATAAAAACCCACCAAGTGTTTCGTTCCATATAATAAATATGTATTTTATTCAATTTCTTAAAAAGTATTGATTGGTGTTATAGCGCGAATAGAAATAAATCTGTAAACATTTCAAGTTTACCTAATACGGTTCGTGAGATACAGCCTGGTGGCAGATGGACAGACAGACAGACAGACAGCGGAGTATTAGTATTAAGGTCCTATTTTACCCTTAGGGTAAGGAACCCTAGAAACAAACAGTTATTATTCGACATATTGCAAGGTAGCAAAAGTCAACTTTAAATTATTTTCTGAATACAACATGTGTTTCAACTATATTTATGACTATGTCAAGCATATGAAGTAAGTATAATTTTAATTTTTAAATTAAATTAGCTTATATAATATAAAATTTAAATGTATGATAAATATTTTCTAAATGAAAGTAAATATTAACATAATACATGCATACATTATGAGAGAGAGTATTTATGATACCTTATAATGTTCTCTATTTTATACAGGGGTTTAAACGTGTGACTGTGAACGTAAAGGTTGTGGGCTCGATTCCAACTCGAGGAAATAAAATATTTAATATTTTCATTACTTCGTTCTGTTGTCGAGGCAAACCGCGGCGTTGAGTTCCATCACTCAACATGCGAAGCCTCCAGGATTCATCGGGAAGTGCAATATTAATAATGAATTATTTACTTAAATTTATATTTCCATTTATTCGCTCTGGTGTCGAGGGGAGAGCGCGGCGTTGAGTTCTGCCCCTCAACACGCAATGCCTCCAGAATTCGGCAGAAAGTAGGGAACCGAGATTCTTAACACTACGTTCCCTCTGCCTACCCTGCTGTGTGCGGGATAAAGCGTGAAGCTGATGTATCTTAATACTAGGTTCCCAGGTTCCCTCTACCTACCCTATTATTTGCGGCGTGAAGCTAAAAATAATAATATTATCTCAAGTTGTAATTCACCTAACTCCAGTTAAATAACTGGAAACGAGTGATTATTACGTTCGCATAATTTATTCCGGTGACCTTTATTTGTTAGGAGGGCGTTCAAATTTAACTGTATTTAAGTTTAAATGGATTCCGGCGATGTTTCTGTTATAAACACCAGTTGACCCATCAGGATTACCTCTATGATAGATTTTTTTTTCTATTAGAAGCTTAGTGGTGGTCTATCATCACGCCTCGAGTGGGGATCGAACCAACAACGAGTCGCTTTTACAGTCACACTTTGTGCCCCTCCGCCGTGACCTGCCTCAATTAATTACCTAATAATTTCAATTAATAATTTATTTCATTAATCTCTTTTTAAAAATATACAAACAACCGTATTAAATATTCAAAATATTTAAACGAGTCGTATATTTGGTGTTTTGCCAAAAGAAATATCTTTATTTTCATCTTTAAATGGGAACACATTTGAATACATAATTCCACTCTGACTCGGTAACCATTAAAGTCAAAATTGTTACGCTAAGTAACTTTTTTCACTTTTAGTGGGGATCGAACCAACAACGAGTCGCTTTTACAGTCACACTTTGTGCCCCTCCGCCGTGACCTGCCTCAATTAATTACCTAATAATTTCAATTAATAATTTATTTCATTAATCTCTTTTTAAAAATATACAAACAACCGTATTAAATATTCAAAATATTTAAACGAGTCGTATATTTGGTGTTTTGCCAAAAGAAATATCTTTATTTTCATCTTTAAATGGGAACACATTTGAATACATAATTCCACTCTGACTCGGTAACCATTAAAGTCAAAATTGTTACGCTAAGTAACTTTTTTCACTTTTAACTTTGCATTAGTAGAATGATAAATGCATGGCAACTAAAAAGTGCAGCGTGCTTTATTTAAATATATATATATATATATATATATATATATATATATATATATATATATATATATATATATATATATAAATATATATATATATATATATATATATATATATATATATATATATATATATATATATATATATAATTCAGCGGAAAGTGGGGAACGGAGTGTCTTAATATTAGGTCCCCTCTGCTTATCCTGCTGTGTGCTAGATACAGCGAGAAGCTGATTAGATTTTTTTTATTTTAATTGTTTTTATAGTATACTTAATTAAAATTATTTCTTATTCTTTATATTTAATTAGGGTCAACAAAAATGGTTTCCTTAGATCATGAAAAGCAGGGTACATAATAATTTACAAACGACGCTTTCGTACTTTTAAGCACACGGGAAATTGTGTCTTATTCCTCAAAATATAAGGTTTTCTTTGTTTCTGCAATCCATTTTGTATTTTTAAAATGAATTGTTTTCTTCCTTAATTGGCTTTCTTGGTTCATCATTCAAGAAAGGGATTTGGTGAATTGAGAAATATTTACTTTGTAACACAATGATGTTATTCAATGATCTTTACCAAGGTTACCTTTCTAACTTGAATACCAATAATGTCAAATATTATTAGATATATTTTTTGAAGTCATCATCATATTTAAGCGGTTTATTCATTTTCTTTTACGTGCCGATTTGAAGTATACATGTATTTTTTACTTATATTTTGTATTTGATGTGATATGTAGGTACAGAGACTCTTTTTACTTTCAGCTTCACGATATATTCTGCTTATGGCAAGGCAATAGAAAGAGCAGATAAACTAGTGTCCAGTCACTCCATTCTCCACGCCACCTTTACACTCCACCTAAAACATTAAGACATTGAAAGATCGAATCTGTAAGATATGTACTACAAACTCACCCTAGCGAGTCTAGCCAGAATTTCATGATTTTTGCACCTGTTAACATAATATGCTTTAAAAATATCGTTAAATACTTTAAAATGATCGTGACTTTATTTACTATGTATTATTATTATTTTTATTTTCCACGTTGTGTCCATGGGTAGATAGAGGGAACCTGGGAACCTAGTGTTAAGACACTCAATTCCCCACTTTCCGCTTCTGCTTCTGGAGGCATTGCGTATTGAGCGACGAAACTCAACGCTATGTTTTGCCTCGTTGACAGAGCGAGGCGAAAATAAAAAAAAAACATTTTCCCGAGTGGGAATCAAACCCACAACCTGTCGCGTTTGCAGTCTTAAGTTTAAATTTACTCGTTTGCTAAATAAAAGTAGAAAAATCTTGTTAACATTTAAGTTATTTACATTCAACACGCTTCTTTACTCCGAAAGAATATGGTTGTGGGTGAAGGATACATTTTATTAACAATTCAAGGTCTTTTTCAAAATTCAGTATATATTTATTTAAAAGCTTTAGCTCGCGTCTGCTTTTAAGTTACATTTGGTTAGCTGATTTGGAAGTCCTTAAGCCTATTACGTATTTAACAAGTCTCGTTTATTCTTTTCGTTATTTAGTATTATAAGACGTATAATGGTAATGGTATAATTTTTTTTCAACTTCATGCTGTATTTCGCATTTAACAAGGTAGGAAGAGAGCCTAGTGTTAAGACACTCCGTTCCTCACTTTCCGCCGACTTCTGGAGGCATTGTGTGTTGAGTGACGAAACTCAACGCCGCGCTTTGCCTCTTTACCAGAGCGGTGACATGAAAATGTTAAATATTTCATTTCCTCGAGATAGAGAGAATCGAACCCATAACCTGTGTCGTTTACAGTCACTCGATTGTGGGGCACCACGACGTTACCTCGGCTTCTGGTCTTATTATTATTAATATTATAATATATTAAGTACAACATAAACACAAACATAAATCCGATTCCGTTTTACCATTATTATTGATTTTACTGTAAAAAACAATTTAAACAAAAACAGTCATCCATTTTAATTTTAAAACGCCAAACGGAAAACTATTTTCAATGGATCCTAATAAATTTCATAACTCGGTGCTGGACGGCGGCGTTGGACTAATGCGATATTTATCATTTCTAAAATAAACTCTCCTCACAAAATAAAATACGAGTGGAACATAAACAAAATTATCTCGATTTAACACAAAGTAACTTTTGGAAACGGAGGTGAATGTTATTTCATTTTGACTCTGGGTTTTCAACAAAGTGTGTATATATTTGTGTGGCCTTTTTGTTTTTTTGCATGTGTAAAGTGAAAATGTGAAAATAGGGTCGTTGCTGATATGTAAATAACTTTCTCTTTCTTTTTTCTTCTCTTATCTTTTTGTTTTTATATTTTCGTGTATTACTTTAAAATAAATTTTACTTAAAATATAAACAACATTAGAATTTAAAATATTGTTTTAACCAAACTTCGTAATTTATATTAACCGCAATAAAAAATATTGCTGAAGCAAATGAAATATTCAAAATATAACTTTTGTATATATTATTTAAGTATTTTCTTTTAAAGTATATTACGTGGAGACGCACATATTATAAGTTTTCAGATTCTCTTAACCAAATAAGCATTTACTGTTTGATATATTAACATAACTCAATACAGCCAGCGACGGTTTCGTAGAAATATTTACGACGCTATTTCAATACATGTTTCTATTTAAATTCCCCACAGTCACCACTCGTTCTGAACAATTTAATCATAATTAAATACGAAGGAATCCATGAATGCTTCGAATATCAAGGGAGCCTCCATGAGGGGATGTACCTCAAATGATAATAAAAATTGGAACATCTCAATAGATTCTCCTTGAATAGGTTTTGCGTTTGGTGCGGCATGTTTAAATTTAGAAAAAAATATATATTTTCCTTTATGTTTCTTTAATAACATTGAGATATTTTCATATCTAAGTCACTCACCGAGCCCAGTTACTATAAACGCGACATGTTGTGGGTTCGATTCTCGCTCGAGGAAATTAAATATTTAATATTTTTATTCATTCGCTCTGGTGTCGAGGCAAAGTGGGACGTTGAGTTCTGCCACTCAACAAGCAAAGCCTCCAGAATTCGGCAGAAAGTGGGAAGTGGAGTGTTCTAACACTAGGCTCCCACTGTCCACCTTGTGACATGCGGGATACAGCGTGAATATGTGTGTGCATTTTATTTAATATATTTTCTTTAACATTTATGTCATTCAAGCCATTGAATATAAACCAACGAAATATATAGTAACATAATAGCAGCTTGTGACTACTAAATAAAGTATCCACATTTAAAAGAAAAAAACATGCTTACACTATACACCAAGTGCTATACAATATGCTATAATTTTTATGAACCTAAAGTCGAGTGGTTTACTAGCAACCGCTGAAAAATTCCTCTCAGGGCCTAGTTTAATAATCAAAGTATGGGTGCTATAGTATTATATTATGACCTATATTATTATATTATGACCTATATTATTATATTATGACCTATATTGTTATATTATGACCTATATTATATTATCACTTATATTATTATATTGTGAATTAAGCTACGTAGAGCTGCCAAATTTCATGATAATATGATTATTACGAGTGGCTCAAGCTCAGTTTCTTAGGTATTATTACATAATTACAAGCGCGACGTTGTGTTCCACCACTCAATTGGACGAAGTGTCTCAACACTAGGTCCTCTCTGTCTTAACGCTAGCGTACCATGCCTTATGCGGGATACAGCGTGAAGTTGCTTTAGATATTTATTTGATTCTTAACTATTATATTGTTAGAAATCGGAAGCGGTTAACGTTTAAAAAAACCACTATATAAACACATATCGTCTATATGTTTCTAAACTATTTGGTAAAGGATACTATGTAATTGCAATAAGTGATATGTATCACCTACTAACAATACTTCACACTAGTTTCCTTCCAATAAGGGCCGTTGTCTACAAGCAACTACCCCCGATTGACACAATTCCACTGCTTTTATCATTTTTTCATATATCCTCACCAACATATATCCTCTTTTACACGACTTCTCTAACAATATATATATTTGATAAATAACAAACGGTGTCCGTTACAGGTGGCCGTAGAAGGTGAGCGGTTGCGGAGGCTACGAGAGCGCGTGGAAGCGCAAGAGCAGAAGCTACGGCGGCTACGAGCGCTGCGGGGCCAGCTCGATAGGAACAAACAGGCTAATATAGCTCTCAGTAAGTATAATTAATATAATGTTTCTTCATATAATATAATTTTTGGTAAAATGTAAAATTTTTATTTACGTCAATTTTTTTTTATTTAATCTAAAGTGTTTTTGATTTTTTTTAAATAAATATATATGTTGGATTCAATATTTATGTAATAATATTATTGAAATAATAGAAAAAAACACACCGTAACTAAGATAGATTATAAGGCCAGTCGTGGCGCAGCGGCACGAAGTGTGACTGTAAAACCGACTGGTTGTGGGTTCGAGGAGATGAAATATTTACTTAAATTTTTATTTCCATTTCTTCGCTCTAATGTCGAGGTTAAGCGCGGCGTTGAGTTCTGCCACTCAACACGCAATGCCTCCAGAATTCGGCAGAAAGTGGGGAACGGAGTGTCTTAACACTAGGTTCCCTCTGCGGGATACAGCGTGAAGCTGATTTTGATTTTATATAACGTATAATCTATGCAACTAGAATATTCGTTCTAATTAGTATGGATCCATTACGCTATTGTCTTAACACTATACTGTACGACTAGTTTCAAAATGATATAGTACTATCTAAACTTAATTAATATCGAACTAACTATGCAAACGTTCTTAATGCTAATAAAGATCATAAGATTGTATATTATAAATCTATGAAAGATGTTGGTTAATAAAATATTGATTGAACATTAGATGAGACTAAAAATAATTATCAATAAAGTTACATAAAGTTAAACCTCTTGTTATTTTTATTTTAGTATTCTTCTATTTCCTTTCTCTATACTTTTAATTTCTAAGACGGTGGTTAAAGAAATAAAAATTCTATTTAGAAATATATACTAAAATGAATTTTAAATTAAATAGTATATGTATATTTGGTATATATTGTGTGGTATAATTTTCCATACATATTAATTATAGTAGGGTATGTGAGTCACTGGCTCTTAATTTTGTAAAGGCAAATATGGGAGTTTCTAGCTATATTAATTTCGTTATAATTGATCGTAATTTACGAAGGTACACAATCAACGTTTCCTAAATGATGAACTTGATACAGTTGTCTTTCAAGGATATCAAATTAAGGACGTGGTGGAGTTTGAAAATGTAGTTTTGTCTTAAGTGTTATCTTAAAATACATATTAGTTACTTTTAGTCTATAATAATCGTTTCTGTAACAGCTCAAAAACAAAATCTTGAAAAAAAAACGAGCATATATTATTAAAGAACTTGAAACTAATGAACTAGGCTTATAGCACAGAAGGCAGAGGGAACCTAGTGTTAAGACACTCCGTTCCCCATCTTTCGCCGAATTCTTTAGGCATTGCATGTTAATAGGCGGAACTCAACTCCGCGCTTTTGCCTTAGTACCAGAGCGCAGTAATAAAAATTAATATATAATAATTCATTTACCTGAATGGAGATCGAACCCACAAACGTCGCATTAAAAATATTTTTTTTAAACACCCAATACCGTCTAATATATATCTTCTATATTAAATTAATATATATAACAAAATCATTGTCGGAAGTTTGGCTAAAGTCCATTTATCAGAATGATTTCCGAGGGTGTTTACAAGTAAAACGGTTTGTTGGGAACGCGCCTAGTAAATCACCTAATTAATTATGTCCTTCGAGAAATATATTTTATCTCGACCCAAAAATACTATATAATATTAAAGTATAACATTGTTTTTATACATTTTTGTATCCTGGAGCATTTTTTTTTAATAATTTTCTATAAGAATCGTGTGGAATATTTTTTTTACACATAATATATAAATAAAAGATAATCTATGATTATTTATTTATTTACCATTTGAAGTTTGGTTTTATAACCATGTAATCTACCTAAATCCACTACATTTTATTAATATTTCACTTTTTCATGTCTGGCGAAAAACCTTGTAATCCGTTGTACTTCATTCATTACTTTATACCTTCTTAACATATTTTAAAGCTTCACGCCGTATCCCGCATATAGCAGGGTCGGCAGAGGGAACATAGTGTTAAGACACTACGTTCTTTATTTTCCGCCGAATATTCGAGGAATTGCGTGTTGGGTGGCGGAATTCAACTCCGCGCTTTACTTATTACCAGAGGGAAAACATTAAAGCCTCCAGAATTCGATGGAAAGTGTTGAATGGAGTGCCTTGACACTATGTTCCTTCTGCCTACCCTGCTGTGTTGCAGGATACAGTATGAAACTGATGAATTTTCCCAAGTGGGAATCAAATCCATAATCACACGACAAGAAGACTTGTGCCCCTTCGCCACTACTGCCTCTTCTTAATATTCCATCAAAATTACATTAAATAAGAGGGGAGAAGCACGAAGAGCACCACAATTTTTATGGAAATTGATAATATCATTTTAAAACAAATTTAAACTTTGAAATTTTCAATTTCAAGGAAATTGCAGACAATACATAATTTAAACTTTGAAATTAGAAATTTATATGCAGAAATTAATGAAGTAGGTATTTAAAATGATTTCAGCGCGTTCTATTATAATATATTGTTTTTACTTCCCTAAATCCCCGAAGGATGCAAATGAATGAACAGTTTGTTGCAACTTGACCAGTTGAACGTGAAATTAATCCTCTACTCCTGGGACTCTGCTATATATAACCCATGTTTGTTTGCATTATCTCACTCTTATCGTAGGCAGAGGGAACCTTGTGTTAAAATATTCCGTTCCCCAATTTTATATTTTCTATTATCTTAATAGTTAACCTGATATACCTGAATATTATTAAATATTCGTCCAATTTAAAATTCTAATTAAGGACATCACTAATTGTTAAAAAAATTATATAATATATATATTTAGCTTATCGCAATATATCTAAAGTTTTTTAAGTTTCGCTATGTATCTCATATATAGCATGGTAGGCAAAGGGAACCTAAGTCACTCCGTTTTCCACTTTCTGTCCAATTTTACAGATAAGTGCGCATTAATTGGCGAAAATGAAATAAAAATAGGTAATTCCTCAGAGTAAGAATCGAAGTGTTCAATAATTTAATGTAATAAAAATATTAAAAATTGACAAAAGTAGGATGAAAATACTCATATAATTTATGAACAAAAGCTTCTTTTGTGCAACAGGAAGAACAAGGAAGGTAGAAAATGAAGACATTATATAGTCTTTTCTGTAACACCAATTAATTACACGATATAAATTGCCATAATATACATTTAACGCCAACGTATGAATACACCCGTGTTATTTCAAAATTCCTTATCAGCTTCCTTATTTAAGTTGTCAGACACCTTTGAGCAGAACAATGTAATATCGTAAGTAATATTGATAAATATCAAATATTTTATTGCTTTTTGGTAGGCAGGATTAACCTGAAAACCATAGTTTTAATACACTCCGTGCCCGACTCAAGCGTTAAGGTACTCCGTTCTCTGCTTTCCACTCAAATCGATCGACGTACTACGTGTTCAGTGATGGAACTGATGGAACATTACCTTACTAGAGTAAGAAATTATTAGTAAGAATTGATTTCTGTATAATTCCCCAAGGGGGGATCGAAACCACAACCATCGCGTTTACATGCAAAGAAACTATGCCTCTTCGTAACGACAGCTAACGCTTGTTCATGATAAGTTAATATAAAAGAATATTTGAAAAAAAAAAACAAGAAATATACAAGATACAAACGAATATTTCAATTACCCATTACGTAACCCATCGCCGCGCTGTACAATAAATCTATAAAAATATTTTTAGTAGAAAAAAAACATAATAAAATAATTAATTGAAGTAGTAAATATCCCTGCTGTAAACAAGCTGCTGTTAAGCTGTGTTCTCCGCTGACGTGATTAAAGTGCGCCAATTACTACTCGCACGGGCACAGTGTATTGTTAATGCCAGATATTCGAAACCATGGAGGAAATAAATCCATATACGACTTTGGAAACTGAATGCAAAATATTGCAATATATCCAGAGGCCGTTGTGGCGCAGGGGTACCAGGGTGTGGCTGTTAGTGAATTTATTAATATTTTCATTTCTTCGCTCTGGCATATTATATTAGGCAGAGGAAACTTAGTGTTAAGACACTTCCGTTCCCCACTTTCTGCCGAATTCTAGAGGCGTTGCGTGTTGAGTAGCGGAACTCAGCGCCGCCTGAGTGCCTGCCTAGACACCAGAGCGATGAAATGGAAATATTTGTACCTTTCAAATATGAAACCTAAACGAAGTATATTTCTAATAAAGATGTTAAGTAAAAAAAGAATGTATTTTTAAAATATTATAATTAAAAGTATATTTCTATCGTATCATAAACCACACCTGGGCCTCTGTCACCCGTCAACAGGATTATTATTATACTGTCTATTTATCAACATTTTATTTAAAACTTAATGAAACTATGAAATGACTAGAGGGCGCGTGCGGCTTCGCCCGCTTATCAGGAGCGAATTCTAAAAAAACCACGAAACACGTGTTCAATAAAATATTTTTAACAGTCTGAATTAAATTTTTTATAAAAATCGTTGGCAATTTAAAGATTTTTCCATATAAACTTTCAACCCCTTATTTGAACCCTTAGGGGGTGAATTCTTAAAAACCATGAAACACGTATTCAATGAAATATTTTTAAGAGTCTGAATTTCAAATTTTATAAAAATTGGTACAGATTAAAAAAAATTTCCATACAAACTTTCAACCCATATTTCATCCCTTTAGGGGTAAAATTTTTCAAATTCCCTTCTTAGTGGATGTCCAGAATATGAAAATAAACATCTGCCCAAATTTCACGTTTCTACGCACAGCGATTACGGCTCTGCGTGCGTCTTACCTCAGTCAGTCAGCACAAGTATTTTTATATATATAGATAATAGATAAAATATTTTAAGTATTGTTTTGTTTCGTATTTTTACGTGAATTTCCGTATTTATTAATTCCGCTTAAACATAACAAAAACTAGAAAAGTTTACTTCATTTCTTCGATTAACTTAAAACATAAAGACTTTGTAAAAATACCAATAATAATGACTATTTTATACATCTATTTCACGCTGTATCCCGCACAGAGCAGAGTAGGCAGAGGGAACCTAGTGTTAAGACACTCCGTTCCCCACATTCTGGAGCCATTGCGTGTTGAGTGGCAGAGCTCAACGCCGCGCTTTGCCTCGACACCAGAGCGAAGAAATGGCAATATAAACTTAAGTAAATATTTCATCTCCTCGAGTGAGGATCGAACCCACAACCAGTCTGTTTTACAGTCACACTTTGTGCCCCTACGACTGGCCTCACATTATACATACATTTACAAATACATGATAATATAATCCAAGTTTAATTTGGTTAAGAGGAAACACTTGTTAATATCTGGGCAGGAATTCAATTAGAGCCTCTATAATTGCCTACCCAATGCTATAGTGCATAAGACACTGAGACTTCCAATTAATATCGAATATGGTTGGATAATTTCATTTCAATGGTAATTTCCAATTCCAAAACTAAATTAATTCCATTACAAAATCATTTTAAATATATTTCTTTTATATTGCACGAAACGGTGATAAAGCGCGGCGTTGAGTTCCGCCATTCAACACGCAATGCCTCCAGAACTCGGCGGAAAGTGGGGAACGGAGTGTCTTAACACTAGGTTCCCTCTGCCTAAACCTGTGTGCGGAATAGAGCGTGAAACTGATTTTTTTTTCTTTAATATTTCCAAGTATAATAGTTCCTTTATAGTAAGTAGGTAAGTCGAAAAATCTAATACAAAATACAAACTCTGTTTTACAAAGGACAATACCAAATGGAATGTCAATTTGAGCGAACGAGTCTAGAGCGAACCTCATCTTTAACACTGAAATTTCCAGACTTGAAACGCTTGAACCACATTTGTGCTACTCTTATTGATACCGCATTAGGTCCGTACAATTTTTTTTTTGTAATAAGACTTTAAAATGTACCGAATTTCTTCGTCACTTATTTTGCTTGCTTGATAAACGATAGAAAATGGCGGGAACAAGTTTTTTTTATTTAATGCATTTTCAGAATGTCACATTTAATAGTATTAAAACCAGCCAGTTACATTCAGTACAGCCAAAGAGGTTTAATTACTTAATTAGTTTAATATTATAATACATTCAAAATACGAAAATACCTTTGTCCCGACGATTTCTAATTATGATACATCTCAATATTACATAGATAATACATTTAAAAACCGCTAAACCGCACAAGTGTATAAGTGTATGGATGTAAACGCAACAGGTTGTGGATTCGATAACTACTCGAGGAAATGAAATATTTCATAATTTCATGACTTCGTTCTGGCGTCTGGTTGAGTTCCATCACTCAACACGCAATGGCTCCAGAACTCTGGGGTAAACGCGGAACGGACGAGTGTTTTAACACTAGGTTCTGTTTTAACACTGGGATACAGCGTGAAGGTAAAAAATAAATTAATAAATTTATTGTGTTGTGAAGTCAGCAAAAATGGATCGCCAGTATATAAATAAATGTAGCCACCTAATTTATAAGTTCATGCACCACCGCCTGCCACAATAAAACTGCAGTTTTGTTCACGTGAAATAGAAAAAGGTTAGTTTGGGCGTAAAATATGTTTCACGGGTGGACGGAGGCAAATGGAAATGTCAAAGCAACGTTTATCTGTTAACAGTGACCTGATTTTTTTTTAAATTTTTGCTCGCAGCAAACGTTTGGTTTTTTAGAACAACGTAAATAAATTTTTGCTTTACTTTCTTCGAAAAATATATTTTGTGAAAAATTTTTGGAAAGCATTGTTTTTTTTTTAACTTCATCCTGTATCCCGCATATGGCGGGAGAGGCAGAGATAACAAAGTGTTAAGACACCCTATTTCTCAATTTTGTGTTAAACGGCGGAACTCAACGCCGCGTTTGATGGTTATTCATACGGCTATATATAAAATTCGTTACTATTTATTATATTCATTTATTATGCAGTTGTCATTTATACAGATTATCCTACTAATCATATTCAATATGACAAATATTGTTAACGACCGTTAAATATATAACATTATGTGCGTTTGTTGTAAATTATTGTCCTAAGCAAAAGAGATGGCGTTGACCGTTTCTGAATCGCGATATCATTTAATTCACGACGAACGTATATAACCATGCAAATTCTTAAATAAATTGAGATTTGATTGGATAGGTCACTGAAGTTGTTTTATTAAAATTCCCTATAAGTTCAGTGGTAATTTAGTTCAATAGTTCAATAGATCGACGCTACTGTTAGTGTCAACATTGGTCCTTATCGAGTCGGATCGTTTGGACGGTTTTTTGATCAGCGTGAGCCTTGATTGGCCCGCACCCGGTTCCGGCAGTGGATTGCTGCAGTAAGGGTTCCGTGAAAGTGACGCGACGCGTTTAACTACGCTCGCACCATCACCGCCGACGTTCGCAACCAGCACTGGTTGCCTTGCTCAGCAGTAGCTAAGGCTGACCAGAGAGTGCAACGGGAGGAGTGCCGCTGTTCCGGAGACAATTCCAGACAACAGAAACACGAAGTCCACCGCAGTCGCAGCCGTCGCCAGGCGCAGTTCACAGTGTTGGTCACTGTCAGGTCAGCGATTAGCTAGAAGGAGCGCCACTTGCAAGTGTTTGTATGTGTGGATGTGGATTTAAAACTGTGAGTACAATTATAATTATTATTTCTTAAAGTGAATCAAAAGTGAATTAAATTTTAAAAGACAGTTAATGTAGTATTAAAAAAAAAGAATTGTAAACCTTTAAGTTATTGTGTTAGACTTAGAATAGTTTTAGTAAAAACGAGGGAACGGGGAACCTATGTCCAATTTAGGCCCCACATAAATTGTTAAAAAACACTTGTAATTTTTTTAATTTAACTAGTTGTTTATACACACTTAGAACTTTTTTTAATTCGTATTTTTACTTTGAATTGTTATTTATTTTGTTAGTTACTTTCTAAGTTATTTTAAATAAAATGGAGGGATTACTTAATGTTATAAATGAACAGCAAAAAATAATACAACGCAGTTTTGTTAACTTTAAAAAAAGTCCAAAGGACAGACTAAGCAAGGAATATATTGAGACGAGGCAGGAGTTATTGGAGAGGGATTGGAGTTTATTTTGCACTAATCATGCGAAACTTCATGAAATGCATGGTGTTAAAGACAACTCTAAGTTAATAGATTTGTACGAAAATACAGAAGAAACCTATATTACGTATAAATGCTCAATAAAATCAATGCTTAGTAGGTACACAGTGACTAAAGAGTCCACATGTAATAGTGGTACTAAGCCAAGTGCATTCGTAAAATTACCAAAAATAGCCATTCCAATTTTTAGTGGCAGATATTCAGAATGGACAACTTTTAGAGATTTATTTTTATCATTAGTACACAAAAATGAAACTTTAGATAAAGTGCAAAAAATGCATTATTTAAAAAGTCATCTTAGTGGCGAGGCAGAACAATTAGTTAGGCAAACTCCTGTTAGCGATTTAAACTACGATCAGTGTTGGTCGCAATTAGAAAAAAGATATAGTAATAAAAAATATTTAATTAATTGTATATTAAAACGACTCTTTGCACAAAAACGACTGCAAGTTGAGTCATCAACCTCTTTAAAGGAATTACTTGACACCACAAACGATTGCCTTAATGCCTTAAAAAATTTAAACATAGATGTGACAACTTGGGATGTCATTATTATCCATATAGTTACATTTAAGTTAGATTCAGAGACGCGTAAACAGTGGGAATTTAGTATTAGTAGCCACGACTCCAATGAATTGCCGACCTTTGGAGAATTTGCCGCGTTTTTAGAAAATCGTTTTCGCGCCTTAGAATTTACAGAGCCTAAAAGAAATATCAATATAAACAATAATGCGAATAACCAACATAATCCAAAGGCGTTGGTCTTGAGTTCAAGTAATAGAATACGTTGTGAATTTTGTAGCGAGCCTCATAAATTATGCTTTTGCAAAGAATTTGCTAAAAAACCTCTCGTGAACAGACGCGATTTCGTAGCGATACATAAAATATGTTTCAACTGTTTAGGTGGCAACCATACAGTAGGAAGTTGTAAAAATAAAACGAGTTGTAAACTTTGTAAAAAACGCCACCACTCTTTATTGCATATAAACTGGGACGTGGAACCTCACACTGAAAAATCAGCTGTTAGCCCCAGTCCTTCCACTAGTTCAAATCCTTTGGTTTCTTGTTTATCTACAAATCAAGTTCAGATTCCGCGACAGGTTTTACTAGCCACTGCTCTAGTAAATGCCGAGTCAAAAACCGGTAAATACCAAACAATAAGAGCCTTGTTGGATCAAGGCTCACAGGCTTGTTTTATTACCGAAGCTACAGCACAATTTCTTAGACTGACGAAAATTCCCGTCCAGGGTGTGGTTACAGGCTTAGGTGAAAAGTCTACAACAGCAAAATATATGGTAAACATTAAGCTGCAATCGCGTGTGGATCCAAATTTCGAGATAAATTTAAACGCATATGTTATAAGTAAAATTACTTCATATTTACCAGAACAGAAAATATGTAGTAATGCCTTTAACTGGATTGATATCACCAATCTAGAGTTGGCAGATCCAGAGTTCAATCATCCAAACAAAATTGATATTTTGTTGGGTGCAGATGTATATGGCTGTATAATCAGAACAGGTATAGTAAAGAGTCCATCATCTACGCTTATCGCCCAAAGTACCACCTTAGGTTGGATACTTTCGGGTTTAGTAAATAGTTCAACCCTTAGTAGAGCAAACAACGTAAGTCCCAACGTGGCTGTAATGCACGCACAGTTCAACACAGATCAAATTCTCAGACGATTCTGGGAAGTTGAAGACCAAATTACTACAAATAAAATTCTTTCACCAGAGGAAGAGAAATGTGAAGAGTTTTATAAGGCCACTACAAAGAGAAGACAGGATGGTAAATACGAGGTAAGATTGCCTTTCAAGGACAAAGATCCTCAGTGCACATCAGGTGATTCTCGTGCCATAGCTGAAAAAAGATTGCAATTTTTAGAGAAACGATTAGCAAAGAATCCAGATTTAAAACAGAAGTACACAGAAGTAATAAATGAATACTTACAGTTAGGACACCTGAGACCTGTAAAGGAAGAAGACGATAAAAAACATTTAGCGGTATACTTACCTCATCATGCCGTTTTAAGAGAGGACAAAACGACTACAAAAGTCAGGGTTGTGTTCAACGCATCCCAAAAGAACAGCAAAGGAGTATCGCTTAACGATACTCTGATGATTGGACCCACCTTACAAGCAGATCTGAGACATACCGTTTTAAGATGGAGAAGATATTCTATTGCCCTGGTAGCAGACATCGTTAAAATGTATCGGCAGATTGGAGTCTCCGATGATTATGCGATGTTTCAGAGAATCCTATGGCGAAACAGTTCCGCCGATGATATTCAAGACTATGAGTTGGTTACGGTTACCTTTGGAACTGCATCAGCACCATATCAAGCGGTAAGGACTCTTCATCAGGTTGCTTACGATGAGGGAGATATGTACCCAAAGGCAGCTGATCAAGTATTAAATTCGTTTTATATGGATGATTTAATGACTGGATGTTTTGAAGTAACCAGTGGGATTGAAATGTATAAGCAAATAAAGGAAATGTTGTGTAAAGGGGGGTTTAAGTTACAAAAATGGAATAGCAATAATAAAGAAATATTGGAGAAAATAAGAACATTAGAGGAAAGGGACAAAGGACAACATATACTAAAGGACAAAGGGATTAATAAAGATAATCAAAAGGTTGAGATCAAATTAGATGAAACAATGAAAATACTGGGACTTACCTGGGATCGCCTAAAAGATTCCTTCCGGTACACTGTGAACCTTCCGCCGCTGAAGAGTGAACCTGTAACAAAAAGATCTGTAATATCAGATATAGCTAGATTGTTCGACCCATTAGGTTGGTTAGCACCTACCATTGTACTAGCCAAGATCTTTATACAAAAGTTATGGTTAGCTGGTATGGGATGGGATGAACAACTAAATATAGAATTAATAAAAGAATGGAATACTTACCGTGAAGAATTAGCACTTCTCACCAATATCCACATACCTCGATGGCTGGGTACCACGCCCGAGAGTAAGCTAGAGCTTCATGGTTTCTGTGACGCCTCGAAGGTAGCATATGCCGCTGTATTATACTTACGTCTGATAGATGCTACAGGTGAGGTCAAAGTGTCATTGCTAGTGTCAAAGACTAGAGTAGCACCTATAAAACAAATCAGTATACCACGTTTAGAGTTATGTGGGGCAGTTCTGCTGTCCAAATTGCTGATTGAAACTTCGGAGGTCCTAAATATACCTAAGGACAGAATCTATGCATGGACGGATTCTACCGTGGTGCTAGCTTGGTTAAATAGCCATCCTAGCAGGTGGAAAACGTTTGTTGCCAATCGCACGTCGGAAATATTAACATTTATGAATTCTTCGCAATGGTTTCATGTCGCAACAAAAGAGAATCCCGCGGATTGTGCATCACGAGGTATGTTGCCAAGTTTGTTCTTACAATTTACCACATGGTTTTCTGGGCCACAGTTCCTGAAAGCAAAGACAATTACTTACAAAAAGCCAAATGATTTAAGGATAGAGCTAGAGCAATCAGTTAAAGCGCACGTTGTAGTTGGTTCTAATAGTTACAACATATTAGATAGATTTTCATCATTATTAAAATTATTGAGAGTAGTAGCATATTGTCGAAGATTTTTAAATAGAAATACAAATCGTAAAACTTACCTGCAGAAGAAGGAAATAGATGAGGCACTAAATTGTTGCATAAAGAAAGTACAAGGAGAAAGTTTTGCATTAGAGTACGCACAATTACAATCTAAAGGTCACATAGAGTTGAAAAATAGCAAGCTTAAATCTTTATGCCCTTTTATTGATGGTAAGGGTGTCATGAGACTTCAGGGTAGACTTCATAAGGCATCATTGGATGCACAAATGAAATATCCAATAGTTTTACCTAATGACTCGCACTTTACTCACCTAGTAGTAGCAGATGCTCATAAGAAGACCCTTCACGGAGGTCTGCAAATGATGATCAATTATTTGAGTACTGCTTATTGGATCATAGGTGTGAGGAATCTTACGAAACAATGCGCTCGTAAATGTGTTACGTGTGCCAAACACAAAGCCACAATCAAAAGTCAGTTCATGGGTTCGCTTCCGTCGATTCGATGTTCACCAACTAGACCATTCCTTCATAGTGGTGTGGACTATGCTGGGCCAATAAATATAAGAACAACAAAAGGTCGTGGTCATCGTTCATACAAGGGCTACATATGCTTATTTGTATGTATGTCCACTCGCGCGCTACACCTTGAAGTTGTAAGTGATATGACAACTCAGTCATTTTTAGCTGCATTTAGACGGTTTGTAGCTCGACGAGGTCACTGTGCCAAAATATGGAGCGATAATGGTACTACATTTGTAGGGGCATCCAAGGAGTTACAACAATTAAAGCAATTACACTCTTCTATCGCAAGTGACTTAGAAGTTAGTGGTACCGAATGGCACTTCATTCCCCCTCACGCTCCCAATTTTGGAGGTCTCTGGGAAGCGGGAATAAAGTCCACAAAGTTCCACCTAAAGCGCGTTATAGGCGAGTCGACTCTCACATATGAGGAACTAAGTACGCTGCTTAGTCAGGTAGAGGCATGCTTGAACTCAAGGCCTATGAGCCTTATTAACGTAGAGGATCCAGGGGAGCCAACGCCTTTAACTCCCGGGCACTTTTTAATAGGTGAACCGGTAATCTCTGTACCTGATTATGATGTCAAAAGTTCATCGGTTAGTTCTCTTACACGTTGGCAATTTGTCCAAAGGATGGTGCAATCCTTTTGGAAGAGATGGTCGCAGGAATACTTGGCTGGTCTCATGAACAGATATAAATGGGCTTCCAAGATCCCTGAACCTAATATAGGAGACATTGTTCTCATTAAAGAAGACGACTTACCACCTAGCCGCTGGATGCTAGGACGGGTTTTAGAAAAACATCCAGGTGATGATAAGGTCACCCGCGTTGTCACTCTACGTACTAAAAATAGTACGATAAAAAGGCCAACAAATAAATTGTGTATTTTGCCCATAGCGGACTAACGTAATTTAGCATTTTTTTTTAAGTTCATATTTATGTTTGTTTACTTCATGTTGGTTTTTTATACATTAGGAATAAGTTCTTGTTATAAATTTTATTATAAGTTAAAAGGTTTCATTGTTTTGTTATGACAATTGTAGATTTAAGTTATATTTTTGTAAATACATTTTGTTGTTTACTCTGCATTGCAACTGTAGATATATTGTTGTATTTGGTTAAGATATTTTTTGTTGTATACTTTACTTTAAATAATTTTAATCTTAAGATCAATGAGTCCAAGCTTTACCTACACTCTTGTAGGAAGCTATAGTACAACCTATTGTAACATTGTTAATTTAGCATTTAGATTTAAGACAAATTTGTTACTGTTAAGAGCAATATATAAAGGACATTCCGTCACTAAATGTCCTTGGTGGGCGGTATGTTAACGACCGTTAAATATATAACATTATGTGCGTTTGTTGTAAATTATTGTCCTAAGCAAAAGAGATGGCGTTGACCGTTTCTGAATCGCGATATCATTTAATTCACGACGAACGTATATAACCATGCAAATTCTTAAATAAATTGAGATTTGATTGGATAGGTCACTGAAGTTGTTTTATTAAAATTCCCTATAAGTTCAGTGGTAATTTAGTTCAATAGTTCAATAGATCGACGCTACTGTTAGTGTCAACAAATATAAATCTAATTTATTCATGAAATATAAAATTAATTACTAATACTACGATTAACAGTATGTTTTAAATCTCTTTAATATTTGAATGAATATAATTTATTATTAAAAAAATACATATTACTTATTTGTGTAAACATTCTATATTACTAATATTATAAATGTAAAGGGTTGTTCGGATGGATGTTTGTTCCACTCTCATGCAAAAACTACTGAACCGATTTCGATCAAATTTTACATATACTTTTACAATTTTACTTATACTTCAGAATAACACATAGACTACAAGATATGTAAAATTGTTGTATAATTTGGCTATAATATAACAATAAGCTTGAGCGGGCGAAGCCTTGTTAGGTTGCTTGTTATAGATGTTATTAGATTAATTTTCGTGTGTAAATACTCTTGTCATGGTTGAGGCCTAGTCGTGGCGCAGCGGCACAAAGTGTGACTGTAAAACCTACTGCGACTGGTTGTGGGTTCGATCCCCACTCGAGGAGATAAAATATTTACTTAAATGTATATTTCCATTTCTTCGCTCTGGTGTCGAGGCAAAGCGCGGCGTTGAGTTCTGCCACTTAACACGCAATGCCTCCAGAATTCGGCAGAAAGTAGGGAACGGAGTGTATTACACTAGGTTCCCTACTCTATCCTGCTCTGTGGGATACAGCGTGAAGCTGAAAAAAAAAACTCGTCAAAATATACGTTTTATAATATATTTGTATGATTGTACTTAAATTGGAATCGATTACGTTTTGCATTGAGATATAAATGTGATTCAATGTTACAACGTCGGAACTCCAAATAGAACGAACGATCTTGATCCGATATTGTGACCTAGTTATGTCTAACTATCGAGTGACATCTTATTACAACTTGAAACAATTCCAATTCTACAAGCTTAACTTTGTTTACAGTAAATATGAATATGTATTCACACTTTTAGGGTTCCGTACTTCAAAAGTTAAAAATTAAATACTTATAGGATCACTGTCAGCTCTGTCCGTTTGTCGATACCATTTATTTTGAGATTGTGTGGAGATGTCACGCTGAAATTTATACTAATATTAGGTCTATGAAGCAAAGAAAAAATCTAGTTTTTAATAAACGAAATCAAAAGAGACGAGCATTCATGCATCGATTTTGCTGTATTTTGTAAAAACCTATAGGGTACTTCCCGTGGACCTACAGTTATGAAATTAAAAAAGGGAAAATTCCGAAAACTGAACATTTTAAAGTATTTCATAGAAAAAAAAAATCATTACAAATATTTTATTTTAAACAAAATGAGTGCATGTGCCCGCAAGCCTAAGTTTGTTAACATTTATAAGTTGTACGTCCCATTGACCTACAATCCTGAAATTGGCACGGAAGCCTCGGCGTGCGAGCCCGACTCAGAACAAGAAAATGGAAAATATACTAAAACTATAAAAGTAAAAGAAAATAGAAATTATTTTTCGTATAGATACTAAATTATACGTATGTATAATTTAGTATCTATACGAAAAATAATTTCTAACACAAGTACTAACACAAGTACTGCCCACTATACAGGTTGAAAAAATAAATATTTCTTTGTTACTTACTACAAAGGTAAAATTGTTGTTACAATAAATGTATTTTTGGAATCAGGTTAAACAAAGTGTAATATTAGGTTATGACCATTCATAAAAAATATCTAAATCAGCTTTACGCTGTATTCCGCACAGTAGGGTAGGTAGAGGGAACCTAGTGTTACGACACTCCATTCCCCACTTTCCGCCGAGTATTTCCGACCATTCATATAATCTAATATAGCATATAGGTATGTGAACAGAAAATCACAAGCTGTAAATAAAGTTAGATAAGATTTTCTAAATATACTTAGCGCAGGTAGCAGGCAGGGAGATGTTTCAAACAGAAAAATAGCATAATTTTACATCAATAAAGTAACATTTCAATATGCAAGTTTTAATCCATCAATACTATGCTTTGAAATACACTAAATGTTGTTGATGAATACTTATTTAGAAAACGTATAAAAATTTGAACGTAGCGGGACTCGAACCCGCGCCGTTCATACATTCGTATATAGAACATATGGCTGAGTGTGGAATAACACTGTAAAAAAATGTTAAAATGTTGTTGACGAAGTTGGTTTCTATAGCAACAAATTACCTCTATACTGTAGGTACCTATGTATTTAAGTATTATAGAACGTTCCACTTACTTTAAACGATATTTTTTAAGTTCACGGCTAAATTGCGATCTATGAATTCTTTTATTACACAAAAAGTTTGTTCGAGCTATTTCTTGAAATATATTACTTACTTTGAAAGTAGAGTAGTGAAATTTACCTAAAAATTTCATTTTTGTAAGAAATGCATGATTGAGGAGGTAAAATTCCACTTAAAATTTTATAAAGCCACTACTTTGATATAAAAATGCCAGCACTTTGATAGAAAATATCGTTCTCTACAATGCAATGAATCGTATACATTGTAGAGAACGATATTTTCTTATATATAGATGAATAAATAAATAAATGACTATAAATGCGACAGGTTGTGGGTTCGTTTCTTACTCGAGGAAATGAAATATTTAATATTGTCATTTCCTTGCTCTGGTAACGGGGCTAAGCGCGGCGTTGAGTTTCGCCACTCAACGTGCCATGCCTCTAGAATTCATCTGAAGGGAAGTGTATTAAAGGAAATCTGGGAAAGTTTCCTTTTGGCTAGCCTGCTATGTACGAGATACAGCGTGAAGCTACAAAAAAATCTTTAACTTTAATAGATTAAAAATAAAACCTTATAAAAAGACCAAATAGGAATTACCTCAACGAAATTACACCTGTATTCAAATTATTAAACATATGTATGATGAAAGAAAAAATCCGATACGGATTTATTTTTATATTCTATTATTCGTAGAAACGTTTTTCTTGATCTTAGGATTCTTCACGGGTTGTTTTATGATCCTTTTTTATTAATTATTTTAAATATTATTAATAATAATTATTTTAAATAACAATTCAAATAATAATAAATCGAATTGATAATAATATTATTGAAGTTTCAGTAAAAAAGCGAAGAGCTGGATGTATAAATATTGGTAGTTATTTTTCACTGTATAAGTTAAATTTACTATTTTTATAATTTATTATTCTCAATAACAATTGAAATGGTGAAAAAGAATTGATAATTTTATTAAATTTAGTTTAAAAAATGGGACTATGTGATAGAATAAATAAATATTAGTAGTATTTTTAATGGTAGAAATTATATTATTTCATCATTTTTGGATTTTTTTTAAAAAAAATGCCATGAAAAAATGCCAACACGCAATGCCTCCAAAATTCGGCAGAAAGTTGGGAACGGAGTGTCTTAACACTAGGTTCCCTCTGCCTAACCTGCTGTGTGCGGGATACAGCGTGAAGCTGATTTGGCATTTTTAATGTAGTTAGTGAATTTACGAACTTACACTAACAGGATACAAACAGAAGCTTGTGATCACGATCACATAAGTTTTAATTGTAAACAATCAAGAAACTTTACGTATCTTTACAACGATCGAGACGATTATTTAGTCGTTAAGCTACAAACAATTATTTTGTATCTGAATAAAAAAAAATAAATCAACTTACCACTATCCCGCACGCAGCAAGGTAGGTAGTGGGAAAATAGTTTGAAGACACTTCGTTCTCCACTTTCCGCGGAATTTCTCGAGACATTACGTGTTGAGTGGCGGAACTCAATGCCATTTGTATTGATGCCAGAGTGCAGAAATGATTGACATTCCCTCGAGTGGGGATCAAATCCTCAACAGCAACCGTAGCAGTCACGTCCTTGTGCCCCTGCGCCACAGCGGCCTCAATATTTTATATGTAAACATACATAAAACATTTTTAATACATATTATATATATGTATTTTATTGCCCTCAGAATACGGCGTTAACTGGGAAACGTCAATGGCTTATTAGGAACGAAGTGTCTTAACACTAGGTTCCCAGGTTCCCTCTGCCTACACTGCTATGCATATATTATTTACTTAATAAATAAAAAAAATATACAAATATATATGCTATTTCCAAACTCTTTTCAAAACGACACTAAAATAATATCGTATCGTAGCGTTTGTTTGTATTTCTTGTAACAAGCCCCTCAACTTATTGATCTTCACCAAGTTGTCGCGTGACTGGTGTCGTGTCACTCAGAGATCGGTACAAGAAAATGTTGATTTGTCAGCTTTATTTATATATGTAAGTATGTGAATACGAAATATATTAAGTCGATGCGATAGTCGAAATTGGTTCAAGGAAAACTCATTCTTTACACCATATTGCCAATCGTGACTTATATGAACATAGAATTCGTTCTACTAATTTGGAAAAATAAATGCTTTTATTATTTTATTACTTCTAAACTTAATTGAATGTATTTTAATAGGACAACAGAATAAAAATATTGATATTTTCTTTTAATAGTAATAATATAGCTATTTGTTTATGCTTTGTAACTATGGTGATTGATGTGGGTTCTTTTATTGATCCCCGAAATGATATGTATAATTAAGATTATGAAACATTTAATATACTAAATATAAATTATTTATAATACAAAATCAGTTAAGCACGTTCCGGTTTATATCTATAATTTAATTTTTGTCATCTAACTTTTCATCAACATACTATATTTGTTTTATTTATTAATTTTAAATTGTCAATTTAAAAAAAAAACTAGCTACCCGCTCGCGGCTTTGGCCTTGAACTGCATAATTATTAATTTACTAATCAGCATTGATTTCGTTTTCTAATAATAATCATTTAAGTTTCAGCCAATTGAATAAAAAGGTTATTTATAGCAATTTTGTCGAACATTGTTCTTAAAAACGTTATAACTTTTTTTATTTCTAAACCGATTTTAATAAAGTAAATACTGGCTTGTCAAAATACAATAATGAAAACTGCAGTTAAATTGGTCAATCTGTTTCTGAAATTAACTTGAACAAACGCACAGACAAATAGACAAAATCTATAAAAATAATTTAAATGTCACCTATAACATTTCTTCTTATATTTCTTCTTTTTACAGACACCGATCCCTTACGTTTTTAGTATAAGTATAGATTGAAGAAAATAATATAGACTGTAAGTTGCAAAGCATTCTGTCTGTTTTATTATACATATTCGTACCCTAGTTATTAGTTACGGCTCTAATTCAATTAATTTTGAATGTTTGCTGAATTTGGATTATTAATACTACCATATATTAACTAATTAGTAGTTGTTGGAATTGCATTAGATTCATGTCCTTTACAGTATTCCCATAGATATTTTATAAATATTTCTTTATAATATTATTGCATTATTATATATTTTTGTCTATGGGCAATAAAAGTAATCATTTAATTCGCCTCTATCAAAATATATTTTAAACAAATGTTCAATAGTTTACTTATCATAATATATAATATAATAGGTTAATTATCAATCTTTATATTATACATTATTACAGAAGACAGATGTGCATTCTTTTAAATATAATATTATTTATTATTACAAGCACACAGGGACACTATCGTGTGACTGTAAAAGTATCAGGTTCGATTCCAACGCAATGAAATGTTATATTTAATATTTTGATTTCTTCGCACTGGTTTCGAGGCAAAGCACGGCGTTAATTTCCACCAGGCAATGCCTTCAGAATTCGGCGGGAAGCATGGAGCAATGTGTCCTAATACTAGACCCCCTCTGTCTACTCTGCTACATGCAGGATACAGCGTGAATTCGGCAAAAAATGTATACATATATACACCCAAAATATCCGTATAGTATAGAACAAAAAGTTAATTTGTTAGCTATTCTCTGAGTTTTCTCTTTATTTTTATTGCATGTTAAAAGAACCGGAGAGTGTGAAAGATCATTTTTCATGTACCCGTAGTGAGATCTAAACCCCCATTTGTTTTTACTCCTACACATCCATTTACGTCAGTAAACGTTTTTGTGATGTTTTTCGCTTCGCTTCGCTTTGCAGTGAGGAAATTACAATCATATATGTATTCCGATATAACTAAACTGACTAAATGTAACGAATGTCTGAATGTTGTTTGGAAAGTAACTTTTCAATTCAATTTATAAGAGTGTAAGTGTAGTAAAGTTGGTATAAGGTTCATGTACCAAAGAGACAGATGATTAATATTTTTTTTATATTTAAAATAAATAAACTATCATTTAAAATTCATAAATGATTTTAGCACTAGTGAGACCATACATGATTTCACTTAAAAGTATCAAATTAATAATTCCGCAAAAAAAATAAAAATAAAAAAATCGGCTTCACCCTGTATCCCGTACATAGCAGGGTAGGCAGAGGGAACCTAGTGTTAACACACTCCGTTCCCCACTTTCTGCCGAATTCTGGAGGCATTGCGTGTTGAGTGGCAGAACTCAACGCCGCGCTTCGCCTCGGAAACAGAGCGAAGAAATGGTTTGAAAAGAATGGTTAAATGGCTTTTTAGTTTGAATATTCATTTATAATCAAAATATAGCTTGGATTTACACAAAATAAATTATAGCATTTAATGGCGACAAAGGATGCGAAAACTAGCTTCTAAAGTACCTAATATTTTTTTCTACATATTAATTCTCAATTTAACATAAGTAAGTCTTAAAAATAGGAGAAAACAAATACTTCCTAAAAACAATATAGTATTTTAAATAGAATAAATAGCCGTATAGATAACGTAACTCGTATTTAAACGGTTCCATTTAAACGGATCGTGAATAGCGATTTGCGATACGCTTCATATTGCGTTCTTTATTATTCGATGCTCGAGGCCAGTCCTTTGTTTAATCTTATTTATTTTATCATTATTAAGAACTTGGCACTGGTTAGTAACTTAGGTAAATAAATTATGATTTTCGATACAGATATACTAATATAAATTTACAAATATAAGTAGCAGTAGATACCTATTTTAAATCGGGCTTTAATATAATATGTTTAACCTTGCGTTACTTCTCTTGTATATTTAATATAGATATGGCATCAAGAATTAACCAACAAGATATATTTAGCACTTCATAAAATAAATAAAGAAATAGCTGTCATTTTCAAGCTTTAAAAAAAAAACAGATATTTTCTCTCTATGTACGTTTCAATTATCGCCATCTTTGAATAAAATGGCGGGAAAAAAATACATTGTCATAAATATCATATGGAAGTAAATATGCATTTTTATTTAGTACGCACAATTTAAGTAATTTATATTTTTATCCTTATTTTCGGAAGTTATAAAATGTTCTATCATTCGTGTTTGGTTTTTGGTGTTTCGTTTTTTTTTTGGTTTTTGTTTCCGTTTCGGTTACTGGTGCCATTATCCTATATACTTCCTTAACACTGTGCCACAGCTATACGAGGTAATCCATTAATTATTTACTATTTAATATATATATTTACTATTTAATAAATATATTTGAGGCCGGTCGAGGTGTGACTGCAAAACCGACTGGTTGTGGGTTCGATGCCCACTCGAGGAGATGAAATATTTACTTAAATGTATATTTCTATTTCTTCGCTCTGGTGTCGAGGTTAAGCGCGGCGTTGAGTTCTGCCACTCAACACGCAATGCCTCCAGAATTCGGCAGAAAGTGGGGAACGGTGTGTCTTAACACAAGGTTCCCTCTGCCTACCCTGCTGTGTGCGAGATACAGCGTGTAGCTGATTTAATTTTTTATTTTTAGTTAAGATATTGAAATTTATATATTAAATTCAGCAATTCAGCTTCAAGTTATAGCACCTGGGTATCCGCCGCTATTAAAATATTATAACTTAGGCTAGAATAATGTATGTAAATGTACGAGAATTTTGCATTTAGATTTAACATAACGTAAATAATCTAGATATTAAAAACGTCCGTCAAAGTTTACTTATTTCTTTATAACTTTATTTAATTTTGTTATAATAGTTATCACGAAAGAGAAGTATATTGTATATTCTAACTTAATCTAGACTCAAAATTTTTAGTTTATTTAATTTTATCGAATAAACAAGCCGACTTTTATTATATATTTTTTTGTTATGGTTGAAAGTGATTGCTAAACTAAAAATATCATATATATTTTCTCATGCAAAAGATTTTCTATTATATTTTAAATTAAAAATGTATTATTATTTTGCTGTTTAAGTAACTTAAGCTTTACAAAAATTGGATTTTTGCTGCTCGTCAAATCTTTGAAGGATCAGCTTGTATTGAAGATTTTTTTGAGATAAGAGATAACTTGTTTGATTAGTCAAACTTTATTTTTGTTTGTAAAAGGCTGCGGCTATTTTTTAATTAAAATATCATGAACCATGTATATTCTAAAAAAATTAAGATAACAGACTTAGAGTAAAAGTTACATAAATTATATTTTTTTGAGCTCAAGCTGTATCCCGCATATAGGCAGAGGGAACCTGAGAATCTAGTATTAAGACGCTATGTTCCCTTTAGAACACTTTCGTTCCCCACTACCCGCCGAACTCTTCATTGCGTGTTGAGTGGCGAAACTCAACGCCACTTTTTTCCTCGTTACCAGTAAGCGAGTGAGGAAAATAATATATCTTTATATATTTTTTCCTTAATATTTGCTATAAAACATTTATTTTATTTAATAAAAACCAATTATGGCGATTCAAAAAGATCGCTACCGATCTTTAAGTGTTTTCATTCAATCTCATCATTTTATCATAACCTAGGTACTCAACAAAAGCTACATCATATTTTAATTAAACAAAAATGTTTATTTTTTTTTTTTTATATTTAATATTGTATTTTGTAGGTGTATGTTTATAAAAAAGTAAGCACGATTACTAAAACTGCATTAGACGTTGACAATGCTCATTATATGTTGTATTTCTAGACTGAGAACGAGATAGAAGCCTCTTTATCGTTCCCAGTAATTGAAAGGTTGGAGGGTATTTCCCTCGGAACGTTTCAAATTGGTCACAGCTGGGCTTTTCACTGTAAAATTACATATATTTCACTTTAAATGTAAATAAGCAAGTTAAATGAAAGATAAAATCACTTTATTTCAAATATATTTTAATTCGGGTTTTTTATGTTAAATAAATGAAAATAATATTTGATGTAGAGTAATAAGAAACGCTTCTCTTATTACTACATACAACACGAGACCTCAGGACTTAAATTCCACTCCAGGGAGACATTTATATTAAAAATGCAGATATTTGTTCTGGTCGGGTCGAATAGAGGTTAGATTCTACAACTTATATACTGTGAAATTCATTTATTAAACATCTAGGTACTCTATTCGATTGTTCTTGTTTTGAATGAAATATAAATCAAATCGAATCGCTGTATCCTGCACACTGCTGAGCACGCAGAGGGAACCTTGAGTTACAGCACCCCGTTCCTTATTTTCCGACGTATTCTTTGCCCAACTCCTGACTTTGCCTCTACTCCAGAGCGAAGAAATCAAAATATTTAATATTTCATTTCCTCGAGTGGGGATCGAAGCCACTACCAGTGGCGCTTACAGTCACACAACTGTTCCTCTGCGCTACGAAGAGCCTGGATTTAAATCAGACAAGGTATTACATTAAATCTTCATCAACATAAAACTTATTTATGTTCCAAATTAAAATTCAAAGACACTGCAGACTTACAAGGCCTACATTGTAATAAGCAGTAATGAAAAAAGTCTTACGCAATTCCAGCGCGAAAGGTCCTCTTAAGATAAAATATGTACCCATTTAATAAGATGCCACGTTCGTCCAGTTTCTTTCATTATGTTAATTATAATATTTTACTTCACACTAAATCCGAAGTTTACAAGGCTGTGGTATTATGTTTTTTTTTGTCTTTTGATAAAACGATGTCTTTCTCTTTTCTTTTATATAAAAGTATATTACGTCGTTGCGGTATTTGTTTTAATTAACCATATAACGATGTTCAGACGTTATTTTATTGTCGAATTTCAGCGAGGATTTATTGTCTACGTATTTTAACACCTGAAAATTGTCATACAGTATACTATAGATGTCAAATCAACGCGCTTTATAGTATTAATATAGATTATAAAATTTTATATTTTAAACAACAATAGGTTCACCAAATTATATTATTTTTTGATCATCGATGGTCGGGAGTTGATGAGCGAAGCGAGCACTACCTAGTTTATTATAAAAATGTCTTTCATTACTAAAATTTTATATCTTTTTTACGTATTTGATAAATTCGTTCCTGAGAATAAGTACATTACAATAGTTCTTTTAAATAAAAATAAATAAATCAGCTTCACGCTGTATCCCGCACACTGCAGGGTAAACAGAGGGAACCTAGTGTTAAGACACTCCGTTTCCCACTTTCTGCCGAATTCTAGAGACATTGCGTGTTGAGTGGCAGAGCTCAACGCCGCGCTTAACCTCGACACCAGAGCGAAAAAAATGGAGATATAAATTTAAGTAAATATTTCATCTCCTCGAGTGGGGATCGAACCCACAACCAGTCGGTTTTACAGTCACACCTCGTGCCGCTGCGCCACGACTGGCCTTTAGTTCTTTTAATTTTTTTTATTTAAGGTCTACACAAGGCAACTTTATATTAATTGCTATATTCTATTTCAGCTAGTGACCTCGAGTCAATACGAGCGCTTTTCAATGAAAAGGAAAAGGAATTATCGGTTGCGGTGGCGAAAGTGGAAGAGCTGACGAGGCAACTCGAAGAGTTGAGGCGAGGAAGAGTTCAGCCTGCACCACCTTCAGCCCATGAATTGGATAAGTTGAGACGGGAACTTATGGTAAGTACCAAATTCATATAAAAGACAACTACATTTAAAGAGAGATGTGATTTATTAAAAAAAATATTAAATTTTTGCACCTGATCTTTCGTACATTACTAGGTATAGTTTGTGGTTGAGTGAGGGTTATGTACTTGAGACGTTGTGCTCAAGACATGTACTCTTAAATATTATACGCGATATATTTCTAAAAGTAGGTTAATATTATAATATGTTATATGTTTCCCAATTCACTTAAATATATCAAAGCCTTAACCTACTAAATACTATCATAATCTTAAATTGCTCAGTTAGGAATTAATGATGTGAGATAATATTTTATTATTTCAATTAATACCAACTAAGTTATAACAAGTTATACAAATATATTTTATTTTTTTTAAATTTGCCAGTAAAATTTAACAACATAATAATAATTATGAATTTAATGTAAAGATAACATAAAAAATACTTTAAGAAAATTTTTAACAACTTCGTGTTATTAAAACAGAATTTAATTTATAACTATTTCATACTACTTTCTTATATAAATTTATATTGTAAATGAACGAATGAAAAAAATAATGGTTTACGTTCAGAATTATCAACAATCTTATTTCCTTTCTTATGTAGGTATTTTCTTTTCTCAATAGTCAAAGTTGCTTACTACAAGACTACATGACATGTCCTTAATTGATTAAAATAACATAACATCTGCTGGTATATTTTTTAAATACTGCTTCTGAAATATTTTACCTTCTCATACAAATAGAACTGCAACTATTTTCAAATTTTACATTCCAACAATAGAACATAGCATGAATGTATAATACATACTCGTATACACAAAAACTACAGTAGATGCAGTCGATACACAGTGCAAGCAAGGAGAAATTAGTGACGCCTTACACCGTCTTCCATGATAAAGTGACGTGTAGTGAAAAATAAGTTTGCTGTTTTATTACTGTTTTTCAGCTTCAAGCCTTATGTCGCATATTGCAGGGTATAATAAAAATCTAGTGTTACTACTCTCTGTCCAACGATTTCCGCCGGAATTCGAGATATTACGTGTTGAGTGACCAAAGTGGGAAAATGAAATTAATTAATTTCTCTGATTTGGATCAAACCTACAGTCTTACTTATAGTCAGACACTGTCCTATTGCGCCACACTTTTCTTCTATTACTTGATCAGATCTTTTCTTTATTAATATAAATTTATCTTGAATAGAGAAAATTTCATGTATACCTATCACGTTAGTCAATTTTAAACCGACTGGAAAGCTTAACTCATCACCCACCTTTACTGGATAACCTTAGAGAACCAATTGTTTCCAACAAATTCAAAAGACAAAGAAACATTACGTTCTCAACAGAATATTGAATTGAGGCTGACAATTTAATTAAAGAAAAACTTAATTAATTAAGGTATATCAAGGGTTTGTAAAAGACAAATTTATTAAACAAACCTTATAAGAATATGTTATTTTTAATATGTAAAATAGAATTTAAGTGATACAATATCTCGAATATAACTTGGTATGATCACAAGGATAACACTTTCATAGAATAATTGAAGAAGATTAAAACTAAATTGCTCCGGGCGATATTATCCATTAGGATCGAGGTCTGTCTTGTTATAGAATGATGTCATAGGTGATAAAATTTGTTTAAGGTATATTACATATTTGAATATTGTCTTAGTTAAATTTATTTTATTAAGTATTTTTAATAAGTACGACGGTAAGTTCCGCGAGTTGTCTCGAATGTCTCGAATTCTGCTGATAAGTGCAGAATTTAGTTTCTTCATCTATTATCAATAGTATATTCCAAAATACCTATAATATGTTTCATACATATATCAAAACTGAATGATCGCCGTCTGTACTTGAATCAATGTAAGAGACTCTAAACTTAAACAATAAAAAATTAAACTAAACTAGCTTCACGCTTTATCCCTAGCGGGGTAATTAGAGAGAACGGAGCGCCAAACGCTGCGGCTAGAGCTACAAACTTAAACATTTTTTTTTATCCAGTCAGGCCATTCGTGGCGCAGTGGGCACAAGTGTGACTGCAAAATCGACTGGTTGTGGGTTCGATTCCCACTTGAGGAGATGAAATATTTATTTACATTTATATTTACATTTCTTCGCTCTGGTGTCGAGGCAAAGAGCGGCGTTGAGTTCCGCCACTCAACACGCAATGCCTCCAGAACTTGGCGAATAGTGGGGAACGGAGTGTCTTAACACTAGGTTCCCTCTGCCTACTCTGCTGTGTGCGTGAACTTAAACAATGATTTTTAAAATTTATGTGTGTTTATCGGTTGTCTGTTTGTCTGTGCGCGAGTTCACGCAAATCTCGGAAATAGTGTAGCCAACTTAAAATGCAGTTTTCACAATTGTACTTTGACGAACTTCTTTTAACATTTGGTGTTTCTTTTCTTTCGATCGAAGCATGAATGAAAAATGTATATCAATATAAAGTAGCTGTTTTAATAAATGTGCTGAAATTTTATTTTTCAACTAGATGTTGTCTTTAAAATAATAATAATATTAGAACATGACAGACTTTCAGATAAATAAATAATTGCGTATTTTAAACGGGCGAAGTCGCGAGCGGGTCACTAGTAGGTTCTTAAATATATTCGTGAAGAAATTTCGATAGAATTACATAACGTAAATGATCTTGAAATAAATGTTTTATATTTTTCACCTTTTAAAAATAAACTCAATATTACGTTACAAAGACTTACTTTTAAATCGTATTGTCATAATATTATTGTACACAATTTATTTAAGTTTCGCCTTTAGTTTCGAAACAAGGTTTAGGTTAGTTTTTTGTTGAAATATAAAATGCTGATTTACAATTAAATTAGGTTTTCTTACCCAATACTGAATCTTTTATTTCATAAATAAGAAATAGAAAAGAATCTTTTATTTGTTGAAGATTAAAAACATGGATGCGATTTTTTTTCTCGTGGACTGCGGTTGACTTGTCTTTATAGGGTCACCAGGTGAAAAAGGCCCTTCCTTTAATAGTAGCTTGCCCCTGAAAAATAAAATATCTATAGGTTTCCGTAGCATTTGAACATACTACCACCGTAATGTTAGACATATTTACAATGATTTCACGAGTGTCAAAATATAATAAGAAATGAATGTAACTACAAAGCGTGCTAAATAGTGACACCTTAATTTTGCTGGGTTCGCGGCCAAGTAGTTTGCGGGCAATAGGTCGTAATCAACCAACGTTCATAAAGCTATAGCTATTAACGATTGATAGACTACTCTATATATTTGAAAAAATATCTTCACGCTGTATCCCGCACACAGCAGGGTAGGCAGAGGGAACCTAGTGTTAAGACACTCCGTTCCCTACTTTCTGCCAAATATTTTAAGGCCATGCGTGATGACTGGCGGAACTAACGCCGGGCCTTTGCCTTGATGCTAGAACGAAGAAATAAAAATATTGATAGATTCCCTCGAGTGATGTTCGAACTCACCGCTGTCGCATTACAGTCACTTGCGCCCGTGCGCCACGACTGCCTATATAAATTTCTTAATTACCATGAAATAAAAGAAACATAAAAAATATTCACCAAATTAAAAATAGTAAAAATAAATATCAGACGTATTAAACGCTACTGCACTTGGACGTTGTGTAATCCGCAAACAGAATAGTTGGCACGCTTTGTATTGATCAATTTGTGTCGCGGATAGAAAAACAAATCCAAAGATTACAAATTACAATTACTTTGTAAGGAATGAACCAAATTCGATATTTTTTGTAATATTTATTATACAATAATATATTTTTCAAAAAATATTCTTATTTAAATTAGTGATATAACAAAAAACATATTTTTAAGAAATATCAGCTTATATGAGATATTTATGGGTACAATTACAAAAAATTATTATTTGAAAACTTGGAGCAATAACTTTTATAAAAATACACGTTTTCCGACTCTTTTTTTCCACGAAACTGGGTAAATAGCTACCTAGTATAGAGAATCCGTTCTAAATTTTTCGGCTAAATTCGACACATTACGTGCTAAGTGGCGGAACTCAACTATTTGTGGGTTCCGCCACTTAACACTAATGTGGCGCATTTTATATTGCCAAATTTGTGGGTAGATCATGATTATTCATTTCCCCCAGTGGGGATTGAAGCTACAACCATGGTGTATAGCGAGTAACTTTATAGTCAGAGACTTTACCACTGTGCCACGATAACAGCGTAATCATAGAGAAATTACTTGTTGAAAAGTGTAAATTTTTCATGTTTTCTCTGCATCTTTTGTATTGTAAAAAGCTTTTAATTCTAAGGTATATAACATAGCAAATATATTTAAAATGAATATAACTAACGAAACTTAATTTCACGTTAGAACGATGAATAAAGTAATCGTTTTCCATTTTCTATGTTCTATTTACATAGTTTGAGATTCCATTTAAAGAGCACGTTTTATTTTTTCTCAAGAATAGAAGAAATGTGGAGGATGTGTTTAATGCATTGAAAATTATTTCAAGCTATAAATTCATATTCAATTACTATGTTTAAAAGGAAGTTTATAAGCATGACATTGTAAACAGAATGTAAAAATATGGAAATATTGATATTTCAGTATGTATACTAATGTGCATATTATGTCAATATTATAAATTTAAAAAAAAACTTTTTTTTACATTTTTAAAATCTTATTCCACACTGGGAAAGAAAACTACTCTTTAGAAAACCGCTTTTACTCTTTAAAAACTATTTTTCTATTTTTACTCTTTAAAAACTACTTTTTAGAAAACGTATAAAAAAATTGAACGTAGCAAAATTTGAACCCGCGCCTCTCGAAACCGCACAAGAGCCGCGGGTCTTATTAAGCCCGGTTCAAAACTAATGAACCGTTCAATATGTTCATTGAATTCCATTACCCATTTCAGATATCGTAACTTCATTTGTTAGCTGTATTACGACTAATAAAGGTGAAATTTAGTCGTCTGTAAAATTTCCAATTCCTTTAATAGATCCCGAGATACGTCTGGGGACCTCGATAGCGTGTGGTACGCCTTTGATTCAGATTCTAATTTGACAATTTAGTTATAGCTCGTCTCGCGTCGCGCTCCGTCCAATAATACGACTGACCTTACTGACAGATAAACAAACGTTCAGTGAAATGTTTATTTAGATAAGGTGAACGTAGTGAAGTGTTGGTTGGTTCGTGTTTTAAACAGTGTGTTGTTTTTGGATTTCATATAAAAGTGTATGTATTATTTTGAAAGGTTGTTGTGAAATGAATTAATAGTAGAAACGTAAAAATATTAATAATAAATAATTCCCTCGAGTGGGGATCGAACCCACAGCCGTTGCTTTACAGTCACGTCCTTGTGCCCTGCGCCACGATATGAGCTTCATATTATTGGATTAATATACTTATTAGTAGAAATATAAGATTTTATATTTAAATAAACAATAATATCATTAATTCATTAAATTCGTACGCTAAACTTTAACTAAAACAAAAACAAAGCATCAAACGAGGCATTTCTCTTAATAAATAAGCGCTCTAGAGCGTTGCTAACGATACTTTAACCATGAGCTCAGTGAATACACAAGCCCATGTGTTCCAGAAACAGATTTCTTTCATCTAAAAAGTCAGAATAAATGTGAATGCATTCAGTGAAAAGACAGAAAAAAGGTCATCAAACATATAAGTCATGGTTACCCTAATCTGAATGTCAAAACACTCCGTCGCCTTCACTCTGTCAATTATCTAGGGACTTAAAAGGTAGAGTCGATCATAAATTAATATATTCAATCGATATCTATTAACGCTATATGTATAGAAACCACAAACACAGTGTTGAACCAATATTTCGACATTTCAGTACTTGGTGTCGCATTAAGCTGTTAAATTATTTATGTGTATATATATATACCCGCAAGTAAATATTTGTAATGCTTATCCCAGTGACATTTAGTATGAAACATGAAAACGCTTCTAAGTTAAGAGAAAACTTACCAACAAAACCATTTAAGTTTTATAATTCTTATAAAGTTAATGATGTATCTACAACGGTATTAACGTGAAGGACGAACGTTTTATTAAATTTTGTGTTTGACATGTTGTAAATGTAGCTTGAAATAAAATTACTGTGTAATGAAAGTGAAGTTTAATGTTTTTTGTATGAATTAGAATAGGTTTTAAATTTTCTTTTCCGTTTAAATTCTATCTATCTTAGCCATTAATAGTGTTGTTTTAAATAACGTTGTTAGAATTTGGTATTATTATAAATATTATTAATATTTATAAATTTCTGTCCCTAATAGTAGGAAAATAGGAATGTTTGATTAATGTAGAGAACGGAGTGTCGTAAGATTAGGTTCCCTCTGTCTGCCCTGTTGTATGCGGAATATAGCGTGAAGCTGATGTTTTAGATTGATACATTATAAATATTCGCTTGATGTAATTCTTGTTAATAATATTTTAATTATATATGTGCGTAATTTTATTATTATTTAAAAAAAAATCTGCTTCACACTATTCTGCACACAGCAGGGTAGGCAGAGGGAACCTAGTGATAAAACACTCCATTTCCCACTTTCCACCGAAGCCTGGAGGCATTGCGTGTTGAGTAGCGGGACTCAACGCCGCACTTTACCTCAACATCAGAGCGAAGAAATGAAAATATATAATAAATTTAAATAAATATTTCATATCCTCGAGTGAGGATTGAATCCACAACCAGTCGATTTTGCAGTCACACTTTATGCCTCTGCGCCACGACTGGCCTCATGTATTATTAGATATTTATTATTATAGCAGCCAAAATGTTCCTTATAACTCCATTGTGAAACTCAATACTCCTCAATTCTGATAATGCGTAATTTCAGCGTTATCGAAATTTATGATGGCAATCTAAAAGAATGCCTTCTAAATAAAATTTGTGTCGAGAATTCCCATCTTGACTGACAGACTTCGATAAAAAAATTCGTGAACCTGTTGTAAATTAGCATGTTAAAAATGCTGACTTTTTGTATATTCTTAGGGGACTTCCCTGGACTTACCGGAAATTGTACTTAAAAGAAATTCGATGATTATAATTTTTTATAAGGTACCTAATGTTACGTTTTTAATAGAATAAAAAATCTTTTTTACCTTACATTATTGCTTTAAGTATTACATAGAGATGTTAAGAAAATTTTGTAATAATAATAACAGTCATAAAGTATTATACTTCTAACCTGACCAAATTAAGCGGAGCCCGTCGTAGTGCCGTATGTCAGTGTGTCACTGTTTTTGGGTTCGGTTCCTACTCGGGGGTATGATTATGATATTTAAAAAATTTTCGTTTGCTCGCTCTAGTAGACAAAGCAAGGCGTTGAGTTCTGCCACTCATATACAATATCTACCTTAAAACTCTGTTCATTTTGCTCACTTTCTTAGGTATATACGGGAACAAACGAGAAGCTGATTGCCAATATTGCCAATAAGACCAATTATATGTTTACTCAACTATTTATTTAACTATTTATCTAATAATGAAGTACACTTGAAAAAACAGTCGCGACCAATCCTGACACAGAGGTATAAGCGTGTAACTGTAAACGTGACAGGTTGTGGATTCAGTTTCCACTCCATAAAATGAAATATTTAATATTTTATGGTGGCAATGAGCGGCATTGCCCCTAGAATTTAGTGGAAAGTGTCTTAAGCCTAGGTTCACTCTGCCTACCCTGTTATATGCGGGATACAGCATAAAGCTGATATAATGACGAATTGAGAACCTCCTTCTTTTTTGAAGTCGGTTAAAAATAGCTATTCAACATGAAATGAGTTCAAACAAACTCACGTTAACTCATGCGATCGTATCATATAATTGCCATTACGGAGGTTCCAAAGCCTCATTAATACAAGTGATTTTGCGAACGATGCAATCGCAAACGAATTTTCTGTGTACACAACCTATAAAAATTATACAGCCCGTTCAGATGGTGATATTATAATAGTATAATAATTAATATTCTACCTTTGCTTGGTGATATTTTGAGTTATAAATATATAATATTTTCAAGAAATTAAGTAAACTGTGAAGTTTTGTGGAAACTCAATGGAATTTTGCCTTTTTATGATGATATGGAATATGCCATATTTTTTTTAACTTTACGTTGTATTCTGCGCATATCTAGAACCTAGTGTTATTATAAGATAATCCGTTTCCGTTTTAATTTACTTCCGTTTTCCACTTTCCGAATTCTAGACGCATTGCGTGTTCACAGTTCCAATCTTATAATCTTTTGGTTCATATTTTTTCAGTATATTTACACAAAGACTTTGGTCATCTGAAATGTATTTGTCAACGTTATCTGACATTAACCCGTATGAGGGCCCGTAACTTATTCTCTTATTTCTTTTAAACATGCATTTTTTTGTAATATTATCTCTTTTTTTACTGTACAACCTCCTTGGCGAAGTGATTTTGTGCTCAACTGGCACGCTGGGTACGCCATAATAAAAAGAAAAGAACAGAACAGAACTTATTCTCTATAATCTTAAAATCTCTGTTCACATCATAACCATAACTTATCAAAAGCGTCATCTATATTTCACAAGAACAGTGTTTTCATTGAATTTAACGTCGCAACCCGCTGACATAACCTCTATAAATTTCAATGTCTTGAATACTTAAAATGCAATTTAAAATCTGTCATTATTCTGGTAATTAGTTCAAACGGTTTTATCTTTCCGTGGCGTATTAATTTTACGCTACACTATCCAGACTTTCTATTATAAAAATGGCTTTGAAACTAAAAATGTATGGCCATTTTGAATTAATAAAATCATTATATGATGAAAATATAATAAAATCATTATATGATAAAATCATTATATTTAGCACGGTAGGCGGAAAGAATGTAGTGTTAAGACTCCGTTTCCCACTTTCTGCCGGTTTTTCGAGGCATTGCACATTATGTTGCGGAAGTCAACACCGCGGTTTTTGCCTTGGTAAAAGTGAAGAAATGAAAATATAAATAAGTAATAATCCATTCCCCAGAGTGGGAATCAAACCCACAACCGTCACGTTATAATTACACGTTTGTGCCATTGCGCCACGGCTTAGAAACTTTTAGAAACATCGATGTGGTGTTTCCTAAATACCAATCAAAACCAATCAAAAACCATTTGAGAAGTGGTTGTAAGATTCGCTCCTTACAGAAGAGTGTTTTATTTAGATAATTATGCGAAATACGAAACGCGACATTTGACTTTATCCCACAATGCGTCCAAAAAACGCACGTCAATACAACTCACAGTTAAAACATAGTAGTTACATATTACATACATCCAATATAAATGTATAATATACAAATGAATATAGAAAAACCACCAGGTCAACGTTAAAGCTGGTTTTGATGTTCGATTGGTACTGAGGGAAAATTTTCAATTTCTTTTACAAGTACTTATTGCGGGAAAAATATGGAATCTCGATGTTGTTGGGTGAATTCGTTGACATGGAAAAAGTCATTCAGTCGGAATGGATACAGGAACGGATTGGTGGTCAGATAAATCGCCGATATAATAATGGGTTTCCGATTAAATTGAACTAGTTTATATTATTGCAAAACGATTTACTTTTACATTATGGTCACATTATGAACTTACACCCAAATATTATTGGTAATATAACTATACTCTTAAACAGCATATCTTCTTATATTTGTCTGTCTAATAATAAAATGTGTATATTGGTATGGAAACGTTATATCGATGTTTCGTTCTCAAGGCTGTATCTAAAATAACCTAAGAGCTAAAAGCAAATAGACACCTACTGGTGAATTTTTAACCTTTTGCAGGCGTATTTTCTTATTTAAAAGATAGTTTTAAAATTCAACACATTAAATATTGAGATTGTTTAATAGGAAAAAAAGGGCTTTCACTACTAAAACGTATTAGAAGTGATACAATTTAATAAAGAGAACCACGAAAATATCCATTGCTATAAACGATATAGCGATGGATATTTTCAATAAACGATTTCATCCAATTTCTTCCAAAATTCTGTTTCGATACTGTTTCACTTCACAAATTTGAGCGATACATCAATTGTACCTTAATAAATTTTAAAAGATGATGATGATAAATTACTCAGAATATTCAACATAAACTATGCCGAAATAATTAATACTGCAAAATATAATTCTTGCTGTGAAATGCTTATGGGGCCGTTCAAGTATTACGTAAGCACTGTAGAGGGGCGGGGGGGTCTTGGGTTTGCTTATTTTTGACGTTTTCAATGAAATATTTGTAAGAGGATTGCTTATTTTTGATGACATAGGGGAGGGGGGGGGGTCAATAATTTCAAAAAAACTGCTTACGTAATACTTGAACGGCCCCTATAACAAATTTTCCATTATTCATTGAAAGTAATTTTTTTACGGAAACAACAAACGATGTGTAAAAAATAAGAAAAATAAAATATAAATACCTAACACATTTTCTAAAAAAAAAATCAGCGGAATATAATTTATACAATAAATAATTCGGTTACAAGTTGGTCTAGTCCAAAGTAAAATTTAATAAAGCACAGTTTATAAAACTCAATAAAACAGTTGCAAATTCTATATCCCTTCTTAATAGACTATCCATTTACTTTTCTTCGCATTTGTAACTTTACATCAAAGACTTGCAGACTTTTTTAATGTTTCTCCCTCGAAGGAATTTCCTTCGAGAGGGATTATTAAGTAACTTTTCTCAACTTCTTCTGTAATTGTTATGAATTTTATTATGGATTTTAAATGATGCTATAGTTTTTGCGAGCAAACAAGTAAAAAGGCACATTTATGTTATATTTATTAATAATACTGTGTCGTGATATGCATACAACTTAATTAATATAAGAGGCCAGTCGTGGCGCAGGGGCACAAAGTGTGACTGTAAAACAGCCTGGTTGTGGTTTCGATCCCCACTCGAGGAGATGAAATATTTTCTTAAATTTATATTTCCATTTCGCTCGATTGCAAGGGTTGAGTTCTGCCACTCAACACGCAATGCCTCCAGAATTCGGCAGAAATTGGGGAACAGAGTGTCTTAACACTAGGTTCCCTCTGCTTACCCTGCTGTGTGCGGGCTGAAGCTGTAATAAAGTAATAATAATAATAATTAATATAATTATGAATATTGGGTATAATTAGTTACTATTCGTGCGGTTAACGAAATTAAATGTATTATTTGACTTTAGACTTTATTTTTTTTTGTTACAGTACCGTAATAAGCTAAATGAGCAGCAAAATGGTAGGTTATCAGCGCAGCGAGCAGCGTTAGGTGCACGACAAGAAGAGATGCGTAGTATAGATCGAAGAGTTTCAGAATTGCAAGCCAGGTTGCTGAGAAAGAGAGCACTCAATCGACAACTTGCGACTGCACATCGACAACCGCAACCACGGTAAGGGAAGAATTTTAAATTACAAAAGATAGTACTTTTATTAAAACGTATTATTTATCATATCTGTTGTAAAAACAGGAATGACAAATAATCTCTATGATGTTCCTTAAATATCTTAGATCTACTTTAAAAGAAAAACAGAGCTAGATTAAAAAATATATAAATACTTACTATACTACTTCGTCAATAATAGTATTTAAAGTTATTCATCATTTCATAAAATTGACGATTGCTCCACCAAAAATAAGCAAAACAACTGAAGTATATTATAATTTTACTTTATAATTGAATTTTTCTGCTCATTAACGTTTCCCTTCCACTTCGCAATGTCTAAAAGCGGTATTATAAAACACTTATTTAAGCATTCGAGAGTTATCTTAGGAGAAAATAAACTCAATAAGCCTGCTTAACTTGAGCGTCCCTTTACTGACAATACCGAGAGAAAAGCATCATTTGTAACTAAGTCGTCTTATTTGCTTTATACTTTTAAGCTACTAACAAAACCAAATTGGATTTTTTTCCACATTTAATTTCTAATTACTTAGCTGTATCTGTTTAGTTATATTTATTAGAAATTTCTCCTTGATTTATATTTTAAAATTCATTTACACTCCTTATAAAATAGATGATTTAAATTATATTTTTTTAGTTAATTTAATTTGGATACGGCACTTAAAATTTACCAATAATTTATTATGAAATAACATTGGTCCATCACGTTACATAACTTATATTCAAAATAAAAATAAAATAAAAATCAACTTCATGCTGTATCCCGCATAAGAGCAAAATAGGCGGAGGGAGCTTAGTGTTAAGACACTCCGTTTCTCATTTCCCGCCAAATTATGGAGGCATTGCGTGTTGAATGGCGGAATTCACGCTACACTTTGCATCGACACCAGAGCGAAGAAATTAAAATGTAAATTTAAAACCATATTTCGTTTCCTCGAGTGAAGATTGAACCCACAATTAATCGCGTTTACATTTTCACACACACTGCGTCTCAAAAAATAATGTTGAAATAAAAATATTTCAGGTCAAATAATCCTACGCCAATGCAACAGCTGCCGAATTATCCAGCCGGTAATAATCCAGTGAACAGTCAACCAAAGAATCAACAAGCTAGAGGGAATGTGGCAGCCGTCGAACCCTACAACCATGTTCCACATGCGCAAAGCATTCATAACAACAACTTTCAAGTGAGTTACAATAAAATAAACCTACTTTAAAAACCTATTGTTTATATAAAATATATACAAAAGCTAACGTTATTATATGTAGATACAAATAAAATTCATCTATATGTATTTTTTAGGCTATGAAACAAAATGCTATTCAGAATAGCATGCCGTTAAAACAGCTGACGCAAAGTGATAATATACAAAGCCACTTAACCCAACAAGAAGCTCATTTCTTACAACAAAAGCAAATGTTGAATCCTATTTATAATGGTAACTACCCTCATATGCCAACCGTTCAAGATAATCAGTATCAAGGGCAATACATCAATAAACTTGAAAACAATGGATTTAATCATGTACAGCAAGGTATCACAAATGTTTATGATCAAAAAGCTATGTTTGATCATATAAATAAATATTCAGATTATTCCAAACAACCTCAGTATAGCCCAAATAGTACTAGTAGTTCTAACAGCAACCAAACTGGTAAGGATCAAAAAATTAATGAACAAGAATTTCCTCCAGAATTTGCAGCAAGCAAATCTGATCCTAAATATCAAACATTGCCATATAATACGAAGTTCCCACAAAATAATAACGTCAAATTAAAACAGCCGGAAGTTAATGGGAAAGGTAATGAACAAGACTTGAAGAATCCTAATGCAGCAAACATCAATCACATGACGGTACACTCGACTCCATTATCAGTTGTAAATAAAAGTTTGGCAACTCCGTTGAGCCAGAATGAAACGACATATCAACAAGAACATACATATCAACTACAAAAATCAGATTCATCAAGTAGATGTAATCAAGAGGGTAAAGAAAATCATGCATATCCTCAGAATTCTAGGCTTAGTCAAAATAATAGTCAAAATAACGACAGTTCTAGAAATAGTAACAACAAAATTCAACAGAGTAGTGTTACAAAGGGCAGCTCTCCAAGTTTGCTAACGACTTCTGCCAGCAGTTCTATCGGATTTGGGGTAAGGAGCCACATCATATACAATCTCATTAAATCATTAAATTTTTCATCTGAAGTACGCTTTAATCATTAGCTATTAAGGCCTACATTTGTAAATATCATCACCAATCATTCATTACAGAAGCCTGTATCGAGTGTAGCACCAACATCGGTTCAGGTCTCGAGCGGCAAACCATCACCCATTTATCAGACATCTTCAACAAAAATCCAACCAGTTCAACCACAAACTGTCCAGACTCAAAGTATAACTGTAACTTCATCGAATCATGTAGCTAGTAATGTGGTAAATTCTCAACCTCAGATGGTAAGGAACACGGCGTCAGGGTTATCTGCTAGTACTCCAAGCTCGAACTTCAGCAGCCAGAACGCGTCGTCGCAAAGTATATTGCTATCTCCACCGCAAAGTGCTAGTACCCCCCTTTCAACGCCGGACGTTAGCAGCACCGACAAGTCACCTAAGCCAGCTTTACCACCTAAGCCTACAATTAAAGTAAGTTTTGAACATCAATTTATAAGATTAACACCAGATATAATTATACCATTATTATTATTATTTTACCAGATATATAAATTGTGATGACTTTTTTGTTCAAAATAGATATTTGCAATTAATATATTGTTAGAAATCGGAAGCGGTTAACGTTTTTTAAAAAACACCATAAAACCACATATCATCTATACGTTTCTAAACTATTTGGGAAAGGGATACTGTATAATTGCAAAAAGTGATATATATCACCTACTTACGATACTTCACACGAGTTTCCTTCCAATAAGGGCCGTTGCCTAGAAGCGACTACCCCCGATTGTCACAATTTCACTGCTTTTATAGTCTTTTTACTTAAATCTATCTTTTTTTACACGAATTCGCTAACAATATTTTATAATAACTGAATATAATAAGTTTTAGTAATAAAATATACAAAGATTGTTTTTAAATATTAGACGAAAAGATGAAAGAATGTAATATATTATTTGTCATATTTTCATTTTAGACTCCACCACGACAGTCGATCAATCATGATACAGCATATACACAATCAACAGACAATGTAAATATGCCCGCCATAAGTATTCCAGATTCATCTAATGAAAGTGATGTGAATATGAAAGAAAATATCAACGGTAGTAGCAATGAAATGATAATCAAAGCACGACCGTTGACTATCAGAAAACCACCTCTCAGCGAGCAGCCTAAATTAAGAAATATAAATAATACTAAAAATGGTATTAACGTTAATATGAATCGACGTATAGAGATGTATCTTTACCCTGAAATGGAGCTTGTGAACCACGACCAAAACGATCAAAACGGTCAAAAAGATAAAACAAAGCAAAGAGATGAAGTTGATAGGTCTAACAACATATCTTTAAACCACGAAAAGTTCGAGGACAGTAAAGATAATGTTGTTGATATAACGGAACAGATAAGCTCCGTCGATTTGAACGGTCAGGATTCTCAGAGATCTGAGAATGTTCTGAGGCGGTCGAAGAAGGGGAACTTGAAACAGGGAGGGAAGGCGCCTTTGGCGAGGCGTGTGAGCTTTGACCCCCTTGCATTACTTCTGGATGCAAGTTTGGAGGGTGAATTAGAGCTTGTTAAGAAGACGGCAACCCAGGTGAGAAAAAAATACTTATATATACTTATATATAAAAATGTTTACTTATGACAAAAAAGTTTTTACTTTTACTTATTTTAAAATCGCATTTAAATTTCACAACAATTTTCATTTCAATAATATTATTTCAGGTACAAAATGCGAGCGCTGCAAACGACGAGGGTATAACTGCTCTTCATAATGCCATCTGCGCCGGCCATTTCGAAATAGTAAAGTAAGTTTTAAATACTTTACAGTTATTTTTAATCTTCCTCTATAATGTATTTAAATGTATTTCACCATAACTGTATTTACAAAGTAAATTATTTTTACTAAATTATTTTTTATTTTTTTGACGTTGTTACTTGATAGTGCATAATAAAAACACGTCTGACACAATCCAATATTTTTCTTTTTAAAATATGACATATATTTAGACTTTGGTGTTCTTTATGTTATAAGAAATGCTTCTTAAATGTATTTCTTAGTGTCACGTTGTATTCCGTACATAACAGAACCTAGTGTCAACCCACATAACGCCCACCTATACCGCTTGTACTCGTTACCAGGGCGAGGAAATGGAAATATTACATGTTTCGTTCCCCCGAGGGGGAATCAAATTCAAAATTATCTCTTTTACAGTCGCACGCTACTGTCCCTGCGCCTGTCGTGGCGCGGGGACAGTAGCTTTACTGTATATATTTTTAGTATAAAGGACAAAGTATGACTGTAAACGTGACTGGTTGCGGGTTCGATCCCCACTTGGGGAAATAAAATATTTATTTAAATTTATACATTCATTTCTTTGCTCTGGTATCGAGACAAAGCAAGGTGTTGAGTTCAGCCACTCAATTTGCAATGTCTCCAGAATTCAGTGGAGTGTCCTTAACATTAGGTTCCCTCTGCCTACCCTTTGGTGTGCGAGATACATTGTGAAGCTGATTTAATAAATAAATCTGATGCAGATTTTTTATTTATAAAGGAATTGTGTGTCACTAGGTTTTCTATCTCGTCAACATGACGTTGAACATGTCTTCTTATTATCCAAACATAATTGATTGTATAATAATATTTATATATTTTAGAAAAATCTTTAAAAGCAAATTATTTTTATAGGTTTTTAGTAGAACTTGGTTGTGATGTAAACGCGCAGGACTCTGATGGATGGACGCCATTGCACTGCGCCGCGTCGTGCAACAACCTGCCGATGGTGCGATTCCTTGTCGATAATGGTAAGCTTCATGCCTTATCTCGCATATTACATAGTACGGTCGAAGAGTCGTGGCCGCCCTGAAGTTAACTGTAGATGGCGGCGCAGATTTGATTAATTTTGATTATTTTCTTCCCGAGATAAATGCGCAAAAATTCAGAAAGTTTAACTTCATGGCTAAATTCTTTCTTTAACTACGCGGCTGTACTATGTACTGTTCTAATATATTAAAGGATGCCCAAGTATGGCTTTATTGTCAAGAAACTGTTAGACCTCAATATATTTATAGTAAAGCTATTAATATTTGAAATTATATATACATATTTCTCTTTTCAATACAGGCGCTTGCATATTTGCTACTACACTGTCTGATCACGAAACAGCCGCAGAAAAATGTGAAGAAGACGAAGAGGGTTACGATGGCTGTTCCGAGTATCTCTACAGTAAGTTCAAATTATATTGCTGTAGGACTAGACTAGACTAGAATATAGGACTAGGTTGTGACTGTTATATTTTTTAGCTTCGCGCTATATATAAAAAGGCCTATATAAAAAGGTAGGGAGAGAGAACCTAGTCTCCTTAAAACTCTTTGTTGCGATCCTGACGGTACTCCCAAATTTCGAGACATTTCAAGGTCACGTTTTTGTCTTGTTACCAGATCAAGAAAATTAAAATAATTTATTCCCTCTAGTAGAAACCTCTCTGCGCCACGATGGCCTCAAATAGCATAGTAAGATCTTATAATGAATAACTACTTAAACAAAATGAATCCCACCTTACAGGTGTCCAAGAAAAACTGGGTATAATGAACAACGGGCTCGTGTACTCGGTGTTCTCGTACGCGGCGGCGCGCGGCGACGAGCTGAGCTTCGAGTGCGGCGCGCGCCTGCACGTGCTGCGCAAGGGCGACGACCACGAGCGCGAGTGGTGGTGGTGCCGCGACCTCGCCGGGGAGGGCTACGTGCCCAGGAACCTGCTGGGGGTGAGCTCTTTAACTCTTCTTTTACTGATTTTGTTCTGTTCTGTTCTACATTTATAGCGTGCTAACGTAGCCAATGTCACATTGTATGGAGAACATGTGAAGGAGGTTGAGTGGTAAAAAAGAGATAATGTTACAAAATAGGAGAAAGGATGTTAAAAAGAGATCCAGTTTAAATACAGCCTTCACATATAAAATAAGATCAATTTTTACAATATATAATTAGACAATTTGTTATACAAATATTCTATTTTTTAACAATAACTTTTATGAAGCCGTCGTAATGCCTTGAGACAGCTTTTGGTTGTAAACACGATGGTTGTGGATTCGATTTCCACTCAGGAAATGAAATATTATAGTCGTTGTATGTAAGATGTGATTGCAAAAAATAACAAAATTTACTTGAGTCAATGAACATAATATATGATAACTTTCAAACATAATTTAAAAGAATACTAATTATTTTAAAAAATTAAATCAGCTTCGCGCTGTATCCCGCACACAGCAGGGTAGGCAGAGGGAACCTAGTGTTAAGACACTCCGTTCCCCACTTTCTGCCGAATTCTGTGGGCATTGTGTGTTGAGTGGCAGAACTCAACGCCGCACGTAACCTCGACACCAGAGCAAAGAAATGGAAATATAAATTTAAGTAAATTTCATCTCCTCGAGTGGGGATCGAACCCACAACCAGTCGGTTTTACAGTCACACCTCGTGCCACTGCGCCACGACTGGCCTCATATTAATTATTTTATTGTTTTTTTTTCAGTTATATCCAAGAGTAACCCCACAGCAGGAATAAGATGCAAGATAATATTAACAGATTAAATTATGAACTTATCATTGTATATACATTGGGGTAATTCTTTATTTTTTATCTATTTATATAATTGTAAACTTTAAATATATATATATATATATTGTATACAATTTAACAAATATAATATTTTGTAAATATTTAAATAAGCAATTAAAGTTCAAAACTAATGAGATTATATTGTACATTTTATAAATACGAGTCATCTTTTTAATTGGTAATAAAGTTTGTATTATTCTTAGGGTTTCTGAAAATATTGTGAAATATTATTATAAATTGACAATACAAATTAATATTACAAAAGATATATGTCGTATTATTTATTTTTTTCCTTTTAGTTTTACTTGAGATACGGTAAAAATCACCTTCACGCTGTATCCCGCACACAGCAGGGTAGGCAGAGGGAACGTAGTGTTAAGACACTCCGTTCCCCACTTTCTGCCGAATTCTGGAGGCATGGTAGCATGGTATTCGTTTATAACATAAGTTTCGTTTATAATAATATTATAATATTGCAGAAACGTTGTGATATCAGGTCTACCACCTTGCCGTAACCTGTATTTCTCATGGAAGGATTCAAACACATATTTTATTATGTTACATATATGTATGAATTTACAGTATTATTATAAAATTAAAATCAAAATTAAATCAGCTTCACGCTGTATCCCGCACACAGAAGAGTAGGCAGAGGAAACCTCGTGTTAAGACACTCCATTTTCCACTTTCCGCCGAAGTCCGGAGTCCGCATTACGTGTTGAGTGGCGCAACTCAACTTCAAAAATAAGCTAATAGTATATGTAAAAAGGCATTAAAAGAAAAAGCAAAGAAAAAGGTACAATATTTTAGAATTTTATTAATTTTTTACCTTAAGTTAGTCTACAAAGGATTAATGGATGCATTAAATTTATATAATATGAGATAGATTCTTAGTAAAAACGTAGAGGTGCACCAAATTTCCTATTCAAAATTTGGTTTTACAAATCAAAATCTTCATACATTTGATTCAACAGTGAAAGATATGACCAAGACGTACTCATTATCTGAAAATAAAGTTCAAATTGATATAGAATTGCATCCCAAAAGCGAACACAAAATTTTTGTTATACTTTTAAACATTATATTTTAATTTTCAGTATAGAACGTACTTTAGTAAACATTGTTAGCGTTACATTCGTGAACCCCAATGCTGATATATAACATGGTGATTGCGACCTGAAATATCAAAAATCTCAAAAATTAAAAATTTCGTAACACTAGATTCCCTCTGCCTATCCTGTTGTATGCGGAATTCGGCGTGTAGCTGATTCAAAACTCTAAATTAATATGTCCTCTATTCAATTAGATGATTAAAATTACTTTAGAATACTCAATTTATAAAAAATGTCAGTAGTGTCAGTCCTACGGGAAGCTATAGTTATCACTGGTTCGGAAGGCAGTTCTGCTGAGAAGAGCCGGCAAGGAACTGAACAGTTGGTCTTTTGATTAAAACAAATATCAACTAATGAGGGATAAGTAATGATTTATATCTAAATTCTATATATAGATCAAAAATGCAGTGATAACTTTATAATAACAGATATTTTATAACAGCTTCACGCTATATATCGCATAGCAGGGTAGGCAGAGGGATCCTAGGAATCTAGTCTTAAAACACTCCGTTCCCATTATGATATTATTGTTCTTACAGGGGTTGCTTTTGGAGCTCAACGCCGTGCTTTTTTCGTCACCAGCGATCGAGGAAATGAAAATATTAATAATTTTATTTCCTCCACGTTACAATTTGAAAATTTGTTCTTTGGGGTTCCATTCCATCACATTAACGTACTTTTCCCAAGACAAGACAAGACTATTCAATAATTAGTAATAATTTTATAATTATAAACTTTTAGACCACGACAACAATATATTATAATAATAAGTATATTTTTTACTAGCGGCTCGCCCACGGCTTCGCCCGCTTAAAATACATGATTATTGATTTAATAAGCAGAATTGATTGACAACTATAATGACTTCTAATATCATTTTTTTACGACATTATCGTCAAATAATTTTTGATTGTTTTGAATAAAAAAATACGACCATTGTTGATATTTAATATTTATAAAATATACATAAAGCTAATTATTTATTACATGTATATTTTTTGTAACTTTATGTTCTTTTTACCTATATAATATACTCTGTTAAATGTGCTGATGTCAGTGAATAATTTAATTTACTCATTCAGAAACAGCCTTAAATGTTAAATTATTGATTTGAAGGATTCATAATATTCTTTGTAAAATAACTGTAATAATTGCATATTAACTCCTGTACAGTTTTTAAAGTAGTTACATATATTATATGAACGAACCAACCAAAAAATCTTTGTATTTACTTAATATTTCTTTCAAGATCGTTCTTTATCTCTGTGTTGAATGAATTACGACTTCTTTCAAATGACGATAACTTTTTTTTTAATGAACCGATTTTGATGAACTAAACTTTAGTATTTAAGTTGAGTTAAAACAAAGCAATTGGTAAAATTTTCAAGTAAATCGGTTCAGTACTTTCAGAGAAAAATGTGGACAAAAATATGTCGACAGACAAACAGACAGACAGACAGACAAGAAATTCAAAAAAAATCTTTTTGCTTTCTATTATTATTTTTAAGTGTCCCTCTATCTCTTTCAGTCAAGATTACTATTATGTAGTGTAATATTGTGTAATATTGATGTAGTGTTACCTCACTATAATCAAGTTGATATATTGCCTGAATTTCTTGCCACGTTCGTACCAGTGGCACTCATACGCTGCATCTGCTATTTCAACGCTCTGAAAATATTAAAAATAAAAATATTTTAATAAATTATAAAATTATAAAACTAGAAAAGTTTAATATATGTCAATATCACAACACTCGGATCGTAGTGACAGAACGTTTTGTTTTAATAGGAAATAAATCTAGAGAAATTGCGTGTTAAGTGGCTGAATTCAACGCCGCACTTTACCTCTTTACCAGAGCGAGGAAATGAAAATTTAATTATTTAATTTCCTCAAGTGGGAAACCAGCTCCCAACCCGTCACGTTTACAGTGGCACGCTTCTGCCATTGCCTGCGCCACGATTGGCCCTTTGGTTGGTCTTTTATGTGGTAAAAAGTGGAGAATGGAATATTAGTTACAATAGATTCTCTCTTCCCGTTACATTTCAGATGCAGCTAAGAGCTGGAAAAAAAATTGAACAAACTTACTGTATCTGCAAGTCGTTGTCCAGGCCAAGACAAAATAAATATACCAAATAATATTCCCAAGGACGCTGTTATAAATTTTAAGAGTACACCGTCAGCTATCTGCAAGCAGACATTAAATAAGTAAATAAATCAGCTTCACGCACACCGCAGGCTAGGCAGAGAGAACCCAGTGTTATTTGCCATTTTCCGCCGAATTCTGGAGATATTGCGTAGAGTAACATAAACAATAAAAAGTTATATGTTATTAAAAATATTTGTAACAATTAATATAATATGTTTTTTATAAAGAAAATCATTTACTGCTTACTTTACTATAAAGAAATGATGGAGTCCAATACAGATACTTGTATAGACAAAAGTAGGAAACATCCTATTATTATAGTCGACAGAAACATCCTGACTCTGCCAATAATAATACGACTAGGTATATAGGATTGAAGCCAATTGTGGTGCGAGGCACAAGTGTGTGACTGTAAAAGCGACTGGTAGTGGACTCGATTCACACTTAAAATTTTTTTATATTTATTTAAATGTATATTTTTACTTCTTTGATCTGGTGTCTAGGCCAAGCACTGCATTGAGTTCCGCCTCTCAACACGCAATACCTCCAGAATTCGGCTGAAAAAAAGGGAGTGGCGTGTCTTAACATTAGGTTCTATCAACCTACCCTGCTGTGTGCGAAATGCAGCGTGAAGCTTTTACGTAACACAAATATGGCTTACTTCTTATATTAATCAATACATATAATATTATAAACACATCTTACCATAGCCATAAATCCATAACAACAAATAATAATTGATGAAAAAGATACGTGAGTAAAAATTATAACTCCAAAAATAGCATTTAAATCTGATGCAATACTGAAAAAACGATTCATACATAAGTTTCACAATATATTAAACATACGACCAGCGTTTATAAAATATGTCACATACAGTGAGATAGACGAACGTAGTGTCAAAATACTACGTTCTTGAGTGCTTATAGCGGGGTTGAGCGCCGCGGCTTATCTCGTCAGTACAAGAATATCTAAATAATTAATTCTCTCTGTGGAGGATCAATTATTTACATTTCCTTGTGTCCATATTATATTGAATTGAGTATCGAAGTACCCATAGAGGTATCGAACCCACAATCATCCGTGATGACAGTTTCTATCTCACTGGCATGATGACCTCAAATAAACGTATTTTTCGTTTATTTTTTTTTGCTTCACGCTCCGTTTTTCACTTTCCTCCTAATTCTAGAGACAATGCGTGTTGGCGGAACTCAACGTCGCCCTTTACCTCCACACCAGAGCGTAAGAATGGAAATATAAATTTAAATAAATATGTAATTTCCTCTAACGGGGATCTAACTCACAATCAACCGCATTTATAGTCACAGGCAAACAAGACAAAAATATATTAAATAATAAAAACCTTAAAAGAGTTTGATGTGACACGACGAGAGCTTTAATGTCGTCACAAGTATCGTTATCCTCGAATAAAAACTCCGATCGTGACATTGGCACCAAATTTTCAAGATCAATTTTAAGTAAGGTCAATAATCCACTTAAATTACATGTTAGGTCCACTAGGAGCAACGCACATGGTATGTATAAAGACATATGCATTACTGATACTGTAAAAAGTAAGTAAAAGTATGTATATACTCATATAATATAAAACCCGATATGTTATGTAAAGTTAACTTTTAACCTACAGTACGGCCAACAAGTCGTGGCCGCTCTGAAGTTAGCTGTAGATGATTGTGCAGATTTAAATTAAGGATTTTTCTTATTTTTGAATATTTTCTTTTCGAGTGAGTGATGACATCTCTCCCATAGCTTTGTTCTCTACTCCTGAGCTGATACCGGTGCTAACGCGTTTGTTTCGGCTCTCTTACTCAGTCGGCGTAGTCCCAGACACAGGGAAGCTCTCTTATCTACCCGATCTCGAAGAAATGCGATGGCTTCGATTCATCTAACTACAGGCTTATTGCTATCACATCCCTACATGGAGAGCATCATCAATAGCTAGGTCTTGTTTTATCTAGAGGATTACCAATTAATTAATACCCGTCAATATGGCTTCTGCTATGGTCGCTCCACCGGTGAGCTTTTTGCTGTTTTTTCTGCATATCTATGGCATGTTAGATGATTCTAGCATTCATTGCTATCCAGATAATAGCACAGTTAACGCTGTTTACTCCGGCCGCACAAGTCTTTCTCGGGAAAGCGTCGACCAGTGGCGAAATAAACTTGTGTCTTCAGTTGAGGCAGTTGATGCCTTGTGAATGTTTCCTCATGGGATGAAAGAAGATACAAGTTTGCACATTAACCACAAAAAAATATCTCATTTGTCGTATCGCTAGTCTTCCAAAACACTCTCCTTATAGCCGCGCCCATTACCACTGGAGATCATCAACAGAGCGAGACAGCACTTCACGCCAAAACACCGATTAGCCCTGTATAGGGCCCAGGTTCAGCCTCATATGGAGTACTGTTCTCATCTCTAGGCTGGTGCACCCTAGTATCAGCTTGACTCATTTGATTGCATACAACGTAGAAAATGTCTACAGCATTTATCATGGTGAATGTTCTGGAGAACTGTTTGGCCTGTTACCGCCGCTGAATTTTCTAACCACACAGTATATCACAAACTCAAGTATCATCCACACCATCTAGATACGTGGTACTCCACTACTGTGGGGTTTTGCAGGAACTTCCTTCCACGCATCACTAAACAGTGGAATGGCCTACCCGCGGCAGTGTTTCCAGGTCGATATGCATGGGTTGCACCTTAAAAAAACGCGTCTATCTCCACCTTAAAGGCCGGCAACGCACCTGTAGCTCCTCTGGTGTAACTTGAAAAAAAAACCACGCACAAAAAAAAGAGCATATACACAATATAAGTTCAAAAACACTAAGGCCAGCGGAAAGACTTGTGGTCGCCCTGCAGTTAGGTTTTCTTATATATTTTTTTAAGCGTCCCGCTGTATCCACTGGATACTATCCAGCACACGGCAGGGTAGGCAGAGCGAACCTAGTGTTAAGACACTCCGTTCTTCATTTTCTTACATATTATTTTAAATGATTATATTGCGCTGTATAATAAATAAAATAGTGACTATTTACATGTTAGTATTTAGTAATTATTTACAAGTTTTAGTCTACTAATTGTTATCTGCTGTCAAAGAAATGTATATATTTATTAAAACGCTTAAATCTTAGACGCAACTGATTTTGACGTTAATGTCACAAATGTCTATCACGAATATATTGTTATAAAAATATATTTGTTTAAAAAAAATATTTTGTTTTAAAATATTATTACTTAAACGCCCTACACTAAACCAAGAGAGATACGACAAAGATAAAGATATAAATCACTAAACAATAAAAAAAAATTGCAACTATTATATGAATTATATTTTAAAATAGTATTTTATTAACTTACTGACAACACATTGATAAATATATATGCAGGCATAAGTGTAAGGTGAGTTTACGATAAGGAAAATATATATTTGCAAAGGAAACTCATACTGTGTAACGTTATCTTTGTACACGCTATAGAGAGTGATCGCCAGAGGTTCCAATTCAAAAAATATCAGGCTTATTATTCCAGCTCTGAAAAATGCTATAAGAACAAGATGGAATATTATTTTTAAAACAATACTGAGCATTCTTGAAATAGAAAATATAACAGATCCTTAAATATAACAAATAATAGAAATTATTTGTTTTAGTTCACGCTGTATCCCGCATGGCAGGTTCCCACTACCCATTCTTTCACTAGAGGCATTGCCTCTTGAGATACTCAACGGGCAATGCCTACAGCAATGCCTCGGAACTTTACCCAGCGAGGAAATGTAAATTTTTAATATTTATGATATAATATTTATAAAATATTTATGTTTCATTTTCTCGAGTAGGAAACAAACCCACAGCTTACAGTAGCAGATTTGTGCTCCTGTTCCACGACTGGGCTCATTCTTGCAAAATATTATCTGATTTTAACTTACAAGTACCGACTGTCGTGGACAGTATTTGATTGAAAACACAATGGCTGTGGAGGATACAGGTCCCACTCAAAGAAATTAATTATTTTATTGTTCCTCGTCGTTGAGATAAACAGCGGCGTTATGTGCCGCTACTCAATACGCAGTGTCTCGTATTCAGGCAGAAAATAGAGATCGGAGTGTCTCGACACTAAGTTCGTTTTGTCACACGAGGAGTTCAGCATGAAAAAATTACCAGTATGGATTAAATTGGACTGCCGCTTCCAATAATTGAGTGATTCAACTTTATTTTCCTCCAAATGTTCAGGCCATGCCTCACCCATTTTTATTATTACTTTAGTGATTTTATTCCTATTCAAAAGCAACACTAGCCCTATGATAAAATCTGAAAATTATATAAAAGAAATATTTAGTCTTCCGGCGTGATTTAAAAATTATATAGTTTTAAGTCGGTTTTTTTCTGTTCAAAATTTATTTTATAGCAAAACGTTAAAGTTAATGTTAAATTTAATTTTGAATTTGTTTAGATATTTAAATACTTAGTCTTTAAAAATTAAAAGAGTCATAAATATTTTGTTATTTTATCAAACAAAAATTTAATTTTTTGTTATGATTTCTTTCCTAAGTGAGAAATAACATTTTTAAAATGTTAAAAATATTTTAATTTTATTTAAGTCTTTACATGGCTTAAACATTATAACTTTTTCATTGTACTAAAATTACCTAATGTACTTATTATATAAGTAAATTAAAATTAAATTAGCTTCACGCTGTATCCCGCACACAGCAGGGAACCTAGTTAAGACACTCCGTTCCCCACTTTCTGCCGAATTCTGGAGGCATTGCATGTTGAGTGGCAGAACTCAACGCCGCGCTTAACCTTTTTATATAAGTACATTAGGTAATTTTAGTACAATGAAAGACTATCTTATATTTTACTGCTTACTTTTTAAAAAAAGTTAGTCAACGTTGAACTCATACATATATAATTTACTCTACATTCATAATTTATTAAATTAAGCGTAGAATATAGAGTGATATTGTGTCCAAAATTATCATTTTAATACCGACGCAGTATACTACTCTATGTGTGTATGTGGTTGTATGTGTGTGTATGTGTGTGTGACATCGTAGCTCCTAAACGGATGAACCAATTTTGATATATATTTTTGCGTTTGACTGAGAGACTGTTGTCGTTTGAAGATCATCTCACTCGAGGAAATGAATTATTTTTTATCAATATTTTCATTTCCTCGCTTTGACACCAAGGCAAAAAGCCCGGCGTTGAGGTCCACCACACAACACGTAATGTCTCGAAAAATTTGTGAGAAAGTGGGGAACGGAGTGTCTGTACAGTGCGGGATACAGTGTAAAGCTGATTTTATTTATTTTTTGATTGAAGATCATCAGATCTTTTCTAGTTGATGAAAAGTTGTAAGCAATATTGACGACGTAGATATGGTGGTTATTACTTTTAAGGGACGTGTTTTATTTTTATTTTGTATAGTTTATAAATATAACTCAAGCAAATCTTGTACGATAGGAGAAAAAAAAAATTAAGAATAACTTAACTTACCTTGTATGGAAATAAGAATACTAGGAATGGCACATATAATCTCGGTAAAATTTGCTCTTATATCATTTCTTTTTAAAACATAAAGACTCTGGCCAATAAACATAAGACATAAAAGAGTTATGTATATAAAGAATTTTATAAATTTCTTCGTTTTGAAGGCTATAGAATCATCTAGAACATTTAAGCCTACAAAATTTATCATTTTCGTATGGCGAATAAAAGTTTTAACAAAATCCTGTGGAAGTTTATTTAACTGTGACATTATAGATTGTATAATATAACAAACGTAGTCCTCTTTAAATTTAAATAATAATAAATGATGATAATGCTGCCTTTATATTTGCATTTTATATATATAAGTACTTTAGTAGAGGGTGTTCTATAATAGAAACAAGAAACGAATAAAGTACAGTCTGGTCTAGTGTATTTTCTACTTATTAAGAAAGTGGTGTTGAGGCAAAGGCGCGGCGTTGAATTCCGCTACTCAAAAAGCAATTTTTCTAGAATTCGGCGGAAAATAAGGAGCGGAATGTCTCTCTGCCTACCTTGCACCATGCGGAATATAGCGTGATGGGAAAAAAAATGTCAAAAAATTTTGACAATAACCTATTTTTCACCTATTTTAATACTTTGACATGGTAAGAAAAACATTGTGGTATCTATTAAAGAGCACCCAAGCCTATTAAATTATCACCGACTCAATACATCAATATAAAAAAAAGCATTTCACTATTCTAATCACCCCAGAAATGTCCTTTTCCTTTATTAGAATAATTCTTTCTATAATATCATGTGTTATATATGATAAAATTATATCATTAAACATGCAAATAGCACCTAAGTCGTTTATTCTTTGCATTTTATCATGAAATTATATACTTTAGAAAACAAGATCTTATTCGAAATTACAAGTATAGTGTCGTTTTTATGCATTTTTAATAACATAATAACATTAAACGGGTTGAAATAATACAGCAATTTGGTATAATGACTTTATTTTTTATAGTGTGACGTATTTTTTTGTTTCTTATACATTTGCAGATTCACGCTGTATCCCGCACACAGAAGGTTAGGCAGAAGAAACCTAGTGTTAAGACACTCCGTTCCCACTTAACGCCGAATTTAAACATTTGTTTTAAATTATATATATATATATATATATATATATATATATATATATATATATATATATATATATATATATATATATATATATATATTAAAAATCTATAAAAGAGATGTTTAAAAACAAATAAAAAGAAATTAACAAAACAAGAAACCTTACTTACTAAGCTATTTTATTACACTAACTGATATAATAAATATTATGATGAAAGTACTTAAAATAATTTATACATTTCCATACATTTGGTTCAAAAGCGAAAGATACGACCACGATGTGCTCATCACCTGAAGATTTAAATTTAAATTTTATTATTTCAACGTAATTATTATATTTAGATAACGATACTGTGTAAATTTACAGCAATTTGTACATATTCAAAATTCTCCATAAACTCCTAATAATTTTATCAAACTATTAATAGCTTTGCGGTGTTGAGTTCTGCCACTCAACACCCAATGTCTCCAGAATTCGGCAGAAAGTGGGGAACGGAGTGTCTTGACACTAGGTTCCCTCTGCCTACGCTGCAGTGTGCGGGATATAGCGTGAAGCTGATTAATAGCTTAACGGAATTATAAGAAATTAAATAGCAGTATTTCTGGTTAAAATATCTATGAATCAGTAAGAAAAAACTAAAAATATCTTGATATACGTACTTTTGAAAACATATTGAGATTTACATCGGAAAATCCCAATGCAGAGAGACGACAAGGTCTTTGAGATCTAAAAAAATGTGTTATTTTACATTTGTCCACTTAGATACATTTTTTTCATATAATATAATACGAAAATATATTTTCGATATGTTTACTAATAGGTCAGATCTCAGGGCCGCCAGACCAACGTCATTTTAAGAAAGTTGGAATTTTGAGGACTATTAGTCTATTATGTACTGAGTAACGTGACAGTGCCCTTTGATGGGACCCTTTCAGAGTTAGCTCCAAATAAAGGTATATCTCTGTCTGGAAAGATGGTTGAGCCATCGTATTTGTCTGTGTGCTTAAAGTTAAAACTTGCTAATATAACGTATTTTGTCCCAATTTTAAGCAACCTTTAGGACGACTGGCAACAGTAAAGGCCCACGTAAAGAGTCTGGTAATAATAAATATACATTTTTTATATTATTCTTAACAACAAATTTAAATACGAGTATTTCTACTCTAACGTAGGTGAGCGTGTACCTTAAGTTGGCTTTATTACTTTTCAAAATATCAGCTTTGCTAAAATGACATAGGTCTGGGAGCCCTGGGATCCAGTCTAGAAGAATTCGAATGTATACCCTAAAAATTAACATACCTTGTTATAATTATTGCAATATATTTTCGAAATTTCGTGCTTCTCCTATACCACTGACAACGGTATGCTGCATCTGATATATCTAAACTCTAAAAAATATTATTAATAATTTAATTTCAATGAGTTTTGTTCAAATTTTTAAAATTCAGACACTAAGGAAGCTTACCGTGTCAACCAGCATTTGTCCAGGATATGATAAAATGAAAATTTCAAACATTACTCCCAGGTAGGCCGCTATATACTTCAGGAACATTCCATCTGCCATCTAGAAATTAAGCTATTACTATAAAAATATATATATTCACTTTACTTTAATTAAATTTATCTTGTTTTCATTCGTTGCTAGTAAATAATTCAATTTTTCGAAGATGTTTTCAGTTTATGGACATTTTTTGACTAAAATGTCTGTAGATTTTTTACATACACACAAAACATAATAAAATTTTACAGCTTTAAATTGTAAATACAATGTATGAGTGTAAAAATTAATGTATGTATGTACCAGCGCCATAAAGCCGTAACAACAGATCACTATTGATGATGACGACATTTGTGTAAAAATCATCTTTCCAAAAATTCGATTTAGATCGTCAACAATACTGAAATTAAAACAATCGACGAATAAAATTTGGAAAGTTAATTGAAAACAAAAAAAATCAACTTCACGCTGTATCCCGCACACAGCAGGGTGCGAGTAGAGGCCTATGGAACCTTATATTAAGATACTCCGTTCCCCAATTTCCGCCGAATTCCGGAGGCATTGCATGTTGAGTGGCGGAACTCAGCGCCGCGCTTTGCCTCGAAGAAGCAAACACCAGAGTAAATAAATGTAAATAAATATTTCATTTCCTCGAGTGGGGATCGAACCTACAACCGGTCAATTTGACAATCATACTTTGTGCCCCTGCGTCACGACTGGTCTAATGCTTAAAAATAAATCATAAAAAAATATTTAATTAATATGTTGTATGAGTTTTATTTAGAACCTTAACAGTTTTTGATGTAAAATAACAATATCTTTTATGTCATCACAATTTTCATCTTCTTCAAAGTTTGTAAGAGAATCCGAAAGCGGGATAACGTTTTCCAGATCGATCTTAAGAAGATTCAAAAGTGCGCTAACGTCTAGAACCAGTGCTACTAGTAGTAATTCACTTGAAATATATATGCAAATATAAAGCATTGTACCTGAAATGCCAAAAAAAAATAGTTTTAGGGAACTCTCATACGAAGTTTTCATCGACACAGTATGTAAATTTTTGTATCGAAGCTGGAGAACTTTTTCCTAGAATACAAACACTGTCTTTCAATTGAAAATGCCAGACGTGGCGCAGTCGTACAAGCGAGTGGTGTAAATGCAGATAGGTTATAGGTTCGATTCCCACTAGAGAAAATAAAACATTTAATATAATCATTTCTTCGCACTGGTGTCTAGGCAAAAGCGCCTCATTGAATTCCGCTGCTCCAGAAATCGGCGGAAAATGAGCGTAGTGTCTTAACACTAGGCTCTCTCTGCCTACCCTACTATACGGGATCCAGCGTGAAGCCGAAAAAAAATGTTAAATTTCAATATACATAGTGTCAAATGTAAACAACACTTCAAAATTAAAGTCTAAATGTAACCTAATTTAGAACACAAATACTTACACGTTATTGTCTGATACATGTATGCCATCACGTACAAATAATGTGAGTCTATATTGTGAAAAAAATATATTTGTATGGTAAATTTGTAATTTGCTACCGTTCTGGTGTTAAACTCGTATACTGTTACAGCAAGAGGCAGAAATTCAAATAGTGCCAACGTAACGAGAGCCGCTTTAATAAATGCTGGAAAAAGAAAGTTATTTGGTTAGACATAAGTTTTCTGCCGAATTCTGAAGGCATTGCGTCTTGAGTGGCGGAGCTCAACGCCGTGCTTTGCCTCCACACCAGAGCGAATAAATGAAAATATTAAATATTTCATTTACTCGAGTGGGGATCGAGTCCACAACTAGTCGCGTTTATAGTCACACACTTGTGCCCCTGTGCCACGACTGGTCTCATGTATTTATTTAAAAAATAATGAAGTACAGAAAATAAGAACTGATTTTTTATGAGTTATGTTTTAATAGCATATACTTTTACAAACACTTTTGAATCGCTCTAAAGGCAATTCTGCTAAGAGGTGCGTCAAAATTTTTTTCGATATTAAATGAAATTAGCTTTACGCTGTATCCCGCACACAGCAGGGTAGGCAGAGGGAACCTAGTGTTAAGACACTCCGTTCCCCACTTTCTGCCGAATTCTGGAGGCATTGCGTGTTGAGTGGCAGAACTCAACGCCGCGCTTAACCTCGACACCAGAGCGAACAAATGGAAATATAAATTTAAGTAAATATTTCATCTCCTCGAGTGGGGATCGAACCCACGACCAGTCAGTTTTGCAGTCACACCTCGTGCCGCTGCGCCACGACCGGCCTCAATCGGCCTCGATATTAAATGTAATAATTACTATTTTATTATTTTACAAAAAAGTGACGATAGGCTATTTATATGAAATACAAATAATCATATTTCCACACAATTATATTCTTTAAATATTTTTGGACAGAGGAGATATTTTTTATATATCTACAACATAACATAAACACAATCAAATACTTATTAAGAAAACGTATAAAAATTTGAACTCGCACCTCTTTGGAAACCGTCCAAGCGCTCTGACCAACTAAGCCCGCGCCTCTTTGAAAACCGTCCAAGTCCAAGGTAAAAATTTCGCTACGTTCAATTTTTTATACGTTTACTTAATATATATTCTTCTTTCCTAAGTGTGGAATAACACTTTAAAAATGTTAAAAACATTATACCATCCCCAAAAAAATTCAACCGCTGCGTCCAAAACCGCATACATTGCAATTTTTCTTCATTTTCGATATTACTTGGCCATATTTGTCCTATCTTTATGATAACTTCTCTAATTCCTTGTCTATTAAGATACAGGACAGACATCATAACTAAGGCTGAAAAAAAATACAATATAATGTGTTATAGTTATCGGAGGCGGCTTCCAAAAAGTTGTGGTTCTTTCAGCTCTAAAACCGGATAAATGAAAAAAAAATACATAGGAGCTTACAAAATAGACGCCTTGAACAGTATTGTATTCAGTTTTTTATCCAAGTTTTTATATTTCAAAAAATATATATTTTTTTAATTTAACTTTGTCAAAGCGGCTAACGGGTGAGGTGAAGTTTACCAAATATATATATATATATATATATATTAAAGGAAACTACCAATGTGTTAAAGAAATAATAATAAGCATTAAGTTACAAGGTAGTTATTAATTTAAACCTAATATCTAATCGTGAAACCATTTGTTTTACCTTGCATATACCCCACAATGACAGAAATAGAACTGACTACTTCCAAGAACTGAGCACCAATCTCGTCTTTTCTTACAACGTATAGAATCATTCCAGCTAACATGTATAAAGAGAAAACTAACATTATCAACATTTTAAGCAAATTTAAAATATACTTTTTAGATTCATCGAATATATCAATGCCAACTAATTTTATTAAATTTAATTGACGAATGTAAGTTTTAACAAATGTTTGTGGTAAACTATCAAAAGACGCCATTTTTGACTTTTCCAGTGTGAAAATCTTAGCGGAAATGAACACATATAGACATAGTCTTGCTAAAAAAATCATATAAATACAACGGCAATCGCCTAAAGCATTTCGTTATGTAAGTATGGTTAGTAGATAAAGATCACCTTCTTCCCATTTTTCTTTTTTTTCTTTTATAAAGATAACACAATGTAATATGTATAATTATTTTTATTTGATGCGTGTGACTTTAGACGCGACGTTTGGGGGTTGGATTTCCACTCGGAGGAATGAAATATTTCATATTTTCGTTTTCTATACTCTGGTTACAAGGCAAAGCGAAGCGTTGAGTTCCGCCACTAAACACAGATTTTTATAGAATTAAAGGTAAAATATATTAATTTAAAACGATATATGTAAATACTAGTGGGCGACCACGACACACGTGTTTACTAAAATATTTTTAACAGTCTGAATCTACATTTTTATAAAAATCGGTGCCGATTTCGTTTTTTTTCCATACAAACTTTCAACCCTAATTTATCCCTTTAGGGTTAACATTTTTCAAAATCCCTTCTTAGTGGATGTCCAGAATATGAAAATAAACATCTGCCCAAATTTCACGTTTCTACCATCAGCGGTTACGGCTCTGCGTGCGTCTTACCTCAGTCAGTCAGCACAAGTCCTTTTATATATATAGATGATATATTATGATGCACACAATGTTTTTTTTCTTTATAGTTTTCGTCCCAACCGTATATAACACAAAACTAAACTTAAAGATATAATATTACAAAATTCTAATTTCATATTATTAACAAATGCACACGGTTGTCTTTTCTAAATTGCCTACAGGCGTTATTTACTGCCGTGCAATTTTCGTGGAAGGTAGATTATATGGCTTCTATATTTTATTTTTATTTCTAATTCTATATAACAGTTAAAAATGTTATTTTTTGCAGTATTAAATCAAAATTATTTCTTTACTATTCATAAGTGTATATTTTCGGTTATGTTTAATTTATTACGACAAATTCATAAGTTTCACAATATATTTATTTATAGCGTTATATGATTATTCTATATTTTTTATAGGAATTTTAATAATTTCATATATAATTTAACTTCATATGAAAGAAATCGATGTAGATTTGCTTAAATATTGTAAGATACTAATTAAATGTTTAAAATTCTTATACATATTGTGTTAATGTTTGAAATTCTTAGAGTGACTGTAAAAGCGACTGGTTGTGGGTTCGATCCCCACTAGAGAAAATGAAATATTTATAATATTTAATTTTATATTTCCGCTTCTTTGCCGCCTGAATTCGGCGGAATAAGGGGAACGGAGTAACACTAGGTTCCCTCTGCCTACCCTGCTGCCCTGTCTGTGGGATTCAGCATGAAGCTGATTAAAAAAAATATATTTAGGTTATAATAATGTAGTATTTGTAATTATGAAATAATAATTGGATATCTCTGTCGTCAACGTCCATACCACGTTGAACACACCGGTTCTCGTCCGATCACCGAAGTTAAGCAACGTCGGGCGCGGTCAGTACTTGAATGGGTGACCGCCTGGGAACACCGCGTGCCGTTGGCTTTTTGATTATTTAGTATATTTTTTGGGAAAATACAAACATTAGTTAATAACGTAATTTTCTATTCTTTTATGTTACCTAAATAATATAGACAGTCCGCCATAAGAAACCAAAATTATAAAAAATCATTGGAGTGTGAAATGTTTTATTGGAGAGAATAGAAAAAAGTAGTCTAGCCCGATAAGCATAGGAAAGCCCCACTGGATTGTAATAAATTAATTTTAATATTTATGGCTTTTTATCTAAAATATACACAATACGATACGATGTGATACACCACTTTTTTGTCTATAACCCATACAGTAAGGGAGTTATGAAGGTAACAAACTATTTATTTTCTCGAAACCTGTTGAAGATATCTTCATGAAATTTAAATTAAACATAGCTATAAGCTCATTATTATATTGCAGTTCGTGTATCTGAGTAACTAAAAAAAATATAAGGTAAAAATAAATTGAAAAACAATCTAAAAAATAGTCTAAACATCAATATTAAAAATAAACCATTACAGCTGTACAGTAATCAGTACAGCTTTCCTGTTTATCGGCTTGGACCCTTTAGGTTCTTGTCATATATATATATTGTTCCAGTAGTGGTTTGAATATGGGAATAATAAAACGAGCAGCGTCACATTCTGTTTAGTTTATTCGACTGATCATGGCTAACGAAACTGTCTATTTATATATATTTGGACATACTGTCAAATGAGCAACTTTTATATGATAAATTTATACAATCATTAAAGTATTCAAATTCAAAATATTACTTATTCAAATAAACTCTTATAAGCACTTTTGAATCGTCGAATTAACATGGAAACAAAAAAGAAGCTACCACCGGTTCGGAAGGCAGTTCTGCTGAGAAGAACCGGCAAGAAACTCAACAGTGGCTCTTTTACATAATGTATTTATCCATATACTATATAATTCAATGTGTAATTAATTATTAGCTATAATTGAATTGAGAATAACATTGTTTATAGGTCTTAAAATAAAAGTTACGCAAAAGGAAATTGAATAATTCTATACAGTGTTGCTAGTGATTTTTAACAGTACTTCTTATATGTTAAACTTATAAAATAAATAAAGTTAATGAATCTACTCAATTTGCCAATTAGTGCCAATACTATTATGTATAATTAAATTGATAATAACATACTCTTTTAATGTACTAAAATAAGTATATGATAACAGATAGAAATATTCCATATGGTCTTGGTCGTGCTGTTTAACACTCGGCCATCCTGCAAAGCCGTGTCCCACGGCTGGTCTGGCACTCGCTGCTATCATCATCACCAATACGCCTTTTCTTCGTAAATCAAACTGTAACATAAAATTTTAAAGCAGTAATATTGTATTGGACAAATTATACTCGATACAACTTTCTCAACAGATTTTTTTAAATTATTACAAAACAATGTTAATTTCTGAATTGCTACGAGACTTTCTTTTTTTTTGGCATCATTTATTTTTATCATAAATTGAAAAGTAAAAGAATTGATATGCACATAGAATTTTTTTAGCGTTACGCTATATCCCGGACATACCAGGGTACGCAGAGAACACATAGAATATAAAATCCTATAATAAATAAGTGCGATCAACATCAAAGTTAGCATTTTTTACTAATATTATATTATAACTGCAAGCATTATTTTGTTAATATTTTTTTGGATATTTATGTTTAAACAGAGACAAAATTCAATTTATAACAGTTTTCTTTAACACATTAATCTTTAACCACATAGTATTATCTTTTTCCACTCAGTATTATCTATAATCACAGATTAATATTTTACCACACAGGATTATCTACAATCACACAGATAAATGTTTAACCACACAGAACCTATTATCTTTTTCCACACAGGATTATCTATTATCACACAGAATTTTTTTCCCACACAGGATTATCTATGATCACACAGATCTTTTTCCACACAGGATTATTTATTATCACACAGATTTTTTTTCCACACAGGATTATTTATTATCACACAGATTTTTTTCCACACAGGATTATCTATGATCACACAGATCTTTTTCCACACAGGATTATTTAGTATCACACAGATTTATTTTATATATTATATATATAAATGTCTTTAGCCACAGAGAGCTGTGTCACACAAAATTATGTCAAATATGTTTTATAAGAAACTTAAATAATCTCCACAACTATTACTAAGCTCAGTGCACTCAACTCATATACATATTTTATATTCTTTCGGATTGCTCATAATATACTAGCTTAGTAAATACGAAAGCGTTTTACTTCCTAAGACTATTCAGAAGAACAATATAAAGCAATGATTCGTTGTCCACCACTCGCCAGCCGCAGCAGACAAAATAGTAGTAGGTAAGCCGTGCAGTGAGTGAAAAGAGCGGTAGTGGAGCCCCTGGCTCGGTGAAGCCCAATACAACGTTTGCCTACAGTAGAATTATTTCCTCAATCAACAAAAAATGTTTGACGTTTTAATTTATTAAAATACGTTAATTTATTTATTTATTAATATTTATTGAGAAATTCTATTTATACAAAATTACAGAAAATTTTTGCTAAAACATTATGTCTTTCTCTCTCTATGCTCTATTTAAGCTCCTATTGAGTTGGTTATTAAAGTTTGTTCATTTTTATTATACCTTGTGATTCCCACTGTTTTCAAATTACAATACCGTTTCGTTTCTATTAATTTTGACTTATAACCAGTAACTTAACCTCAAACTTAAAGATAACATATTTAACTTGAATAACTCCAATCACCTGTCCGCAATTATAATAGAATTCTTTTGGCGAACTTAAAATTATTACTAACTGAAACGGTCTTATTTTATGGACCTCTTAAATTTACTTCCGATATTCTGTGTATTTAAATATTTTTATATTACAACAATTCACACAGCACGTTTCGTATTCTAGCTTTCATAGAATAATATAGAATAATACATAATAATAATATTAATAATGAATAGGGAACAAAAATAAGCTATACGAAACAAATCAAGACTATATAAAATAAGATATACTAATATGTATAAATTTTTACAATTAATATTTATTCCTCTTTTTTTAACAACTACTGTTATTGGTATTTAGTATATTTTCCAATCTGTAATCTTCATGTTTATGAAGCACTGAAGAATTTAACTTATAGCACTTTCTATACGAAATTATAAAAATATCCGTAATTAACAATGCATCTTAATTACAAAATTTTGTAAATATATTTATTTGTGATTTGTTATAATTGTACATTTTCATTAACAAACACACTCAAACTTGTATATTATAATTTTTATTTACTCATCTGATATGCAACAGCCACCCCCGTACGTATTTATTGAATTCAGACATGAAACCTACATTGTGACGTAAACCTTTTTTTTGACACTACTACCTATCTACGATTTCATACAAGTGACACAGCAGTTCATCAATTACATAACCTACACAAGATATTACAAGATATGTTGTTACTCATTTACTTTCAACAATAGGTTCCTATAACTATATATACATACATAATACATAATAATATATATTTCTTAATGTATTCTATTTATGTTGCAGTCTTATTGAAATCTTTAAGCGTGCTGATTTGCTTTATGATTTAAATTTTAAAAGTTACATAATTATTAATTATAATAAATGACGATTCGATGTTGTTCAATTTGCGGATTATTTGTTCTAGTCTTTGTAAGCTATACGCTGCTACTATATATGACCAATCGTTTACTAGATGATCTGATCGATAGCGTAAACAGTTGATAGGCAAACCCACGTTCATATTCGTTATTTCTCTTCCTTATTAGAGTAAGTCTTTACTGCAGACATTGTATAGCTAGACATGTATTCTTTTGAAGTTCTAGATTCTCATTAAACATGAAACTATACTATAATAAAATGTACTATACTGTAATAAACAAAATACGTTCGTATATATTTTTTTTGAGATTTAAAAGTTTCCTCTTTATAACTGATAATAAACTAACTAATACTAAATAATCTTTAAGAATATTAAGTAACCTTTGAGAATATTAAATATTTATTTCTTTTTATTTGCTTGCCCGATAGACTAAATGTACTTACAACAACAGTCCGCTACAGTTTTCTCTAGTCAACAACAATATGTTGGCTATTTATTAGATTATTTTCCGTTTTGGCGGTTACTGGTTAAATAAACTGGGATTTTATGATATCACATTACGAATATTTGTTGCCTCATGATTTGAACTTAACTTAGATATATAGTCGTGTTACACAAGACGTGTTACAATAGATTTATATTGTACTAATAACTTAAGACTGTTAGTGGAAATAACTATTTAATAAAACTTACATATTAATAAATATATACTTAAAATTAGAACTAAAATTAAATTAAAATAAAATATTTTATAACTATATTTCCATTTTTGTATGTTGATCTCTAAACTTTTATACAATTTAAGCATTATTAAACATCAGGTAACGTTTGTAATTGTTGTATATGTAGTTTACAGAAATTATGAAGTTATCTCTAATGTCGCATTTGTAAGCTTACAGAATTAATCGCAATAACAATTTATTTAACACTAGTATTTTATTGTAAAATTGCATAATGTGTAATAGTATTTGTCTATATCGAGGAAGCTCAAAGCTAGCCGATAACTAAACGCTTCAATAAGATCAACCTTTTCGACATTCCATATAAAAATGAGCTTTAATAATAGTACCGGTTCATATCGGTGCGGTGACGCCACTTGACAAACGAATATTACTCTTAATGTAGGTAATTGACAAAAGAAAATACGTATAAAATAAATTACGCATGGACTGCAAGTCTGTAATGTATTAATCTTTACTTATAATAACATCAGTAACTGATCGCCGTCTGTACACGAATGATTTATGAAATCATCTATTATTGGAGGTTCATCTATGTAATAGCACTCAAAACAATAATTTTGAAAATTTTTGTCCGTTTAACTGTAAGTCGGCATGTTTCAGTGCAATTTTCAATAACGTATTTACGCAAACTTCCTTCAATATTCGAAACAAAACCATTGTAGAATAAATTTTATCCTATAATTGCATAGCTTATTTAAAAATACCCACAAATAAGATAACAAATATTAATTAGTAATGTCTCGGATTTACAATTGTTATCACTAAAAAGAAAAACGCTGTGTACTACTGTTCAGTATAGTATCTACAGTATTAACATAGTCTACTATTATATTAATGTCACTATAATATAAGAAACCGCTATAATTTAATGCGCTACCCTCGCGTACAAATAATATTCTTAATAAAAACGCCTAGAATTGATATACCTATTTCTTTTGCAAATATACTTCTTTGCTATCATAATTACAATATATACTTAATACAAGACAATCATAATATCATAATTTATCATTACTCTATACTCCTCTTCGCGTCTTTGTTAAAAACGTGCGATTATTTGTAATATCTTTTGTATACTATGTATTCTTCAACGGTTATTACTTAAACGTATTGAGATGTGTAGAAAGACCAGAAATTGAAGATTATACATAAATTATATATTAATGCATATATTATATCTATAATTGTGATAAAACTTTCTGTAAACGTTAACTCGAAACAACACTATAAGCATTCACACCACTCTTGTGTACATCACCTTACGCACAATGGTTTTATATGAAAATTTTACTAACCTTTCATAGTTTTGATCGCGTTGAACCTGCAACCAGCGTTGTAGATATGCGTAGTCGTCCCATCGTCATGGCTCAATCTTCTGTTGTTGGGTGGAGTTCTTCGTCTCGAGATTGGATTGATCAGAAAGATTCGTCTTCCAAAGTATACGTGGATACGCATCAGCAATGATATTGTAGGTAGATAAGAAAAAAAAATGACTTCAAAATTTGTGGGCCGTGGTTATTATATATTTCCATATCATCCCACTTCTGAAGTGTTCCAGTAGTGGTTTGAACATGGGAATAATAAAACGAGCAGCGTCACATTCTGTTTAGTTTATTCGACTGATCATGGCTAACGAAACTGTCTATTTATATATATTTGGACATACTGTCAAATGAGCAACTTTTATATGATAAATTTATACAATCATTAAAGTATTCAAATTCAAAATATTACTTATTCAAATAAACTCTTATAAGCACTTTTGAATCGTCGAATTAACATGGAAACAAAAAAGAAGCTACCACCGGTTCGGAAGGCAGTTCTGCTGAGAAGAACCGGCAAGAAACTCAACAGTGGCTCTTTTACATAATGTATTTATCCATATACTATATAATTCAATGTGTAATTAATTATTAGCTATAATTGAATTGAGAATAACATTGTTTATAGGTCTTAAAATAAAAGTTACGCAAAAGGAAATTGAATAATTCTATACAGTGTTGCTAGTGATTTTTAACAGTACTTCTTATATGTTAAACTTATAAAATAAATAAAGTTAATGAATCTACTCAATTTGCCTATTAGTGCCAATACTATTATGTATAATTAAATTGATAATAACATACTCTTTTAATGTACTAAAATAAGTATATGATAACAGATAGAAATATTCCATATGGTCTTGGTCGTGCTGTTTAACAATATAGCAAAATTTTTCAGCAGACAAATTTTATAATCTTTAGAATGTATGTGATCAAATTTTTGAATTTCCAACAACTTCTATTTCCATTTTTGCAGAAGTAAAATATTATTTGATAAAGAACACCATTACAAGGTACATACATTATTGTCAATATAACATAAGAAAATTGTCTGCGATTTAAAATAATGTAAAAAATGATTTATAAAATAAACTACTTGATGTAATAGATATGCTATTCTATATTTCATAAAAAAATATAAATTGTATGCCATATAATGAATCAAAAACAAAACACAAAAAAAGTAAATAAAATTTATTTATTATCTATTCACATTTCACCCTCATCAGAATCTTCGATATCAGCGAGTGCTTGCTTTGCTTGGTTCTCCGCTTCGGCAGCCATTTCCCTGGGCACGAGCTGGTGACGGCCGTTAGTCTCCTTTGACACCCAGGACAGTTCTAGCTCAAATTGCTTATCTTTTAGCTCATCATGGACGACGTAGATACTGGAAAAAATTAAAAAAATATATCAGTGACACATAATTTGCTGAACATCGCTATACCTTATTCACAAAGGCACGAGATAAATAAATAAAAAAAAATGTTATATTTCACTTTTAATTGATTTGAAGGAGCATAATATAGTATATTAAGTAAAAAAATATCTATGGATTAAAGGTGTAAATAATATTATTGAATGGTGTTTATCGATTTCATCTATAATGAAATGATTTTTCTAATTATATTTTTAAAGTTAATAATGAAAAGACACAAATATAAAGATTTTTTACAATTTAAAGCCTTATTTAATCCATTTTATCATAAATAACATAATTTATTTTCTCAATTTTTAACAATAGTGTTTAAATATTTGACCAACAATATTTGAACCACAAAAGCCAACTTGTTCTCAAACTTGAGATGCATTTTAATACTATATAAATAATCTATTACTACTATAAATTATGGAGCACAGGTAATGCAGACATTTTACATTACAATATAATGTTTTGTCAGATTATCCATAACTTTTACTAATGGTCAACCTATTTATAAAACAATAGTTCTCTCGTGATTCTGCTGCTACTTGCTTTTATTAAGTTTCTTATTTTATTAAGTGTAAAGCTGTTTTCTAATTATTTTACTTTAAAAATTCAATATAACATTGCTTTTTTTAAATATCAAACATTAGTAAACCTGGACCAAATTAAATAGAAATATAAAAATTACATAAAATTTTTAGAAACAGTATTTATGTATGGATGGGATTTTCTTATGATAAAATTATGTTTCTGTTCGCATATATCTGAGAAGGTAGAGAATGAAATATCAAGACATTCTGTTAGGTAGGTAGCATAACTCAACACTGCACAGAGTCTTACTAGTACAGTGAAATAAATTTAAACATATATTTATGTTTTATTGTCAGTGGTGATCAGTTTTACTGAATCTCAAATGTTCTAAATTTTAATGCATACAATATACTAAATATTAATACATCAAGGTTTGAAAATCTATATGTAAACTATTTTTAGTTCAAATAAATAGGGACAAAGATTAAATTTTAAATTATAACAAAGTGTCAGTTAAGTTAAGCTGCACCTCTCTAAAAAATAAAATTACCAAATTATAGTCAAAACAATATTTGTTCAAACATATAATATTAAAAAATTATAAACAAATGTCAGAATTAAGGACTTGTAGAGATATACATCAACAGAATGTACTCACTGCTAATATTGGCAAAGTATTATTACATTGCTTATCACATACTTGATAAAAAATGTTATTAAAAAACACAAACATGTCTGTCATATGAACATTTAATTCAACTTAAATAATAATATAATAAATACACTTTGGAAATGGCAGAAAAAAATAAAAATATATTTATCCATACCTATATTATAAATTCGAAAGTAACTCTGTCTGTCTGTCTGTCGGTCTGTCTGTTACGCAATCAGGGCCAAACCGCTAATTCAATTGTGATAAAATACTCATAAAGAGATACTTAAGGGTCTTCGGATGAACATAGGTTACTTTTTTTTCTCATATTTGTAATATTGTCGATATATACTAATATATTAAAATACTTTTTAGTTTGACAGGCAATTTATTCCGCCATGTTAATAACAACCGACCGTTGCTAAGCAACGGTTTGCAAAGTTTGTTTGTTATAAGAAAACGTCACCCAAAATGAGCTTAACGCATACATGGCGTGCGCCGACTCAACCTTATGAGATACATAAAAACAATGTTTTACAAAAATATTGTTCTTTAATGTTTAAAAAAGTCCGCTATACATATACCATGTTTATCCCTAAAGGTTAAGCAAAAATAATCATTTTAATTAATTTACTTTATATTTATCGGGTTTTTGTTGTATGTATTTTCTATAATTTGATATAAATCCTTATGAAAATGAATATAATAGTCACTTTTAACATTTCATCTGGATTGAAATTATAGTTTACTGTATAACATTCTAATAAATAATTAAGGAGATGTCACTGATTCGAAATGACCTAGACTACGAGCGGCATAGTATGACCGACGCGAACGGGTAGATGACTTTGACAGTTTTGTAAATTTTCATACATTTTCGAACTACTATTAATTTTTATGTAATTATAATTAATTTATACTTTTCTTTGGTTCTTCGCTTATTCGATTAGTAGTTTAGTTAGATTTTCATAAATTTCTTGGTGTGGTGTAAGTTGCGGCCCTGGTGCGGCAGCGGCATAATATTATTTAAGTACTTATTATTTAAGGAAAGAATTGTTGGTTATTTCATCTTGGATGGTAATCTATTGCATTGTTATACACTTAATAAAATATGGTTTTAGTTTTTTGGGATTTCATTTGATATTGCTCGCAAAACTTTTCATATTTAATGTAGAAAGGACTTTAGTTAGGTATTTCATATAGTATCTATGTACGCGCGCAAGGAAAACGTGTAAAAAGATTTTTCCCGGGTAAATCAGTAAAATCGATCACTGAAAGTCCAATAAAAATCAGTTCAGTTATTCTGGACATTAGCTCGGGGAAATAGAAAGACAGACAGAGATAAAAAATATAATATTTTTTATTGTATTTAAGTATTATGTAAATAACCACATGCACTTGCAAAAACATAGCACAACACATTTAATTTTAATTCTTTTAAATATTTATTTTACTTTGATGATATTAATAATGTAGCTGGTTTTGTTTAATTTTTTTTATAAATATTTTAATATGATTACGTTTACTTATAATTTTTTTCATTCAAATTAGATATTTTCAAAAACAATTTCATAAATATATCTAATAAGCATTCGTATAGTTCAAGCGGGCGAAGCCGCGTCCGGGTCCGCTAGTAGTTAATAACTTTCAAAATGTTGAAAACAGATATGGACCACTTTGTCTGTAGTGTTTATATTAATTCTCACTTTCTCTGACCACAAGTGTATGCATTATAGCAGATTATATGGAATCAATGAACGCAATATTATAATTACAATACTCTAACCTGTTATTACTAAATGTCATGCGGAGAAAAAGAATTGGAAGTAGGTACAAACAATTAAGCTACTTGAATTTGATTATACAGTTGCAGGTCTTCTTTTGTATATGAGGAAGAAGAAACTCTTTGGTGTAAAAATAATATATAAATACTTCTGTAATACTTACATTCTGGCAGCTTCCTTAACTAATTCCTTAACAGTCATGTCAGCGAGCTTTAGCTTTTCAATTTCTGTTTTGGCTGCCTGTTTTGCTTTTCCTACAGCACATCCAAAGTATGACTGAAATTTTAGAATGTTTTTTGTTAATATATTGTTTTTCGTTGTACACAGAATGCTGCACATAGCATACTAGGTAGAGGGAACCTGAGAATCTAGTCTAGTCACTTCAATTCTCCACTTTCCACTGAATTATGGCAGTATCGTGTGTTAAGTGGCAGAATTCAATCTCACACTTTGTTTCATTATGAGTTAGGAATATTCAAATATTTAATTTCTTTGAATAGAGAGAATAGAGTTTACAGTCACACACATGTTCCCCTGTGCCACAACTGGTTAATAATTAATAAATATATTTTGTATACATATTACAAGTTTTATAAGTAATAGAAAAGAAGAGATAGTATACATTTTTTATTTCTTTTTTTTACAATATAGCAAGATTTTTACTGTTTTCCATCTTAATTTGAGAAATGTTGGTTGAGTGGGGAACTCAATCACATGATTTGCCTTGAATAAAATCTATTTCCCCTGAGGGGGAATAAGCCCAATATTTAGAGCCAAACACAAGGCCCTAATATTATAATTATTAAATTCACACTCACAAAAGAAACACCACTAGGTTCCAGCATATACATTTGAGGTCCATCATGCTCTGACCAAGTTCCCATGATGACTGCACAGCCATATGGACGGACTGCACTGTACAAAGTATATGCATGCATGTACATGGATACTCTTTCATTTAAGTACTTTAGTGGTACAGGGACTCCATATTGGGATCTATAGTTGGAAGCTTCTGTTCTTGCTGTTTCCACTATTTGTCTTGCATCTGAGATTAAACCAGCGACAGCCTGTAATAATTATGATATTAAAATGTAATGATAATTTTTCATAGACAATGTAATGTGAAGTCTAAACAACTGTAAATACTTCTGGCATGGGCGTAGGAACACGGGGAACCAAGTAGGCCTTACACATCCTAGAATTTTTACTAATAAAAGAAAAATTAAGTGTGATCAGCAATTTAAAAAAAAATATACAAAAGAAAAACTGTTCAAAACTGGCACCCTCTAGAAGATGCCTTAAATATATATTGCCCATAACTATTGATATAATAAAAGTTGTATTGATTTTCATATGGTATATTTTATGGGCTAAATCCATATATTTATTATATTATATGGCTTATTTTACTCTCGACTTAAAAGTGTAAAATAAGTACATTTATAATTCTAAAATGAATAATAGTTTATAATTAAGTTAATATTTTTTAAGACTTATTGCTCAGTTTTGCAAGGCAAGGACAGAACCTGTGAAGACACATTTCACTTTAAGCCTAAATTCAATACCTTGTATATTTAATACAAGTGTTGTCAATGTTTGTAACACCAAAGTAAAATATTGCGAACCAAATCCATCAAGAATTCAGGCAGGGTGCTATAATAACATTATAGAATAAAAAAATATTTAACAATGAAACAGCTAACCATGCCAACATGTTGATCAACATGGAATATTCTCTTATTTGCACCAGGTTCATAAAGTTTTGAAGTCACAAGTTTCTCAATGGCAAACACCACACCATCCTTTCCTCTCAGACCAATGACTGTGCCAGAATTTTCGACAGCTTTCGCCGCATACTCTACTTGAAATACTCGGCCGTCGGGTGAAAATTGAGATGCAGAAAGATCGTACTGAAAAAAAATTGGACAGCAATGAATAAGCATTTTTGAAAAATAAATAATCTGTATATAATATACAAAAAAGTAAAATGAACAGAAATAACGTAATGTTTCATTATTAGCAATTAATAACGTATTGCATTATTTTAGAATATAGAGATAATCATTGAAAATTATGAAAGAAAAAATTAAAGCGGCATGAACTATATACTTACACCTGTTCCTATAGAACTCATTTTTACTTTAGTTAGATGGACTTCCTACTATAATAATACCTAAGAAATTTACAAAAAATATGAAAACACGTCTTTGTAATTTTGTTTTTAGTAAAATAATTTTATTCTTTCAAAGAGACCTAGCGGCAACAACAATGACAAGTAGACAAGCAACTCATGTTCCCCACAGATACTCGCAAACGCTTTGGAACTTTATAGTTTGTTTCCGTCACAAATGATTTACAAAATAATTTTATTTATTTAAGTAGAATATTTTTATAGGGACACTTTATGATATTTTTTATAATAAAAATTGGTGTTTATCGCAGTTAAATAATAACTTATAAAATATTATTTGTAAGGTTCAAAATAGCAAACGATTCTTTATGTTTCTCACAGATGGCGCTTACGAAAACAATTGATTTATTTATGAAAAACCTATTGTTTTTGCTACGCAACATTCAAGAATGATCTGTACTGTCGCATTATAATATATTTTAGTTTTATATTTAATTAAAAATAGAAGTATCATTTTAATGTATTTACATTTTAATCTTAGGTATATTCTTAGAAACGCATTTTTTAGTGACGCACTTTCAAAAACGATTCAATTCAATAATTAAATCCGAAATGAATAATATTCAATATTACGCATAACAAATACGTAATAACTAAGGCGTAATATTAATATTTTATTCTAGTTAAGGGGAAAATAATTTGCCTATATGAGTATTTTAAAACAGATATTTTTTAGGTTCATTTTTAATTATTTTTTAAATATGTGTGTTTGTAATACATTATATACATAAGTTAATCATTTCGTATTAGTTAGATACATTCTCTGTTTTAATAATTTTTCTTAATAAAAATAAAGCAATTATTATCGAAAATATTTTCGTAGTACCTATATTATTCTATTCACATTTTGATTTTCTACTAGATAACACGTGAAACTGACAAAAAACCTTAATGTAATATCGGGCTGGCATACAGCACTAAAGCATACAAAGGAAAAACACTACGCCGTTTCGAGAAGCAAAAGCAGATTACCATGTCAAAAGAATTTACGGCCACCCTTGTTTACACATTTTCGCCAACCGTCATAAACGCCCAAAAATCCCCTGAAACTTTATTATCGCGAAATCCACACGACACTTGGGAACCTTCAAAGTAGGTGGTAGGTACCGACGACGGTAAAAATCTTTTAACGCGCGTCAAAATTTTCCGCCAATACTTACAACTCATGTGAAAAATTTTCTCTATAAGCATTTACCTTGTGAATAAGTTTTACACGAAATTTGTTGCGCGTAAGTAAAAGTTCTGTTTAAATCTATTTTTAGTAATAATAATTAGATATTAAGAAATGGGACGTTTGACTGATGTTTTTCATCAGAAGAGCAAATAACTTAAAAAAAAAACAAAATTGTTTTTTTTTTTAAGTATTGGTTTGAATTTGACATTTATATTAGAAATGTATCTTTTATCGTGTATTTTCGAACTTTTATATAAAAACCGCCGTTCCCTTCCCAACAAAATGATAACCGCCAAAACTCATGATATTATTGTTATACGATATTTGAGTTCTATGCTCATTTTGGTCTATTTAATTTTTTTAAAAATATTCCCGCATACCAAAATAATCAGAGTCAATACAGACAGTTTTAATTTTGTAAGAAGGAAGGAATAAAATGTTGCTGCTATTGTTACTAGACCTCAGTAACTTATTTAATAAAATTGTAAGACCATATACAGAATTGCTTGGTATTTCTGAGAATGAAATAGTAAGTTAACTTTATCAAATTAACGAAACTTGTTTTTTTTCGTATTTATTAAATAACAAGTATATGGTGGATATATGTAATTCTTAAATGGTAGCATAAACAATAGATTTATGAGACTATAATTTTTCCAGGTATTGGTAAAAACAGTTTTTTTATCCTAAAAACTTGTGATTTTGCGATTACCATTTTATTCTCGAATGGCGATATGTATAGCAGGTTGTGACGCTGGATCCCGTACCCTCAACTGAGTTTATTTGATATTTGGAATTCGAATTCTTTTCGAATATATTTTGCATACATATAGGTACACGCTTTACATATACCGCCGCGTTGCATTTGGGACGTGCCTGACTGAAATATTTACAATGACCACACATAATAAGTTTGTATCAATTCGAATAAAATAAAGTTATATACTTTATTTTATTCGAATTGATATGTAGTTATTTTTTTGATATTGGAGTAAAATAAAAAATCAAAAGGCAGCTTCACGCTGTAAGACACTCCGTTCCCCACTTTTTGCCGGAATTCTGGAGGCATTGCGTGTTAAGTGGCTTCAACGCCGCGCTTTGCCTCGACACCAGAGCGAAGAAATCGAAATATAAATTTAAAGAAAATATTTTATCTCCTCGAGTGGGGATCGAACCCACAACCAGTCGGCTTTACAGTCACACTTTGTGCCGCTAAGCCACGACTGGCCTCATGCAGCAGCTCTTATGCATTAAAATAAGTAAATAAATTAGATAACAGGGCTGTAGTTGAAGCGTTCTGTTTAGTGCTTCCCATATTATTATACATAAGAAAATAATGTATGATGAAATAAAAAAAAACGTTTGTAGCCTCTTTGTGCGAAGTTGTCTTAAGATTTTAATTTGTTATTTTTCAGGAAAAATATATGAATAAATTTGTTACTACTTTTTCTTGCTCTATATTCAAAGACAATTTTTCAATAAGAGATATAATTTGTGAATTTCTAGACTGTGAATAATTATATTTGTAAGTATTATTTTTTTTAAATAAGTATTGATAATATGTCTTGGTTATATATTTTTTTTATTTTTTTTAGCTTCACACTGTATCCCGCACACAGTGGGGTAGACAGAGGGAGCCTAGTGTTAAGACACTCCGTACCCACTTTCCATCGAGTTCTGGAGGCATTGCGTGTTGAGTCGCAGAACTCAACGCCGCGCTTACCCTCGACACCAGAGCGAAGAAATTGAAATATAAATTTAAGTATATATTTCATCTCCTCGAGTGGGGATCGAACTACAACCAGTCGGTTTTACAGTCACACTTTGTGCCCCTGCGCCACAACTGGCCTCATTGGTTATACATATCTTTATTAAACTACTAGCGACCCACTCGCGGCTTCGCCCGCTTAAACTACTGAATTATTTATCTAATATACTGAATTACATTCCTTAAACAAACGGCCAGTGGCGTAGCTAGGGTATTTGTTGCCTGGTGCGGCTTAGGACTTGATGCCCTTTAAAATGGTCAAAATAATTTCAGATTTCAAACCACAGTAGAGTAGATATATAATTTTTTATTGCTTCAAAACTATAATAACTATATATAAGTTATAATGGGGGTACAATGGTGTGTCAAGTGGCGACGAATGCAGCGTTGGAGACCGCCACCCAACACGCCACGAGGTGGAGGACGGAGCTACAAATAGCTACGTGGAATGTAAGAGGAGGGATGGAAGAAAAGATGAATGAATTATTAGATGCGATGGATGATAGAGATTTGGATGTCGTTTGTGTGACAGAGACCAAGCGAAAGGGCAATGACACGACCGATTTGCCGGGCAGTCGGGTCGCTTTCTGGGCCGGCGTACCAGAGAGCGAGCGGGGCTGTCAAGATGTAGGTGTTATTGTCCTCTCGATTGGTTAGTGCAGCAGTTGAATACAAGGCGATCAACCCGAGACTGCTTTGGGTTCGCTTCAAGCTGGGGTTAACAAGAGTATTCTTGTTAGTGGCGTATGCGCCAGTACCCACAGCTCTATTAAGCTAACTGGAGGAGTTTTGGGAGAGTGTCAGGGATGTTCTAGGTAGCGTTAGAGGGAATGAAAAATTAATAATATGTGGCGATTTGAATCGGAACTGCGCGAAGCGGTTACGAGGAGGGAGTGGGAGTGGTCAGTATGGTGACAAGAAAATAAATGAGACTGGAAAGCTTATATTGGAAATTTGCAAGAAAAGGAATTTGTTTGTGGCAAACACGACGTTTGAACACAAATAAATTCACATGTATACATGGGAGCGAACGGAAGGGAAAAGTATGATTGATTTATTCCTAGTGGATCAGCGTATTCGAAGCCAAGTTATAGACACGCGAGTGTTTAGTGGTTCTGAGCTGGGAACAGACCATTATCTAGTCGTTGCTAGAATAAGGGATCTGTTTGCAGGTTGGCCCAACTACACAAGGTGTCCAAACTTGGAGTCGAATTATTGCATAAGAAACTAGAAGCTTCAAGATCCACCGATTAGAGAGGAATATCAAGAAAGAGTTTCCGAGAAGCTAGACAGCAGCGAATCTGGAAATGAAAGTATTGGAGTATGCTGGTAGAACCTTAGCGATTTCATGAAAGAAGCAGCAATAGAGGTATGTGGTAAAGGGAAAGAAGGAAGGCTTTACCAAAAACCGCGACGAATGGTGGGATGATGAAGTGGAAACTGCTATAAAAAGAAAAAAGAAAGCATGGCAGGATTATAAAACCTCAGCTAAGGATAAAAGTATGAGAGAAATTAAAAAGAAACAGTATAAGCTACAAAATCACCAAACGAAAGTACTCATGAAGATGAAGCGTGAAAAGGCAGAGAATAAAAGAGACGAAAGGTTAACCAACAACTTCAGAGAAAACACGTAGCTTTTCTGACGAGAAGTTAGTGTTTCTCGAGGTTGCTTCCGAGGTTGCTTTCGAAGGACGATGAAATTTTCACGAAAGAACCACACATTTTGCAGCGATGGGCGGAATTTTACAAGGAGATGTATGAATGTGATGGAGTCCTCAGTCTCAAGTAACAGCGAAATGTTAAATGTTGATGTAGCTGATGGCGAAATCAGTATAAAAGAAGTTGAGAATGCAATACGAAGTCTGAAGTGTGGTAAGGTAGCGAGAGCAGATGGAGTTATTGCCGAGATGATCGAATATGGTGGGCCACGCATCTTGGACTTGTTCTGGTTTTTGTGCAATTTATGCTGGAAATCAGGGGAGATCCCAGATGATTGGCGAGGTGCGTTCATCGTGCCTTTGTATAAAGGCAAAGGTTCACAGAAAGACTGCGCAAACCATAGGGCTATCGGTTTGAATAGCTTGGGTAGTGAAGTTTAAAAAAAATAAAATTAAATTAGCTTCATGCTGTATCCCGCACACAGCAGGGTAGGCAGAGGGAACCTAGTGCTAAGACAGTCCGGTCCCCACTTTCTGCCGAATTCTGGAGGCATTGCGTGTTGAGTGGCAAAACTCAACGCCGCGCTTAAACTCGACACCAGAGCGAAGAAATGGAAATATAAATTTAAGTAAATATTTCATCTCCTCAAGTGGGGATCGAACCCACAACCAGTCGGTTTTGCAGTCACACCTCGTGCCGCTGCGCCACGACCGGCCTCAAGTAGTAAAGTTTATGCTAAAATATTAGCGAGAAGAATGCAAGAGAGATCTGAAAGGCCGTTGTAGGAGGCCCAAGGAGGCTTTAGACCTGGAAGAGGGTGTATCGATCAGATCTTTTCCCTCCGCATGATCACGGAAAAATTTATAGCCGTTAACCAAAAAGTTTTCTGTGCTTTTGTAGACTTGGAAAAGGCGTTTGACAGAGTTGTAAGAGCGAAATTATGGAAGATACTACCCCGGTACAATGTGAGCGGGACCCTTGCTGCAGGCCGTAAAGTCTCTTTACAGAGATCACTCAGCCTGCGTGCGAGTAGGAGCTGGCGTGTCGCCCTGGTTTGACATCCGATCGGGTGTTAAACAAGGTTGTGCCATGTCAGCTTGGTTCCGGAGGGCAGCACACGATCGCCACCTTCCGCCCTAATGAGCCAGAGGGCGGTCAGCTTGGGGAAACTGGCCGCCTACTAACCTGGCCCCAGTAGTCGCGCGCAGGTTCCTCCCGCGTGCTACTCCGAGCAGGCCGTCGAGGGTGACCACACACCCTTGACTCCGCGACGTGCCTTGCAGGCTCCCGCCGCCGCGCTTCGCGGAAGACTATTGTCCCCGCGTCTCGCGGCCAGTGGCGGTCGAGGAGGAGCACCGTGAAATTTTAGTGGGTATTCGGACGGCCTACATTTGCCAGTCCGCAAGTCCCACATAACCCGCTCGAGTCCCCACTCGGGCCGGTATCCGTAACAGAATTTCCTCACGAAAAAAAAAATGTCAGCTTGGTTGTTCAATTTGTATTTGGATAGCCTGAGGTTAAGTTTAACCAAACAGCTGTTAGGCGAGTTCTGTCCTCTTTGGACATCCACAAGTCGAGCGGGCCAGATGGCATCTCTCCCTTAGTGCTCCGTTCCTGTGCTCCTGAGCTGACACCGGTGCTAACGCGTTTGTTTCGGCACTCTTACTCAGTCGGCGTTGTCCCAGACTCATGGAAGAGCGTTCTTATCCACCCGATCTCAAAGAAAGGCGATGGTTCCGATCCATCTAACTACAGGCCTATTGCTATCACCTCTCTGCTCTCAAAAGTCATGGAGAGCATTATCAATAGCCAGCTTTTGGTTTATCTAGAGGATCACCGATTGATTAGTGACCGATAATATGGCTTTCACCATGGTCGCTCAACCGGTGATCTTCTAGTTTACCTTACCCATCGCTGGGCTGCGGCTATTGAAAGCAAGGGAGAGGGCCTGGCAGTTAGTTTGGACATGGCGAAGGCCTTTGATCGAATGTGGCATGAGGCGCTCCTGGCTAAACTTCCATCTTATGGGCTTCCCGAGAATTTATGCAAGTGGATCGCCAGCTTTCTCACTGGGCGCAGCATCAAGGTCGCTATCGACGGTTTTTGCTCTAATTATATGCCCGTGAACGCTGGCGTTCCCCAAGGCTGCGTGCTGTCCCCTACGCCGTTTCTTCTACATATCAATGACATGTTAGAGGATTCTAGCATTCATTGCTATGCAGATGATAGCACGGTGAACGCTGTTTACTCCGGCCGAGCAAGTCTTTCTCGGGAACACGCCGAACAGTGCCGAAATAAACTTGTGTCTTCCGTTGAGGCATCCCTCAACAATGTCTCCACATGGGGTGAAAGGAACCTAGTTCAGTTTAACCCCCTGAAGACACAAGTTTGCGCGTTAACCACAAAAAAAAATCCCATTTGTCGTCTCACCAGTCTTTCAGAACATTCCCCTTACAGCCGCGTCCAGTATCAGTATATTGGGCCTCAATGTTTCGAGTGACTGCCAGTATCGCGATCATTTGGAAAGCAAGGCCAAGTTGGCCTCGAAGAGACTGGGGGTCATCAACAGAGCGAGACGGTACTTCACGCCAAAACACCATTTGGCCGGCAGGCAGGCAGGTTCGGCCTCATATGGAGTACTGTTCTCATCTCTGGGCTGGTTCACCTCAGTATCAGCTTGAACCATTCGATCGCATACAACGTAGAGGCATTCGAATCATTGGGGACCCAATAATCTGTGAAAGGCTTGATACTTTGGCTTTGCGTAGAGATGTTTCCTCGCTGTGCGTTCTCTATCGCATTTATCATGGGGAGTGTTCTAAAGAACTGTTTGACCTATTACCTGCCGCCGAATTTTCTAACCGCACAGTACGATATCGATAACGAAGCTGAAATATCATCGCGCAACATCGCAATACTGTGCGGTTTCGTAGGAACTTCCTTCCACGCACCACGGAACTGTGGAATGGCCTACCCGCGGCAGTGTTTCCAGGTCGATATGACATGAGTACCTTCAAAAAGTGCGTCTATCTCCACCTTAAAGGCCGGCAACGCACCTGTAGCTCCTCTGGTGTTGCACGGGGCCGTGGGCGGCGGTAATCACTTACCATCAGGTGACCCGAACGCTCGTTTGCCTTGTCCTTTTCCATAAAAAAAAAGCTGTCGCCATGGAGTGAAACAAAGTAATATGGGAGTGAAAGTTGAGGCCTGAAGTGAAAGATGACCTGAATGTGAATTGCCTGCTGTACGCAGATGATGCAGTACTTATTGCATCATCAGAATGCGAGTTGTAGGCATTGGTCACCACTCTGAAAGAAGGGTGTGAAAATAATGGTCTAAGCCTCCATGCGAATAAGACAAAGGTTCTGAAATTCATCTCAAGGTCATTTTTGAAAGAAATGAAGAACGGACGCAAAATCAGTGTAAATGGTAAAATATTAGAATAGGTTAATGAAGTGGTATATTTGGGAAGATTGTTCAGTAGAGATGGAAAATACGGGATGGATGTGGAAAGGCGTATTGCTGCCGGTAACAGGGTTAATGGAGCCTTAGCTGCATTGATGTGACGGCGAAACGTTAGCACACCTGCGCGTTTGGCCATACACAATGCAGTGTTGGTACCGACGCTGTTAAACGACAGCAAAACGTGAGTATTACAGAAGAAGAATGAAAGAAAGATGAATGCCGTGGAGAATCTCTTCGTAGGATATGCGGAGTCAGCTTAGCCGATTGAATCCGTAATAAAGCGGTACACAGAATGGCAGGTATTAGCGAGGATGTCACGGTGAGAATGAAGAAGAACACGCTCAGCTGGTTTGGGCACGTCAAACGAATGAGTGATGAAATAATGGCAAAAAAGATTTATGATGGACAAGTGAGTGGTAAGAGAGATAGAGGGAGACCTCGGTTAACCTTCGAAAACACAGTATCAAAGATACTGGAGGAAAGTCATATAAAAAGCATGAGGAGGAGGCATGTATGAAGAGGTTGATAACAGTGGACAAGGCGAAAGAGGTATGTTGAGACTACGGTCTCGCTAGGGCGTTTGGCGTTCCGTTCTCTCTGACTACCTCGCTAGGGATAAAGCGTGAAGCTAAGTTAAGTTATAAGTTATAACATTAGATTTTGGTAAAAAATATTGCAAAAATTTAAAACGGAGATTACGCGCTTTTTGACTAGCAAAGTCATTAATCACATTTTCAAAATCAATAGTATCGACTAGTTCATGTTCAATTGACATATTAGCGAGATTGTATTTTTCATTTTCATTCTCTTATTTTTCTTGTACATTCCTTGATTCTTGATTGAAAAAAAATTAGAAGAATTGATCGTAGACTTTGTTGCCCCTTTCCATTTGTTGCCCGGTGCGACCGCACCGCTCGCACCCCCCCAGCTACGCCACTGCAAACGACACAAACAACAGAATACTTAAATGGTAAAAATCATAAACAACGTAATAGGTAGTCTACCTATTATTCTTTTATGTAAAAATATTTAAACGAAAGATTGATGATTGATGATTATTTAAAGAGCTCCAAAATATGTGCAATTGTTCCTAAACCTACTTTACTAAAGAGCTAGCATTGAAGCATTCTCTAGTCCAGCTCCTTTCTTCTGGCGCTGGGGAATGGCACCAAGGCCATCTGGCCGTGGTCTCGAGCGGCAACCATCAATATGGGTGCGCCCTTTGGCCCTAGGACTGTGTACCTGCCCTAGACCAGATACAGAGAGAGTTTTTTGGTGGGAACGGAGGGATAATGCTGTGTGTAAGGGATAAATGAAACATGAGTCGATACAGCTGTGTATGGCCTGCGTTATGCATTTATAATGACAATTAAAAATGGACAGACGGACAACAAAGTGATCCTATAAGGATTCTGTTTTTTTTCTTTTGAGGTACAGAACCATCAAAATGAATAATTTTTTAGTTTGGTTATCCACGCTGTTGTGCACTAAATAATTGTAATTTTAAGTCTTTTGGAATTAATTTGATTGAGCTTGCAAGAATAGTCATATTTAAAAGAAAAATGTTTATTTATTTCATATTTGTCTATGTAAACTGTAATTGCGCGCACACTGCAAACGTAATTTTTCCTACATAAATTCCGGGTTAAAATATAGATTACATATTAGTACTAATACAATAACAAATCTATCATACACAAATTGCAAGAACTACGTGGCTGCTTGAGAAAGTTTCTACTTATATTGGAGAATATTAAATATTGAAATCTTTGTCGAGTTTTTTCTGTCATCACACAAACAATAATTGAAAACTTAAGATTTTCACTTTCTGCGCAATTTATGCTTTGAGTACAGGAGTCACGCCACTATGACGCGATAGCGTCATCAATTCTTATTATTCTACCCTGCAACTTATTTGTGAACGATGATATAAAAGGCTGCACGGGCGTTGTACATTCAGTCTTGGCTCTGGTGTGGGTCGGAGCACTACTCGTGCTTCACCACTGGCTAACCTCGACTATTTGGACAATTAATTATTTGATTAATTAATTGTTATTTTAATTATAAATGTGATTAAGACCTATTTATAATTATCTACGTGAAGTCTTGGCTCTGGTGTGGTTCAGAGTACTACTCGTACTCTGCCACATAACCTCGACTATTCGGGTAATTGATTATTTAGTTAATCAATTATTATCGTAGTTATGAATGTGGTTAACTTTAGAAATCATTCAGTTATTTATGCCTTCAGCTGCTACTTGAAACTACCTTGCTAAAAGTTGTTAAAATTGCTTTTTGTACATATGTCATGTGTTCACATGTGAGTAGAACAAAACTACTAAAATCCATGTAACTGATTAATAAAAGTAGTTTTATTTAATATTACTAACACAATATTTATTTATAGTGGCAACAACATGTCAATAAATACAAAATATTCAAAATATTATTTACATTTCGTAAAGAATTACGAATATCACTCACGTAAGAGCCAATGTTGTGAATTACCTAAACTTTAAAAAAAATTAGTATTTTTTTTTAATTTAATTATATACTAATTTAATTTAATTATATTAGTATATTAGTATATAATTAAATTAAAAAAATAAAAAAAAAAATAAAAAAATTAAAAAAAAAAATAAAAAAACGTTTTATTTATTTATTTATAACACGTTATTTATTTATAACACGTTATTTATTTATAACACGTTATTTATTTATAACACGTTATTTATTTATAACACGTTATTTATTTATAACACGTTATTTATTTATAACACGTTATTTATTTATAACACGTTATTTATTTATAACACGTTATTTATTTATAACACGTTATTTATTTATAACACGTTATTTATTTATAACACGTTATTTATTTATAACACGTTATTTATTTATAACACGTTATTTATTTATAACACGTTATTTATTTATAACACGTTATTTATTTATAACACGTTATTTATTTATAACACGTTATTTATTTATAACACGTTATTTATTTATAACACGTTATTTATTTATAACACGTTATTTATTTATAACACGTTATTTATTTATAACACGTTATTTATTTATAACACGTTATTTATTTATAACACGTTATATTATTTATAACACGTTATATTATTTATAACACGTTATATTATTTATAACACGTTATATTATTTTATATATAATAATAAAAAAAGAAAATTGTACGTTTTAAAAAAAAAATATTATAAGAGAGTTCGGAGAGTTCGGAGAGTTCGGAGAGTTCGGAGAGTTCGGAGAGTTCGGAGAGTTCGGAGAGTTCGGAGAGTTCGGAGAGTTCGGAGAGTTCGGAGAGTTCGGAGAGTTCGGAGAGTTCGGAGAGTTCGGAGAGTTCGGAGAGTTCGGAGAGTTCGGAGAGTTCGGAGAGTTCGGAGAGTTCGGAGAGTTCGGAGAGTTCGGAGAGTTCGGAGAGTTCGGAGAGTTCGGAGAGTTCGGAGAGTTCGGAGAGTTCGGAGAGTTCGGAGAGTTCGGAGAGTTCGGAGAGTTCGGAGAGTTCGGAGAGTTCGGAGAGTTCGGAGAGTTCGGAGAGTTCGGAGAGTTCGGAGAGTTCGGAGAGTTGGGAGAGTTGGGAGAGTTCGGAGAGTTGGGAGAGTTCGGAGAGTTGGGAGAGTTCGGAGAGTTCGGAGAGTTGGGAGAGTTCGGAGAGTTGGGAGAGTTCGGAGAGTTCGGAGAGTTCGGAGAGTTGGGAGAGTTGGGAGAGTTCGGAGAGTTCGGAGAGTTGGGAGAGTTGGGAGAGTTCGGAGAGTTCGGAGAGTTGGGAGAGTTGGGAGAGTTGGGAGATTTGGGAGAGTTGGGAGAGCTGGGAGAGCTGGGAGAGCTGGGAGAGCTGGGAGAGTTGGGAGAGCTGGGAGAGCTGGGAGAGTTGGGAGAGTTGGGAGAGCTGCGAGAGCTGCGAGAGCTGGGAGAGCTGGGAGAGCTGGGAGAGCTGGGAGAGCTGGGAGAGCTGGGAGAGCTGGGAGAGCTGGGAGAGCTGGGAGAGCTGGGAGAGCTGGGAGAGTTGGGAGAGTTGGGAGAGTTGGGAGAGTTGGGAGAGTTGGGAGAGTTGGGAGAGTTCTTAATTAAATATATAATTATGTTTTTATTATGCTAAAAATTCTTTATACTCCATGGTACATTCTCCATTTCTTTATACTATCTCGAAAAACCATAATACGAAAAACATATCTCGAAAAACATATTACCATAGTAATAACTATGGTAATATGTTTTTCCAATTTCTGTCACGTAGTTAATACTCTACCTAACGGTGATCCGCATCAGAATCCGTTGGGTGGTTTTGAAGAAGAAGAGTTGGAAAGGCCAGACAGAGGCGATAGGCGTTCTTATTTTATAATATATAGAGATAAGACAATGTTTTATTCTATCCCTAATACAGGCGGCAGATTTCTTATGATTTATAATCTATAGAGAAACTTCACACTCTTTTTATGCTTTCACAATAATACATTACATATTTTGAGATGTCCCTCTGCCCTTCGATGGCGGCTTTCCTTTGAAAATTAGTGGCATAACTGTAAAAGTTACACATGGTATCGTAAACTTTTTTGTAGATATTGATGTCTTCTATAAAATTTTAGTAAATTACTTTGCCCTATTGTCAATAACTTCCACAGCGTACGCGATATAAGGTTTTTTTGGTATTTTTTTATACGTTAATCGCCCAATTGTAAAAGAATTCTCCAAATCGGCCCCGTAGTTTCAGGGCCTATTCAATTCAAATAAAGAAACAAAACACCTTCCCCCCCACTCTGCAGAGTTACTTACTCGGTATGGTGCGCGACGCTACACTCCGTATTTTTTATGAAATAATAATTTCATGATTTTCTTTAGAGTGATATTTTTAAATTCGTTATATATTTTGAATGGATTGTCCGATTTTGTTAATGTAAAAAGTACTTTACACATATTGAAATTATCTTTAATAAAATATCATTTAATAGAATAAGGATTAATGCAGAGGTATGAATAAAATGGTTTGTTTATTGCCAGCACTTTCATCAACTTATAAAATATAAACATGAAGTTATATTGTCATAACTATGGTAGTTGGACATATGGTATCCCGGACTTTTTTATAGATATTGATGCGTACTATAATACTGTAGAACATTATTTTGTTCTACCATCAATAGTTTTCGCAGCGCACGCGATAATAAAAATTTTTAGATCAATTTCTTCACACCTTGGGTTACATTATTGCATTTTTCTTAGCGATCCCTATTTTTTTTTGAAAATGTAATATAGCCTGTGTGGGACGGTGAAGATGTAGCTTTCTAATAGCGAAAGAATTTTTGAAATTGGTCCGGTAGTTGTCGTGTGAAAACAATACAAACATACATACATACATACAAAAATACAAATCTTACCTCTTTATAATATTAGTATAGATATAAAGTATATATACTTTATCAAGACTACTTTATATTTAATACTTGAAAACCTCCATTCCACTATAAAAATAACTCAGCTACAAATTGTATAATAAAGGTGTAATAAATATATCAACTATTAAGTTTTACGATACCTACTTAACTATTAAAGCAATACATCGAGTAAGTATTCAGGATCCTTCGCAAGCTTATTGTTTATCTGAAGTTCCCGAGTAATACAGTCGTAATTCCAACGAACAGTCGATAGTGAAATGTAAGTAAATATCGCCCTTAAAAGGGTTGGGCGTTTACATCGAGGTCTATAAAACAAAATGAGCTTTTGTTAGGCAAGCCTATATATACCTAGTGTTACTATAGATATGCGAATAGAAATGGAAATTATATCTTAATAAAAATATTTTGAGACCAGTCGTGGCGCAGCGGCATGAGGTATGAATGTAAAACCGACTGGTTGTGCGTTCAATCCCCACTCGAGGAGATGAAATATTTACTTAAAATTATATTTCCATTTCTTCTGGTGTCAACACGCAATGCCTCCAGAATTCAGCAGAAAGTGGGGAACGGAGTGTCTTAACACTAGGTTCCCTCTGCCTACCCTGCTGTGTGGGATACAGCGTGAAGCTGATTTAATTTTTTTTTAAATATTTTCGATTTGATTTCTGTTCTTAAATATAGTGAAACAATAGTCCGAATTATTATTTTTTCTTTTATAATTGCGAAACATATATGTAGAATAGATATATGAATGTGACATTTCCTAAAAAAATCGTCTAAAGGATATAGAATTTGTATTATGGGGAATTTGGAATTCAAAAGGAACAAAAGAGAGGTAGGGGGAGACCTCGGTTGACCTTCGAAAACATAGTATCAAAGATACTGGAGGAAGGTCAAGTAAAAAGCATGAGGACCCCCCGGAGGGCATGTATGAAGAGGTTGATGACAGTGGACGAGGCGAAAGAGGTATGTAGAGATCGTAGCGTTTGGCGCTCCGTTCTCTCTGACTACCACGCTAGGGATAAAGCGTGAAGTTAGTATTAGTATAAAAGGAACAATGAGCTTTTGCTTATCAGATCAGACCAATCTTTATATTAATCAAGACAGACTAGGTTGGTCTCAATTATGTTATATTATAGGATTTTTGTTTCATTTTCCATGGAAACGCGCTCGATCAGCGTCTTTTACCTTTTGTTAGCTTCTAAGCTAGATTTATAGCTGATGTGTTAGTTATAAAAATAAACATTTATTTGTTGACTGTATTATTTTATATTAAATAATTAATCTTTTGTTTTTTTTAAATTGGAATTGAAGTAGTTATAACAAATTAATTTTAAAATGTTTAACTGCTTATTTGGATTTTATTACTAGTACATATAGCTAATGTATTCGAATTTAAAAATATTTAGAATTTTAAAGCAGGAGGCGAGTCGTGGCGCAGCGGCACTAAGTGTGACTGTAATGCGAATGGTTCGATCCCCACTTAAGGAAACGGAAAATTATTATATTTTCTTTCTTTCGCTCTGGTGTCACTCCAGACACCTCCAGACCAGAATGCCTCCAGAATTCGGTAGAAAGTGGTGAACGTAGTGTCTTAACACTAGGTTCCTTCTGCCTACCCAGCTGTGTGCGGGATACAGCGTGAAGTAGATTTTGATTTGATTATGTAATATTGAAAGTTAATATACATACACAAAAATAAATAAAAGCATTTCCAGGACTATCCATCCGAGTGTTGGGGGCAGCGTTAAGTAAATATTCCTCTGATTGTCTTGTCAGAGAGAGATAATTTTTTTTGGGGCAGCCGCACCCCGCATACGAAATGAGGCGAGGATTATTATTAGCGTAGCTGACATCCTAATTAACGTGACTTTCGTTTTTTCTCCGTCGCCTCTCAAATAAGGCACGCTGTAAAACGGGACTTACCCTAAGCCTAACGTTTTAAGCTGTACAATTTGATGCGGACGTATAAATTGTTTTTTTGATTGGTTTTCTTTATGTTCGGTTAAAAATTGTAATATAACCACCTTAGTTTTTTAAATTTGTAATATTTTTTTTTTATTTTTCTGAGCTTGCTTCACATTGGTATCCCGCAAGTAGCAGGGTAGGAAAAGAAAGTTTAGTGTTAAGACATCGATCCCGGTGAATTTGTCTCGATACCAGAGCGAGAAAACAAAAATATTAAATATTTCATTTCTTTAAGTGGGAATCAAACCCACAACCTGTCGCGTTTACAGTCACACGTTTGCGCCCCTGCACTACGATTGGTATATGCTATATATTTTTTTAATAAAACTTAAAAAAAAAAAACGTCTTCAGAGGTTATCTCTTAGCTGTTGGATCAAGAACCGGATGCAGAAGGTAGTTTTACTTGAGACGGCGCGTATTGTGAGGAGATTCCTGTTTCTGGAGCCCTAGCTCCCGATGGCATGGATCCTTGTGCCGCCGTCAAAAGAGTATATTTTTATATTTTAAAATGTATTTTTTATATTAATTTATATTTAACAATGTAAAAAAAATATTTCTCTTAGATAATAAAAGTATACAATATTGTGAAACTTTAATACTAAGAATATTATTTTTCTATTTGTGCTCTGACTGAGAACGTTCCAGGGTAAAATAGATTATCCATTTCAAACAGAGTCTGTTCTTAGTATTTATATAAAATAAAGTAAATAGCATTCTAAAATAAAATAAAATTAAATAAAACTATAGCAAACATCGCTGTGAGGGACGCTGGGGGCTATCCAACGATGATAATTAACTTCGTAATAATACCTAATCAGTTGCAATTATGATACAACAATAAACATTTATTAACTTTAATGGTTTGTGCAAATTATGTTTAGTGGCTTTTTTACCTCAAATAATAGTTTAAGTACGGCTGTTCGTTATGCATTATGCAAATGTATTCAAAATGCGGATCGTATATTTTTTTATTTAATTTCATATTTACCCAGTATGAAGTGTGTTGTTTTTAAAATATAAGTTTTAAGTTAACGCTGTATCTCGTATATAGCAGGGTAGGCAAAGGGAACCTGGGAACCTAATAATAAGACGCTCCTTTGCCAGGGTTTGCCTGTTTCCCGCAGGCCAAGTACTTGCTCTTCGACACACTTGATTTAAGACCGCCGTCCTCAAGCGTACCCTCCCAGAGGTTCATCAATAGGTTCTCGTCTTTCAGTGCTACGTCATCATCAGCTATGGAGGCTGGTGTTGGATGTGAGCCAAGACAGTGTCGACCACTGCACTGAGTAAGAAAGGACTAAGAGCCGAAGTCTGGTGAGTCCCTACTGTAATCTGGAAATGTTTAGTGTCTTCAACTGCAGTCCTTATCTCATAGAAGCGATCTCTCAGGGATCTCTTTGGATTACAATGCCCACCAGATACACTGACGCGGCAAGTCAAGACCTTCTGTAGATCTAATAATGTGGTCTATTCAAAGATTTTCTTTTTTCCCCGTATACCTCTATCAAAGTACTGAGGGTGAAAATGGCGTCGATAGTGCTTAATCCTGTAATCAATACTGAGACTCAGAGATTGTATAGAGATAGTAATACAATCTCGGCGAAGCCTGAGGTCGATCATGCGCTCAAAGAGCTTCATGATATGTCATAAGCGCAATGCCCATATCTTAAACACTCAATCTTTAACACTGACCTTTCTTGTTTTCAAGATATAGTTAAACTGGGTCAGTAAGTCTGAGCACACCAAGAGAGCCCAACAATTTCTATGTTTCAATCAGAATATTGTCAGATTCCACTGCTTTTCCATTCTTCATGCGTTGTAGGTAATTATGAGTTTTGTCAAAGGTTCTTGGGGCAATAACTCCGAGGTTAAGCGGTGGGTTCTGGTGTGATTTTCAACGTGATGAAGACTACATGGATGCTGAGTGTTCAGAAACTCCTGGAAGTAGCTTCTTCATCTCTCCTTCATCCTCCTCCTCCTGGAGATCTCTGACGCAAATACATTTTGAGGTATCTCGCGTCGCTTTATCCTGGGAATGTGCCAGTTTGTAAATGAGCTTTTCCTCCTCCACAGTTACAAATTTATCATATAGCGGTGATAAATTCTGACTGCTGGCTCTGGCTACAGCTCTTTTACTGGAACTCATCAGACATTCAGGATAGTTGGACTGCTGTCATTTCTTAAAGCACACCTGGTCATTTCACAATCATGTCTCCCTGTCGATGACACGTCCTCCCTTAGAAACACCAAAAACTCGTCTGCTCGCCGCAATGATTGCCGACTGAGCTCGATACCTAGCATCCTGAGCAGTCTCAGTGCGAAAGATTATGAGTTTTCCTCTTCTCTGCCAAGAAGTTAGTCGGCATTGATCTATTCAGCAACCACCACTTGATCCGAGGCCTACTTTTCTTAGCTTCTTTCTTTTTTGAAAAAGCGTTAAAGTCTATGTCAAGAAGACGTTTTTGGTCCATCAGGCTTTTGCCTCGAATCACTTTATAGTTAGTTACCCTACCTATATGGCACCGTTTAGTCAATAAGTAGTCAATTTTGAGTTGAATGGGACCCACTTTTATACGAGATAAGGTGCTGAGGATCCTTTTGGAAAAATGTATTCACGACGGCCAGATGAGAAGCAATACAGGTTCCAGAATATTTTCACCCTTTGTATTACGAAGACCGTGTTCAAAACTCCCGTGAACAGGTTCGCACTAATACGTATTAGGCATTAGAATAATGGGATTATTAGTTGTTAAACTAATATTTAATTAATATATTTTTTATTCTCTAGCGAAATTATTAATGTAATTAATAATTTCGCTAGAGAATAGTTAATAGCTGTAAAATAATAAACATAAAAGTTTTTCTATTTATTTAAAAACCTTCAACTGCTCAAACTTCTTGTGTGATTAAGATGCTATTTCCTTTTTGTTTCCGTCGTCTTGTTTAAAGAGAGGAAGTGATATTTTGAGACAAATTCTGAACTTTTGGAACAATTAAACTTTAGTGCCAAAGGAAGAGTCGAAGTTTGAGCGGAAAAGTCTTAAACTTGAAGCCGGACACTTGGCCTTATAATTCAGGTGGGGGAAACGTTTAACTAACTTCTCTTTGGAATACACTTACTTAAGTAAATATTGCACAACGCTGTAGACTACATTGTAACCTAGTTGACCGTTATTCACTTTTAGTAGAAAAGTTTCGTTATTTTATATATCTGTAAAATGTTATTATAAAAGTTACATCATGAAAATATATGAGAAAATATGATCAATGATATGCGGCGTTGAGTTACGCCGCTTGACACACAATGCTTCTAGAATTGTGTGGAAAATGGGCAACGGAGTGTCTTAACTCTAGGCTCGCAGCCTACGTATTGTATAAGAATTATATTTCGTAGTACGTCCCACCCACCTCGCTTAGAATTCAATGGTTACGACTTGAACACTTCTTGATAATATGTAGATATCTATTCTAGTTTTAGAATATAAGTAACTACTTATATACCTTCATTTTATTATACCAATGTGAAAATATGATGTGTTTACTAATAAAAATAGTGGAATCTAAATAGGTTTTAAAGTTTATTCATAAGTATAGAGTATTTCCATTATTTAAATTGTGATGAACGAAGGTGGAAATTATAATTAATAATAATAATAAGCCCCCTAAAGTCCAACCATACGTCCGAATCGAACATCTGATTCTCGTGGGGGGCGGATACGTGGAAATAAATTACGTACACGGCTAACATGGCTCTGGTAACCCTTTTTATGGAGAATATGGAAAATAAAAGATATAATTTGCGGCCGCTACCCGGGGGTCGCCGGGGCGCATCTGGAGCTAGCGCTGGATGCCACAGCATGCGAACCGCTGGCGATAGGGGACTGAGCAGGCGGGTTCCCCTCGAAAAAAATGCTACAGCCGAACAATCACCCTCATCATCCACTTCTTCCCATTCAACTTTCTCACCATCCGCATCTCATACGCTATTCACTTCCCCTAGTTCATCACCTTCAACATCATATTCATTACAAAGTATAAGGCCAGTAGATGTTGTGCAGGAGGCACCTCCTAACTATCTTGCACCCACTGCAGGCCCTCCAAGTGCGCGAAAGAAATGGACTGAAATAATGAACCGTCATATTTGGCGCACATATCTCTTCATAACAAAATGTGAAACTACATTAATGAACAATTATCTAGAACCTCTACACCAAGAATTCAATAAAAAATTTCCCGAAATGCAGGTAACTAGACAACGTATAGGAGATCAGCGTAGAGCAATAATAAGAAGAAAATTACTAACAGAAAATACTTTAGCTGACATCTTTAATGAAGTACAAGAACTTTTACAAATTAGGGATCAATCTCAAACTCAATTTACAGAAAAAAACATTAATTTAACTAAAATTCATTTACAAGGAAATACTAGAATGAAATGGTCAAACGAACTCAATGAAGAGATTATCAGATGCTACTTTGAAGTAACCCAGTTAGAAAACAATACGACCTCTTATCGAAAAAAATTGCACAGCTTATTCACATCTAGAAACCCACATCTATCACATCTTACAGAACAAAGGATAGCAGACCAAAGGCGTTTAATATTTACTAATAAAAGTATACATACTGATAGAATTATAGAATTAAAAAGGGAAGTAGAAATAAAATTAGTTAATAGTCATCTTGTAGATCAAAATATTATAGAAGATTATCTTAGCACTCAAGCAACTGAAACAATTGAGGTTACAAATACACAAAAAAACTCACAATCCATGGAGCCACATTTACAACATTCTTTAAATAAGAACAGTTTGACAGAAAAGCAGCAGAATGATATTGAAATAGAATTTAATAAAGCATTAATTGAGTTTAACAATTCTAATCCTGAGACTAGGATTTACATACCTAAACAAAAATCATCTCGTAAATTCTCTCAAATAGTAAATTTTTTAAATAATGAAGTACTTCCAAAACATTTGAATAACGAATTAGATTTTAACGCTCTTCATAAAATTATATATACTGCTGCTCTTTATAACGGAACAAAATTTAATTTTAATAATAATTTTCAAAGTCGTAATAGAAAACCATCGTGGCAAAGAAGAATCGAAAGTAGAATAGACAAATTAAGATTACATATTGGCAGGCTTACTCAATACATATTAGGCAATAGGAACAGCAAAATAGTAAAAACTGTAGAAGAAATACAAATTAAATATAAAACTCACTCACATCATGAAGAACCTAATAGAGAACTACAACACTTCTTAGACACTCTAAAACAAAAATTAAATGCAACTTCAAACCGCCTGAGGAGATATTTAACTTGCACGCAACGGAAGCAACAAAATAATATTTTCGCTAACAATGAAAAGTATTTTTACAGGAGTCTAAATAGCACAAGCCAAAATAGCATAAAACAATCACTAGAGACTCCTACGCAAAATGATTTACAATCTTACTGGGCTAATATTTGGGAAACTCCAATACAACATAATGTAGATGCAGAATGGTTGAAAAAAATACCTAACGTAGATATAAATCTAATGAATTTTAAAGATATTACTATCCAAACTTTCAATCAAATCATTAAACGGACACATAACTGGAAGGCACCTGGAACCGACAACATACATAATTATTGGTATAAAAAGCTTACATGCACACATTTACTTCTTCTTAAACATATAAATCAATTCATACAATCGCCACACACCTTACCCAAATTTGTGACAAACGGAATCACGTACATGTTGCCGAAAGGATTAGACCCCAAAAACCCAGCCAACTACAGGCCGATAACATGTCTACAAACAATATATAAAATTATAACTGCGTGTATTACCGACATAATTTATAAGCACATTGACCGAAATAATATATTAGCAGAACAACAGAAAGGATGTAAAAAGAATAGCCAAGGATGTAAAGAGCAACTCATTATCGATGCAATAGTTATGAAACAAGCATATAACAAAAATATCCATATAATGTATATAGACTACAGAAAAGCATTTGATTCAGTGCCTCACACCACAAGACTAAAATTAATTAACAACAACGAAACGTTAAGTACTGCTCCGATTAAAATACAACGAGGTATCTTCCAAGGAGATGCGCTTAGTCCACTGTGGTTCTGTCTGGCATTAAACCCTCTTTCTGAACTACTTAATAACACTGATATAGGATATAAATTAAAACATAATAGCACAAATTACACAATTTCTCATTTATTGTATATGGACGACATCAAACTATATGCCACTAACAACAATGAATTAAAAGTGCTAGCTGACATCACACAAACTTTCTCCACAGACATACGAATGAAATTTGGGACTGAAAAATGCAAGATACATTCGATTGTTCGGGGTAAAACACAACAAAACACATATACACTTGATACTGGCGAACAAATAGAATCAATAGATGAAAATAGCACGTATAAGTACCTCGGATTTCAACAAGCCAAACAAATTCAACAAAAACAGACCAAATTAGAGCTTACTAATAAATTTAAATATCGTCTCAATCAGATTTTAAAAACACAATTGAATTCTCGTAATATTATAAAAGCCGTCAACACCTACGCTATCCCCATTCTTACTTACTCGTTCGGTATAGTAAAATGGTCTCAAACCGATTTGTCAAAACTACAACGAACCATAAACACTTACTTAACTACTCATAGGAAACATCATCCCAAATCATGCAACCAACGCCTAACTATATCGCGTCAAGACGGAGGAAGAGGTCTTGTTGATATACGTAACCTGCACAATAATCTTATAGCTAAACTTCGTACATACTTTTACTCTAAGGCTGAAATTAGTGAACTGCACAAATTCATAATTAATATAGATAAAAAATATACACCACTTAATTTAGACGACAAAACTACCCAATTAAATCAAACATTGATTAGTAAGCAGCAGAAAATAGAAGCATGGTCTTTAAAGTCACTCCACGGAAGACATCTTGCCGATCTGAGCCAAACTTATGTCGACAAAGCTGCGTCGAACGAATGGCTACGACGGGGAGATCTTTTCCCAGAGACGGAGGCATTTATGGTGGCTATCCAGGACCAGGTAATAGACACTCGTAACTACCAAAAATATATAATTAAAAGACCAAACATGATAAGCGATTTATGTAGAAAGTGCCATAGTAGTCCTGAAACAATTCAGCATATTACCGGAGCCTGCAAATCCATAGTCCAGACTGATTATAAGCACCGTCATGACCAAGTTGCTGCTATTATTCACCAACACCTTGCAATAAAACATTCACTTATTACACAGGCGGAAAAAACTCCTTATTACAAATATACACCTCAAACTGTTTTAGAATCTGCTTATTACAAACTTTACTGGGATCGCACAATTATTACAGACAGAACCATACATTATAGACCAGATATTTTACTTCACGACAAAACAAAGAGTGCCGTATACCTGATAGATATAGCTATCCCTAATACACATAATCTTGCGTCGACTTATACTAGTAAAATAGATAAATATACAGATTTGTCAATAGAGCTTAGAAGTCAATGGAAAGTTCAATCGGTCATCATAATACCGATAGTTCTTTCAACTACCGGAGTAATACCTCATACGCTACATACGAGTCTGGAGAAAATAGGAATGCATCGCTTAAGTTATATTATATTACAAAAAGCTGCAATTTTGAATACTTGCCGTAATGTAAGAAAATTTCTATCGTCATCGAGTATTTAGTAGTGAAGTCTTGTTGCTAGTTGTCATATATTATTCCTGAAGAATACCAACCCAAAAATTGCTTGGCCATGTGCTCGCAATTATTGGTTAATATACCCCAATTATCTGGGAGATCAAAAATGTAAATAATAATAATAATAATACTCTTTATTGTACACCCATAAAGAAAATAACAATAAAATATGTAACAGAAAAAAACGGAAATGTACAAGAGGCGACCTTATCGCTAAAACAGCGATCTCTTCCAGGCAACCTTAAGGCATAGGATATACAGGGGAGGAAAATGGTTGGGGTGTAAACAATAATTATAATAAATGTATAAAGCAAACAGCATACATGTATTAAATATATTTAAAATACCTAACTAAACATACACATATTATACATATATACTTACATACATACATACATGCATATATAGATACATACATAAATACATACATACAATACATACAGACGTACATAAATACATAAATATATGATACATATTTTACAAGTAAATGTGGCAATACAAGAAGGCAATTTAGAGAGAATGGAAGTGTTGCTTTAAGAGTCGCTTAAAAATTATTAAAGATTTTGCCCGTCTGATATCCAGAGGTAAGGCATTCCATAGTCGGGAAGATGTGACAGTAAAAGAATTGCTGAGGAAGGAAGAAGAGTGTGAAGGAATTGTTAAAGTCAAATTTTGTTCAGAGCGAAGATGTCGGAAATGAGAGTGACCCAAAAAATGGAAACGCTCTTTTAAATATGGTGGTGTTAAAGGATCAAATAGTACACAGTAAAGAAGATGGAGAATATGAGTATTCCTGCGAAGACGGATTGGGAGCCACTTGAGCTTTTTACGGAAGTCAGAGATATGGTCGTACTTTTTTAATCCAAAGATAAACCGAATAGCAAGATTTTGTAATCGCTCGAGTTTGTTTACTTGCTCCTCTTTTAAATCAAGATAGCAAGAGTCAGCATAATCAAGAATTGGTAAAAGTAGAGATTGTGCTAACACAATTTTTGTTGGAATAGGAAGAAAATTACATAGCCTCAAAAGATATCCTACTGATGCAAACATCTTTCTGCTCACCTCGCTCACCTGCGGATCCCAGGACTGCGGATCCCAGGAATTATTTAATGTTTAACAATAATATAATGTACTATATAGACATCTGAGGCCAGTCGTGACCCAAGGGCCCAAAGTGTGACTGTAAGCACGACAGGTTGTGGATTTCATTTCTTCGCTCTGATGTCGCGGCAAAGCGCGATTTTGACTTACGCCACTCAACACACTCCAGAATTCGGCGGAAAATAAAACGAAAAAATAACGGAGAGTTTTAGCACTAGCTTCCTTCTGCCTATGCTGCTGTGTGCGGGATACAGCGCGACCCTAAATAAATATAGAATCTATCCTTTCTTACCACGATAAACAAAAAATATCATCAGCGATATAAAACAGTATTTTAAAGATAAATCAACATTTATCGATTAATTATTATGACGATGTAGGAAGATATCATCGAAATTCGTACCAACGTACGTAAAGAATTTTCTTTTGTAATCCTTAAAGATAAAAATTAAATATAGGATCTCTAGTGTTATAGGTAGTTAAGCTGACTTTTATAATTTTTTTGGACTTAAGAATAAAATAATATTATTCAATTTCATACTTTGTACCTACCTTCTACTAAAAATCTAGTGACAAATCACTTAGTTATTAAAAAAAACTAACACAAAAAAAAATATAACATTATAAAAGATTAACATTTCCTAGTCCAGGTACAGCTATTAGCTTAATAAAGCCAAAGTAAAAAGAATAAATTCCTGAAAATGGAGCTAAAATCACGGAGGCGGCCATAAAATTTTATATAGGAATTCACATACATTGTGGGTAAAAGAGGCCACTAAGAATAATCTATGTGTCATGAAAAGCGAACTTTTCTTTCATTACTCTCCGCAGTCTGCGGTAAAATGGGGCAATTTAAGCCCCGGATATTTCAAATTCTTATTTTCATTGTAGAAATACGTAGTCTAATGTGATTGCTTTCAACTAAATGCTTGGGAATATGAAAAGGGAATGTTATTTGCTTATTTTTATTAGTAAATAGCTGATTTGAGGCCAGTTGGAGCCAGTTGTGGCCAGTCGTGGTTCGAGGAAATGAAATATTTAATATTTCCATTTCTTCGCTCTGGGGTCGAGGTTAAGCGCGGCGTTGAGTTCTGCCACTCAACACGCAATGCCTCCAGAATTCAGCAGAAAGTGAGGAACGGAGTGTCTTAACACTAGGTTCCCTCTGCCTGTATCTGTATCCCGCACACAGCAGGGTGCTGTGTGCGGGATACAGCGTGAAGCTGATAAAAAAAACCATTTACCATGCCTACACCATGCATTTAAGAGATTTTTTTTAACATTTCCCATACTGGCTCGTCAATGAAAATATTTGAATACGTTTAAATGATTTTCGATCACATCACAAGTAATTTAACATCGAACGCAATAAAATATCCATTAATTTCGAAGATGGCCATTTTCCAGTACGATGAGCATTGATTCCGATTTTTAGGGCGGCATTCTATAGGGGGATGTGATTTTTTTGCATAATAATGTTCAATATATTATATAAAATCAGCTTCACGCTGTATCCCGCACACAGAAGGGTAGGTAGAGGGAGCCTAGAGCTAAGACACTCCGTTTCCCACTTTCCATCGAATTCTGGAGGCATTGCGTGTTGAGTGGCGGAATTCAACGCAGCGCTTTTCCTGAACATCAGAGCGAAGAAATGAAAATATAAATATAAATAAATATTTCATTTCCTCGAGTGGGGATCGAACCCACAACCAGTCGATTTTACAGTCGGACTTTGTGCCTTTGCGCCACGACTTCAATATGTTCAATATATATTTTTTTGTATTGTTATTTAAAATAAATGTAATTAATACTCCAATATATTTGTTGATATTTTTATTTAAAATAAATATAAAAACAACATCAAGTGTTTAAAGCTTCAAGATTTATTATGATTCCGTTGAAGATGTTAGATTGCTATATATATATTGCTTTTGCTATCTAGATAGTAGTCCGTGGTCACGGTGAGACTGTGGTGGTATTCGTCTGTTAGTTGACATAATTATTATATCAAACTACCGCCAACGATTTCTTAATTGCCTTGCGTACTGCTCTGGATTCCTGCAAAATGAGCTGATAAAAACTACAAAATTGTTGACAAAGATCCTACAACAAAAATACTTAAAAACTCATCCGATTTAATCAAAAAACATGCGAAAACATTTCATCTCGTCATTAAATCTCTCGCCTGTGTCTCCAGTAAAAGCATATATATACATGGAGGACTTTGCGGAGATGGCTCTTAACTCTGCACTACCTAGGATATATAAGCGTTACGTAGATGACACTTTACCATTTTACCTACGGACAACATTTATATATTCCTAAGCCACCTCAATTACAGGCAATGGTCATAAGAAATCCCAATGGCACAATAGACCACACAGTATATAGGAAAACCACGCACACAAATAGATACCTCAATGGTGAATATCACCACCACCCTATACAGTTATCTACGGTTGGCAAATCTTTGTTTCAGAGAGCCCACCACCTCTGCGACGCTGAACACCTAGGGGACGAGCTTCAGGTGAAGAATGCCCTTCATCAGAACAAGCTGCCAGTTCCCCGCCAGTGTTGTCAGATCAATTCTTGAGACCAGTAAAAAGTAATATTCCCTCACAGAGTGCAGGTGAATGCAAACTAGATTGATACTTTGGCTTATCATACATAGGTTAAACAAAGAGAAGCATCGGGTGAAGAAACACATCTCCGATATCAGGAATAAGCATGTATCAAAGTCAGCTGTGTGTGAGCATACTGTGCATAAGCCCATCCACTACATTAGGTTTGCTAAGCCCCAAATCCTCGCTAAGAAAAATAGATACATTCCCAGAATGATCCGCGAGGCTATTGAAATACAATACATCCTAATTTCAATAGAGGATTGGAGGAGGAGGAGAGGATGGTTGGAAACTTTCTACCATCTGGGACCCACTCATAATATCATTGAAACCTATAGTCCGAGGTAGTTATCGAATCCCCCATACTCTGCACATAAGAATCACTTTTTACAAACAGGCAGTCAGGAAGTATGAATGTTGTTTAGATGTTACTTTACGAAAAACGATAATTCCTCAATATAATAATAATAATAAAGGACAAACTTACAAACTTTAATTTTGTTAAGTAATGGCTTTGGAAATAAATAATAAACAAATGAAATATAGTCGGAAACACTCACGGAGAGTACTTTTGGAACTAATATCAGTGTTTGCCAAGCAGTCCGCTTCGTGAACTAGGGTGACAAAGAGGGCAATACCGCTGGAGCGGACATGGACGTTTCAGATGAATATTATGTAACGAAATTCCAACGAGTTTCTTTTTATTAATAATGATATAAATCAAAATAAATCAGGCAGAGTGAATCTAGTGTTAAGACACTCCGTGTTGAGTGGCAGAACTCAACGCCGCGCTTTGCCTCTACACCAGAGCGAAGAAATGGAAATATACATTTAAGTAAATATTTCATCTCCTCGAGTGAGGATCGATCCCACAACCAGTCTGTTTTACAGTCACACCTCGTGCCGCTGCGCCACGACTGGCCTCAATTAATAATGATAATACTCGTATATAATATATTTTATTATTATAATTTATTTTAGTTTTACGTTATATCCCGCAAGTAGCAGGATAGGCAGAGGGAAGGCAATTCGCCGGCATTCCAGGTATTGCGTGTTGGGTGGCGGTACTCAACGCCGCGCTTTTGCCTTGGCACCAAAGCGCAAAAATGATAATAATAATAATTAATTCCCCCGAGTGAGCATCGAACCCATAACTGACGCGTTATAGTCACACGATGGCCTCACAGAACCTTCACAGAGCCAGACGGCCTCAATATATAGAATTATATGATAAGTATATAGTATAATTCTGTATCTGCCTGTAGGATAATAATTAATAACGTTATCCTAGAGGAGAGATCGTGGAATACAAAATCTATATATATAAAAGGACATGTACCTATCTGACTGAGAAACGTGAAATTTGGACATATGTTTATTGTTGTAATCTGGACATCCACTTAGAAGGGATTTTGAAAAATTTTGACCCTAAAGGTATAAATTAGGGGATGAAAGTTTGTATGGATTTTTTTTAAATCGGCACCGATTTTTATAAAATTTTAAATACAGACTCTTAAAAATATTTCATTGAACACGTGTTTCGTGGTTTTTTTTTAAATCCACCCCGAAGGGTGCAAATAAGCGGGCGAAACTGCGCGCGCCCTCTAGTTATATAATAATCCTGTATTCTGTCTCCTTTACTATATATTTTTGAAATGGTCAAAATTAATAAAGAACACGAAAATATGTATTTCTCATATGAAATGTAAATTATTATAGTAAAATATAAAAAAATATACATCTTATTTTGTACATTTTCTACAAATTACCTTGAAAATAATGAAGCACCTTCCAACATGAAACGTCAGAATAATATGTTGAAATAAAGTAAACGTTTTGTGGAGAAGGGTTTAAATGTGTTGCTTTTTCTGTTTAACCTCCAGCTTGTAAAATACATGACAAAAGAGATCTCTATTCTAAATTAAATTTTTAATATCCTACCTAGAGTCTAAGGATATAATACGACTTCGCAGGATTTCTACAATGGCATCTCTTATCGCGACCGCACAACGTTATTAAATAAACAGACGCCCTTGCCTTGTACTACTATCTGAGGATTACAGCACTAGCTCTCCGGTAAATCATTGAATTCATGTTTGTATGCCGTTTCGAATACCTACCTAAACCGATTGAAACGGTGCTATCAATGGAATTAAAATGGCACGCAAATTTGATTGCTTTGCGGCGGAATTCTATAGGTATAGGTTAACCTACCTATAGGTTACTATTTGCCTATAGGTTATTTATTACCTACAAAACGGTAAAATGTAATAATGTAAATAAGCGAAAAGATAATAATATTGTGCGAGTAAGACGACTATTTATTTTGATTACACAGCGCGATGCTCGATGTTTAAAGCAAAGTAGAAGTTGCAATAAAAAATCCTCTTCAGAAAAACTTGTTCTTTTCCCGCGGTGTTACATTTAATACCTTTATAAGACTGAAACCACAAAGATATTTTTGTTCAGAATTAAAACAAGAAACTGTTTTTCAAAGTGGATTCTGAACATTTCAATCTTGTTTTATTTAAAAAGGTAGCAGTGAACTATGGGCACGCCTCAATAGTGGCAAATGAGGCGCCCCGCCCGCCTGCAGTTTTAAGAAAATTTCTTTAAAGAAGCTTTAATTCAACGTCTTTAGAAAATGCACGCGGATTTACTTTTAATGAGTTTCGAGGGTTCGACTTGGGGTTTACTTTGTAGATGAATGGTGAAGTTAGTCCTCGCTGGCCCGCTCTCAAATCATCGTGCTTTATATCGCCTTTATTTTTTTAAAACGAAATTGTTGCTGAACAGAGAAAATGCCTTTAACGTGAAAGCGTAATTATTTTTGTGAGCGTAAGTTTTTTTAATCTGTACTAAAATGTGGGTACATTATACTTTTTTACAGCTTTTTGTTTTTTATTTTGTTTTATAAAGATATAAATAAGAGTAGAGCTGTAAAGCTAAGTGAATGTTTTCCAGAATTTTATGTTGCAGACAATTTTAAGATTGACAGGAGCCATCACGTTTGACGTGCAAGTACGTGGGGGCAGAGTTCGCTCATAAATCTTTCTTTAGGGTGAGTTTATATGTTGTTATTTTATACCTAATTACGATATTACATTGTAATCAAAAATGTTATATATTGAGATCTTATAAATAAACAAACAGAGATTAGAGAATAACAGACAGTCATGTATTCAATTCGTACTGAAGACTTATATAAAATCTATGTTTATAGGATTAACATAATTATCGGTTTTTTTAAATATATTATTAGTAAATTGGACAAATCAACATGTTTTCTTCATTTAATTTTGATTTCGGCAAACGTATTATAATTGCTTTTTAAAGACAACAAATAAAATTAACGGTAATGTTATGGCTTAGATACGAAACAGATAGTACCGTACATTCTCCACAATTTTGAATTAAAAATTAAATCATCTTCACGCTGTATCCCGCACACAGCTGGGTAGGCTGAGGGAACCTGGTGTTAAGACACTCCGTTCCCCACTTTCTGCCGAATTCTAGAGGCATTGCGTGATGAGTGGCAGAATTCAACGCCGCGCTTAACCTCGACACCAGAGCGAAGAAATGGAAATATAAATTTAAGTAAATATTTCATCTCTTCGAGTGGGGATCGAACCCACAACCAGTCGGTTTTACAGTCACACTTCGTGCCGCTGCGCCACGACTAATTTCTGATTCCCTAAGCTGTGATTTCTATTTTTAGTGGTGGCCCACGTGGTGAAATTGAAATAACTAAGAATTGTATATACTACGTGATACATTCAGCTGATATAGTGAGCTATTCGAAACAAACAAAGTAATTTATTAGCTTCTGGTCTAGACCTAGTAATTGGATTATTAAACAGAATATTTTTTTAATACCAAACAGTAGTTCCTGAGATTATCACATTCAAGCAAGCAAACTGTTAGCTTTATAATATTTGTGTAGAAGTATAGGTAGAGAAATAACACAATAATATAAATGAAACAAAAACAAAGTTTCATTCCATAGATCAAATCATAATCCATTAAGATATTAATATCCTCATGTAATACAAGGTTAGGCAACTAGGGTTAAGTGTTGACATTTACGTCAATTGAGTCAACCCTGTGATGGATGAAATGCTTGTAATAGGGTTCACTTCAACCCTTTAAATTGCCAATATATTGAACGGTGAAAAGTACACTTAAGTTGTATGAAAAACATTATAAATGTAAGTAAAATTATATAATAGTAAATGTGGATAAAGGATTAAAATAAGAAAATTAAATCAGTTTCACGCTGTATCCCGCACACAGCAGGGTAGGCAGAGGGAACCTAGTGTTAAGACACTCCGTTCCCCACTTTCTGCCGAATTCTGGAGATAAAGAAATGATCTTAAAATATTCGATTCGTTATTTCGTTCATTCGTTAATTCTATATTTTTGGCTAAAAATCATTTTGTAGGTAAATTGCACGGTCTACGTAATTATTTAATTGTATGTATTTTTAATATAATAAGAAATAAGAAATATTTAGAAATAGCTGTACAGAATTGTTTGAATAAACAAAAAGCATAAAATCGGCTTAGAGAGACAAAAAACGTATCTAAAAACGACAAGTTTATGAATATTATTAAATGGTCTTTATAATTTTGAAATTGATTTTGTTATCTCTAATATATGAAAATAAGTAAAGGTGGATTTTGTATTTTTTTTACACCTGCGAATTGTATAGAAATGAGCGGATTTCGCATATGTAGACTCTAATGCCCAATATTAATAACCTATCTCCAACGTCAATCTTAGATTGTTTCATATATCTATCCAATCTCTAGATAGGATAGATGTATGAAACAATCTAAGATTGACGTTAGAGATAGGTTATTAATATTGGTCGTAAGCCGACGGTGGTTTGGATGGATATGCATATCAAGGTCTTTCGAGTAATTTTTTATTTCAGGCCAGTCGTGGCGCAAGGGGCACAAAGTGTGACTGTAAAACCGACTGGTTTTGAGTTCGATCCCCACTCGTGGAGATGAAATATTTAAATTTATATTTCCATTTCTTCGCTCTGGTATCATCGAGGCAAAGCGCGGCGTTGAGTTCCGACACTTGACATACAATTCCTTCAGAATTCGGCGGAAAGTGGGGAATGGAGTGTTAACACTAGGTTCCCTCTGCCGACTCTGCTTAGTGCTGCTGATTTATTTATTTTATTTTTTACTTCAAAGTTACAAAATTACAGTGTTCATATTTTAGCATATAAATATACTCTACTTTGACACCTACTGCAATAAAAATATAATATTTTTTACCTTACTCTCAAATACTAAATTAAAAAAACAGAAGCAAAACACAAAGAAAATACATATCGCAAAGTAAGGACTAAAAATGAAATAGTCTACGCGAGACTGGAAACACCAACTCAGTTTGCTGAGTGTATAGCGATACTACGTAACGCGACTCATTCTTATTCCTCATACGTCCCCACCCTAACGTCGGCAAGCTAATATTGGTTGTGAACGTTGATTCTGGCCCCCGAATCTCCCCCACTGGAGACCTCATACGAACCCTGTCTAGCCTTAACTATCTAGGTATTTGGTGTTGATGCAATTCAAACATTAGGCGATTTTATATTTATTTAGAAAACGTATAAAAAATTGAACGTAGCAGGACTCGAATCCGCGCCTCCTGGAAACCGACTAGGCGCTCTGACCACTAAGCGTATGGTTTACGCTTCGTTTAATTTTTTTACGTTTTCTAAATAAGTATTTTTCTTTCCTAAGTGTAAAACACACTTTAAAAATGTTTAAAATATTGAGCGATTTTTTTAATATTTCTATAACTATGGTTTTTGGAAATGAAATTAATAAATAAATCAAAATAAATCAGCTTCACGCTGTATCCCGCACACAGCAGGGTAGGCAGAGGGAACCTAGTGTCGAGACACTCCGTTCCTCACTTGTGGGGAATAGGTTTTCGAAAATTATATAACAAAATGTTTTAAGTGTTTAATAATTTTGTAGGTGTCATTGTTCATTGAAGAAAAGACAAGGAAAAAATACATATAATGAATATACATATGGTTGTGATAAGACTTGACTTAGAAAAAATACTGTAAGAAAAGGGTGCCCTGGATTATTTGTCCATTTGTTAACTTAAACTTACGGAATATAACAAATATGGAAAGCTAGTTAAAGGCGTAAACAGTGCATATATACTAGTCCTTCAAGAAAAATAAATATTAGGTATATACCTACAAACTGAATTGGATCTTGGCTGAACATAAATTTTTAAAACCTAAAGTACCTACCAGTTATATGTTCAGAAATTATTCCTTTAAGAGAAACGAAAAAGTTTTAAACCGTAGATGAGACCGATCTTTAGTAACGTGAGCGTACTTTTTCTCTTAGGGAAACTTGCTTAGGAACTGTTCCCCATTAGCGACCATCCAGCCGTGTGCGTTGCGAGGAAAAAGTTAGTAGCTAATGTTCAAGTTTCTGAAGAGCTTCAAATACAATTTCTGTGGAACCGTCGGAAGCTGTAATATTATGGAAGGTTGTTTGGTTCCACAAAAATAAAAAAATAAAAAATACATTAAAAAATCAGCTTCACGCTGTATCCCGCACACAGTAGGATAGGCAGAGGGAACTTAGTGTTAGGACACTCCGTTCTCCACTTTCCGCGGAATTGTTCGAGGTATTGCGTGTTGATTGGCGGAACTCAACGCCGGGTAAAGCTTTGGTGGCAGGGCGAAGGAAAGAAAATATTAATAAATAATTCATTCTCTCGAGTAGGGATTGAATACACAACTATCGCGTTACAGTAACTCCTTTGGGCCACGGAGGCCTCCACGATTTATTTATTGTATAACTAAAAGATAAAACGATGCTTTCACTTTTACTACGACTATATCTTACTTGAATAAAAGCTGTAAAGACGACATATTTTTTTATAGCGCTTGTAAACAAATATCGTTCAACGATAAAGTTGAAAGGACACCATGTAGGTTTTAATGTACCTATATTAAATTAAAATTGATATATCAGTTACGTCTTTCGTATTCGTTCGCTAGAAAATCGCTGGCAGCTTATAGCGTTTACGAGAAACAGAAAATTATTTTAAAATTGGTTTTGAATCCTACGTATAAACTGTAAGTTTTAAACATATACAATACTATGCTTTTATACACTTTATTATTAAACGTTTCAATTTTTTATTGAACGGTCCTTTAGTATTGGGGGCACAAGCGTGTGACTGTAAAGGCTTGTAGGTTCGATTCTAATTCGAGGAAATTAAATATTCAATATTTTAATTTCTTCGTTCTGGTGTTGAAGCAAAGCGAGGCGTTGTTCCGGCACTTAACCACGCAATATTTTTCAGCGGATAGTGAAAAGTGGAGTGTCTTAACACTAGACTCCCTCTACCTTCCCTGCAGGATACAGCGTTAAGTTGAACAAAAAAATCATTAAAAAGTCTTTCTCCATACAACCGTTCATAGAAGTTAAGAGCATGAGTACATAATCCCCAGTTACTTGTATATCGTGGTCGTCAGGAATTCGATTGCAACTTGCCAACTCCGTCACAGAGTTGATAATGTATTTAACGAAGTGTATTTATCTCTAAGCTTCTCTAAGCTTTATGAGGGAATTTACATAATATTTTTATTTCTTTTATTTTTACATATTTCACGTGAATTGTTAATATATTTTGTTTAAGAGATATTGCATCACAAACGACTTACTGGACCTGTGGGCTCCAGTAACTTAGCAGATTCGTGACTCGTGATTGAGGCGAGTCGTGGCGCAGCGGCACGAGGTGTGACTGTAAAACACACTGGTTGTGGGTTCGATCCCCACTCGAGGAGATGAAATATTTACTTAAATTTATATTTCCATTTCTTCGCTCTGGTGTTGAGGTTAAGCGCGGCTTTGAGCTCTGCTACTCAACACGCAATGCCTCGAGAATTCGGCAGAAAGTGGGGAACGGAGTATCTTACCACTAGGTTCCCTCTACCATCATACCCTGCTGTGCGCGGGATACAGCGTGAAGCTGATTTTAGATTCGTGACACTAGTCCTTTCTTTTCTAAATACACCAGAAGAATGAAATCATTCTACGAACCAAAAAAATCATTCTACGATCGTCGACTTCCCCCTTTTTTTTAAAAGTCCACCTCATCCTCACGCGTCACGACTCTACTCAAGGCTTCAGCCTCCACGTTATTGGTCAAATTACTTCACTAGTCAAACAAAAGTCAAAATACAATCTCTTAAAATTCTATCAGCCAATCGTAATTCTACAATAATTAACAATTATTTTCTTTTCGATCGATTCCTGTGAAACTGAAGGCTGTGACTATACAAAAGTCAACACATTGTCTTTTTCTATTAACATAGCCTCTATTATATTGTAAACAGTAGCTACAAATAATAATATTCAAGCTAATCAATATATATCTATGGTAATATAATTTCGGTTCCAATCGCTTCCTTCGACATATGTATCCCGCACACAGCAGGGTAGGCAGAGGGAACCTAGTGTTAAGACACTCCGTTCCCCACTTTCTGCCTAATTTTGGAGGCATTGCGTGTTAAGTGGCAGAACTCAACGCGGCACTTAACCTCGACACCAGAGCGAGGAAATGGAAATATAAATTTAAGTAAATATTTCAACCCCTCGAGTGGGGATCGAACCCACAACCAGTCGGTTTTACAGTCACACCTCGTGCCACTGCGCCACGACTGGCCTCAAAACAATACAAGAAACTTTATAATACTATTACACTTTTTTATCTTATTATTAACTAATTTCCTTATCAAAATATATATTAATTATATTATTATTTATATCAACAATTAATATGTACCATAAGAAAATATTGACTTTGTCTTCATATTATTTTTATATACGATACGATGTTACTTCCTTCACTTTTCGCCTATTATGCATACATTCAGTATTGAGAATACCAACTTTCAGCATTCTAAATATATTATTATATTCAGATATAAATAATATATATTTTTAGCTTATTTTTTATTAAAAGTTAAATATTTGAAGTCACAACTATGACGTACTAACTGCTACGAACGGTAATAGCGGCGATGATGTCCGAAAAATATTATAAATAAAAATATTAATATAAAATCAAAAATAACTTAAAAGCAATTGGCTATTAAGATCATAAATTCCATTACAGAATCGATATCCAAAAACAATTGCGAAGTAAAAGTATATAAAATATATCGCGGGCTAAATCGATTTAATACGAAGTTTATCTAAATCGATGTTGAGTAAATCGAAATGGCTCGCCGGATGTAATTGCTTTCAACCAATCCAATTATTTTTCTCAACCCTAAAAAGATTTACCAATACGGCCAAAGTTTCTATTTTCATCGAAACCTATATTATACGGAGCAAATGGGCTGTTATGAGTTTGGAATAGTACCTACTACCGACGGTACACGTCTCGTTTTGCCAAATTAAATTTAAATTGATACACGTTTTGATGGATTCAATATTCAATCGGTTGTAGAAAACTTCAATGGTCGTAATACGTATACTGGAAAGTAATTTCGATTTCTTTTCTATTGCTTTTCAATAGAGTTTGTAAACTGCGTACAAGATGTAAGATTGAATTTGGACAATATAAGGTACAAGTTTTATATTTAAATAAATAAAAAATAAATCAGCTTCACGCTGTAATCCCGCACACAGCAGGGTAGGCAGAGGGAACTTAGTGCTAGGACACTCCGTTCCCCACTTTCCGCCGAATTCTGGAGGCATTGCGTGCTGAGTGGCGGAACTCAATACCTTGATACCAGAGCGAAGAAATGAAAATATAAATGTAAATAAATATTTTACTTCCTCGACTGGGAATCGAACCCACAACCAGTCGATTTTACAGTTACACTGCTCTGCGCCACGACGGGCCTCATTTTATACTTAAATATATGTAAAAATCTAACATTGAGGCTAAATTGATTTATATTATTATAATACAGACTCGGAATGAGTTATCTAAAATTGTTAGGTCGTTTTACTTTACCGTGCGGTGATTCTTTACGGGCAGAAATAAAAAACAAGGTAATTTATATCAAGGTTCTTTTTTCCTATGTCAAAATACGTACAAATAAAATAAAAGAACATGTACTAAGGAAATATGTTTTCACTTATACTTATAATTATTAAGAGATATTTGAAGCAACAATCGTTTCGTGCACGATGCACTACGAACACCACGATGTTGGTTTTGTACAAAAGTAGCAAAAAAGGTTAGCGTCAAACGACAGAGGGAGCCTAATCCTGAAAATATTAATTATTTCCTCGAGTGAGAATCGAACCCACAACCTGTCGCATTTACAATCACGCTTTGTACTCCTGCGCCGCGACTGGCCTCAAATATAAAAAAGGTTAAAATCAAATCAAATCAATATAAAAAAGCTTAAATAGCATAAAGAGATAGGTAGAAGTAAAACAACGTCGAGTACAAGATGCACCATTGTTATACAATCCTATCATTAGGAATGTCGCCAACGACTTGCCCTCCTTGTCAGCGCTTGTTAGAACATCGAGATTCCGAACGATTTTAGTTTAATACTTTTATATATGAGAAGATAAAAGCTTTTTATGTTTTAATGAACTCTCGACAATATTACAGTTTATTTTCAATTGAAAATCTAAAATTAATGTCTATACCACGAATTTGTCTTATATTATTTTTAACTGGAATAACGAGATCATATCATATCTGAGTACTGGTGTTAGTAAAAATTTAAAGCAGAATTTACAAGGAAGTGTGTGTGTGGAACGGAGTGTCTTAACATCAGGTTCCCTCTGCCTACCCTGCTGTGTGCGGGATACAGCGTGAAGCTAAAAAAAAAAATACAAGGAATAATATGAATTATGTGAAAAATCATGATTAAAATTTCATATTACAGACTTAATTTTCATTCTCATTCTCATTTTCATCATACATTTTTCATGCAACATATTTCGTCTCATCGATCCCAGTTGTCATATAAATAACATAGAAAATGTGATAAATTGTTTCAAAATTGTCAGTTGAAAAATGAAAAATGTGTTCGGACGGTGTTACACTATGTATGTATGTATGTATGTATGTATGTACATGGTGAATGAAATGCAAGGAACTTGGGAAATAAAGGCGGTGGAACGCTTCTCCGAGACAAAGGTGGGGGCTTATTGCGAATTCCTCCGCTCACCTTGCGTTGCTATTAAGCTTCCTTCTGATACTATGCAATATTTAATGTTTTGGAGCTTTGGAGTGTTGAGGGATTCTCGTATACGAAATCGTGTTTTTTATTTTATTTTATTTTATTAGAATTCTTTAAGAATTGACGACGTCTGGACGAAAGTTGATAATGATTTTAATTTTTCGATTCGAATAGAAGGTACGTCTGTTTTACTTCTAATTTATTCTTCTAAATTATTGATTAATTTTTTTGATACATAAAAAATAAAATAAATTAATTAAATATGTTCAAAAGAGGAGTTAAGACTATGCTGTATGGGAGATATCTACAAAAAATAAGACTATATTAATTATTATATTTATTAATAAAGGAAGACATTGCAGGGCCCCTAGTTACTGTAAGCGCGTAGAATGTAGGTTCGACTCCTACGAGGCGGGACGGAATAAATAATTATTTATTAATATTTTCATTTCTTCGTTCTAGTAACAAGGGGAAACGAGATGCTGAGTTCCGCCACTTAAGGCGCAATGCCTCAAAAACTTAGCGGATAATGGGGAACAGAGTGTCTTAACACTAGGTCCATTTCGCTTACCCTAGTGAAAAAAAACCATTCTCTCTCAGTTTCTAAAAATAGCTTTGCTGAAAAACATTAAAAAAAAGGTATGTACAACATATAAAAAATATTCATATGAGGCGGAATTTTCACAATCAGAAAAAGCAGTCCCCCGCGGCATATTGCGGTACAGAGTTTTCATTAAACACAGCAACGTTTGTGGCCGAAAAAATGCCTATGCCCTCAAGCATCTCGCATATAAGGAATGTCACAACGAAATTAGTTCATAAAATAAATTCTTCTCAATCTCAATTTACCCTTTCTAACGTATATTTTTCTTTGAACTGCATTAATTTTTCAGGTTTTTCTTTTGATAGTTAAATTGTATGTTTGATCTTTGTTTACAAAGACAAATTTGTTATTTTAGCTTCACGCTGTGTTTCACGTGTGCAGAGGGAGCCTAGTGTTTAAACACTCTGTTCTCCATTTTACGCCGAATTCAGGAGGCATTGCGTCTTGAGTGGTGAAACTCAAAATCGCGCTTTGCCTCGACACCAGAGCGCCGAAATCTTATTTTATGCGCTTAAATATATCGTTTTAATTTAAGATAGATATAATTCAAGTATAAATCTTGAATATACATAGTTGTGCACTGTTTTTCTTACAATTTTAACATGCTTGTATTAGGTCGATATGAAACTATGTAATAAAATGTAAGAAATTGAATTTGACCTACTTGTAACTATTGTATCATCATGAAACTTGATAATTTTACGTAAATGGCAACTTTTTTAATGGAAAAAGACAAGGTAAACGAGCATACGGGTTACTTGATGGTAAGTGATCACCGCCGCCCACGACCCCGTGTAACACCAGTGGAGCTACAGGTGCGTTACCGGCTTTTGAAGTGGAAAAAGACGCGCTTTTTGCAGGTTTTCAAGTCTTATCGACAGACAGAGGAGGACGAGAGAGGACATTAATAGTTGGAATTCTGCAGAAATAATCTCAAGTTTAAGCCATTCTTGTAGAAGGTTTTTTCTTTTGGTTTACATTTTTTGTTACTTAAATTTCTGGGATGGGCACTTACCACTCGCCTTTTCCAACGCCCGTGCCCATACATATATTTTATTACATAATATCCCCATGATATCGGTCAGTCAGCTTCTGATACAATTTACAGCGCTTCGACACGTTTTTATTAAGATTCAATAAACGCCACGTGGTATCAAAGCCAACAGAGTTAGGGCCGCATTACGTACGAATAACAGAGGACACTTACGAAAATTGCTTACACAGAAAACTAATATCAGTGTTTGCCAGCTTGCCGCGATTTTGTGTGGTCCAAAGTGAAAGTAATATACATTTAATTAAAATATCGTATGTACTCATATAAAGCACGTTGGATAATGTAATCTGTTGTTTTACTTTGTGGAACACAACCAGGAAAAATGATTTTTTTTTTAATATAATGGACATCCTGTGCAAAATAATATAATAATGTAATATATAAATATCATTTATAAAATAGCCTAATAATATCATTTCTAAAAAAACCTAACGGTATTGTATATATAGATTATAAGTGCCAATTTAAAAAAAAATAAGGCAAGGCAACATGTGAGCTTGTGGAAGTAGTTTTTTTCAGCTTTTCGTTGTATCCCGAACAAGGAGAAGAAGAGAGGGAACCTAATGTTAGCACATTCCGTTCTCCATTTTACGCCGAATTCTAGAGGCACTGCGTGTTGATTGGCGGAATTCAACGCTGCGCTTTGCCTTACACAAGAGCGAAGAAATGAAAATATTAAATATTTCATTTCCTTGAGAGGGTATTTAACCCAAAATCCTTATAGTCAACCATTGTGGCAAGTTATTAAATCTAAACAGAGGCCCTATTAAATTTAGAAGTTATTTTTCCTAATAAAACATATATTTGGAAGTTATTTTATCCTAATAAAAAAATATCTCGGTTGATTTTCGAAAACACAGTATCAAAGATACTGGAAGTAGGTCACGTAAAAAGCATGAGGACCCCCCGGAGAACATGTATAAAGAAGTTGATGACAGTGACATGACAGTGGACGAGGCGTAGAGAACGTAGTGTATGGCGCTCCATTCTCTCTGACTGCCCCGCTAGGGATAAAGCGTAAAGTTATCTTTATCTCTCTCTTTTTTTTTTTAAAGAAAAATACATAATCGCTGTCGCATTTAATTTGGGACATGTTTTGTCAAACCGCTCGCGTTATTATACGTGGCATCGGCAGATAGAGTTGGTGGGGATTGACCATTCATGATTCTTTTATTAGTTTCTCCAATAATCTGTCGTCAAGTAACATATTGCTACATTTTATTCAGTTTAACATATTGAAACGTTTCATATTAAAATGTTTTATATATCTATTTGTAGGTTAAAAATATTATATATTGTATATTTATTTGATTTTGTATGGTATTGTTGTTCAAAATGGTTATAAAAATATATTTTGTAAATATTGTGTTTATGAGCTAAGGTAAAATAAGATAAGATAAAATTATTATAATATAAAAATAGAGAAATAATTTATCTATTATTTTAATATATTATGTATATTCTAAAATGTTATTTATATTAACTAAATATTAGATACAGGTAGATTGGAGAATTATTCAAATTCCACAAACATCTGCAACTGCCCTTTATAATCATAGCCTATTAATAAGATAAACATATTATATATATTTTAAATAAAAAAATATATAACCACAAATATCTAATAGAATATGTAAAATTAATGTGTAGTCCATAAACATAACTAAATGAGAGTAGAACAATGGCATGGATGATGATTTTGAACTTCGATATTCTTATAAATTTTTAGGGTTCTTTACCTCTTAAGGGAAAAAAAATCTTATAAGATCACTTCGTTGTCCGTCCCTCTGTCTGTTTGTCGAGAGCCTTTATCTCAGAAACGCTTAGAGATATCGAGTTTAAGTTTAAACCATACACTCAGGTCTATCGTTCCTTGATTTTCTGAAATAATCGTATTTCTACATTTACTTAAGAAAATATATTGCCGTTTATATCACAAAATATGAGTATTTTAACACTATAAAGGGAATCAAAATTAATAGGGTACTTCCGGTTGACGTAGAATTATGAAATTTGGCAATAATAGAAAAGTACCGGTACACTTTTACGACGGCCTCAAATTTCTATTTGAATTATCTAATGATACTTTTCTTTTTTTATAACTTCACATTTATCTCGCAAATAGCAGGGTAGGCAGAGGTAAACTGGGAACCTCGTGTTACGACACTCCGTTCCCATTAAGACACTTTCGTTCTTCACTTTCCGTTGAATTTTCAAGACATTGCGTGTTAACTCAACACCACAAATGCTGCAAAATACTATTATTTATTATTTAAAATACAATTCTTAGTAATAATAAACTCGATGCAACTTTTGCTGTGACTCCTTCCATTAAATTAAAAACTTTCATTACACTGTCTTTAGTATTTAAATTGTAAGCTCAAAAGGGATTTTAAATAGGACTTATAAGCGGAGTTAGTTCCAGTTAGGTTTGTTGTTAAACTTCCTCAGTGTCCGTTGTTCGGAGCGCTTACACTAATATGGGATTTTAATTAAGTTCTCTTTAATTACTTATCACTTTGCTTACCTGCTAGGTAACTATTGTAGCTTATGAATTTTAGGTATTACAAGTATTTATATATAAAAAAAATAACTTCACGCTGTATCCCGCAGACAGGGTAGGTAGAGGGAACCTAGCGTTAAGACACTCCGTTCCCCGCTTTCTGCCGAACTCTGGAGGCATTGCGTGTTGAGTGGCGGAACTCAACGCTGCGCCTCGACACCAGAGCGAAGAAATGAAAATATAAATGCAAATAAGTATTTCCTTTCTTCGAGTGGGGATCGAACTCACAACCAGTCGATTTTACAGTCACACTTTGTGCCCCTGCGCCACGACTGGCCTCTATTATTATATCTATTCTAAAACAGATTATTTGCATTTATATTATGTCTGGAATATTATAAATGTTGTAAAATAATAATATTATATGGGATTAGTCGTATTAGTTATATAGCCGTATATACGCAGCCGTGTATTGTGCACGTATATGTAGTGGGGAACAGAGTGTCTTAACACTAGGTCTTCAGATTTCCTCTGACTATGCTACTACGTGCGAGATACAGTGTGTAGCTAAAATATATATAGTTACACATAACTTAACTGTTAATAATTAAATAATCAAAAAAGTTAATATACCTACGAATGTTGTATTCAGTTTAAGTATGCCCGTAGGTACTTGTTAAAGAAATGAATGTTGCCTGAAATATTAATTATTTTTCATATTCACATTGAATATGAAAAATATAAAAAAATATATAAATATGGAACAGGGACCTGCACCAAGGCAGGGTCATAAGCGTACGATTGTATACGTGACCGGTTGTGGGTTCGATTTCCACTCGAGGTTATAAAATAATTTCATTTCCCCGTGCTGGTAACAAGTCAAAGCACGGCGCTGAGTTCCGCCACACAAATTGGGAACGGAAGCGTTTTAATGGGAAAGGAGCATCTTAATACTAGGTTCTTAGTATTGAGGCCGGTCGTGGCGCAGCGACACGAGGTGTGACTGTAAAACCGACTGGTTGTGGGTTCGATCCCCACTCGAGGAAATGAAATATTTACTTAAATTTATATTTCCATTTCTTCACTCTGGTGTCGAGGTTAAGAGCGGCGTTGAGTTCTGCCACTCAACACGCAATGCCTCCAGAATTCGGCAGAAAGTGGGGAACGGAGTGTCTTAACACTTGGTTCTCTCTGCCTACCCTGCTGTGTGCGGGATACAGCGTGAAGCTAATTTAATTTTTTTTTTAATTTTATTGAGGTAGTATTTGGTTAGAGAGAGTTTACTTCACAAGCTTATATCTCCCTAAGCATTTTAATTTACTTAGGTACATACAGTACGTAATAAAATTATACAAGCTACAACAAACCTAATTTAAATAAATTCACTTTTTAATATTAAAGTGAATGAAATAAAAAAGAAATAAAAAAACATGGTAGTCAATTAAATACCTGGTGGTTCTTCCACTTAAGCTTATAATATAATTTATATCGTATTTCTCAATGGTTCATTTTGAGAATTTCAACGTCGAAATAGAGTAAAACATATTTGAAGTTTCTGATATAAATTGGAAACAAAATATGAAAAATTTAATAAATATGAACAAGTTTGCTCTTCGAAAGTTCTTCAGTAACGTCGAAACAAGTCGGGTCGTGACTGATATTAGCAGTTTTATCGTAAAGCTGCGTAAAGTTTCTGACACACTCAAAGTTGTACTTGTATGTGTTAATTAACTTGTTGTTATTGTAATTTTTTTTATTTAATTAACCTTTAGTAAGAATATATAGAGATAATACTATAAATTGAAACTGGCAGTATTTTTTATTAGCTATATTACACGCTATAATTGGCATATAGCAGTGTAGTGTAGGCAGAGGCAACCTGGGAATCTAGTGTTAACACACTCCGCTCTCCACTTTCCGCCCACTTCTGAGGCGTTGCGTGTTGAATGATGGAACTCAACACCACCATACCAGTGCGAGAAAATGAAAATGTTAAATATTTCATATCCTCGAGTGGGAATCGAATCCACACCGCACTGCGCCTCGACTGGCCTCAGTAGTAGTCACTTAAATTACATGTCAAACAGGTATTTACTTTGCGTCACTTAAGTGAAACCATTTAAGCGCGGCGTTGAATTCTGCCACTCAACACGCAATGCCTCCAGAATTCAGAAAGTGGGGAACGGAGTGTCTTAACACTAGGTTCCCTATGCCTACCCTGCTGTATGCGGGATACAGCGTGAAGCTGATAAAAAAGTGAAACCATAAACAACATCATATTCTAACATAACAAACAAACAACAAATAATGCAAGCTAACGATTCATCCTACTTATGTTATGTAAATATTTTAAAGCCGATTTAGGCCAACGGAAAATCAAATTTATCGCCGTAGCCAACACCTGCTTGCAATGTGCACGGAGTCTTAGGTAGCTGGTAAAATATTCAGAGTCCTTCATACCGTCTCTATTATATAAAACAGCGAGGTGCTTTAATCCTGTAAAATGGAGATTTGTTGCCTGCGGCTCCTACCATACTTCTTTCTTTGCGTTAGTTACCCTCTACAAAATTTATTCTGTTCCCCTTAAATAATATTGAAGTCGTATCTTAAGTTGAAATTGCGGTTGTTAAAATTCGTAAAGTTTTCTTTTATTAAAAGAATTACAGTTTACTAATAAGGAATACTTTATGAAGACGGATTCTTTGTTCTTTTGATTAAAATACAGGCATGGACGCAGAATGTATTGTAAGTTGAAAAATTGTTAAGATTGTTTTACTGTTATTTTTTTAAGCGAATTTAGGGGAATATTGAAATGTTACCTGCGATGCGAGGGCCCAAATTGGGGAACAAAAATATTTAAGATTGAATCCCATTTGGGATTTGAATCCATAATAATCGTGTTCACTCCCAATTCAATTTTATATTAGTGAATCATAAATAAATATATTCCTGAAGTACCTATATGTATTTAATTTTGAAGGCTTCTTTAGCGAAGGAGCAAAAGTTTAATCTCGGACAGAGGCAATAAAATAAGGGCGCGAATCCTGTGAGAAGTCGACGCCTAACCTGCCAGTTGCAGACGGCTATTGATAGGGTTCGGTACTCTTAAAGTATATATGTGGAGAGGTTATTACTAAATAGAATTGTTGTGTTTGTTATTTTATTATAAGATAAATTCGTCTCATAATAAAGGTTTTTAATTAAATTTATTACAGAAACTAGTTTTTACATGCGGCTTCGCCCGTATGAACAAATGAAAATAAATAAGAACACATGAGCCTACAACCTCCTCTATACATGGATTTCCTTTCCAAAAATGGAAATAATCCTTCCTGTCATTTTTGCGTTTAAACAAAAAAACTCTTCATAAAAAAAACTCTATCTGAAAAGGTTAATTTAACTCATTACCAGAGTGGAGTGAACAAGAACATTTGGGTTATATAAAATTATTATAATATCTTCTTTGTTTTTACACGTTGATTTTAGTGCTGTATAAAATGAATCCCAACTTATTTCTTACATGTAACAACTATGAGGCCAGTCGTGGCGCAGCGACACGAGGTGTGACTGTAAAACCGACTGGTTGTGGGTTCGATCCCCACTCGAGGAGTGAAATATTTACTTAAATATACATTTCCATTTCTTCGCTCTAGTGTCGAGGACAAGCGCAGACTTGAGTTCTGCCACTCAACACGCAATGCCTCCAGAATACAGCAGAAAGTGGGGAACGGAGTCTTAACACTAGGTTCCCTCTATCTACCCTGCAGTGTGCGGGATACAGCGTGAAGCTGATTTATTTTTATTTATTTTATGTAACAACGAAATATTTTGCAAAAAAAAGAAATAAACAATAAAACGTTGGTAATTTATTAAAAGTAACTCTATCATTTTACTTGTAATATTCTACAGTAAATAAAAAACATAATATTACGTAGGCAACTCCATATTCTATATCCCAACCTTTATTCTCTGTCATAAATTTGAATAGAATCGATTGCTGTCTGCGCCTCCGGGAAAGTTAGATTTCCCCCAGGATTCCACGACACCTGACCGGATGTAAAATATATTCTCAATTTTTTTATTCTGACGTTCTCGTTCGCATTACATCATTTTAATATTAGAAAAAGTATTGTAAGGCTTGATACATTTTTTTTCTTTTCCTCGTTTCCCCTAGGTGCTGTTTAAATGTAAATACATTTATAATAAGAATTTAGTCACTTTTGTAGTAAGTTTAGTGTTCTATTTTATATTTTTATATATAAATAAAATATATTAATTTAAAAGTAACATTTATAGTATCATTTTCCCGAAATCCGTAGAATAAAAGGTTTATATATTTCCCGTTGCATTGGCGTTTTGCAAATAATTAATAATTCTATTTGTCTTAGATAAAAGTTTTATTTTATATACATTAACACAAATATTAAAGTATTAAGAAGATATCACGACTTATTGCTACTTTTATAAAAAAAAAATCAAATTAAGTAAGCTGTTAATGAAATATAAAAAAATAGTGTGTGTTTGTGTGTGTTCGCATTGAAACTGAGAAAATGAGGAAATATTATATATATGTCTTTTGATCCCTTATCTACCTACCCTGCTATATTATATGGCGTGAAGCTGAATAAAGATTTGTATCAATGTATAGACATTGTACATACGTTTCTTCTAATGAATTACTTCTTTAAGAAGGATTCATCTAGTGATATTTAGATTGGCAATTAAATTAAATAAATAAATAATAATAAATTTAGTAAAGAAGTATCGCTTTGTTTTAAGGGTGCTGCGTTTTGCTAGGCATGCCATTCCTTTTTTTACCAATATTGACAGAGTTATAATTATAAAGAAGTCCGCCATTTTGGAGCAGCCGTCATCTTAAGTTTGCACTTTTTATACTGTGCTTTATTCTACTAGCAAAGACTTTTTATTTAATATCGATGACAAAGATGTTTGAAAAGAATATAAAATTTTGGTTAGGTTTGTAATGCTAAGACATAGATATTATTATATTGTCACTAGAACTAAAAAATATGTACCAAATTTCAAGTCAATCGGTCAACAGGAAGGGGGCAAAATTACTAAAACTAGTTTACAAGTTTTAGCTCCGTTCTCCTTTCAGCTGGTTTGGGCTCGTCGAACGAATGAGTGATGAAAGAATGGCAAAAAAGGTTTATGATGGAAAAGTGAGTGGTAAAAGAGATAGGGGAAGATCTTGGTTGACCTTCGAAAATACAGTATCAAAGATACTGGAGGAAGGTCACAAAAAAGCATTAGGATTAGGATATAAGGCGCTTAGCTGTATCAGATCCCGATATCCGCACATACGCAGAAAGATTACTTATCTTAGGAAGAACTAATTATTCTGTCTACCAGATTACTCATTTAATCGCTCGTCCATTTTGATAAATCTGAAGAGAAGGATCTTTAAGAATCTTTCTTGATCTTTTGTCATTTGCTGAGAAATAATTTGATCATGAGGCCGATCGTGGCGCAGAGGCACAAAGCGTGACTATAAAATCGACTGGTTGTGGGTTCGATCCTCACTCGAGGAAGTGAAATATTTATTTTCATTTATATTTTCATTTCTTCGCTCTGGTGTCGAGGCAAAGCGCGGCGTTGAGTTCCGTCTCTCAGCTCGCAATGCCTTCAGAACTTAGCGGAAAGTGGGGAACGGAGTGTCTTAACAATAGGGGTTTCCTCTGCCTACCCTGCTGTGTGCGGGATACAGCGTGAAGCTGATTTATTTGACTTTATTTATTTAATTTGATCATTATTTAAAAGAATGAATAAATTTAAAAGGTCTCTACTTAAACAGCAAAAGCGGTTATACTGGAACTTAGACAAGCAAGAATATAATGAGTATTGTTGGTAGTTCAGACGGCTTTGACTCGCCACGAACCGCTCCACAATTTCTTTTCTATTAAAATTCTTCGCTTAACTTTAGAGAATTTAATCGAGTATCACGTACAGCGACCGCAATATATTGTATAGAAATCTACATTTATTCTAAGTGATAAGAATATTGACATAATTAATGTCTGGTGTTTCAAGAGAAGAAGAAGAAAAAAGCAAAATGTCTTTTTTATATTTCATTAACCGGTTATTTAATTTAGTTTTTTTTTAAAGTAAGCGATATGCTGAAGCACTGCGTGTTGAATTTTAGAACTCAACGCTGCGTTTTTACCTTGTTACCAAACTGAAGAAATGGAAATATTAATAAATTATAATCCATAACCCCAAGTGGGAATCGATCTCGAAATCGTTGCGTTGACGGTGACACGATTGTGCCACTGCGCCACGACGGCTTCACCATGATACTGATACAATAATATAATATTACTAAACGTGTCTACAGCTTCAACCTTTATGTATTAGTGGAAAACACTGCATCTCTAATCTTCTCGGATTATTCCAGTACGGAGAACACATATTACAGCGCAGAATTAGTTTGTATGTGTGTAGGTAAGTATATAAATCTTATAATCTTCTTGCTCTGCTAATATTAGACTAGGAGGTATTTTGTTCGGATGAAATTATATAATTTTGAATTGATTTTTCTGGGTTCATATTTATTATGAAAATATTTTATGATATGATTGGACATATGAGGCGTCGTGGCGCAGTGGCACAAAGTGTGACTGTAAAATCGACTGGTTGTGTGTTCGATCCCATTCGAGGAGATAAAATATTTACTTATTATACATTTATATTTTCATTCCTTCGCTCTGGTTTCGAGGCAAAGCGTGGAGTTCTGCCACTCAACACGCAGTGCCTCCAGAATTCAGCATAAAGTGTGGAACGGAGTGTCGTAACATTAGGTTCCCTCTGCTTACCCTGCTGTGCGCGGGATACAGCGTGAAGCTGATTGGACAGACGACAGTATGTGACTGCAATAGAAATATGAAAAAACATACGTGCTAACAGGGTCGTTTCTTTTACCTTTTCTAAAATACATTTTTTTTGTAAAATTTATTTAGTATGCTGCGCACGTCATTGCCGACTTCGGAAGGGATCTTTTCCAACTCAATTTGCAAATATTAACATTCCAACATCTTATTTAGAAAAGCTAAATTAAAATCGAATAAAACAAATAAAAATAATATGTACGGTGGGAACGGAGTGTCTTAACACTAGGTTCCCTCTGCCTACCCTGCTGTGTGCGGGATACAGCGTGAAGCTAATTTAATTTTAATTTAAAATAATATGTAAGAATAACCTAATGAACATAATCGACGCGCTGTGGAGTTTTTATTTAAAATATGTATTGAAGTTAACATAGTTATGTAAGATTGTGGAAAATTATTTAAAATAAAGTAAGAAATATCCTTTCGCTAAAGATCTTAGCGGAGCCAGTGTTACCACGTTAGGTAGAAACTAGATAAGTTAACAGATGTTAGTTACTTAATAATAATATGACTTGATAATAACGTGACTTTATAGTACCGGAGCGAAAAAAAAATATCACTATAATAAATTAAAATATAATTGAACCTATAGCCATCGTGTTTACTGTCAGTCGCGATCTCACTGTACATGGATATAGATTACAAGGAATAAAATGCATTGGATTAGACAATGGGTGAAATATTTAAAGCGCGGCATTGAGTTTCGCCACTCAACACCCTATGAATCCAGAACTCCACAGAAAGTGATGAACGGAAGTGGGAACGGAACGGAACTTTCTTTAATGGGAACGGAGTGACTTAACAAATAGATTCTCGTCTTCTTTCTGCTATGTCCAGGATACAGCGAGAAGCTAAAAAAGCTAAGCCAGTAAAAAAAATACAGATAAATCCTTTACATATAGATTTACTCGAATATGCTAACACCAATCATTCTCTATCAATAGAAATGGAAATAAAATCGCGATATGTTATAGACAAAATTTCGAAGTAATAAAAAGCTTTACGCGCTCCTTATATGATCCTCGAGGTTGGTCTTTTGGAGAATGTTTTTACTAAATTGACGTTGAACATGGGATTATGTGTTCTTTTGATATTGTAATCTGGGTACCCTCTGGCAAAAATCGATTATATTAAACAGGCAAAAATTGAGATCAAACCCCTTCTGTACGGTGACTTAAGAGCATTCTTTATGTTGGCAATATCCCAATTTTCGTACCTTTAAAATAGATTGTAAAAGATCGTTTTACAAAGTAGGCGATTGTTGAACAATATATTGTAACGTGAATAGAATGACTATTCAAAAGGATATTGGAATAACAAACGTTTTGTTGTATTTTTTGCTCAAATGTTTGAAAAATTTGACATATTTTTTTTATATATATTATTATATGTACGTAATGTTTGTAATGATAAAAAACTTACTTTGAATATTTAATAAAAGGATGGTGTATTTTTATTGTACTTTAGCTTTTTTTTTAGCTTCACGCTGTATCTCGCTTAAGGGTAGGCAGAAGGTATTGAATGTTGTAAAGTACACTCTGATCCCCATTTCCAACCAAATTTTGAAGTCTTGCGTGTTGAGTGGCGGAACTTAACGCAGCCCTTTCCTTCGACATCAGAGCAAACGAATGAACATTTTAAATATTTTATTTTCTCGAGTGGGCTATCGAACTCACAACCAGTCGTGATAACAGTCATACACCTTTTGTGCCTATTGTGTCATCGCACACCGACTGGTCTGAAAATATTAAATATTTCATGTCCTCAAATGGGAATCGAATCTACAACCTGTCGGGTTTACAATCGCATTAGTCACTTTGCAATAGTGCGTGGTCACGTGTCTACTCATCCGATTAATATGAATAAAGAGTTTCATCCAAAATACAATAGTAAAAGTCGCAAAAATCTATTTTTTTTTTCAAATATTTTCCTATATATTTATATTTTTATAAATCTTCTTTTAAATAGTCCACTTTTATATAATATAACTTGTCGGTGGATCGCTCTCCAAACCATATCTACTTCACAAAAGCCAAATCGAAGATATCTATTAAAATATTCAGATTTCACCCAGCTATAGATTGGGAAAGTGTCAGAACCCAAACGCGTCCGTACCATCTTTCAGACGATCGCACTTCGAGGTTATATTAGTTTTCGATATCAAATCATTATAATAAGAATTCTATATTTATTCTGGGCTAGATTATATTTTGCTGATACTGTGACCTTGATTTTATGTAAATGTGAACATAATGAAAATAGAATATTCTGCCAGCTAAAGAGGTCGCTTCTTTAATTCTTATATATTTCTTTTTCTATTGGCCCTATATACTACTACTAATAATATTATCACACCAAATAATGTTCTCCACTCGAGGAAATAACATATAAATTTAAATTTATATTCCATTAGCTCGGTCCGATGTCCAGGCAAAGCGCAGCGTTGAACTCCGCCACTCAACACGCAATGCCTCCAAAATTCGGCGGAAAGTGGGCAACAGAGTGTCTTAAAGCTAGGTTCCTTATGCCTACCTTGCTTTGTGCGGGATACAGTGTGAAGCTGATTTTTAATAATGTTCCTTGTCTTCTTTATACTGGATATTATTGGATCGATTTTCCAAAATCCTCTAGAAAAACTATAACTTTAACTAATTCCTATTTTATTAGTGAAAATAATATGAAAATTTTAATATTTTCTAGTCTAATGACTTATACGTTTTCTAAATATGTATTTTTCTTTCCATAATAACACTTTAAAAAATTGATTGAAATTTAGTGACTTTTTTAGTTAGTTTTTTTTTTTCAAATTATTTTCTTTAATACAACAATGAAGTGCGGTGGCAGAGTAGGATCAAAATAAAAACCGATTTATTTCATATATTTTATTAAAATTAACTTATAACTAAACAGGTGAGACTTGCTCAAAGTTGGAGACAAGAATTAATTTATGTATTACATTTATTTTAATATTAATTAAAACAATGGGTGAAAAATGTTGCGAGGATTCATATAACAGATTATTACAATTCTCAGATCTCTATGCTAAATGTGGGAAATGTTTTGGGAAGCCTAGGTCAGCGATTCCCGGGTTGTCTGGGAACGTAATACTACTATAAACAACTCCAACTATAAAATTTGGCAAGAAGAACTTCCAGTGAAAATAAAGGACAATTAGATTTTTTTATTTAAATTACAGATAAAAGCATTACAAACTCATAATTCTAGTTCATTTCATACAAGATAAGTGCATACACCTGCAAACTTAAATTTGTCAACATTTAAAAGTTGTACTTCCCGCCTACAATCCTGGAATTAGTACGGAACCCTCGCAATGCTTGGTTAGTCTGACTCGCACTTGACCGGTTTTTCAGTGCTAGTTTCCCTCTATTCGAATAATACAATAATCGACTCAAGTTACATAATAAAATTAAATCCAAAATACGATCTTAAGAACGGCTTATCTCTCAGTAATAATAATATGCTTGTTGTAGGACGTGCTTAATATTGTATCTTGGGTATTGCCTTCGTCTAAGCCATCCTTTACGTATACAGTGCTTTGTGTTAAATGGATAATGGTTATGTATCACAGCATTAGTAAGTTAAATTATTCATGGCGCTACTCGAGTGTATTGTCCGATCTAATTGCTTTGATACACTTAAGCCAAAAGTACATGTATTGTATTGTATAGCTAAGTGCGAGTATGGAAGCATCTTAGTCTTAACAACGGCTATTGTTAACGTTAGTTATAAATCCTATCAAAAACATACATGTATAATGGGAGCCAAGTTCATTATTACGAAATATAACTTGGTTATTAAATACAATGACAAAATTAGATTTAAATGGGTGCCAAGTTCAATTATCAGTCCTGAAATGTATTTCTAACAACATAAACTATTTTATAACAGCATAAACTGTCCTTTCTTCTTATATATATTTCTAAATTGTCAGAAGAGGGGACATGTTGACAAGGTTTTGATTTTTTTCTTTGTATTTACCAAATTACCTAACTGAATGCCTAATTTCATATTTCTTTTTCGTTTGGAACTGCGTTAGAAGTTTAATCTATAGGTAAGTACGTGATAAAAGTGAGTATTTTTGGGCGCTAATATCTAAATAACCGTTTATGAAATTTTATGGATACATGTGGTGGGTTTTAATATATTAACTAAATTTGACTGGCTTATGTGAAACATTTACGAGGGAGTCACAAGTTACTTCAACTGGTACGTGTAATAATATTACAAAAATGTTGCTCGCCAGTCCTGTTTTTATGAACTTGGCTAAACGCGTTATCGCGCATGTAGTTGCATAGTCGACTTATCTTTTATTTAAATAACTAAAAATAAACTCAAGTGGTGGATGTAGATATTACTTTCATATAATATAAGAATATTAATTTATCAACTGACCTCAAATCTATCAGTAGCAGGTAGCACATAGCAATAATAGTATTGTATTACCATTAAAGATAGATATGTTTGCTAACAAAGTTTTCTAAATTGAATCTTTATTCAGTCATTTTATGATTTTTAGTTCTTGAAGCCGACTCTTTTTAACCGATTTTTTATAGAAATATTATTTTTATAATATTAGTATTCACAAAAAAAACCCTTTATACCTTTTAGAGATTTAGTCGTAACCATGTTGAAGTACCCAAGAATTCCTACATAAATCTGCCCTACAGTCTTTGATAGCTAAAACAGTACGAGAAAATATTAATAATGTCGCTAAAACAAAAATACTTTGTTACAACGGGCGAACATACAGAATCCCTAATAAGAGAAGGCTTATGGAGAATAACATCTGGGGCTCGGATGGTAAACACTTGGCAGTAAACACGAGGTTACAGTAAGAAAAATGTTTTTGTTATACCAGGCTTTCTTATATTTTGTAGTATTTTATGTAATGTCACTGCCTGGAGCGTTATTGTTTTTATTTTTTATATATGTATGTATAGTTCACATTGTTTGTTTACTACCCATCATTATATATTGTCTATGTTTTGTGCTTTATATGTTTCTATCCTTTAAATGCATGCTTTCTATTTTACTTAGGAAGCTTGCAAAATTCCTTTTCAATTTAATTATATTTTTTTATTTTAATTCATGAGAATGGGATATAGTACAAATCACAGACATATCAAAGGCCGAGGCACTGGTTACTAAGAATCCGAAGGTGAAATTTTCAAACAGCAAATGTAACCGTGGCTCTAGTTGCTTTAAAAAACAAATTGCCAGAGCAAGGTTCGAGCATATCGCAAATCGGCGAAAAGCTTGAGAGCTACCCGTCTGGAACTCATGAGTTTTGGGCCCACTTAAAGGCTGAACTTGGCAACTTTAGACAGCCTTCGCTTTCGCCATTAAGCACAAGTGGAAATGATATCTTGGTTCTTAAAGAGGAAGCCGATTTTGGGCGCTCTCTTTGCCTCGAGCTCGACTATGGATGACCGACAAACAACACCACCGACCATCCCGCGGTGAAAAAGCCCAATGCTTGATATTGGGTTCGGCCAAAACGCTATTAGGCGAGCTCTGTCTTCTTTGGATCCACAAGTTGAGTGAGCCAAATTGCATCTCGCCTTTAGTGCTCCGTTTATGTAATTCTAAGCTGACACCGGTGTTAAAGCGTTTGTTTCGGCACTTTTATTCAGTTGGCGTAGTCCCAGATTTGTGGAAGAGCGCCCTTATCCACCCGATCCCGAAGAAAGACGTTGGTTTCGATCCATGTAACTACAGGCCCAATGCTATCACTTCTCCGCTCTCGAAAACGATGAAGAGTATTAAAAAGCCAGCTCTTGGTTTGTCTGGAAGATTATCGATTGATTAATGACAGTCCATATGGCTTCCGCCATGTTAGCTCCACCAGTAATCTCCTGGTCTACCTAACCCACCACTGGGCTGTGGCTATCGAAAGCAATGATGAGGGCCTGGCAGTTAGTTTGGACATGGTGAAGGTTTTCGATCGAGTGTGGTATGGAGCGCTCCTTGCAAAACTTCCGTCTTTCGGGCTTACCGAGAATTTATGCAAGTGGATCACAAGTTTTCTTACTGGGCGCAGCATTAGGGTCACTGTCGATTGTTTTTGCTCAGAATAGAATAGAATTTTGAAGAACTATTCGTTATTTCAACCGCACAGTACGTCACAAGCTAAAATACCATCCACACCACTTGGATGCGTGGCACTACATTTCTGTGCGGTTTCATATGAACTTCCTTCCACACACCACGCAAATATGGAATGGCCTACCTGCGGCAGTGTTTCCAGGTCGATACGATGGGTAACTTCAACAAGCACGTCTATCTCCACCTTAAAGGCTGGCAATGCACCTGTAGCTCCTCTGGTGATGCACGGGGTCGTGGGCGGCGGTGATCAGGTGACTTGAACGCTTGTTTGCTCTCTTTTCTATAAAAAAATAATTACAAATATACAACAAATATAATTATATATTATAAAAATTAATTACAAATATAACATATATATACATTTTATTGTATTTAGAGGATGACCTTTTACACACAAATTGTATAAATTCTAAGAAGCAATAGTTATTTGATCGACAGCAACATTATCAAATGTCATATAAATCATTACTCAGTAAACTTCTCAGTAATATTTTAGGATATTTATTCGAACATCTCAGTCGATTCGAAGCACGTCCCGCGCCTAGGGAGTGTAATTCTTCTCCTAATTTCGCACCTTATTGTCTGAGAACGGCAAGAAAATGGGAATTTTTCATAAGAATTCAAGACCACGCCGTTGGGGGTTCGCGTTTTAGATGGAAGTTGTAATATTACAAGGGAATCAATGAAACGGTCAATGAACTTTTATTACGTTTTCATTGGTGTTTTGCAATAGAAAATATTTTTATTTGTTTTAGAAAATATCTTCGTTTTTATTTTTTTATGTTATGTTGTGTTTTTATATTTTTATAAAAAAACCTACGTAGGTTTTTTTTAACATCTCATATTCCACATGTAGCAGGTTAGACAGAGGGACCCTAGTATTTAAACTCCGCTCCCCACTTATCGCTGAATTCTGGAGGCATTGCGAGTTGAGTGGCGGAACTCAATGCCGCACCTTACGTCGACATCTAGAGTGAAGAAATGAATATATTACACATTTAATTGCCTACAGTAGGAATCAAACCCACAACCTGCCACATTTGCAATCTTATTTTCATACAGCCTCTTTGCCACGACTGGCTATTAAATCAAGATTTACTTAAGAAAAAAAACACAATAAAATAAATTATCTTACATAAATCAAAACATTAAAAAAACTTTAAAATTTTTTATTTCATTTTACAATAATATCACAAATAATTTTCTACCATTCTATTTCTTTTCCGAAAACATGACAAAAACGCGATTGTCAATTTTGTTACATTCAGAAAATATCGTCTTCAAAGTAAAAAACAGTCTATTATTTGCGGCATCCACAAAATATCTTAGACATTTGTCAGTCGATTACCTGAGAGGGGCCGCCCCGATAATACACCAACACCACTCCCCACAACGTCTCACTCTTCTTATGAATATAAATTTTCTTGTCAACCTCACGCTGTGGGAGAGTGCATACAAGGAAATAAGACGATGTACTGGAGAAAATTGTGTTTGTAAAGTTTGTCAATTAAATATTATGTTTTTGTGCTTAGATATAAGAAAATGGATTTCTTTCATGTACGTTTTATATAGTCCTAATTTAAATTTGATTTTTTATTGTAAGCTTTATGCTGCACACAGGGTAGATAGAGGGAGGACCTTGAGTTAAGGACTTTCTGCTCCCCATTTTTCGCCAAATTCTGGAAGCATGGCGTGTTGAGTGGCGGAACTCAACGCCGCGCTTTGCCACGACACCAGAGCAAAGAAATGAAAATATCAAATATTTAATTTCCTCCAGTGGCAATCGAATCCACAACCTATTACTTTTACTATCCACGCTTGTGCCCCTGCGCCACGACTGGCCTCTCAATTTTAATTTGTATTTCAAATAACCTTGAATATTGTATGTGACCTACCTTTTTACCCATCCGTAGCTAATATATTAGATTGCGGTTCCCGTACGTGATATCCGATTAAATTTTCTGAAAGTAAGCAAAGAATTTTAATAGGATAGAAATTGTGAAGGAAATTGTGGCAAATGAAAGCATTCTAAGCGTTACTTAGAATCTCTTATTCCTTTGGGTTAAAATTTCTTATTTGACTTTTTATACGAGTAGAATTAAAAAATATATTTTACTAAAAGGACGTGGTGTAGTGGGTTCCATCTAAGGTGAACAAGTAGATTATTTTCATTTCCCGGCCCTAGCAAGTGTGCAAGTTGCCCTAGCAAAATGTGTTGGGTTTCGATATCTCGACATTTGTCAGAAAGTGGAGAACGAATAGTCCATGGATGGATCTAGAGATATTTTGTGGGAGGGGCCAGGGCTTTAGTTTTGAACGGATACATATGTTCATGTAAATATTTTTTTTTATATATTTTAAGCGCAATTTATTTTTTTTTATTTATGGAGTGGGCACAGGACTATACTGAGGTGGACTCGGCCTCCGCTATTCCTACACTTTTGCAGCTTTAACCATAACAAAAAGAATTGAAACTTCAATATGATATATCAATTTTAGTTACACGTAATGTTCAGGCGTTACTTCGAACGTTATTTAATAAACTTGTGTATACAGCCTTGCGTATTCCTTCAATAAGGGCTACCACATCCTTTGTGCGTTGGAAATTTGGCTCTAAACCGAGTACGGGGCGATGCGGCCGGATGTGACGTCTTAGGAAGTGTGCATAAGGAATAAATTAAATTAAATCAGCTTCACGCTGTATCCCGCACACAGCAGGGTAGGCAGAGGGAACCTAGCCGGATTCTGGAGGCATTGCGTGTTGAGTGGCAGAACTCAACGCCGCGCTTTGCCTCGACACCAGAGCGAAAAAATGGAAATATAAATTTAAGTAAATATTTCATCTCTTCGAGTGGTACATCGAACCCACAACCAGTCAGTGTTACAGTCACACTTTGAGCCCCTGCGCCACTACTGGCCTCGGAACTGGCCTGGCCTGGAACTTAAATATAATGCAGTTATCTATCTATCTATCTCTTAATAATATTTCTTTCAGATAATAGAAGTATATCGTTTGTGATATATATTTCCTTTTGGAAAGTAATTTAATATATATCAATGCATGTATATTTAGTGTACCAATATATATGTGTATATATATTGTTCGACAGCTGTGGTCCCTTATTCCTGATTTTAATTTCTATATAAATTATACACTTATATAAAGCTTTAAAATGTAATAAATAAGAATGTAGCTTCAAGCTTTTACTATAAAGGAAACCTCATGATAAGATACTTCGATACATTGAGCGGTGAGTGTTGGTACTCAATGTTAAATCTCTTGCCAGAGTAATGACATGAAAATAAGTAATTCCCCAAACCGAAATCGAACTCGCAACCGTCTCTTTTCATGCTCACGTGCAGTATCCTTTATCCTTGGCGGTTTCAATTATTATTATATATTTTATACAAAAATAAACGATCAATAAATTGTGTTAAGTTTTATGTCACTATGAACATATCCTAAGGTTCTCTTGCGGCCGGATGCGTCAACCTGTAAGTATTCCACCAGCATTCTACACATATAATCTTCCTACATTATTTCAGAAGGGAGAATTCGTATTACCGACCGGGGCTATTAACGTTAATACCCTACGATGTACTTATGTAATACATATTTAACCTTATCCTGTTCTCAGCGTTTTGGATTGAAGATGGGTTTATATGTACATATATATAAAATATACCTATAGTATAAATGTCGATTCTCTTTAAGAAACATACGAGTATAACTATAAATTAATGTTTAAAATAAAGGAAAAAAACTACCTTTTTCTATTATTAATATATATAACAAAGGTGTAGATTTTTTTTTATTCGAATCATTTCTGAGTGAGGAAATGAAAATAATTTATTCTCGCAAGTGAGTATCGAACCTTAAACGACCATCGTGTTACAATCCGTTGTTATGCCATTGCATCACTACGACCTCTTGTGAATTACTTATGGCTGGCGACCCGCTGAATTATATATATTAATTTAAATTATTTTCGTGTTCTAATAAAAGGACCATTTTAATAACCAAGTTCCATTAAATTCAATAAAACAATTATTTTGTTGCCTTTTTTGTCGAATAAAATATCTACTATATATTGATATATATTTTTTATTTATGAACCGATTTAAATAAAACAAACATTAAATGTTAAGTGAAATTTAGCAAAATATAATAGCGGAAACTGCATTCAAATCGTTTTAGCCGTACCGGATATTAGCGTGCACAAACGCACACGGACATGTACAGTTAACGATCAGTTACTATTTTGTTATAAATAAATAAAATAAATCAGCTTCACGCTGTATCCCACGCTCTATCCCTGTACACAGTAGGGTAGGCAGAGGGAACCTAGTTCTACGGCACTCCGTTCCCCACTTCCTGTCGGATTCTAGTGGCATTGCGTGTTGAGTGGCAGAACTCAACGCCGCGCTCTGCCTCGACACCAGAGCAAAGAAATGAAAATATAAATTTAAGTAAATATTTCATCTCCTCGAGTGGGGATCGAACCCACAACCAGTCGGTTTTACAGTCACACTTTGTGCCGCTGCGCCACGACTGGTCTCATACAGAAATAGATATAGGTTATATATATATAGACTTACTCCGAAATATTTTGAATATTATTGGTGTCAGCAAAATATATTTTACTAGCAAAAATGTATGTAAACATAAAATGCTAAAGTTAGGTAATATGAATTGCTTGTATGTTTGAATAATTCTTACGCCTACTATCGTTGAGCTGAAAAATTGTTCGTTCAAATTGCCTTTGAATATGAAATAATACGTTCCTTTGACTCATAATATTATTTTTTATGGTTATAAGAAAGTCGATCTAAATGAAAAATCTAAAAAATGTATAAAGTACAAATAGTTTGGTTTTATCTCTCTCTTCAAGGTCACGGAGAGAAATTGACATCAAATATTCAGGTGTTCAGTCTATTGAATCATAGAAAATATTAAGCTTTTAAATCAACCCAGTCAAAAATACAAGCTTTCACGCATTGGTTTTGATGTATTTTGTATGAAAAACGCCGCATAATCAAAACTTATAAGGTACTTTCCGTAAACCTACAAATATAAAATTAGGCAAGAAGTTACAACTTGCGATACAAATAAAGGAAAAATCCAGAATAAAAATATATAGTTATTTCATTAAATAAACTCACTATAAACTAATATTTGTAGTTAATTTCATATAAAACTACATTCACCGCGTAGTAGTAGTAACCTGTCGGGTTTTTCTTGTTGGTCTACAGTACTTATAAAAATTCGAAATATGGAGATGTATTCTTACTTAATTACTTAATAATAAATTAAAAATACTTAAATATTACAGTTTTTTTCTGTAACATTCTTTTCTCTTTTAGTTTATTTTATACAAAATCAACTCATACGTCCGTATTCTTAATCTTGTCAACTTTTATACTTCCCGTTGACCTAAAATCCTGAAATTGGTCAAATTCTCAGTGGGTGAGTCTGACTCGCACTTGAACGTTTTTATTTATTTGACCATACTTTATAAAAAAATAAAATAAAAATACCTTATTTGTTCAACAGATTTTACATACAAATAATTGTTACAGAGATCTCCTTTTAAGCAAGTAATGCCTGTATTAGTAGATCCCGCTCTTCCAATACAATATCTTAGATATCTGTTTTAATATTCATCACAATAAACATTTTACAATTAAAATTAGTTAAATTCTTTTTACATAAATAAAATACTTTATACATTATTTACTTACCTAAGTACTTAAATTTAATTAATAAATAAACTCACAATTTTATAATCAACACGTTTCCAATTTAAACTAAAACTTTAACTAAAACTGAAAAGCTATTCGTCTTTAATTACATGAATTTGTTTTAGAGTTAGACGCCACTTATAAAGTTATTTTCTTTAAAGTGTGAAACTTTTCTTTGAAGGTTATAATTAAAATATATGTATAATAAATTTAAATTAGGGCCAGTCGTGGCGCAGGGGCACAAAGTGTGACTGTAAAATCGACTGGTGGTGGGTTCAATCCCCACTCGAGGAAATGATATATTTATTTATATGAATATTTTAATTTCTTCGTTCTGCTCTTGTGGCTTCGCCACTCAACACGTAATGCCTCCTAAAGCGGAAAGTGGGGAACGGAGGGTCTTAACACTAGGTTCCCTCCATCTACCCTGCTATGTGCGGGATACAGCTGATTTTATAAATTTAAATTTACATTGTTTGACACTGTAAGTACATGCGTATTAAATTAAATTTGCAGATGTTACATTACTTCAATTATATACAACAGTGCTACATATGTATATGTATATGTTAAATCGCGACCCTATTAATAACAACACACATTTCCTGTTCTCTTAGGGTCGTAGATTATAATCTGTCAATGGAAACGGCACCTCAAGATCGCTCTTAAGATCGGTCTCAGTTAACAGCGGCTTATAAATACGGGCCCTAATTCCTTTACAAAAGATTGCAACTGATTACTTTTTTAATGTAGTCTGTAATCTATGTACTTACTTTTGCTTTTTTTACATTATTCATATATTACATTGACCCACATCCATTATGACTAATATTATGATTATAAAAAGAGCCCTTAGTATGTAGTGATATTGTACTCCATTGTAGCATGTTTAACATTTTTAGATTCTCTTTTTCAACTCTAAGTATAAAAACTTAAAATTAAAATTCTAAATTATATGAATTTTAATAAGCTTTTGTATACGAAATGTGAACGTCAGGTCACTGGCCACCCGAGAGCTTGTCAGCTGGTATCTCAGACGGATACGATTTTACTTTTTGCACCCCCGAAAAGCCTGGAGAGGGCGCGACGCCGAGCAAAATGCATCGAGAAAATAATTATTTTTGTAAATTATGAAGCATACTCAAAGTATAAAATGTAAACAGCTGGTAGCGGAATGTTAGTTGAAATTAATTGAAGTGCACTGTTTCGGCAGTTTTAAACATGTTTATGTTTTATATGAGGCGGTCTCGGCCTTCGTGCGGAGTTTCTTTATGGATGCCTGAACACTTTCAGTCTTGCAAATTTTACTAAAAGCTTAAATTTGAAATTAAGGTGAGTTTTGACGGTGTAGTGACGGAGATGGTTATTAAGTCTGTTTGTGTTTGATTTTTAATTTATTTTTATATAAGATTTTTTTTAAATACAGTAATGAAATCTCATATATACAATTTGAAATGTTTATATAAAATAAGTAGCTATTACTATTCAGCTTAAAGCTCAAGCTCAGATTGACTTTTTATAATTATCTTTCTGCTAACTTTTCGTCGGCGTGGACGAAGTTGAAAATTAATATTCATCAGTAGTTCTTGAGATTAGTGCATTCAACCAAATATAATCTTTAACTTTATAGCATAAGTATAGATTAACAAAATAAAATCTTGTTAATTGTTAGATGAAAGTATCTATATATATAAAAGGACATGTACCTAACTGACTGAGGTAAGACGCACGCACAGCCGTAACCGCTGTGCGTAGAAACATGAAATTTGGACAGATGTTTATTTTCATAATCTGGACATCCAGTGAGAAGGGTTTTTAAAAAATTTTAACCCTAAAGGGATGAAATAGGGGTTAAAAGTTAGTATGGTTTTTTTTTTAAAACGGCACCGATTTTAATGAAATTTGAAATTCAGACTCTTAAAAATGTTTCATTGAACACGTATTTCATTGTTTTTTAAAATTCACCCCCTAAGGGTTCTGAATTCACCCCCTAAGGGTTCTGTATAAGGGGTTGAAAGTTTATATGGAAAAATACTTTTATAAAAAATTAAATTCAAACTGTTAAAAATATTTTATTAAACACGTGTTTCGTGGTTTTTTTTAGAATTCACCCTTAAGGGTGCAAATAAGCGGGCGAAGCCGCGCGCGCCCACTAGTTAATACATATAACAAAACAGACATTTTATATTTTGAAAATATTTTTATATTTTTATTTTAGTCGTGGAATCTTATAAAATATTGAATAAACTCCGTTGAAATAAAGAAAACGCGTAAGCAAAGATGTCGGAAGAAACATCTCTGATTGAAAATTCTGTTATTCGCACAGGGAATAGAATAGTAGAAATGTTTGTACAATGTACCATTCGATTTCTGGAAATGTAAAAATCGTCTCTATTACTTTAGAAATAAGGGCTATGTTAGAAATATTGGTGGTTTCCTTTAGAGGAGTGTACGTTTGAGCGTAGCAAGTTTGCTATCGTGGTATCGGACGCTATACTTCACCAAACTGCATGTGATTGGATTCCGTATAAAAGTTTACGTATAAAGAGCATACTTTAGATACTGGTTGCGAAGCCAAATCAGAAATGCTAGTGGCCGGTCAGTTCCAAAGTTTTTATTTTTAAAGATTGTCTTTCATATATAAAAATTATATTTTTATTGTAAAGAACATGTTGTAGTTCTGAAATATATTGATTGAATAGGTTCATCAGTTATTTGTGTTCGATTTTATTCTGATTTTTATTTTACATAGTGTAAAATAAAAAGCAAAAATCAAGTAAATAAATCAGCTTCACGCTGTATCCCGCACACAGCAGGGTAAGCAGAGGGAACCTAGTGTTAAGACACTCCGTCCCCCACTTTCTGCTGAATTCTGGAGGCATTGCGTGTTGATTGGTAGAACTCAACGCCGCGCTTGTCCTTGACACCAGAGCGAAAAAATCGAAATATAATTTTAAGTAAATATTTCATCTCCTCGAGTGGGGAGACCCACAACCAGTCGGTTTTACAGTCACACTTCGTGCCGCTGCGCCACGACTGCCCTCAAATAAATATTTATGATTATTAATAAACATTTTCATTACCTCGCTTTGATAACAAGACAAAGCGCGGCGTTGAGTTCAGCGACCCACCACGCAATACCTCATCCGGCGGAAAGTGGGAAACGGAGTGTCTTAACACTAGGGTCCCTCTGTCTATCTTGCTATAGGTGGGTATATAAAGGGTAAAGTGTAAGTATAATACCGCAAAATGAAATGATACGTTAAGAAAAGATAATGAAACCTGGAGACGAGCAATATAAACGGCCATTATTTAATAAATGAGATTAAATAAGATAGATAACAGTTTATATTACAAATACCTACACAAAATACCGTCTTAAACTGAAAGCAGCTTAAATTTTCAACTTTAGTTAAAGTTTAGTAATCGAAACTTTACAAGTATCTCCTAAGCCGTCTCCATTTTGCCTCCTCTACATTATAAAAAAGTACGATATATTTTTTTTATATAGTACCTATATTTTTTTGAATTAATTCTTGTTATGTGAACCAACAAATCAGACAGACAGAATCCAGTAACAAGATTCTATCTAGATTTAAAATTTATATTGTATACAGTTTCCATAGAAAACTTTAATCAGAGTCGAAATAATCTGACCGGAAAAGATACAGCGCCTTCTATAATAGTTAATCAAAAATAAAATGTAATAACTCTTAAGCAGTAATATCTATAAAAGTAAAGTGGATACTTAGAATGCAATATCATACTAATATTATATTAGAATTATAAGAATGTAAGTTTGTTTGTTACGCTCCCACGCCAAAACTGCTTGACCGATTATCATGAAACTTTCTACACATATTCTTAAAGATATTAAAAAGGTCATAGGGTACCTTTTATTAAAAAAAACCTGAAAAAATATCGTTTGGCTATAATTTAAAAAATAAGTTTAAGTGAGCTATTCGCATTTGAGTCTCTAGTATAATACAAATAATTTCTTATTTTAATCTCGTTTTAGTACACTGGTTTCATAATTTACAATGAAACCTATATAGTGTGGCGAACCGGTAAGCAGCGGTTAGACGAATTATCTGTATTACACAGGCTTCTCACTGCCAGTCACGACTGTTGTTGGCGTTACACCTTGACGTGTCCTCTGAGGTCGTCTATTACACAAATTAACTTTTGATTAAAGTTCATGTTGCTAAAATCAACAATCTTTAATTAATTATTATTTGATATAAATGTTAACACTAATCTATGAAGCAACATATAATAACAAAAAAATACCAATAATCAGATCTCAGGACCTGAGAGCTCTGGGCGTAGTTAATTGGAAAGAGAAGGCTAGGAATAGGGCATTATAGGACAATATTCTGGACCAGACCAAGGCCTACCCGCGGCTCACGAGTATTGGATGCCAGATCATACAATTATAAAATTATTTTGTTAGTAGCATAACAATATATAATGTTTTTAAATCGTGTTATACTCTCGACCTGCTAAAGTATGTAAACATATTCCTTAACATAAATATTAATAAATATTTCTCCGTACTATAGCTAATGATATTCAAGGGACCCGATTTCTCAAATTTTATATTGTTCTCAAATGTTCAATACTTTATAATACACTTTAAAAATAATAATATAATTGATTGAAAAAAAAAGAGAGTAAACAACATAACAAAAGAAAAACCAATTTGCTAGTTCGTAACCTTAATAAAAAGCCATTTTTTCCCCACACTACAATATTTCACGTCCACAACACAGGTTACAAAGGAGGTAATTTTTTTTCAGCAATAAATACTGAAGTAATGAAAAGTTAATAGATCAATAATTTACTCTGCCCAGTCATTACGCGGTATACGGTGTAAGTCACGCTTGACCTCTCAGCTCTGATTGAGCAATTTGCCTCGACAAGTACCTACACTTTGAACGATAACTTAGTTAGATTAACACGTCACTACACGGCCATTGAAACCGCGCACGCTAAGCTTTTCTTGGAAAGTCGATGTCGGCTTAGTGGGAAATGTTTATTAAATATAGCTTGGCGTTTCTTTTAATTATAGGCGGTTTTATTTTCAGCTTCACGCTGTATCCCGTATATAGCAGGGAGTTTAGTGTTAAGACATTCTGCTCTCCACTTTCCGCTGAGTTCTGAAGGCATTGTGTGTTGAGTAGTGGATATCAACGCCTCATTTCATATCCTCGAGTAGGAATAGAACCCCCATTTGTCGCTGTGACACGCTTGTGCTCCTGCCAGTGTGCTAGGACTGTCCTCAAATAAGTCTATTTAAGGGCAGTCCTGGCACACTATAATTATTAGTTACTTAAGTTCATGTTGTACACAAATAGTAGTAGCGTAATATGCGTGTTTTAACTTTTGAAATTTATTCATTAAAATCGTAGAACATGGGAAAGTCTGACATTTGACAAGCTTTTTAGGTTAGACATTTAAAATTTGTCGCTTAAAGTAAAATTTGTCACATTGAAAATGTAAGCGATTAATAAAACGATACAGTGTCGATGAAAGATTACACCAATAAAGGAAACCTTTTTTTGATATAAAGACCAGTCGTGGCGCAGGGGCAGAAGTGTGTTATTGTAAACGCAACAGGTTCGGTTTCCATTCGATTAAAATAAATATTTATTAATTTCATTTTCCTAGATATGATATCGACGCAAAGCGTAGCGAATCTGGCCTCAAATAAGTGCCTTTAGATGTAGATAAAATAAAAAAATAGTAACAGCGTGCTATGAGTTTTAACTTTTGAAAATTATTCCTTGTAATCGTAGAACGTAGCGAAGTATGACATTTGACAAGCTTTGCGGGGGTAGACATTTAAAATTTATTCTATAAAGCAAAAATTGGCAGATTGAAAATGTAAAAAGCACAATAAAAAAGATCAAAGAATACAACAATAAAATGTGTTTTGATAAAAACACAAGCGTATGACTATAAACGTGACAGGTTGTGGGTTCGATTCTTACTTGAGGACATGATATATTTAATATTTAAATTTCTTCGCTCTGGCGTCGAGGCAAAGCGCATTGAGTTCCGCCACTCAACACGCTATACCTCCATAATTCGGCACAAAATTCGAAACTGAAATGTCTTAATGGAAATGGAATGTCTTAACACTATTTGCTCAACCTTACATACTAATAATTATACTGCCACAGATATACAAAACCGCAACCCAAAACTTTATCACTTGCACCGAAAATAATATAAGCAGCTAATGCTTCATTAAGGTTACTTAACTGATGGAGAAGTTGAGTAATAAGAGATGGTTCTCCATAACAATTACGCAGCGCGGATGTAATAAAGGCTCTCTTTTCTGCGTACGTGACGCAGAATCGGCTGCCGTACGTGTTCCGTATATACGAGCTTTCGCTTTTACTTTTCTTTTTTCTTTATATTTTTATTAAGTTGCCTCCCGCTTAGTTTGAATGTGGGAGTGGAATCAGTGCTTTTAATGAACCGAGCGGTTGTGGCGTTTGTTTAAATGTATTGATATAATTTGGTTGAGGTTTCGTTAAAGAGAATGCGTAATATATGTAAATATGGAAAAAAATAAGGTTGTGGTGGCGTAGGTAGGCATAAGCTGTCAATATAAACGCGGCAGTTTTGGGTTTGATTTCGACTCGAACAAAATAATTATTTTTTCGCTCTGGTAACAAAACAAAAAAAAATAATATTACATATGGTCATTTATGATTTGAGGCCGGTTGTGGCGCAGGGGCACAAAGTGTGACTGTAAAATCGACTGGTTGTGGGTTCGATCCCCACTCGAGGAAGTGAAATATTTATTTACATTTATATTTTAATTTGTTCGCTCTGGTGGCGAGGCAAAGAGCAGCGTTGAGTTCCGCCAATCAGCACGCAATGCCTCAAGAATTCGGCGGAAAGTGGGGAACGGAGTGTCTTAACAATAGGTTCCCTCTGCCTATCTTGCTGTGTGCAGGATACAGCGTGAAGCTGGAAGAATAATATGAATAATCATTTATTATATTTATTTTATCTTTATAGCATTATATAATTAAGTTCGTGTATTAAAATGGCGTCAACTGCAAGTATATTTGTTTAAACGAACGACGTAAGTAAATTTTAACTTCATTAAAATAATATATATTTATACAATTTCTATCATAATAAATAATACAGAGCCGCCATAAACAAGGCTTATTGTCTAGACCAAAAGTAAAGTAACCGTTGTATCTGGAATTCAATTTGGAATTGAGAATTACCGGGACAAATGTCGTCTTTTGTTTAAACAAACGCGATCACCGAAACGGGGTAACGAGTTGTTTCCCTTCGCACGTGCAAATCGGATTTGTCTAATTTATTGCTCTGTCTGGAGGCATTGCGAGATGCTACGGTTACTTAGCTCTCGACACCTTAGGGTTGGCGTAGAGTGTAGACTGAATTATCTTATTTTCAATATATTAAAATATTCTATTAATATTGTAAACCAGCTTCACGCATGCTATATGGGTAGGCAGAGGGAACCTAGAGTTGAAACACTCCTTTCCTCACTTTCTGGTTCCTTTTGTCCTTGGAAAGGAAACGTAAAGTGGTGGAACTCAATGCTAGATTTTTGCCTTAGTGCTAGAGCGAAGAAAGGAAAATATTCACAAATAACAATTTCTTCCAGCGAAACGGGATCGAATCCACGACCGTCGCATTACAGTCACTTGTGCTCCTGCGCCAAGGCGACCTTAATATTGTAAGGATATTATTTTAACGTTATACGTTAATAAATTAATGAATAAATGATAACGTTTACTATAGGTATTACTTTTTCACTATGTAAAATTGAAATTGAAACGACGTGGGCGAGTCATAATTACTATTTCTAGCACCTACCAAAAATATGCACGTACATTCTGTTTCTTTTTTTTTCCAGCTTCACGCTGTATCCCGCATATAGTAGGGTAAGCATGGGAAGCCTAGTGTTAAGATACTCCGCTCACCACTTTCCGCGGAATTCTGGAGGCATTGCGTGTTGTTGCACATTCGCCTCGACACCAGAGCGAAGAAATGATAAATATTTCATTTCTTTGAGTGGGAATCGAACCCACAACTCGGCACTTTTACAGTCATAAGCTTGTACGCCATGACTGGCCTGTGACATGAAGAAAATCTATTTATCATCACATTTCAGTTTCACGTAAGTCTGCGCTGATACTAACTGTAATAATAGGATTTCTAGGAGGATTTAAATTGAATCCCTCTGCAGCGCCGAGATGTATTTAAGTCGAAGTGGAGTCGCGATGGGAAATGTTTTGATACTGAATTTGGTTGGATGCTATCGCTTATTGTGGTATCGGACGAAATAATTTTAGTAGCGCCCTAGAAAGTCATATTGTAATTTTAAAAGAATTATTCGTTACAGTGCTTTTAAGGTTCCGTACCTCAAAAGGAAAAAACGGAACCCTTATAGGATCACCTTGTTGTCCATCTGTCAAGACCTCGGGATCGTGTGGAGATTTCAATCTGAAATTCAGGTCTACGATCCTTCCCAAGTTTCCAAGTCAATGCAATCAAAAGATACGAGCGTTTATGCATCGATTTTGCTGCATTAATTTTGCTGTAACAATTTATATGATGGCATTTTGTCTTAGCTACTTTGGATACGTTCTTTATTAAGTACTATACATATAACGCTGTAATAGAAGTAATAATTGTTCGTTCTTATCGTCGTTTGTATATGTAGAAAAATATATTATCGACATTTTTTCATAACTTTCTCTTTCCCTTACAATTTAGACAACGTACCGATTTTCACACTCCACATTCTGGTCAAATAATTCACAGATAATAGAATATTTAAATTTCATACCAATTAAATTCATACATCCATGAGTCAGTCATAGTTTTCAAAATACCTGCAGCCATTTTTAAATTTTATATTTAGTGGAAGTAGCCCCCCATTCTTTATAAGCTTTTGTTTCAACAAAGAGCAAATAAAGGTATATTTCATTTACCCTGCAACAATGTATCAAGGGAAGACAAGGGTGAAAAAGGGCAACGACGAAATGAAAATAAACGTTGAACGATCGTTTTGACCCTTCACTTTCGGCCGACGTGTAAAATAAAGCCAATATCAACTGCAAAAATATGATATAACATATTAAACTATGTGCCGTTATCCATTTTGTTTTTGTCAGCACAGTTGCTGTGTATTTGACCAGGTATTTGACCAGTTATCTGACCAGGTATTTGACCAGGTATTTGACCAGGTATTTGACCAGGTATTTGACCAGGTATTTGACCAGGTATTTGACCAGGTATTTGACCAGGTATTTGACCAGGTATTTGACCAGGTATTTGACCAGGTATTTGACCACATTTTTCAATATTAATTTCTTATGTTACCATAGAGGCTTTGATGCATTGAAATCTTTAAAATTTCTGTAAAATTTACATAGCAAAATAAACCTCTTTATTTAAATGTAGAGATTTATTTAACAATATTTAACAAAAATGCTTACTTTATATATCTATATGTATATAAAAGATAGATCGTTCAATAAAATGTTATTTCACATGTAATACTGATAATAATTTTGTAACGGAAATTGCATCGGTAAGTGGATTTTTATGCTTCGTATCATATCTATATCCGGTCCCGCTTTCCTCAAGTCTCGACAACCCACAGCGGACATTGCAGTTGTTTAAATATTGAAAATATATTTTTCATTATATTTTATCTATACAATTTTATTAATATGATAAAGCTGTAGTTTATTTGTTTGATAGCGATAACCTCAATAAATTGCTTATAATATAAAAATAACAAAAAAAAACATATTAAAATATAAATATAAAGATAGAGTTCTTCGTGGGGCAGGCGCAACACAGGAATCTCGTGTTAAGACACTTCATTCCCATTAAGACACTCCCCCCACTTTCCATAGATTTTTGGAAACATTGCGTGTTGAGTGGTAGAACTCAACGCCACGGTTTGTAAGAGAGGAAAATGAAAGTTGGCATCGAACTCATCACCTGTCACTCACCTGTTGACGACTAGCCTTAATTTATTTATTTATATTAATAGTCAAAAGGTTAATAGTTAATTTTTAATATAGGATTAGTCAAATAAATCAAATAAATCAGCTTCACGCTGTATCCCGTATACAGCAGGTTAGGCAGAAAGAACCTAGAACTAAGACACTCCGTTTACTGCCGAATTCTGGAGGCATTGCTTGTTAAGTGGCAGAACTCAACGCCGCGCTATGCCTTGACACCAGAGCGATGAAATGGAAATATAAATTTAAGTAAATATTTCATCTCCTCGAGTGGGGATCAAACCAGTCGGTTCTACAGTCACATTTTGTACCCCTGCACCACGACTGGCTTCAGGATTATTTAAAAATGTTATAAATGTGCTTTACTATCTAGAGCCTAATATTTATACAAATAAAACTAGCAAGTCGTCGTAGTCGTAATACATACCATACTTTAATATTTATAAAACCAATCCACGGCATATTACATCCAACCATTATTAAACACATAATCCTCTTAATCCTGCCTTCCTTGTTAAAATTTCATATTAGGCAACTCAATAATGAATATTTTATACTGAAAAGCATAAAACACGGAGTTTCCATTTCCTTTTTTTTACCTTATAAATTCACATCCAAATCTAAATTAGGATAAGGGGTCACGAATTTCAAATGAAAGGTCGTGCTAATAGTCCATAATAACTACGCCAGCTTCGGACCGACAGGATATAGAGTGATTTGAGTTCGTAGGCACTAAATTGGCCATAATTTATTCTTGTCGCCTTTATCACGTATTTCTGTCTTAATTGAGACATTTGCACAGTAATAACCTACTGTTATAATAAATAAAGGGTAGTAATGCGGTGGAGTTTTTCGTGTCGGTGGAAACTTTTAGTTTATGTAACGTGAAATTTATATATGGGTTGCATGATGTGTTGTGTAATGTTTCATTGTATTTGTTAAGTATTTTACTAGAAAGTAGATGATTATAACAAAAAAAATCACTTATTTTGATTGAAAATCCAAGTGCCAAGGGCCAAGTGCTAGTTATACTCGCACATGAAGGGTTCCGTTCCTATATTCCCCTTAATTATTACATTTATTTTACTCTATTTTTTAGTATTTGTTATCGTAGCGGCATACGGCGACAAAAATATATAATCTTTAAAAAGGACAAGTGCCTAACTATCATGGTTCATGAGATATCGTCTGGTGATAGATGGACAGCGGATTCGTAGCAATAAAGTTCAATTTTACCCTTTGGGTAAGGAACCCAAAAAAAACCGTTCAGTGCTGGTTTGTACTCTTAAAAATCAAATTTATAGACATTAATTATTTACGTGGGGAACAAAAGTTCGCATTAATATATTTTAATTAAAATATACCTAATATTTCTCATAAAATTAATATTTTTATATTGTTAGTTAAACGTACATATATGTAGCGTTATAATTTATTAAAAATTAAATTAAATTAGCTTCACGCTGTATCCCGCACACAGCAGTGTAGGCAGAGGGAACCTAGTGTTAAGACACTCCGTTCCCCACTTTCTGCCGAATTCTGGAGGCATTGCGTGTTGAGTGGCAGAACTCAACGCCGCGCTTAACCTCGACACCAGAGCGAAGAAATGGAAATATAAATTTAAGTAAATATTTCATCTCCTCGAGTGGGGATCGAACCCACAACCAGTCGGTTTTGCAGTCACACCTCGTGCCGCTGCGGCACGACCGGCCTCATAATTCGCGTTATAATTTCATAGATAAATATTAGAAACAAACATGCAGTAATTGTAAATATTGTGCTATCACTAAATACAATAACGTAAATACAATAGTATTTGAAACTAACGTTCAGCTGATATGGCTACATTCCGAAAATGTATAGATAAGAATGCCTTTCCACTATCAGCAATTGGCACCATTTTGAACAATAACTTCACTTACAACACTTATTGTTAGATGAAATTGGAAGTTAAGAATAATATTTCCAATTTCTATATAGTAATTAGTAAATTTTAAGTAAAAAACCGGATATCGTGTGTTTAACCTTAGTTTGTATAACTTTTTCTATCTATGTTTTAATTTTCTCAGTTTTACGTGTATAGCAGGAGGCATTGCGTGTTGAGTGGTGGAACTCACAACCGAAACTCCTGAGCGAGAAAAATCAAAATATTTAATATTTCATTTCCTAGAATGGTAATCAAACTTGCAACCTACTACAGGTTTTCTTATATAACAAATTATAATATTTTTAAGATATATTTTAAATTATATTTTTAAGATATATTTTATAATTATTTGAAGTATCTCTAACATTTTTTTGCTGACTGATTAAGATACCAGAAATAAATTATAAGCTGAAAGCTATTTAACATAAAAGAGATTAACTACTCTAAAGGCTGATTTTTGTTTCAACGGTTCTTTTGAGATAATTAATAAATACACAAATGTATCTATTATACATCCACACAACAAATATACATATAATGGTGCAAATAAATATGCATATTAAATCAAATCAAAACAGCTTTATGCTGTATCCTGTATATACTAGAGTAGGCAGAGGGAACCTAGTATTAAGACACTCCGTTCTCGACTTTCCTTTCGAGGCATTGTTGAGCAACAGAACTCAAACGCCGGGTTTTTTGACTGAGGCTGGTGCTAGATTAAGGAAAGGATATATTATATTAATAAATAATAATTCATTCACTCGAGTGGGGATGGAACCCGCAACCATCGAGTTACAGTCACACTCTCACGCCCCTGCGCCACAACGACCTCTAATAATCACACCGTAAACATATAAATAAAATATATCGAATAGATTTCTCTATATCGATCTGTACATTCGTATACGTTACAAAAACAACGTAGCTGGCTACGGTACTGCAGTTTATCCGAGATCGTAGCACAATCTCAAGAGCCAATTCGGAGCATCGTCAAGCCATAATGGGTGCGGACAAATGGCTCTATTTATCGTAAAATGGACACTTAAAACTGTAATACATCGTTATAAAGAACACGCTGTAAATTTTGTTGTATTCGAGCTTTAGGAGATGTTTTATTTGTGTTTGTTTATATGTTTGTTTATTTGTTAGTGTAAGAATACACTAGTAAACAGGAGGTTTTGTGTCAGAAGTCGGTTTTAGTTTTTTACATTTTTTTTATTTAAATAATCTTCACGCAATATCCCGCACACGACCCTGTCGTGGTGGCAGAGGGAACCTAGTGCTTAGACACTTCTTTCCCCAATTTCCGCTGGATTCTGGAGGCATTTTGTGTTGAATGGCGGAACTCAACGCAGCGCTTTGAAGAATATAAATTTAAATAAATATTTCATTTCTTCGTATGGGAATCGAACTCACAACCTGTCACTTTTATAGACTGGCTGGCCTCAATAGTTTTATTAAGTCAATGAGGCCACCTTGGATATAGCGAAAATTGTTGGACATTATGGACATATAATAATAATTTTAAAATTTTATAACATTAATATTACATCAAATTTACTTCTAAATGTTGTTGTTAACATTTAGAAAAAAAGTACAATTCGTAAATCTCTCCAGTATGCTTCAAGCACCGATAACACATAGTAAGGATTTGCATTAAACATTAAAATGTCACTGTATGGCGCCTGCAATATTATAAACGGGCGCGCGGGATCAACAATTTTCAATTATTCCACAGCCTTTAAGAGTAGCAGGTGTTTTTTTGTTTTTTTGAGTCATCTCGAGAGTGGATTATTTTCTAAAGGTTACTAACTATAGGTATTTATGTATATTGCTGTAAATATGTTGGTTTTTTAACATCAGTCGTGGTTAGAACGGTTATTTTTATAGTCCATATGAAATATTTTAATAATTTGTATTATCGATATATTTTTTATAGCTTCACGCTGTAGCAGGATTCGCAAAGGGATTTGATGAGAGCAAGAAAATAAAAATATTAAATATTTCCTACCCTCGAGTGGGACTCGAACTCACAACCTTTTGTGTGTACAGTCATACGGTTGTGCCTGTGCGCCACGACGGCCTCAATTTAATTACATATTTTTAATAGTAATAAAAAAGTATATTTATAACCGTCCTCAAATAAATGCTTACTCTTATAAGTACTGTAATAAAAATAATATTTCTTAATATAATAATAGAGCTCGTAACAATAAATATATTATGCCAGTATATAATTAAGTAGTTAGTTAATAATAAGGTAATTAACTGGAGTACGTTCTAACTATGGAGAGAAAACATTTTTCACAAACAGGTCACGCCCCGTCGTAATCAAGTGAGGTGTTTGTCACCCTAACAGCTATAGGATCTCATTCGATAAGAAGAGAATATACTGTTTCGGTACACTCAAGAACAAAAGTGTTACAAAAATAAAAACCTAAAACCAAAATTGTGCCAAACAACGTTCAAAGCATTATTGGCTGCTTTTCAACTTCATAAAATTTTATTAGAACGTGTAGAAGATTCTTTTGTTGCTGGCTGTACCTAAATTTCTTTAGGCGTATGGTCTAGCCAAATGGTTACTTAACAATTTATAGTGGCTTTGTGCTGGAAGAAAATGTACTGGAAATACCTGCACGGGCAAAAATTTTAAGACTTGTACTAGTGCTCGCCAAATGAAATTGCTTTTAAAGATTTCATACGAAGCTTTATAGGTCAGGTTGGAATAAAGATTAGATTTTTAGCTTGACAGAAGTAGAACAATGTAAATATATAAAATATACGCTAAAATTCCATTTCCACATACAATGTTGTATAAATTGAATAGTTTTAGATTTTGAAATTTATAAAGACTATATGTACGAAACTATGAAATGCTTGTGGAAATTAAAACAAATCCGCTCTATATGAACTGTAAAATAATTTATTAAGACAGCTTCCAAATTTTCCAGTTTCAACACAGAATGCAATAGCATAGCAGTGGTTTATGGTTATTAAAAATTGAAACAGAATTCGCGCTACGAAAATCTCATCGTACATTTACGGAATGCAAACGAAACCGCACACAGAAAAATCCAACAAAATCTTATTTTCCAAATTGTATTTGAAATATCCAAAACGTGAGATGAAAGCGAGCTGTCCGAATCTAGATAATGCAAATATGTACGGCTGGTACTTCAAAGAGATGTATAGCTTAAATAATGGCATGGAAATTTGATGTTAAAATTATTAAGGAAATAAGACTCACAATTGCTTGCATTTTTTTCAAATTACAGTCTTTACTTTGGTATCGTTGTCATTGATGCGTTTACCAAATGCTCTGATCCACGTGAGTTTTGGATAGCATTCCGCTTTATTAAATACCTGGTAATCTGTACGTACAGTTTTTACACTATGTTGCATGCCTTAGCTATAGTTTGCGATCGGTAAGATTTATTAATAAAATCAAATCAAATCGGCTTCACGCTGTATCCCGTGCACAGCGGGGTAGGCAGAGGGAACCTAGTGTTAAGACACTCCGTTCCCCACTTTCTACCGAATTCTGGAGATCCAATCTCTAGATTGGATAGATATATGGAACAATCGAAGATTGACGTTGGAGATAGGTTATTAATATTGGGCGTAAGATTTATTGATTTTCCGAATGTTTAGTATTTACTTTTTCGATAGTAAATGTTGTTTGTTATGGCTTTAAGAAATACTGCAATTTAACTAAATGCTTAAAAATATATCGAATTTTCATTTTTCAAATATACATAACCCCAAATCTGCTGTCCACACAAAAAATATATAAATATAGTATCTATAATTGTTCACGTCTGTTTTTCTTGTAACGAATTTCAAATTTACGACATAACGTTACTAACGTGAGATGTACAAGTTGTAAGTCTGAAATTCATAAAATTTTGACATTAAAACAGAAAGCCAACCTCTACGTACTCGTTTGTGCCTCAAAGATTTTTGTAATGGTTATATCTTTTTTCCTTGACTTTAAGCATTTGCCTTAAATTCTGACGAATAAAGAGCGGCGTGAATACTGCATTCTCCTGTCCTGTCCTGCTGTGTAGCAAAATTTTTCTGGACATTATATAATAATATATCTTAAAAGTTAATTTCTAAATGTTAGCAACAAACCTCAGCACAATTCGCAAATCCCTCCAGCTTCTAGCAACATTAACACATAGTAAGGATTTGCATTAAACATTAAAATGTCACTGTATGGCGCCTGCAATATTATTAACGGGCGTGCGGGATCAACCATTTTCAATTATAAGAATACATACATACATCAGCTTCACGCTGTATCCCGCACACAGCAGGGTAGGCAGAGGGAACCTAGTGATAAGGCACTCCGTTCCCCACTTTCTGCCGAATTCTGGAGGCATTGCGTGTTGAGTGGCAGAACCCAACGCCGCGTTTAACCTCGACACCAGAGCAAAGAAATGGAAATTAAAATTTAAGTAAATATTTCATCTCCTCGAGTGGGGATCGAACTCACAACCAGTCGGTTTTACAGTCACACCTCGTGCCGCTGCGTATAAAAATATATTTATAATAAACTATATTCGAATAAAAAAATATAAAAATAAGCATAAAATTGATTGCACAAATATGACAGAACTGGTAGTTATACACAAAATTCAAAAATTCATAGATTATACCAATTGAATTAATACTTTAGTTTTCCCTCATCACATTCAAAGGGAAAAATAAAATTAATTTAAATATTAAATTTGTATACTTTATCTGAAATTGTGATGAAATGTATATGACTTTTGAATTTAAGCCGGGCACAATAAGGGTAATCGGTCCGTGTCAGTGCACAAAAGCAATATCGCCAATGAAAACTATTCGTTAAGCAGCCTTTATAAAAGTATTGGAAATATTGGCAAACATTTTTATGTGATTTGGTAACATAGTGTATTGTTTTAAAGTATTATGAAATGTGACACTGTTAATGTATTTTTTTATTACTTATTTTCTGGTTATTTTGCTGTTGGCTTCCCGCTGTATCCTGCATAGAGCAGGGTAGGCAGAGGGAACCTAGTGTTAAGACACTCCGTTTCCCACTTTCCGCCGAGTTCTGGAGGCATTGTGTGTTGAGAAGCAAAACTTAACGCCGCGCTTTGCCTCGACACCAAAGCTACGAAATGATAATATAAATGTAAATAAATATTTTTAAACATTTTTAAAGTGTTATTCCACACTTAGGAAAGAAAAATACTTAATTAGAAAACGTATAAAAATTTGAACGCACCGGTACTCGAACCCAGGTCGGTTTCCAGGAGGCGCGGGTTCGAGTCCCGCTACGTTCAAATTTTTATACGTTTTCTAAATAAGTATGTAAATAAATATTTCATCTCCTAGAGTGGGAATCGAACCCACAACCAGTCAAATTTTCAGTCACACGTTGTGCCCCTGCACCACGACTGGCCTCACTGGTTATTTTTACCGTACAATCTTTTTCGTGTGTTCTGTAACACGTTCGGAACGCCATAATCAAAGAACAATCAAAATAAAAAAGCTTTCAATAACGTTCTGATTTATTAGGGATATACCTAATAAATAATTGATGTAATGCGGTCATGACTAGGAGTATCTAGTCAATATTGACATTATACAGTAGAGGGAACCTAGTATTAAGACATTCTGCTTCCAATTTTGCGCCGAATTCTGGACGCATTGCGAATTAAGTGGTGGAATTTAAGGCAGCGTCTTTACCTCGATGCCAGAACAAAGAAATGAAAATATTAAAAATTTTATTTCCTCAAGTGGGTCGAACCCACAACCTGTCGCGTTTACAGCCATATTTTCGGACCCTGCGTCACAACTGGCCACATAATAGGAATTGTTTTAAAAAGAAAATAAGATCGTATTGGCTCCCACTACGTATATAACCATATATAATAACAAATATTTTCTTAGTTTTAATTTCTATATATAATACATCTTCACGCTGTATTCCACAAACAGCAGGGTAGGCAGAAGGAACCTAGTATCATAAGAAAATACTATAATTTCCAGAGACGACAATTTCAATTTCAAATTGGATTCTTTCATAGTAGGCAAAGATTTATTGAATATCTTAGAGCTAAAATACTTTAAGTTTACAAGCTCAAGTATTTTGTAACTTATAAGATATTTAATTAAAACTTGTCAGTTCTGTTCGAAAGTTATGTGAGGAAATGTGTAGTTTGCATAATGTTATGTATTTTATCTTAGTAAATTTAATTTTACATAACGCTAGCTGAAACTTTGTTCATTTTTAAAGCAAGCAAATTTGAAATTTGGTTGTTATTTTTTAGAAAAATATGTAGTTACTAGTTAGGCAACGACAGCTATGTATGTATGGGATCTGCAATTATTGCCCTTTTTATCCTTGAAATCTTTAAATCCGATATGATTGTCACGAAGGTTGTCATTGCACGAAGGTAATTTTGGAAATGTGAATAATAATCATAATCAATCTGCTTCACGCTGTATCCCGCATACGTCAGGGAGACAGAGGGAAAATAGTGTTAAGACACTTTATTCTACAATTGCCGAATTGCCGATTTTTTCAAGACATTGCAACGTCAGGCTTTTTGCCTGAAATGTATTTATTTAAATATTTATGTAAGAATTTGACCTCACGACAAGTTTCCAACTAACTCAAAGATTAAACTGGATTCACTCTTGAAGACTGACTCATCGTAATATAATTATTATTTTTAATATAAAATAATTCAATATTTCTTATATTATATAAGAGGCACTAAGCTCTTTTTATTTAGCTTTACGCTGTAGCCTGCACATAGCAGGGTACTGCTTACCCTGCTTACGTAGGAAATTAATGTTACCCTCCGATTTGTTAAGATACTTCCATTCCCCACTTTCTGCCGAATTGTGGTACCATTGCGTGTTTAGTACCGGAACTCAGCGCCGCTTACGCTTTGGATCGTCCACTTCCAATCCAATTTACTCCTCTCTATCTCTAATCTCTTTATAAATAATATCGACGTTATGGCGATTTTAATTAAAGATAAAAGAGTGAAAGCGAAAGTGAGCGAGGCCAGTCGTGGTGCAGGGGCACAAAGCGGCGTTGAGTTCTACCACTCAACACGTAATGCCTTCAGAATTCGGCAGAAAGTGCAGAACGGAGTGTTTTAACACTAGGTTCCCTCTGCCTACCCTGCTGTGTGCGGGATACAGCGTGAAGCTGATTTTTTTATTTTATATAAGAGTGAAAAAGGGGAATAATTTTGAAACAAACAAGCTATTATTAGTTACTGGCGTGTATAGCTCAGCATTATACCAGTCTGTAGCTCTGCAATACATGCATTACAATTTTGACGTAGCATTGGACAAAGTTACTTACCATAAATCACGGTTTATGGGTCTGTAAGTTTATTATATCTTACTTAGCTTAGTTAGCGACTTCAGACCGTCGCGTTCGTGGAATAAACTCTTGTTAGTGTGAAAATTATTGTGAAACCAAATGTATAAAATCTATATTATTTTTCTTTTTTTTTGTTGGCAACATATGCAAAATTATCACCAGAATTATCACCAGACGGTGACTAAAAGGATTCTCTTATCATTTAATTCTGCTACCATTTATCTGAAGATGTCGCATATGTTTTACAAAATTAATATAATTTGTTAAGCCTATGTTTACTACTAGAGGCCGCCCGGCTATGCCCGCTTGAAGTATATAAATATTTATTTTACTTAATTTAGCTTCACGCTTAACCCTAGCGGCGTAGTCAGAGAGAACAGAGCGCCAAACGCTACAGTCTCTACGCATACCTCTTTTGCCTCGTCCACTCTCATCAATCTCTTCACACGTGTCCTGCCGGAGGTGTTCTTGCTTTTTACGTGACCTTCCTGCAGTATCTTTGATATTGTGTTTTCGAAGGTCAAGCGAGGTCTCCTCTTATTTCTCTTACCGCTCACTTTTCCATCATGAATCTTTTTTGCTATTCTTTTGTCACTCATTAGTTCGACGTGTCCAAAATATATATAATGTTCTTTAAGTATATTTAAGGAAAATTGGTAAATTATTTTAAACTTATTAAATCTATTTGAAACTTTTCAGATACCCTACCCTACTGTATTCAGAGTGAAGCTTTATATACTTTGTGCATTAGAACGTCATAGGATTAACGTGTAGCTTCTACATGTGCTTCTATAAACTAGAACCTATAAAATTAGGAATTTTCCAAATAAAAAATAAATATTGAATAGAAAAACTTTGATTCAATTAAATTATATGTACTTTTGTGAGCTCAGCGTCATACAAATCCGAAGTAAAAGTCACGAGTGGCCAATAAATAACAAATCAGTCACAAGCATAATGGAACCATTGCTCAGTGCCATGAAGTTAAACTTGGCTGTAGTTCAAACTAAGTTCCTGGTGGACTGGTGGCGTAATTCTGTATAGCGGGTAGTAGTAACTCATTTGAATGAATATAATTAATTTTGTATATTATATAAGATAAGTTGAGAATCCTGGTATATTTTATTAGGAAAAAGACGTCAAAAATGCTCGTTTTTACTTATTTACAAAACGTATAAAAATTTTAATGTAGCGGGAGTCGAACCCGCGCCTCTTGGAAACCGACCAGAGGCGCGGGTTCAAGTCCCGCTACGTTCAAATTTTTATACGTTTTCTAAATAAGTATTTTTCTTTCCTAAGTGTGGAATAACACTTTTAAAAATTTTAAAAATATACATTTTTTTAATTTTACACTGTCTCCCGCACACAGCAGGGTGGGTATGCATAGGAAACCTAGTGTTAGGACACTCCTCACTTTCTGCCTAATTCTGGAGGCATTGGTGTTAAGCGCGGAACTCATTTTGCCTAGACATCAGAGCGAATAAATGAAAACAATAAATATTTAATTTTCCTTGAGTGGGAATCGAACAAACAACCTGTCGGGCTTACAATCACACGCTTGCGCCATTGCCCCACGCCTGGCCTCATGAGAAATGAAATATTCAACCAAATATTGAAGCTGCGCTATATTCTGCAGAAAATGAAAATTGTTTCGATGGAAAGAGTTGAAAAATTCGATACGGACATAACAATGTCGTCGAAAACGGGCAAATTGGAATCAATTGATATGCAAATAAACTAATGAATGTTGACACCGCTACACCATTTTCGATAAAATTATAATTGGGGTTATTGTTATTCGATGGGATTTTCATATAAATTGCAAATTTCTTTAGGAATATTTTCGTATATTTTAACAAAAATCAATATAGTTTTTGCTATATGCGCGCTAAAGCTGCCACCTACGGGATTTTTTGATATCTAATATGCATTTAAAAGTATAAGAAAATATTTTATTTTGAAGCAATAAATGAGATTTCGTTAAACTATCCTTTTTTATATTGTAATATGCTTTGCCAAAATACATATTTTATAGAAAATATTGTTTTTGATTGGGTATTTTTAACATCATGGTCGTGCAGTAGAATGGCGTATGTCTGTAAATAGACTTTAGGTGTTGATCTGTACATGTGCTATTGATTTTTTGAAAGAGAGAAGCTTTGATGAGACAAATTGAGGCGTTGAGTACCACCACTCAAAACGAATACCTTCAATTCGGTTGTAAAACTGACAACGGAGAGTCTTAATATTCTTCGTCTCGGCTCTTTCAGTGTCTTGCTATATGCAAGACACCGCGTGGAGTTAAAACACCCGCCATTTACATGTCACAAATGTGCGACGACGATATAATTTATAATTTTCTTACTCTGAGAATGTCAGATAATAAAGTTTGATATTTTATTGGAAGTAAACACGCTAAAAAAATATAAACATTACAAAAATATAATAATTAATCATTTACTTTAGAATACATTACGCATTGAGCTACTAAAAATAAATTATCTTCTTATTACTATAAGAAGATAATTTATTTTTATTTATGTTAATTAAGTTCTAAAAAAGTGATTTTACATAAAACTAATGCTAAACTTACTAAAAAATACTGTAGAAAATAACTTCGAAACATCTTTAAATAATCTCAATCAAAATGTCCTCTCTTTTTACAGCGATATCTCGTAAAGGTCAAAGACGTGGGTCGCGTACGTAGTCTTTACGATGTAGACTGTAGCTTCCAAGCTACGATTCATTTATTTTCCTTTCTCACTCTTGCATATATTCATATTTATTTTACTCGCGCCAGACGTGGTTATGTAGAAATTATATAAATATGTATGCATTCTCTCAAAGCTTTTTGAAAGCTTTTTAAAATGTTATATATCTAATCCAAAATCTACGTAAATATTAAATGTACATTTAATTTTGTATTTAAGTATATATTTTTTCTTTTTCAGCTTCACACAGTATGGTAGGTAGAGGGAACCTAGTGTTAAGACACTCCGTTGCCCATTTTCCGCCGAATTCTGTACAATAAATATTTCCCTATCTTCGGTTCTATTAACTTTTGTTTAGCTTACGCTGTGTCAGGGTAGGTAGAGCAAAACTAGTGTTAAGACACTACATTCTGTTCTCTAATCATAACCTATCGCGCTTACAATCGCACACTTGAAACCCTCTACAAATGCCATGAAAAAATGAATAAAATTTAAATATACAATTTCAAATAATAATACATTGTAAGAAATCGTCATCATCGTTGCTAACATTGTATAAGAAAAAGAATTATTTGAATCAAAATGTACTTTAAGTTATATGATATTACAAAATTTTACGATTCACTTGTGAAGAAAGACTGAGTGCGCTGACCTTACCTCGCTACGTCTTCAAGATGTAAAATGTCGCTTCTCAAGTCCGCAATTTATTTTTGCATCTACGTGAGGGTCGGACGGCATCTGAAAGCTGCAGTCTATAATCTAGGATCGATTCCTTAATGTTGTGTTTTAGAAATACATTATATTTTTTTTAACTATGTTGAGAATTGAGAAATTTATTGTTCAAATAAATATTACTGAATTCGTTAACTCTACTGTTAATTTAACAAATATTGTGTTGGCGTTTTGTTTGTTTTTAATACTAGAATTTTATTTAAAAGAACCGTGCGTGTATTTATTTAAATTAAGTAGGAACTATATAATTATAAAGTAAGCGCTACAACATTATAATCATCAAGGAAATGATTTAATTTTTTTGTTCGTTGACCAAACATTAGTAAAAATTAGAATTTTACAAGCCACATATTTAAAAAAAAAATGAACGCAATAGTCAATTTATTTGTCAAAAGCACTTAAAAAAAAATATAGAAATAAAAGCTCCTATTAATTAACCAACCAAAAACTTTTTCAATAACCATACCCAAAAAAAAAACAACCACAATATTTCAATTAAAAATATATTTAAAACTACCCTCTAATCCAGACAATACAAAAAAAAATAAAAAAAAATCTATCCTTGAATAATTTAACAGTTGAATGACGATGAAGGGCCCTCCTCGTTCTAACCCTGGAATGCATGAAAATGACGTCATTGGTTGAATGCGCACCCTAGCTCTCGTCTAGGCGTAACTTGCCAAGAGCACTTGCCAGACTATACGCTTTTAAAAACTACCCACTATATTAACCAACTAGCTTTCACTATCGTCTTCATAAGAATAATTACATATTTAACAAGTACTTCACTAAGTTGACTGGGGAAAATTATATTTTTTTATTTCATATAAATTTTTCCCTTTCATTTTTCTTTTGGAATGCCATTCTGGTTATTAATTTTGCTCTTATAAAATTAAATTTATATTTTTTCTTTTTGATGTTGCGCTCGGATGATGTAGTTTTTAATTGGGAAATACTTGTTGAATATTGAATAAAATATATTTGAAGTATTAAGTCAATTTAGTTATTATATGTTTTTTTTTTAATTCAATATAGGTACTCAGTATTTGAGAGTTTCTATTGTTCCAGCTTTGCTAGATTTTAATTTAGCACATGACACAAACGTATGATATAAAGTTGAAAATAAAGAAACTGGGTCCCTTGTCTATCTGTACATAGTGCCGCCATATTTTAGAAAAGGGCGGGAACTCTTTGACGAAACAATGCTTTTTGAAATCAACATGGCGTCGTTTGAAAACTAGATGTTTGAGTGGCGTTCCTTAATTTTTAGGATAGTGAGAAAATGTAAAAGAACAGGGATTCTTAAGTACATACTAAGTAAGTTTAATAATTCACAATAAACAATTATTACAAAAATATTATATAATTTTTATAGATAAAACATATTAATTGTTTTTATATTAATATAGCAAAATTTTGTTAAATTTTTATACTATATTGATCAATGTGATTCGATTCCCATCGATCATAATCTAAGAATTACAACCCATCAAAAAGTTAAAGTGAAAATGTTGTTGTAGGACGTTCTGTAGTAATTTTACTAAAATAGAATGTATATAATATTTATTATACCTATCCTAGAATGTCATATTATTATTTAATACAGCTTTTATCATAGAGGTCGTCGTTTCATTTCTTCGTTATGGTAACAAAGCAAAAAGCGTGGCGTTGAGTTCTAGCCTCGAAAATTTGGCGGAAAGTGGAAAACGGAGTGACTCAATAATATTTTCCCTCCTATATCCGGGATAACGTAGAGCGTATTACAAAGGGTATTTTTAAAATTCAGAAAGCTCAGGAATAATGGCCAGAAAACGAAAAATTTGCTCATGAGCGTAAACACTAAGTAACATCAAAATCTAAAACAAGAAGATAAACAAATATCGCTATTAAAATAAACGACAAAACATAACTAAATCAAAGAAAACAAAAAGAAACCATCATTAAAAAAGAAACAACAAAATAGTATTAAACAAAAAAAACTCGCATAAACTCATTTAATTATTTCCTCCATTCACATGAGTACTAAATTGCACCTAAAACGTACCCACAATCGTACTTCATACAACACCCAAAAAAAAAAAATCATCACCACAAGCCTTCCACTGAATACAACCGAGATTGCATGGAAAGAGAAGTGAAAAAGCGATAAAAAAACATGATACTTGATTCGAGACAGACGGCTCTTCAGACAATGGCAGCACTTTGTTTATACCCATACACCTTACACATTCACATAAATATGATGATAATGAGTATATGAGATCGATATAATGAATTAAAATATCTTCTTTGTTACCAATGTGCTATTTTTTATTATGAAGACACAATTTGTTTGTGTTAAATAAAAATCAGCTTCACGCTGTATCCCGCACACAGCAGTGTAGGCAGAGGGAACCTAGTGTTAAGACATTCCGTTCCCCACTTTCTGCTGAATTCTGGAGGCATTGCGTGTTGAATGGTAGAAATGGAAATATAAATTTATATAAATATTTCATCTTTACTTAAACGTTCATGCTAGTGGTTAATTAAAAAAAACAACAAAATATATTTCACAATATTACCAAACATAGTAAGGTATTATTAAAGGTATTACATAATAAGTATATTATTTTTTGATCATGATCACGCTGTATCGCATGTAGCAGGGCGGGAGGGAGCCTAGTGTTAAAACACTCCGCTCCCTAATTTCCGCCGAATTCTGGAAGCGCTGATTGCTAAGTGGCGGAACTCCTTGAAATTCCGAATTTTTTTTTTAAATATTACATTTTCACGAGTGGAATCGAATCCACATGTCACGTTTACAATAATAGGTACGCTTGTGCCCCGGCGCCATGACTGGCCTCAAGTTTATTATTAGATTCAAATTCAAATTCAAATAATTTTATTCAAAATAAGAAGTTACATGCTTCATTTTTTGAACGTCAAATTTACCACCAGTTCACTAAAATTAATGCCTCAGACCTGAGAAGAACCGGCGCAAGAAACTCAGCGGGACCTATTTTTTAAAATCAATTTTAAACAAATACATATTTAATTATTTGTGACAATGATACCTTTGAAACAGACTGGAGCGAGCATTTCATTCCCAAGGCGTGTTATCATTTACAAAATCATTAATTTGGTAATAACCTTTAACACACAAACGTCTTTTCACAATTTTTTTAAATCGTGATATAGAAAATTCTCTGACGTTTTCTGGGATCCTATTGTAAAAGCGTACACATTGTCCCATAAAAGAATTACGGATTCGATGCAACCGAGTTACAGGTGCACCAAGATTATGCTTATTTCTAGTGTTAATATTATGAAAATCACCAATTTTGGTAAAATTATTAATGTTTTTCTTAACATACATAACATTTTCAAAAATATATTGCGATGCAACTGTCAATATATTAATTTCTTTAAACTTTTGCCTTAAGGAGTCTTTAGGGCCTAAGTTATAGATTGCACGAATAGCTCGCTTCTGCAGGACAAATATCGGTTGGATACCGGCTGCATTACCCCAAAGTAAAATCCCATAGGACATAATACTATGGAAGTAACTGAAGTAAACAAGTCGAGCCGTTTCTACGTCAGTTAATGATCTAATTTTTTTGACCGCGAAAGCTGCAGAGCTAAGTCTATTCGCCAATCCATCAATATGGGGTCCCCACTGTAATTTGGAGTCTATGGTGATACCGAGAAATACCGTAGAATCGACAGGATCTACGGGTTCACCATTCAAGAGTACATCGGCTTTAACAACTTTCGTGTTAGGTGTTCTAAAAATAATACATTTAGTTTTTTTACTATTCAATAGTAAGTTATTAACACTGAACCAATGTACTACTTTCGAGAGAGCATTGTTTACATCGTCATATACGATTTGTCGTCTTTTTATTTTGAAAATCAATGAGGTGTCATCAGCAAACAATACTATCTCATGATCCTTTTCAACTAGATATGGTAAATCATTAATATATACTAAAAAGAGAAAAGGACCAAGAATAGACCCTTGTGGGACCCCCATGCCGATTACCGAACCAGGAGATTTCTTGCCATTCACATCAATCCTCTGAACTCTGTCAGCTAAATAAGAGGTCAGAAGATTGAGTGCATGTCCTCTTATGCCGTAGTAGTGTAGCTTCATGACCAATGTTGAATGCTGTACACAATCAAAGGCTTTGGACAAATCACAAAACATGCCAAGAGCATCCTGCGATCCCTCCCAAGCCTCATAAATATTCTTTATAAGACCTATACCAGCATCTGTAGTTGAACGACCTTTAGTAAAACCATACTGTTTATTGTGCATGAGATTGTGTGAATCAAAATGCAGTAATATTTGATTTAGGATATTTTTTTCAAAAATCTTACTGAACGAGGGTAGTATAGAAACAGGTCGAAAATTATTAGGATCAGATGTACTACCCGATTTAAATATAGGTATGACTTTACTAAATTAGTATAATATAATATATATATATATGTAATTTGCTGAATGCAATGCACGAATTTTACTTGTTTTTATTAAATCTTACTTCTAGGTATAATAGAATGAATGACCTGAAAGAAGAAAATAAAACAAAAAAAAAAACAAATTTTATTTTAAGTAGATGAGTATTTCAAAATTAAAGCTAGAATTTTTCCCACATGTTCTGAATTTTAGTTGAATTCTAAATAAAACGCCAACTTACCGAATTTTTTGTGGAATAAAGCAAACGGCGTGAATAATACGATTTCTCAAACAATGAATAAGGCTTCTCATTTATCTTTGTACGGTGAAAAGAAAAATTTTACTCTTCATGACGTTTTCGTCAAAGTAATGTTCTAACTTCAAGTTTGATGTAGTTTTTATTTGTCTCTTTTGTCACGTACATTTATTTATATTTCTATGGAGTGAACACAATTTAAAATTAATAAGATATAAAAAAATACTAATTATTTATAGATTTTACAATTTAATATATTATATTAAGGCCAGTCGTGGCGCAGCGGCACAAAGTGTGACTGTAAAACTGACTAGTTGTGGGTTCAATCACCACTCGAGGAAATTAAATATTTACTTAAATTTATATTTCCATTTCTTCGTTCTGGTGTCGAGGCAAAGTGCGGCGTTGAGTTCTGCCACTCAACACGCAATACCTCCAGAATGCCAGAATGCCTCCAGAACCTAGTGTACTAGGTTCCCTCTGCCTACCCTGCTGTGTGCGGGATACAGCGTGAAGCTTATTTATTTTAATCTATTATATAAAAATATTAACATCAATTAATATGTTGATTCGATTCCTTCTCGGGGAACGATTATATTATTTTATTTTCCTCGCTCTGGTAAACAAAGCGCAGTGTTAAAGTCAAGGGTATGAAAATAATGGCCTAAGCCTGAATGCGAGTAAGACAAAGGTTCTGGTATTTGAAAGAAATTAAGAAAGGAATGCATGATAAGTAGAAATGGTAAGATATTAAACCAAATGCATGAAGTAGTATATTTGGGAAGTATGTTCAGTAGAGACGAAAGATACGAGATGGATGCAGAAACGCGTATTGCTGCAGGTAACAGGGTTAATGGTGTCTTAGCCGCATTGATGGGGCGGCGAAGCTCATGCTCATGCACATGATATGTGGAATCAGCCTAGCTGATGCAGGATCACGATGAGAATGAAGAAGAACGTGCTCAGTTGGTTTGGGCACGTGGAACTGTTGATGAAAGAATGGCAAAAAACATTTATGAAGGAAAATTGACCGATAAGAGAAGTAGAGGGAGACTCCGATTGACTGCAGGGATACAGTGTGAAGCTAGTACAGTTTATCAAATAATTTTACTAGAAGCTTGTGGTACCATAGTGGGTTTTTTTAAATATACATTTCCATTTTTTTATCTATATTCAGTAAGTAACACTTGAACGAACTATCAAATAATACGAAAAGTTAAGTAAATTAGATGAAATTTCAATCATACATTAATTCAATAGGATCAAGTCTCTTTGCCGAGTACGTTGTGTAAATATAATTACTGAAAACTGTTATTGTTGATATTCTAACATTAATTGAATTGGTGGTAAAGTTTATTCAGACGAGGTTAGTGAGGGCAATGGGGTCTTGAGTAAACAATGTTGGTGTTGTTAAGGGTTTAGTTAGTTTAACATTTTGATGGTAAATTTTTGGAATAATAAAAATTTCTTTATTATTTTCTAATTATGACGTGAACGTTTGATTAGCCAATGTTGTCACTTGATTTTTTTTTTCATATTTATATTTTTAGGCTTCCTTACATCAAAAGGTGATATTATAAGGGTTACGATTTTCGTAATCCTTATAGAATCATTTGTTGTCCATCTGTCAATCCGATTTATTTTGAGACGCGTGAAGGTATCAAGTCGAAATTAATATTAAAAAAAATTGATAAGTATAATTTAAAGTTATTTCATAGAAAAAAGAAAACAAATGTTTATTTATATTTAAATAAACATAAATAAACATTTGATTTCTTGTGTTTGTTAATATGCTCTCTCTTTGCATTTCATACGAAATGAGTGCAAGCTTAAGTTTATTCCTATAGAGGTCTACCATCCTGAAATTGGTACGGTAGCTCCAGTGGACGAGTTCGACTCACATACAATCAGTTTTTGTTATTTCAAATCAAAAATATAATAATAAATTGACATTGTTAAGCATTATACAAACGTAGCCTCTCGTCAGACCGAACTGATTTCGTAGTGAGGACGCTGGCCTGTCAACAGCTATCTGCTTCAGGGAAATATTTGCTGAAAGTGTTTGACTATCGAATGCAAAATGCGAATGCAGGCACAAAAATCTTCTGGAGGACGTTGATTGATTTCAACGTTGATTCTATTTCACTATTCCTAAAGAAGACTATTTGTAAATATTTTTTTAGTTGTAAGAAAAGAAATCCAGGATCGCGTACAAAATTACGTAGAAAGAATATTACTCTACTTCATATTTTCCTGCTGCAATAAAACATCGCCAAGTTTGAGTTTTTTTTAGCTTCACGCTGTATACTGCGCAAAGCAGGGTAGGCAGAGGGAACTAGGGAACCTAGAGTTACACTTTGTTCCTCGAATTTCAACCGAATTCTCAATGTCTCAAACATTGCATGTTGAGTTGGCTGAACTTCACGTCGAGAGTTTGCCTCGTTACCAGAGAGAAGAAATGAAAGTATAAAAATTTAATTTTATTGAGTGGTAATCGACCCGTTGTGGGTTCAGATTTCTGTAAAAATTTAAGTGTGAATAGCTTATATATTTTTTATATAGAAACATAATATGAAAGTTGTATAAAAATCCATGGACTACAATTAGTTTCCAGGAAGCAAATATATAAAAAGGGAAATACGATTTTTGATATACAGGTGGCGTCTGCGCTTCGGGAGCAGTATATATACACACAGCCATACAGTTTAGATGTAGGATTATTATTTTTATTTCATGATTTTTATCCTTACTGTATTACCTGTGACGCAATTACAATTAGATACCAATAATGTAAACACCTACTACTACAAAAATACTACTAAGCGTTCCCGATCTGCCACTTTCATTCCCAAAAAACATACCAGAACTAATAATGGATATTTCTAATACTAAACAACGTTCAACTTAACTTGTGTCCGTGCGCGTCATTCTTAACAAATGGCGTTTTATTTTACAACGATAATTTTATAAATTATTTGGCATGATCTGTTTTATTTTAATTATATTAAGCTTTTATAGAGTATTTAAAACTGTGCTTTAATTTGAAGTTTTTTGAAGTTCTCATCGATAATAAAGTCAAGTTATATTTTTTGATAGTTAGGTTAGTTATGTGGTTTGATAGTTAGGTTAAAATTTATCTTTACATATTTTTGACATTTTGAGAGGTAGGTGTGGAAATCTTACGGATTTTTGTCATTTCGTTTTCAGCTAAAGACCCTGCGTGCTGGGTAATCTAAAGTAAAAACTCCTTAGGTAATTATAATGATTACGCGTTTTTTTTAAATTTAAATAACAATTTAGTAGATATAACCTTATTACGACATTATATTGAAATCTATAATTTATGATAAATTTCTTATAAAATTTAATCAACTTTATTCAAAAAGAAAATATTATTCACAAAAAAATAAAATACATAGCTAATGCCATCATCGTTTTAAGTAGCTAAAAAGTTAGCTTAAAGTATATATATATATATATATATATATATATATATATATATATATATATATATATATATATATATATATATATATATATATATATATATATAAAAAAAACTAAATTCTATTCATAAGTATTAATATATAAAAGCAACAAACGCAGACGACTCAGTAAAATATATTCTTATATTACGAAATATTTCCTCCGTAAAATCATATAAAATTAACACGAATTAAATTTGAAAACCAAAAGAGAATCCGGCGGCCATGTTAATAATAATAAAACGGTAATTGCGTAAAAATTAAAACGACACGAAATATTATACAGGCAGGATTATTTTCTTTAAATTTATCGTATATATATATGGTACTGTAAAGTCGCAAAAAGCAATAGCTCTTATCCAAGTGTTTTTGAATCGCGGACGCTATAGCCTGTCAAGTGCATCTGCTTCGGAGAGATATTTGCAGACGCTGTTTAACTTGTGAAATACGAATTTTGCCGTGAATCGCAAAATCTTGAAAAATCTGATAGTTAAGATTGGTTTACGGCTTTCCGTTTCGGTAGTAAACTGTATATCTTTGATGGGTAGTACATTAGACATATATTGCAGTTAATATCCATTTAATATAGAGGGCCCAGTCGTGGCGCAGCGGCACGAAGTGTGACTGTAAAACCGACTGGTTGTGGATTCGATCCCCACTCGAGGAGATGAAATATACTTAAAATTATATTCCCATTTCTTCACTCTGGTGTCGAGGTTAAGCGCGGCGTCTGCCACTTAACACGCAATGCCTCCAGAATTCGGCAGAAAGTGGGGAACAACGGAGTGTCTTACACTAAGTTCCTGCCTACCCTGCTGTGTGCGGGATACAGCGTGAAGCCGATTTATTTGATTTAATATAGAGGGAGACGCAGGATTGATGGTTCATCTCGCGATCGTTCTTGTATGAGTCGACAAAACAAGATCAAGGATCTAGAAATCATTCGAAGATATTTGAATTCTTAACGAACGATTACCAAACGAACAGAGTAAATCTAGCAACAAACGCAGACGACTCAGTAAAAAATATTCTTATATTACGAAATATTTCCTCCGTAAAATCATATAAAATTAACACGAATTAAATTTGAAAACCAAAAGAGAATCCGGCGGCCATGTTAATAATAATAAAACGGTAATTGCGTAAAAATTAAAACGACACGAAATATTATACAGGCAGGATTATTTTCTTTAAATTTATCGTTGCGGAGGTAATCTCCGCTGTTAATTTACGAAATGAGGTTAAATGAGTATTTCTGTTCAAATATTTATTCAATGTGGAAGATGAAACGTGTGCTCGCCGCGTTTGTTGAATAATTTATGTTTTATTTCTCATAAGTAAATACTCCGGCCTCGGCCTAAATATGCAGACGGGTCCCTAGACGTTCTCTCTGATGGGTCTTATTATATTCGCGTAATTGTAGAATACGTTAAAATATAATATTTTCTTAGGCTTTCAATGTTATCATATACTTATGGATAGAATTTTTTTTTTGGATACTTTTTCCATGTAGATACGTTTTGGTTATATTGAAAGAGAAATGAGAGAGAAACGAGACAAGAAAAGAAGTGAATGAGAAACGAAAATGTATGTTTTTAATGTTTAATAATTACGAAATATACGAAAACCATAAAACGTTGTTATTCAGTGTTCTAGAGTAAACTAATATAAAAAAACACTAATATTTAAGACCAGATTGTCTATATATTAGACAGTAGACAGTAAAAGTCGGAAGAATTTTTTTTTATATCGTCAAATTATTACCTAATAAAAAAAATCCTTGACTAGTAACATCCATGAGCTCAATTACATGCTCATACAGATAGACAGGCAAATCAAAGTTTAAAGAGGTATACTTATAGAAGATTACAGTTTTTGAAACATTTGAAGTAGGTTAGACACCAGTTGTGAAGCGTGTGACTGTAAATACAACAGGTTGTGGGTTCGAATCGCATTCGAAGAAATTAAATGTTAAATATTTCTATTTCTTCGCTCTGGTGTAGAGGTAAAACCTTACAATGCCTCCAGAATTCAGCAGAAAGTGGGGAGCGGAGTATCTTAACACTACACTTATCTCTAATTATCTACATACACGTCTCCCTGCGTGAAGCTGGAAAAAAATGTAGTAGGTATCATATCATAGAAAAAAGTAATATATTATGTAGACCGAAAAATTAAAAATATAAAATTCGTAAATCGAAATGTTGCCAAATAATATTATAAAATAGGTTATTATTATAGCAGTACCTAAAGTATATACATAGCTGGTTGAAATAGTGTATTTCTTAAATTTCAATTTGATTCTGAACAAGGGTTGAGGAGAGCAGACGGTTCATAATGCCGCTCTCGACACAAGTGCCGGACCGCGGTTACTTCGACAGCTTAACATTTAAACGTGTGGTCTAATTTATAAGCGAGTTTAGTATTTTTATTTTCTCTACTCATTATTGAGAAGAGAAGAATGCGTAGAGGCCAGTCGTGGAGCAGGGGCACAAAATATGACTGTAAACGCGACAGGTTCTAGCGATTTCCACTCGAGGAAACGTAATGTTTGATATTTTAGTTTCTTCGCTTTAGTGTCGAGGCAAAGCGCGGCGTTGAGTTCCACTAGTCAACGCGCAACGCCTGGGCGCAATTCGGCGGAAAGGGGCCGTTCAAGTATTACGTAAGCACTGTAGGGGGGCGGGGGGTCTTGGGTTTGCTTATTTTTGACGTTTTCAATGAAATATTTGTAAGAGGATTGCTTATTTTTGATGACGTAGGGGAGGGGGGGGGGGGTCAATAATTGGAAAAAAACTGCTTACGTAATACTTGAACGGCCCCAAAATGGAGAACGGAGTGTCCCTCTGCCTACCCTGTCATGTGCAAGATATAGTGTGATGCTTAAACAAAATATTAAGAAAACTATAAACTATTACTAATAATATATTATTATTACAATAATTTAATGCAAAGTATGTAATTAAGTCTTTTGTGAACTGGAGAAAAATCGAAATGCTATTCCATATGATATTTATAAGCTTACAACCAAGTACGACAACTTATTTATTTTTTTTGTTTTAAACTCTATACTTATTACAAATTATAATATACACTACATTATAAAGTTTAATTTGGTACCTAACTGTTATTTATATTTTAAAATGATTCTATAAAAAAAATAAAAATTAATTTGGTATAAATACAGTGATGATCGTGACAATTTAAAAAATTGAACCAATTCCTAAGACTTATTCATTCAACCTCTTACCACAGGGCAGTGAATAAAAGGTCATTTTAAGCTCAAAATAGCCCTTAAAAAGTCGAGAACATTTTATTTGACATGCTCATTTTGGAAAAGCACAACTGAAGTAATTACTGTAAAAGAGATGTTTCGTTGAAATTTCACGATCACAAAATAAATATTTAAATTGTATAGGAAAAAATGACTACAATTCAGTATGTCAAGATTGATGATAGTAGAAGTTAAATAGGGATATAAATATCAATAAAAAAAACATTAGAATTATTATTTTTTTTAGAGCTGCGTTTAACAAAGACATTGCATTAAAAATGTCGAAAATAATTAAGCTAAACAAGCAGTTAAATTAATATAATTATTATAGACATCGATACCAACTGGAGTATATATTTTTATATTTTTCTTTAGCTTTTATTCGGTATATTTAGTAGTTATCTGTGAATATTATTTTGGCGTCGGTCCACCATTGAGCAGTTACATTTCCTATCAACATCAGCTTAGCAAACACAACACACAAGTACAAGCCTATAAAATTTGGAAGGGTTCCTCGATTTCCCTGCGATTCTAAATTTTGATTACAGTTGGCGGTAACGAAACTATCAGGGAAAGATGTTCTTTTAAAAAATTGTTCACATATAACAGAGAAGTTGATGGATATTCGTAAAAATATATAGAATGAAACCATATATATAGAGTTAATATAAGTTGTCATATACGAGTATAGTCTGCATCCTTAAAAAAAATCCTTGTTTGATATCACACTGTAGTTTATAATAAAAAAAACTAAATACAGGTTCATTTTTCAACTTTTATATTACCTATATGCACAATACATTCAAGAATTGCCTACAAATCCATCGAAATGCCTATACTTTTGAAATATTGCACACATTTTATGAAACACGAAAAACAATATCGGGTAAAAAAACTATACAACGTAAATAACCTTCCAAATTACTATAGTTTACTGGCACTATGGGGATCCATTTTCATTGTGCGAAAAAAGCATTCAATAGAGAAAATATGAAAATTGCGGAGCGTACATGGCCAATAACGGAAGACCCTTTGGTCGTTTGACCTTTTTTATTGTAATTTATATTAAGAGTTCCTCAAGGCCTTTTTGGACAAGATTAAACAAGTATGAGTATGTATGTGAAGTATGGTCTGGTGTTAATACGGGATAGCGTATGGTTGTAGCCGTTGTATCGATGTAGACAGTATTCAGGCTGTGCCTCGTAAAAGTGAACGAGCGATGGAGTTCGTCGCACTGAAGGGTCATCGAAATCTTTCCAGAGGCGACTTTAGTGCCCGAACATTTTTAATCCCTTAGTTTGGTTGTTTCGGAGAGTAGGACCAGCGGTTTAATAGCAGTCTCTTCTGGTTTTATTTTTATTTAGATATTTGTTTCGTAGCGTAAGTTTAAGTACATACATACATACATACATACATACAGCAGGGTATACAGAGGAAGTCTAGTTCCTACCTTCATCGCCAAATTCTGAAGGCATTGCGCGTCGAGTATCTATGTTATTTTTATACCAATTGATGGTTCTTAATGGTTTTTTAATGTATCATATTTTGTGATTCTATTATAAAATATATAAAAAAAAGAAAATCTTTACACAATTTAACATTTTCAGCAATAAAATTAAAACGAAATTTTAGAATTAAAAGCAAAACGTACCGAAAGCTCTCATAGAATATATCAACCGGACAATACAATTTCCTTCTAGCCTTTCCTTTCAACCTATTTTACTTCATATAAAATAATCAGACCGGAATGATTGAGGACAGTTCCAAGCGCGCTGAAATAGCCGAGCGGTAACTAAGCCTACATAGCTATCAAAATTCAATTAGTACGTGCCGGGCCCCGAGACCGATTTGTACTTCGTCCACGTCTTGAATAATCCATTACTGACATTACTGACACACAGGCTTAACTCTTCATGAGATATTAACATCTTAGATACCATTAACACGTAATCCTTCAACCCGCCCGTTCATATGCTAATGGTGACCTATTAAAACGTCACGTAATCTAGCAAGATGACATTGGAAATGGAGATAAATGCTGGACTCATTTGTTATGGAAAATTTGATGGAGACCTCTTGTTGATTTATTATTCGGCGATGGAGTTCTTCAAAGAGATTTTGGTTTAATAATAAATTGTTTAATTAAAAAGATTGTGTAAATTTTTGGTTTTAAATTCGTGACACAGTAATTGAGTGAATTTGAAATATTTATTTTACATATACACGTATTTGATTCCTTTGTAAATTATAAGTTCGCACAAATTGTGAAATTCGTATTTATTATTATTCAAATATGAACTGATCTTTAATACTGGAAGGAATCTATATAGGTTTCTAGTTCTGTGTTCACTCTGGACAAAAGTTTAAAATTTCGTTCAACAATCAGCAAGCCAATGTGCTTTCAGTTTGTACTGGGCTATTAGGTTAATATTTGGTTTGGTGTCTGGTGGTAAAAAATAGAATTGAATTTTATACCAAGAAAAATTGAATTTTATACCAAGTGAATAGACTATATAGATCTCACATTCTTTTGTCGGTGAAGTCGAGAAAGACGTATCTATTAATAAGCATTTTACTTGGCTCTCTTTTTATATTTATGTTTTTGATGGAATATCATTATTATTTGAATTTAAAGTATTAATCATGAATATTTTGTTACTTTTAAAATCGTTTCATTTTTCTATGATATTTGATAAACATTTTGTATCTATTTTTTTACTTTCTTTATAGTGTATTTATTGTTGATCAGTACTCAGTTTTTTTTCCTGAAAAAATGTATAATAGTCTACTTTGGTACCAAATATCAAATTTCTAAATCTTATTTAGAAAAAGTATAAAATTTTTAACGTAGCGGAACTCGAACCCGCACCTCCTGGAAACCGACCACGCGCTCTGATCACTGAGCCATACGATCTCGAGAACGTAAAGAAAAAGTATTTTTCTAAGTGTGGAACAACACTTTAAAAATATTAAAAAGTTTCTAAATCACCTAGAAGTCGGTTAGGATTTTGAAGAGTGAATGAGTTACAAACATGACAGTTTTTTTACTTTAATATATATATACATTACCAGCTTATGTGTTAAATTGATCGAGTTATGAAATGCTCAAAAGTAGCTTGAAATGGTTCGTGTAAAATACACATTGCGCTTTAACAGCTTTATAACTTGGCTGGACCCCCTTGTGTGTGTCTTGATATTTGTAACTGATTTATGAGAAATTGTCTTAATAAGATTTAGACAAATTTATCTATCTAATTAACATTTCATTTACGATACACGTAAAATATATTAATATTTATATTACTGGTCTATGACATTTTTGTGAAATTTACTTGCACTATAATAAAATATAACGTTTATTTAATACACCCCTAGTTTTTATTTCAAAAACCTTTCGCCTCACGGTGAATAAACTCGTAAAATATTGTCTGGATAAGTCAATGGCCGGTGGACATTTATCCACTTAATCCGATTAACAAATACTTACCGTTCCCCGCAACTACATTCTGGGATTATGCTATAAAATCACGTCAACTACCCGTCATCACTATTGATGGAACGTGAAGCTATAAATTTCAAAAATTTGGCAAAACAGATAAAATTAATTGGTTTGAAAATTTTTTTTTGGTTTATGTCAAAATTGAGGATTTCATCAATTGAATTGAACATGATATTGTTATGTTAAAATATTTCGCTTTATAATAAATGCAATAATTGATATATGTATTTGATTGTTTTATGTTTTAATATATTATTGCTGGAGGTTTTTTCATATTTTTTTAAATATTATATTTGTATGTTGGCTTATATAATCTACGTAATACTACAATTGATTGTATAATTTTTATACAATGTGTAAATATTTAACAGATATGATTATCGCTTATGATTTACATTGACTATAAAAAACAAAATATTTTTTTAGGCTTCGTTCTGTATTCAGCTGCTAACAGGGTAGAGAGAACCTGGGAACGTAGTGTCATACTCCGTTCCCATTAACACACTTCCGTTCCCTACTTTCCGCTGAATTCTGTAGACATTCATGGATTAAAGGGAGTAAATATAGCACCTAATAATGATATTAAATCAATTTCATGATTTCATAAATATGTTACTTAACACAGTAATCATATTGGCGGTTAAGAAAATTAAATAAAAAAAAAAAACAATTTTTATATAAATATGACATAAATTTCAATTAAGTGTACGAAATTGAACACCAAACGTAATTCGAATCCAAATCATAAACTCTTTCATAGTTCCATGTAAATGTCCATTATACAAAATGGAATCAGGATTCAAGTTCATTAGACCCGCATCTCGTTAGCGCATAGTCGAGTGCTTTACCAATATTGGCCTTCTGGACAATCCATAGCCGCCAACATAATTCGCATTACTATATACAGCTCAATTTTAAACGGTTGTGCTTTTGTCTCATTTTGGTTGATAATTTTACAGGAGGTTATATAGGGTGATTCGTGAAGTCTTAATATCACATACGTTTCTAGTATCTTGACTCTCGCTATACCCTGCTTGTAGGAGAGTAGGCGGAGGAATCTAGTGTTAAGACACTACGTTTCTCTGTTTTTATAGCCTTTTCAAATATTGCGTATCTAGTAGCCGAATTCAACGCTGCGCTTTGTCTTGTTACCAGAGTGACGATAATGAAAATATTAATAAATAATAATTCATTCCCTTGAGTGGGTATCGAACCCACAACCGTGACGTTAATATTTACACGCTTGTACCACTGTACAACGATGGCCTTGTATAAAGGATTTTTAATAAACAAGATTTTAATCAAATTATTATTTTATTAATTTCCTGTTTCCTTTCTTCTTGCGGGTTTAGTGGACTATATAGATAAAATCAAGTGGTAAGTCACTACGTTCTTAATTATCTGATTGAGTCCAAGAGATATTGAGTGTTGATGGATCAAGATTCCGTTAAAAGTCAAATAGTTGATAATAATAAGCTTAACGATGTTGCTTCAAGTGAATATTAAAATAAATAAAAATAAATCAGCTTCACGCTCGTATCCCGCACACAGCAGGGTAGGCAGAGGGAATCTAGTGTTAAGACACTCTGTTCTTCACTTTCTGCCGAATTCTGGAGGCATTTCGTGTTGAGTGGCAGAACCAGAGCGAAGAAGTGGAAATATAAATTTAAGTAAATATTTCATCTCCTCGAGTGGGGATCGAACCCACAACCAGTCGATTTTACAGTCACACCTCGTGCCGCTGTGCCACTACTACTAGCCTCAAGTGAATATTGTTACATGCAAAATTAATTCTTAGAGGTTCAATAATATTTTAAATTTGAATAAAATAAAGCGTGAAGCTAGTATAGTATAGCATAATAAAATAAAACACTAATATGCATGCTTTATAGTGTTTCGAAACACTTAGGTAAGGAAACTTTGTATATAATATCTTCTTTCTTGAAAATTGTAGTATCTATATAAAATATATCTTTAGTAAAAATGAAAGTGTAGGTTAATTATATTAAGCTAGAGTGCTTAAACGAGTTATTTGTGGAGAACGATCATATAAGCATCATATCAACTGCCAAATTCTTCCTCGCAATTTTAACATGTGTACAACTTCAAATACTGTTTAAAACTATTTTTATTTTTGTATAAGTTCATTTTACTGCCTCAACAAAAAAAATTACGTTTTTTATATTTGCTTTTATTTTTTTTTATTAAAATGGTAATCAAAAATGTAATACCGTATATTATTTATTCACTGTACCGTATTTTATACGTCCACGACATTAGACGATTGATAGATTAAACATTGATAAAAAAATATTTCACCAATCCAAACACATTATTCCAGACGAGCTCGTCGGACAAAAGAAATTCCTCGAAATTCCGCTACAAGATTAAATAAAATACACGCAAGTTATTCGTTGTATTTTATTTTTAATTACGTCCATAAATATTAGCATTTAAATCAGCTTCACGCTGTATCCCGCACTCAGCAGGGTAGGCAGAGGGAACCTAGTGTTAAGACACTCCACTCCGTTCCCCACATTTTGCCGAATTCTGGAGGCATTGCGTGTTGAGTGGCAGAACTCAACGCCGCGCTTAACCTCGACACCAGAACGAAGAAATGGAAATATAAATTTAAGTAAATATTTCATCTCCTCGAGTAGGGATCGAACCCATAACCAGTCGGTTTTACCGTCACACCTCATGCCACTACGCCACGACTGGTCTCTGATTTATTTATTTTTTTGATTTAATATTAGCATTTTCTGGATGGACTTTAATGAGAGTGTTTGCGTTGTTCACGGGCCGCGGGTCAAAGTGGCCTCAAGTTAGAAGCTCTAAACAATCTCAGCCATCCTCGTTATCTCACGAGAAAATTGAAGTTCCCAACATTGTCATAGTAATGAAATTCTTGCTGGGAAACGCCACATTATAAGCCTGTTTTCCTTATAACTTGGGCCCGCAAATTCTTAATTTGTTGTAAGCTTAAATATTTATAATGAGATCGGTATTAGGGTCGTCGGTGGCCAATTTAATTTATTTTGTTCATCCATGTTAGAAGTAGGTATGTAATGAGTAAAATACGTTTAGTTTTACGTAGCTATTGTAATTAATCTAGGAAAACGAATTAAAATTAATTTATACTAATACATACATATTTGTATGTACTAGTACAGATTAAATTGTTATAGTTTGTAAAATAGTTAATTTTTTTCAGCTTCACGCTGTATCCCGCATATAGCAGGGAGGGCAATGTGAGCTTAGTGTTAAGACACTCCACTCCCCACTTTCAGATGGTTACTGGACACATTGCATGTAGAGTGAGGGAACTAAGCTAAACCAAGCTTAATATTTCATTTCCTCAAATGGGAATAGAACATAGAACCTTATTTATGTAATAATGGTGTAGTTGGCATTGCATAGCAGTATGTAGCTAAAACCAAAGATGTTACTAACAGACTTGACTTTAGGTAATAAACCAGTACAGCAGAAACTCGATTAACCGGACTAATTGTTGTTGGTAGGCATTCGGATAATCGAAAATCCGGATAATCCAAAGTATGAAAAATCGGGTAATCGGGTATTTAGAATATGTAAGTATGCACATACGTTGTGTTGTAATACATTGTGTTGTGTTGTGATAAGTGAAAATCAATGTTTATTAAGATATCTTAAGATGTACGACTATGGGACGCGGCGCGGGCGGGGTGGTGCCAGATTCGACACGTTCATGCTTGCATTGATACGACTTGTAGGTACATTTAATACAGTTGGTATGTAGTCCGGATAATCGCGAATCCGTATAACTGAGGGCCGGATAATAGAGTTTCCACTGTACTTCCAATTTACCATTGAACTGTCAGAAATAGTTTAAGGGTTAATTTGTACGCAGGGAGGGTAGTAGCCGGAGGTTTAACAGCGAAATCCCACTATTGTTTGCTAAAAGACCTCGACCTCGACCTGTCTAGATCTATTATTATCAATCAATTTCTAAAACGGATTTCGAAGATAACACTAGTAGAATCAAGTAGAATTTGGTTAAAAAGAGAGAGGAGCTTAGACAGTGGAGGTGAACGTTAATGTGAATTCAAAAGGGTCTCTTATATCGACACTATAGTCGCAAGTCCCAGACACAATTCTGAGCTCCTCATACTGCAGCGCGATGGGTCCAGTACTCACATAGTAAATCCATGGAATGCTTTGTAATTTGTTCGCATCCTTGAGCTAGTTAAACAAAATATGGGAACTTATTTTAAAAGGATTAAGATAATTTATCAACCTCTATTTAACAAAAATAGGTAGGTATTAATAGCAATTTGGTCAAGCGTGAGTCGGGTTCACCCACTCATTGTTTTAAAAATGGGTTAAGTGCGAGTCGGAATCGCCCACCTAGGCTTTCGTATCAATTTCAGGATTGTAGCTCGACGGAAAGTAAAACTTATAAAAATTGACAAACTTAAATTAGAAGGAATATACACTCATTTTGTTTGAAATGAACTACAAATATAAGTTTATATTTTTTTTAAATATAAAATGTAGCGTAGTCGATATATAAATAGTACCGACTACGCTACATTTTATATGTATCTTTCGATTGCGAATATCAATTTCAGCTTGATAAAATTAGCGATTTCCAGAACCCTAAAATTTTACAAACTGAAGTTTGCTGGCCTATGCAGCCATTTTGTATGAAATGAAATACAATTACAAAATATATATATTTTAGCTTCATTGACAGAGTAAACCTAATATTAAGATTCTCCATTCCTTACTTTCCGTCGATTTTTAGGGACATTTCGTGTTGACAGGGACATTTTGTGTTGTGTTACCAGAGCGAAGAAATTAAAACATTAATAAATAATAATTCATTCCACCGACTAGAAACCCACCAACGACATTATAATTTACTTTATTTTTACTGTTGTTCTCGCTCCTTGTTGAATTTCATAGGGATGTACCCTATATGTTTCATACATACTAAATGCAGCAACACCTATGTACAGATGCTTGTATCTTTTGATTGCGTTCACTTTGAAGCTTTATTTTTCTGTGCTCTAAGGAACCATTCACCTGGATATTTGATAATAATATTAGCTGGATACTTCCACGCAATCTTGAGATAAATGGTCCAAACGAAAAAAGTGAAATCCTAGAAGGGTTCAGTTTATTTTCTTTTGAGATACGAAACCCTAAAAAATATATCATCTCACGACCTATTCACATTTCACACAAATTATGTTCACAAGTCAACGCTATTAAAATCATTTTCATCAAAATGTAGCCCAAATGATGTTGAACTATACATTTTCTGTATGTATGTATGTATGTATGTGTATTTATAGTCTGTATAGCAAATGATTGATCGCCTCAACAACTGTGAGGGGACGCTAAACTCATTTGGAGCAATTCGTCATTTAATATTTGTGTGCCTATATTGAAATCTTATTAATTTTCAACGACCGACGCGACGTTTGGATTAATGGGGAATGGTGGTCTGCTTATTGCAATTATGAGGTCGATTTGTTACTCTGTCAATTCAGGGCAATTAAATAAACAGTGAGTTGAGCTGGTGGTGGCGCAAGGGTATAAGGGTATATCTGTAACGTGAAGGTTTTGGGTTCGACCCTACTAGGGGAAATGAATCCTTATTTCTCCCCAAGTAGGGTTTAGTTGCGCCAGTCAACACACAATGTCACGAAAATGGGGCAATAATTGATACAGCGTGAAGCTGTTTTGTTTTTAAATAAACATTGTTATCTCTATATATAATAAGACAGTAAAAATATTTTGTCTGTACATTTAGTAATTTTGACTGAAATGGATAGAGGGACACTTAAAAAGAATAATAGAAAGCAACAAGATTTTTTTTGAATTTCTTGTCTGTCTTTCTGTCTGTCTGTCTGTCTGTCTGTCTGTCGACATATTTCTGTCCGCATTTTTCTCTGAAAGTACTGAACCGATTTACTTGAAAATTTCACCAATTGCTTTGTTTTAACTCAACTTAAGTCCTAAAGTTTGGTTCATCAAAATCGGTTCATTAAAAAAAAAGTTATCGTCATTTGAATGAACTCAAGGCATTAGCTTGCCTGCGAATATTATATAGCAATCGCGTTGGTATGACCCTGGCTAAAGAATGACGTTCGAAACGTCTGGGTTATATGATTGTTGATAAAAATATATATTTTTGAAGCACTATTATATAATATTTTATACAATAAAGTAAGCAAAGTTGAATTGTTAGTGGAGATTACCTTCATAAATCATAACAGTTAAGTTTAAGTCGTAATTAATTCAACACAGAGATAAAGAACGATCTTGAAAGAAATATCAAGTAAATACAAAGATTTTTTGGTTGATTCGTTCATATAGGTAATATATGTAACTAATTTAAAAACTGTACAGGAGTTAATATGCAATTATTGCAGTTATTTTATAAAGAATATTATAAATCCTTCAAATCAATAATTTAACATTTAAGGCTGTTTCTGAATGAGTAAATTAAATTATTCACTGACATCAGCACATTTAACAGAGTATATTATATAGGTAAAAAGTTACAAAAATACATACGTGTAATAAATAATTAGCTTTATGTATATTTTATAAATATCAAATATCAACAATGGTCTTATTTTTTTATTTAAAACAAACAAAAAATCTTTGACGATAATGTCGTAAAAAAATCATATTAGAAGTCATTATAGTTGTCAATTAATTGTACATATTAAATCAATAATCATGTATTTTAAACGGACGAAGCCGTGGGCGAGCCGCTAGTTATTAATATATATCAATATATATTAATAATAAAGCAGATAAATTGAATATGAATGACAAATGAAATATTTTAATATATTCTTTGTGGCGTATGTTTATAAAAAAAATTATGTTAGTTACAAATAGATCTTTACTTAGCACTTCATTTTCCCCTCTTCATCCATGTTTTGCATAATAAATAACAAAACAAAATAAATTATTTAATTTCAGTGTACCTCCCTACCTTTAAGACGTGGCTTATTAAAATTAAAATAAATTGCATTAAACTTTAATTGTATTTGAGGATAATTTTCCAAGCGTCTGAATCCTGGTCGCGTCTGAGGATATAGAGATGTATTGTTCCTAAAGTCCATAGAATGGTTTCGATGCAAATTTTGAAGATATTGATATACAAAATAGCTTTTACCCGTGGCTTTGTTGGTGAGGACATTATATATTGTAAGTGTCCGATGTCTCTTACAGCACAGTACATGTACAGTGGGCACTTTTAGCACTTTTAAGTAGAAGAAATGCTACTAAACATTTGATTAGATAATTCAAATCACCAAACGCCAGAAATAATTGTGTTTAATTTTTTAAACGTGTAGATAATAATATAAAATATGTTTTATCAAAAAATCCTATCGGCTTTTCCCTTTTTGTAAGTAGCCAATATTTTGCAAAAAAATATTATTACATTTGTTTATTAATCTGACATAAATTATTATTAACAATGAATCCTGACGTCTCCACGTATTTCAGTTTCCATTAGGTATATTCTAAATTTCATTAGTTAGAGTCGAGCTACCGCAGCCGTGTAATTGCTCATTTTCCTTCTCATCTCCAAAAAAAAAACCCACGACATCGTACAAAGGCTTTCAGATTTATACCACTATTGTAGTTGAGCGTCAAAATTTTTAAAAAATCTATTATAACATGATACTACAATCCTTCAGCCATTTTAATTCACTGAAATCTTATAAATATTAATAAGAAATTTTGGCAGACTTCTTATATTCAACTTTAACCAGTTATATATTATTTAAATATATATGGTTGTAATAGAATATTTGTTACATATAAAAATGTATCCATTTAATAGTTAAAAATAATAATTTTTAAACACTCTCTCTCTCTGTCTAATCATTTTCATTTCCTACATCGCCCTATTTGAGCAAAATAAAAGCACTGGTCATTTAAACAGAAACTGAAAATGTAAACCTAGGGTTGCATAAAAAAAATAATGAACATAGCGTTGCACAGAACAAACTAATATTACAAATTATATATACAATTGAAAAAAAAAAACCTCATTACTTTATAGCGATATCAATGAAGCACATTCCAACTTTCCCAAAGCCGACAGGGATTGAATTAAAAAAAAGTGCACTCGCAATTACTCTATTGAAATGCCCCTCTCACGTTTCAATCTTTTATGGCGGCCTCTATGAATCCGAATGAAGTGCAATACGAGTCGAGAGGGCCAATAATGAAATATAAAAACAGAAATAAGCACTCATTTCTACTGGCACGGCCCGTTGAGTATTTAGCATTATTCCTATTCAGTACATTTACTTTGATGCTGAGCAACCGTTTAAATTATACAACTTATTCGCTGGTTGCGGGTGGCGTTCGTGTATTGTTTCGTGCCTGACACGGTTTTAATTAGTGTATTTTGTTGCGTGTTCTATCTCTTTAATTGTGGGAGGGGATATCTCTTGACGGGAAGATGTAGCGTACGGATTGTTCTGGATCATGTGAAGCAAGGGTTGTATAACATAATTATGGTTCTAAAGTTAATATGTTTTCTTTAAATTTAACCTGGCTCAGGCCAGTGGTGGCGCAGTGGAACAAGCGTGTGAGTGTTCACGGTTGTGGTTGTGGATTCGATTTCGATTGGTTGTGGCGTTGACTAACGCCACTCAACACGCAATGCCTACAGAATACAGCGGACGTAAAGTGTCTTGACACTAGGCTCCCTCTGCCTACCGTGCTCATGCGGGATACAGCGTGAAACTAAAAAAAAAATTAAATGTACCAAAAGGCAAAAGTGATAAATGCGGGCATGGCAATAACCATGCGAAATTTCACACTTCATATACATTAATATTTGTGAAAACGTATAAATACAAAATAATAATCAGAATATTTAAATATGTAAATTGCGTTTCATTATATTATTGAAAAGCAAAAGGGATTATAGAAAGCTTTTACTGAATGAAACAAACTTGTATTGAACATTGCTATGGGTAGAATGCAAGCGAACGAAAAAGGTTAAAACGAAAAGAAATATGTCATCAAATGCTTAGTAGAGAAAATAAAATGGTTTCCTGTATGGAGTTATTCTACAATGTAGTCAAAAACATAATTTTCAATTTTTAAAAAATGGTTTTATTCGTAAGATGGAAAGAACAGTCATATATAATCATAATAAATATACGTAGATGTCAGCTTCACGCTGTATCCCGCACACAGCAGAGTAGGCAGAGGGAACCTAGTGTTAAGACACTCCGTTCCGCACTACGTAGATGTAGTTTTACGAAGTTTAATCAAAATAAAAATTACACTAAAAACACTATACTACACAAGTTATTTCCGAGAAATTAAAAATTATTCATTCCCATAGTGGAAATCGAATCCACCAATATCGCGGATACCGTCGCACTGCACCACGTTGGCCCTAACTTACAATTTTTACAAAAAAAAAAATTTTTCATTTACATATATTCCACCACTGTAGACATCCGGCCACAGAACACACGAACCGCTGTGACATTACGGACACAAAATAAGTACACAACGGGACGTCACTCACTCCCTTTATTGAGATTCCAACCAGCGTGGTTGAGATAATTTGCGAACTATTGGCAGTTCCATCGGTCTTTACAAGTAAAGGTATTTGATGCTCGATTTGCTTGTAGTTTGGCAATTTGTTTCAATGGAGAAGATTAAGCAGCATCCGTTTGGTGACGACTTCGCCTCAAGAATTTAAATCTTCTCAGTGAGATCTATGGGTATTTAAATTAGAAACTTGCTTGATGTTTATTGTCAAGTATTTTACTATAAGTCCTAAAAATTACATTATTTTGTGTAAGTTTAGTAGCTTCTCAAATGTTTTACATCGCATGAAATCGCTATGTATTTATGTTTTTCTTGTAATTGAAATTAAATTAAAATCAATATTTGTTTTTCTTTCTAGCTTCACGGTAAATCTCCCATATAACAGTGTAGGCAGAGGGATCCTGGGAACCTAGTCCACTCTTTTCCTATTATTACACTTCCGTTCCCTAATTCACACCGAACTCTGGAGGCACCGCGCTGTTCCTCGACACCATACCGAGGAAATAAATGATATTTTTTCAGACAAACATAATATTCATGAAATTTATTCACATTTCATTTTATTCAGGGTACATGTACGTATTACTTTGCATATTTAGTCTAACAAAATCGTATAGGTGTTCAAGGAAATTAAAAATGAAAGAATTCTTTTGTTCGGATAAGAAATATAATAACGCTTTGTTTCTTATTTTTCATTATATCAAAAACTGTTCCTGACTTCCTGCCCAAATCTCGAGACATTGCGCGTTAAATAGCGGAACTTAACGCCGCGCTTTTGCCTTGTTACCAGAGCAAGGAAATGAAAATAATTCACTTCCCCAAATGGGAATCCACCCACAAACGTCGTGTTTACGGTCACACTATACGATTTAGCTATAAGATTATTTATTATAAAAAACACAGTTTCATAGCACGAAATAGTATTTTCGTATAAAACACGAACAAACGCAAAGCAAAAGCAAGTTTTAATAAAACCAGCAAGAAACTCAATTACACACCAAAATTTTGTTCCCCAGTCGAAATGAAATGGAAGTCATTAGTGGTTTGCAAAGCTTAGTGTCTGATAATTATTACTTGCCTAATTTCAGTCGGATTCAAAGCTCATGTCGACAATACTTACGTTGCGGTGTAATAAACTGACATTTCTTTGAAGTTTCTAATTTAATTGGTTTAGTTTTGAAAATGTTTATAAATGGGATTTAGTTAGAAATTACCTAGATGTTTATTAATCAGAATTCTTTTTAATAGCAATATTGATGCTTGATAATTGAACTACGAGTATTTCTTGATTTTGATTTTGTGCTTTTTATATTCGAGATTTTTATTAAATGCATTTAATGTTGTTAATGGTAAAAAATATGAAAATGTTTATACAATTTATTCTGTCTATATTTTTTGCATATTAGAGATATTGTTTGATATATTTAAACAGTCAGTTCAGTTTAATCAAAAAGTTAAATTTTGTAAGACTAATTTGTAAGAAACGTTGATATTCAAATATTAATGAATTCCAGTTGCCAATTTAGATGTACAACCATTATGATAAGAAAGACACGTTGAAATTGGGCGCGGTTGTTCCTCTTTGAGATAAATTATTTCGATATATTAAAAAAAATATATGATATTTATTAGTTTCTTTTTTTCAATTTTATGGTATTTCCCGCACACCCTGCCTAACCTGCTAGGCAGAGGGAACCTAGTGCTAAGATAATGTAATTCCTATCCCTATCCCTATTTTCCGCCGATTTTTTTTGAGGCATTGCGGTTGAGTGACGGAAATCATCGTCATGATTAATCATCATCATTAATAAATAATAATTAATTCCCTCGAGTGGCGATCGAATCCAGAACCGTCGTGTTACAGTCACACATCTACGTCCCCGCACCACGACAGCCTCAATATAAATTGTATAAAAGAACAGTATTCTTTCCCAAGTAAATCAGATCACACAATACCGCAAGCTCTAATGACAACGAGAGTGGCCATAACGAGACATTTCATAGACCTCAAAGTATGTTTCGAGGAACCTAAACGAAAGAGATGTGGTATATTTTTTGATAATCCTCTATTAAATTATATTAACGTATAACATTTTAAGAGAATATTTTTTTTTAGCTGTGTCTTAATCCCGCATAAAGCAGGATAGGCAGAGAGATCCTAGTGTTAATTCACTCTGCCCTCCGCTTTCCGTCCGAATTAAAAATTGTCACCGCATTTTGTTAACAAAACCGGAGAAATAAAAATAATTCACTGCCCATAGTGATGATCAAACTTACAACCATTGCGCTTACAGTGAGTCGATGTTTTACTGCGCCACGCCTGTCTAATTAATACCTTAAACATATTTTAACCTAGCCTAAAATTATGGGCTAAATTAATATCTTTATTATCTTTACAATCATTTATCACCTAAAGAAAATATCAAATGTAATCTAAATAACACAATTAGTTCAATTGCAAATCCCAATATTATTTAAATGAATCAAATAAACGAGGCCAGTCGTGGCGCTGAGGAAGTGAAATATTTATTTTCATTTATATTTGCTCGCTCTGGTCTATACCAGAAACTCAGCGCCACTCAACACACAATGCCTTCAGAACTCGGCGTAAAGTGGGGAACGGAGTGTCTTAACACTAAGTTCTCTCTCTCTACCCTGCCCTGTGCGGGATACAGCGTGAAGCTGATATTAAATTATCGAGTTATAAAAACAATAATAAATCAAATTCATAAATATATATACCTTATCTACATTTCCTATTCTAGAGGCCCTTAGAACAGACCATTATTGATAGAACCTTGATGACAGCATCTTTTTGTAGCTCTACTTGACCCTTTGCACAAAAAGAGGTATCCCTCGACCTTTGTGGAGACCAAAGATATATTTCCTTGATGATCGCAGTGTTTGAGATAAAGGTTGAATGTCTATTGTTGCTTTTGTGATATGAACGAAATGGGAAACATTTCTAAACAAGTTTCAAGATAGCTCAATAGATATCGTAAAAGTAAATACTATTTACTATTATTTCTATAATCTTTGATTCTATAATCTTTTTCCCGACTGCTAAGGAAGGGTTATATTTTTCACGCGTATCTTGTATGTATGTATGTATGTATGTAATATTCTTTATTCCCTCATATCTCCAGAACCGCTGAACGGATTAACATAATTGAGGTATCGTTAGATTGGTAATAGCAGCCCAAATATTCTTAGATAGGTGACGTTAAAAAAAAACAATCATGGTGGCTGTGGAAAAAAAAATCGTTTCGAATACCACAATATGTTAATCCTAATAAACTATTCGGCTTGTTTATTTTCTTTTCAGTTTTATGCAGTCGGGGGTTTTTTTTTATAAATATTTTTTATTGATATATAAATTTATATTTATTATGTTTCGAAATGCACCTAGTTTCTTTTGTTAGTAAAATAAATATAATTTGAATTAATAAGATCAAATACAGTAATAAGTTACACTAACGAGGGTAATCGTGGCATAGGAGCACAAAGTGTGACTGTAAACGCTTACAGGTCGTAGGTTCGATCCCACTCGAGGAAACTAAATGTTTAATATTTTCATTTCTTTGTTCTGGTGTCGATGCAAAGTGCGATTGAATTCCACTTAACAAGCAGTTAATCCAGATTTCAGCGAAAAATGGGGAGCGGAGAGTTTTATCACTAGACTTCCTCTGCCTTATCTACTAATTATGCAGCAGCAGCAGGATGCAGCGCGACGCTGAAAGAAATATATTGGTATTTACACCAAACGAGAGTCACACTCTTAATTATGCAGTAGGTACGTATGCATAGAAATAAAGAAATACCTATCCATACTAATTCATCGCAATTGTGAATATGCAAGCTATATTTTTTATGTTAATCTGGCGAGATGAGCAGGATGTTTGGTTACATGATGTCTGCGTTTTGTACTTTATATTTTCTAATCGACGAGAAAACCGGTGAAGATTCTCTATTTGTCGCGTATATATTTTATACAATCACACGTTTTGTTCCCCATTTTCGCCGATTTCTGGAGGCATTGCGTGTTGGATGGCGGGACTAAGCGCCGCGCTTTGCCTCAGCACTAGAGCGAAGAAATAAAAATAATAAAATATTTAATCTCCTCGATCGAAGAAGGAGGAGGAATCGAACACGAAACCTGTCGCGTTCACATTCACACACTTGTACCCCTAAGCCACGACGCCACGACCACATAAAGGCGAGTTTTTTAAGAATATCTATTTATAAATATTTTAACTTAGTAACATTTTACTATTCAGAAACGCACAGCTTATTCCTAGTTTCCAAAATGTGTTTCAAATTAAATTATTTTCAAATTTAATTAAGTGTATAGTGAAAGTGTTGGACCAGAGTAATTCTGTTGCAGCGCCGCCTCCTTTGGGACTTAAATAAATAGGTGTTTCGCAAACACAAATACCAGCCTGTGTTGACTCAACACAGCAGCTATACAGCGCGGAAATATATTTATTGGTTGCAATGTAAATGAAATGCAGTAAAGCAAAAACCAAAATATTCATGTATATTATTATTTCTTTTTAAAGTTTGACATGTCTGTGTGTCTGTCTATCAGACCGTAGCTTCTAAATTAAAGAACTGATTTGATTGAGGTTTTTTTAAATTCAAAGCATTGCGTCGCGTCGCTATTCGGTCTTATTTCATTTGTCATGCACCTCTCACATACAGAGAACTAATTTCTTATATATTTGTCACTTGCCATTTTAACGTACATTCGAAACTCCTGGCCATAAATATCACTACCTTGTAGGTCTTAAACTACTAATCCGATAGCGAAGAACCACCTCGATTCAGGAGATACGGTGCCACAGACAAACTTACAGACAGGTTCCTTTTGCGTCGGGGGTTAAAAATACATAGAACCAATGAGGATATCAATTTTCAAGACATTTGAAGGATATTTGACATTAATAGTAATCTATATGATACAACATTGTCTTATAGCAAGCCTCATTAATTATTAAGAATATTCAAAATATATTGTCAGACATTTCATATTTATGGATCTGTATAGATATCGTATTCCATATTATAAATTTATTCCAGAAAATGAATTTCGCTTCTCCATTACTCAAGTCTAATTAGACGATAACGTTACAAATTCTTCTTTGTCGTTATTTGAGTATATTTATTGTGTTTCTTAAATATTAGATGTTAATTAATATGGATCACGTTATTTAATTTGATGCTTGAAATATTTATTACTAAAGGATTTATTGATTTTTTTATAAAGATCAATAACTTATATTATAAAATATTTATAACAATATAGTTCGAAGAATTATTCAAGTAAGTTTCGATTTTTTATGCTTTCTATTTAAAATTTAAATATTTAATCACGTATACCAACATATTTAAGCACGTTGCACTAGACACTAGTCAAGTACTACGTGCTTAAATATGTTTTTGCTATAGTGCATCAAAAAATGATCGATTTATTTGAGGCCTTACAAGAGGCCTTACTTAAAGCAGGGACTGCTTTTGTCTGTCTTATCGTATTTTTTGTTAATAAGGATTTTTTAGGCATAGGCAGGCAGGGACCTGACCCTGGCAATCTTTTGTTAAGATACTCTGTTTTTATTAAAATATTTCGTTCCCCACTTTTCGTCGAAATCTGGAGGCGTGTTGAGTGGCCAAACTCATCGTCGTGCTTTGATCCGTTACCAGAGCGACGAAATAAAAATGTTAAATATTTTATTTCTTCGAGCGGGAATCGAATCCACTACTTAGTGCGTGTGCTCTGCGCCATAACTGACTTCAATAGAACTAATTATTATAATTTTTACTAATGAGTAATGTTACGTAGATAATGCAGACAAAACACACTTAACATTCCGATCAGAAAGTGTCTGTTTGTCTTTTTAACGTTCATCTAAACAACAAATTTGAACGGACGACCCCGCAGAATCAGCTTATTATCTCTTATTAGATTTCCCCAATACCCGTACACGTAGCTCCGTTGTTGAGTCAATTTACCGTTGGCAAGTTAGCGAGGGGAACGGAACGTTCACTCAATTAGTTAATTTTGTTAAATATCCTTGATTGAGCAACGGACGGCAATCAGCCATGCAAATTCTCAGCGTCATTTCAGACTTTATGCGGAATTTTGTTGAATACCGACCATTTTATTATGGCAACACAACAAAGTTGTAACTGTTGAATGCTGCGGCGAATTTAACTAATGATTACTTTTGTTCGTTAATATTGTTATGATTTTTTTAGTACATAGCAGAGGAGGCAGAGGGAGTCCGGTAATCTAGTGTTAAGACACTCCGTTAAGACATTTCTGTATCCCACTTTCCGCTGAATTCTTAAGGCATAGTGTGTTGAATGGCGAAACTCTATGCCGCGATTCATCACGTCACCAGAGCGAGGAAATAAAAATATTAAATATTTCATTTCCTCTAGTGGTAATCGAACTCACAACCACGTTTACAGTTGCACTAAACTTTCGAAATCCAGATATTAAAACTAATAAAAAACTAACTACGTTCTCTTGCTTAATGGGTTAAATGCTGCATACTTCAAACAACATCTCTTTACGACTCTTCTATTTGTTGCGTTTGTTATTATTTTTTTTAGTGTAAAGGATAGGTAAAAGCTGATGCATAAAGCAATATCTTTAAGGATCCTTCGTTATAAGGCGAGTGTGCATTTCCTCGTAGTGCGCAAGATTATTACGTTTTATTTTTATATTTATAGTGGGGAACGGAGTGTCTTAACACTAGGTTCCCTCTGCCTATCCAGCAGTGTGATGTGTCTGGTGAGCTAGTGTTAAGACACACCGTTTCCCATTAGGACAATTCCGTCTAAACTAACCGCCAAATTCTGGAGGCATTGCGTGTCGAGCGGCGGAATTCAACGCCGTTACCAGAGCAAATAAATGAAAATGTTAAATATTTCGTTTTCTCGCTTGCGCCCCTGTGCCACGACGGCCTCTGTTGCAAATGTTCGTCAAAGTATTTACATAGATAATTTCTATAGTCGAAATTTCGACGAAACTATCATATCAACGCCTCAACTTTTAACTACAGTCTACTCGGTAACTTGTGAACAGCAAATTCCAGTTAAATTATATAGTTAAAGTAATATAATATTAGTTATATAACTGTATTGTGTATGGAGATTATATTTGAAGCTTATAATGCAATGTGAATAGTGAATACTAACTACTTTGATAGCTAGGAGTTCCACTTCTAAGTTTAATAGATGCATTGAGTGTTTAGGTATGTTTAAGTCAATTCGGAAAAATGAAGGTGTAGAATACCTATAGTAGTACCTATAGTAGTAGGTGTAGTCACTTGCTGTATGTAACATAGTATAATAGTATAATTTTAGTTTCTTTTTAAACTTCGGGTTTTTTACTTATATAGTTAACAGGACAAGTAAAAGCAAACTAGGTTTAACTCAGTCAGTCCATCCCTATTGACCGCCAAAATATCACTGCGTGGTGTGTGGCGGAACTGAACGCCGCGCTTTGTCTGCAAGTACAAGGAATAACTTATATATAATAATCCCTCATAATGGCGATTGAACTCGTGATCATCGCGCTTAACATTCAAACATAAGGCCACGGCGGCAAATTTAAATAATATTTTTAGCTTCACGCTGAATCCCACACAGAGCACGGTTGGCAGGGAGCCTTAAAGTCTAGTTTTAAGGACTTTGTTACCCATTAAGATATTTCCGTTCCCCACTTTCCGTCGAATTCGAAATTCAACACCTCACTTGGCCTCATTACCAGAATCGATTCTTCGATTTTATTCGATTTTTCTCAAAAATCTGAAAAAAAATTCTAATTCGAGTTCGATTTCCTTTTTTTCCATAAATGGGAATCGAACTCACAACCTCCTCAAAGTAATCTCTAAATAATAATGTAAATACAAATATAGATACAAAAATAGAACTACACATACATCCTAAAATATTCATGAAATCTAAAATCATTTACTTAAACTGCTACCTACAGTATGGTACACAAGATGTTGACAAGCCGCGGACCGAGCAATGCTAACACAGATGCAAATGTAATGTCAACAAGGGCACCGTCCTAGGTTTATATATGAGATGGAATGAATATAATTACAATAATGTACTAGTAGATGGTGCCTTAGAAATTCTTTTTTTATTTTGCAGCTTCACGCTGTATCCCGCATTTAGCGGGGTAGGCAGAGGGAACTTAGAGTGCACCCCACTCCCCACTTTTCGCAAATTACGTGTTGAGTGCGGAACTCAACGCCACGCTTCACCTTATTGCTTATTCTATTTTCGTACTTAATTTTTTATATAACTGTATCGTAATATGTCGTCTACCCAATAGATGGCAATTCTTTTAATCATTTAATTCTTATGGTAGCGGTCAAATGGTATTTATATATGTTTTTTATTATAAAAGTCATTATTATAAGACTATGTGATAATAACGATGACCTCGACGATCAATCAACGGTTGTGATATTCACATACGTGTGGCTGTTAACGCGGAGGTTGAGGGTTCGAGCCTCAATTATTTAGGTAATATTTTTGTCTTCGCTCTAGTAAGAAGGTAAAAGCATGAACATTCAGCGGAAAGTGAAAAATAGAGTATCCTAATACTGGCTACGATTTTTTTTTCAGTATAAATAAAAATGAGAGATTTTTGTTTAAACTTTTGTTAAGTGTCTGTCTTTGAACAAATCTTAAAAAAATAAGATTGATCATAGACACAGTAAAACAAATCAAAGAAATCAAATCACATTTTATTTAAATTTTCCTTCAAACTGTTTTTTTAAAAACAATCACTAAACCTCAGATATTCGCCACAGAGCACGCCTTATCAACTCTCTAATTATGTATTTTAATACCGAGGGCCCCTTTCATTAATTATAAACTTCATCATGACAACGCAGAATTCATTCTAAGGCTGTATAATATAGTGCTATAAATTTTGTTATCTGATTTCCATCGTGTTTTATTGTGTTTGGGTGACATTGTTAGGTTTGTGTATATTTTACTTCCCCATTTCTCCTTTCTACTTCCTGTATGAGTGTTGCAATATTGTCGATCAAAGAGTCTAGCCTAGAAGGTTTTTTTTTATTTTCAGATATGTTCCATAATTTATATTACAATTGAGTAATTAATATATGTATATGCATATATCATTTTGTCACGCCATCAACAACAAAAAAATCTCAATTTTTTACAATTTGTAATATCGAAAATTTAAAAAAAATATATAATAATAAGCTTTATGATATACATGATCATAATAAAAACAATTCGGTGCAGCTTTTCCATGCCTAAGCATTATAAGATTCTGTTTTACTATGTGATCTTTAAAGCTGAAAAGTGAACATGAAGTTTATTTTGAAGAACGCGAAGCAAAACAACACATGAAGCACCATAGCGTTTAGCTACACGGTGGTAGTGGGTTCAATTTCCAATCATGGAAATTAATGATTGTGTGGTGGAACTCAATGAAACACAGTATTGTAAAAAAATTGATATAGGAAATATTTATCTCTTGACAAATAACTAATATCTATAATTCAACTCAATTATTATTGCAAAATTTCAATGAACGTTCTTTAATAAAGAATCAATTTACAAACGTTGCTAACGTTAACAAAAAACAATAAATAAATGAATATTAATGACATCTCTACTTATCTTTTCAAAAACTTTTATCTTAGAATTCCTTGAAAAACATTTCAACGGGGGCCCCTAATTAATAAAACCGCGGCCTCCCAATTTCACGATACAGCGATACCACAAAGGTTTACGTAGTTATAACTTTCGTTATCTACGGCATTTCCGCAATTAATCCTATCTCAACGATAAGGCTGTTTCAAGTTAAGGGCCAGTCGCTGGGGATCCCAGCAATCTTTACGGGTGACTTGTCAAAGTGAGAAAGGGTCGGAAGCTCAGGAGACTTTCAACAATGCTTGTTATCTAAGAAATAAACTGAGAACCTAATGATAGCATTTTAAGCAAATACGTCTTGGAATTCTGCTTCTGTTCTCTGGAGACAGAGCGTTGTCCTTTTGTAGTAAGGCCGTTCATGAAACTTATCCAACGTTCACAATTTCTCAAGAACAATCCGAAATACATTTAGTATTTATGTACTCGAATATTCTCTTTGGCTTTGCTAGTAAAAGATTCCTTCGTATGTCACAGAGAATGTACAATAAACTTAAAAGCGGACGACTTATAGTCCAATATATATACATATTATATAATCAAGATATACTTTTTTGTATTTTATTACTTACATTCATTTTATAAATTTAAGAAATATTTATTAGGTAAACAAATATATTCATATTTTACTTTATCTTCACGCTTTATCCCTAGCGGGGTAGTCAGACAGAATGGAGCGCCAAACGCTACGGTCTCTACATACTTCTTTCGCCTGTGGCGAGGCTCATCATCATACTCTTCCTACATGGCACTTCGGGGGATCCTCATGTTTTTACGTTACCTTTCTCCAGTATCTTTGATGCTGTGTTTTCGAAGCTCAACTGAGGTCTCCCCCTACCTCTCTAACGATGCACTTTTCCATCATAAATCTTTTTTGCCATTCTTTCATCACTCATTCGTTCGACGTGCCCAAACTAGCTGAGCACGTTCTTCTTCATTCACCGTGATATCCTCGATAGTACCTGTAATTATATTGTAAATTTTATTACATTATTACAACAATAACTAAGAGTCTTTGTTATGTTTTTCCTACATGTACTTTGTTAAGTAGGGATTTAGTCATAAAAACTTGGTTCTTAACTTTGTGTTTTGTTTTTAAGACACAACCAACGCCTATATTCGTCTATATAAGATATATAAGATATATAGACGAATATATAGATAAGTGAAAGATTATATATTTAATTGCGTATAAGAATTTCGACGTAGCTTGATGAGAATGTATGGCTTAGTGGTCAGAACGCTTGGATGGTATCCAAGAGGCGCGGGTACCAATTCCGCTACGTTTAATTTTTTATACATTTTGTAAAAAATATTTTTCTTTTAAGATTGTTAAAAATATATATTTATTATCCTCTAATGGGAATCAAATCCCCTACGTGTCGTGTTTACAGTACCATGCTTATGCCCGTGTCCCACGACTGACCTCAGTATTTTTCTACAACTTTATATTATAAATCTTTGATATTCGTGGCTTTAATTTAACATAGATAAACTCTTGAATTATGAATGTATATTAGTATATTAGTGGAAACGACATAAAAATCTGTTCGTATAAGGATATAAGCATACATAAGTAGGAATCATCTTTGTAGCATAAAGCAAAGTATAGATAAGAAGATATAATTTTTTTTTCGTAATAAAATTTAACCCACAATGAATTCTGAATTCTAATGAATTAATGAAATTCAATAAAACGATATCGACTGCGTGCGCGTTTTCTGTTATTTACTAAGTAGGTATCTCTTGTTACTTACAAGTTACTATCCATCCATCCATCAGCCTTTCGAAGTCCACTGCTGGACATAGGCCTCCCCTAATGCTCGCCACTCCGCCCGGTTCTGCGCCCTCTGAATCCAGCGGATTCCCGCTGTCTTCTTTATGTCGTCGGTCCACCTGGCTGGAGGGCGGCCTGTACTCCTTTTGCCGAGACGTGGTCGCCATTCGAGGACCTTTCTTCCCCATCGGTCGTCAGTCCTCCTGACAATATGGCCTGCCCATTGCCACTTCAGCTTGCAGATTTTGAGAGCTATGTCGGTAACCTGCGTTCGTCTACGGATTTCATCGTTTCGAATTCTGTCGCGTAGAGAAATACCAAGCATAGCTCTATAAAGTTACTATACTAACTACTAATACATTTTACATCTCCATTTTAATTATTATAAAAAAATAAATATTAAGTCTAATCAATTTTTTAAATAAAGTTTAAAAAGTATTATCGTATTTGATCTATAACTAATTAATTTCTTATAAAATGTATACTTACTATATTTTGTATTAACTAACAACACCAATTCAAAATGTCAATTTTAAAACTGTAAATTTATTATATTCATAAAATTAAAAAATAATACAACTAGACATATAAATTCAACCTAATTACATACAAATTAAAAAAAAAATGGTGAATGCTTAATATTTTAGGTCAGGGTCAGTCAGCGCTAACATTTCCACCAAAGCTAATATGGTCGACTCTTCAATAAACGATACGTATACGTGACGAATGAGGACAGGGGTTGTGAATATTTGGTCTTATTTTGTCGTCCAACTCGTTTAGCACATGCCAACTGACTATCAATCTCAGTCAATATATAGGACAAAGGATCGTTGTGTCTGTACTGTCCGTACCTAATGAAATTTTTAGGCGACGTTTTATCTAATATTTGCCAACATTTTGTTAGAAAAACAAAATTTTGTGATTTTGATGGAGTGGAAATTTAAAATATTGATATGGAAATACGTATGTTTGTGATACAAAGTAAGGTTTGAAATTAAAGTAGAATATCCTTATCCTTATTCGAAAGAGCAGTATGCTGTTGGGCCTACTGGCCTCTACAGCGTCACCGGGCTTTGGGAGGCCGAGCTAAAAGAGCTCTGACCTTGGCCAAAATAGTTTTAATGCTGTCGTGTCTTCGTGTTTAAAGTTATTAGTTATAGTATAGCGAACCGTTCTCTTGTTCGGTAAAACGGAAACGCTACAACTAAATCAATATAATAAAAATGTTAATCTTGTTTGTACTATTTTAAATTGTTTTTCTTAATGTATAAAACACGTAACAGGAACCACAGTACCAATATATATATATATATATATAATAATATAATTCTTAGGTGAGGCCTGTCGTGGCGCAGGGGCATAAATAATGATTATTTTCATTTCTTCGCTCTAGTAACGAGCAAAAGAGCGGCGTTAAGTTCCGTAACTCAACACAGAAAGCCTCCAGAATTCGGCGGAAGAGAAATAGGGAACCGGAGTGTCACTAGGCTTCCTCTGCTATACTCTACTACATGCGAGATGCACCGTAAAGCTTTTTAGAAAAATAATAATAAAAATAAATGCTTACGTGTATACAATTGTAATTACATTGTACATAATAGCTATTGTTTTACTGTATTCAGTTTAACATAAAAGTTAAAAGAACTTTTAGTGATAAATCCACTATAATATCCAACAATTTACCCTTTTACATAAATGAAATAACTAAATTGGCCACCGTTTTCTAACTTCACTACGAAACTCTATACAATATTTCATTAGAATGACTAATCAGAAAGTTTAACAAAGTACATTATCATCATTTAGGGCCGAGACATAATAAATTTAGGTTCCCCTGGGAAGTTAAATCCTCGACCGTCTGTCTGGCAGACAAATTAAATTTTCTACACATTGATTTTCAGCATAGTAATTAAGTCATTTGCCGATTAGTTTACACAGGCGCTGCAGGTAAGGGGGGAGGAGATAAACGACTCTTATTTCAGTAAGAACGGCAAAATTTAATTATCTTTTGTTTCACAGAGTAGACTGACTACTCGTCGCAGTCGGTCTTGTAAACTTAGTTTTCTATAGTACTGTATAGTTGCATCTTCATTTGAATATTGCGAAAAAATCTAATATTATTTATATTTTTTTTTACTCTACTTAGAAAAATGTTTAATAGAAAGAATGTAGATAAATAAATAAATCAGTTTCACGCTGTATCCCGCACACATCAGGGTAGGCAGAGGGAACATAGTGTTAAGATACTCCGTTCCCCACTTTCTGCCGAATTCTGGAGGCATTGCGTGTTGAGTGGTAGCACTCAACGCCGCGTTTTGTCTCGACGCCAGAGCGAAGAAATGGAAATATAAATTCAACGAAATATTTTATCTCCTCGAGTGGGGATCGAACCCACAACCAGTCGGTTTTACAGTCACACTTCGTGCCACAGTGAGAACGTTCAGCTTATTTTCAGAAAACCTTTATCCAAGTTCAGAATGTACTAATATTTCGAACTCGCCTAAAGGTTTTTTTTATTAGAATCTAGGTTTTATAAGAATTCGATAATACATATAAAACAACAATATTATTGATTAAATTTTGTCCATTTAAAGTAGAAATAAAAGATAGCGTTATTTATTTCAAAGTGCTGTTCCATTTTATTTATATTGTCCATAGTATCTCCAGCTTCCGTGCTGTATCATTATTATTTGTTGAGAAGTGACAATGTTAAACGACAGAAGCAGTTGTGTAAATATACGTGTGGTGATGATGAAGAATGACCTGATTTCTTTAGCATAACATATTTTGTTTGAGTGTATACGGGCATATTCAAGCTTAAAATTTATTGTTACAACATGTATTTAAGGCTAACAATGGGATGTCTTAGCACGTCTCGTTTTAGGGTTCCCTTTTGGGCCCTCGGGTTTCTATATGAATAAAATGTGGCTTGGTTTGAATTATTTTTTTATCGACTTGTTTTTTAGAAAAGACCGAGCTTCACTGTTCGTATATTTAATTTTTAAAGTGTAATTTCGATTAAATTATAAGAATAATTTTCTTAGTAAAGTCAGTCCTAATATAAAATTTTACATAAATAATCTACTCACGTTGTATGGATGTAAGGACCTTGCAAGTATTTCTCTCACACCACAAAGTGGGCTGGAAGAGAATACTTTTTAGGGTTAAGCCCTTCCTTTGTACTTTTTTTTTATTGAAGACATTAAAAAAGTAAAATAATTTATTTAATACATTAAAATAAACTATTAATCGGAAAAAAATAGATTATTATAATATTATACTAATATTTTTTTTTTATATTTTTCACCGAAAAAAAATGTATAATAGCAACTAAGCTGTATCCACATCAAAAGAATGGAGTGCACCTATAGCTCAAACAGAAGGCAATTTTTATTTTTTCAAATAGGACATTGAAAGCACTTCTGTATTTCATACGTCGGTGCTTTGATGACCAAATGACCGGCCCTCCGGCTGAGGGCTCTCGGCACTCAGTTCAATATTACACTCCCCCGGCTTTGCGTGCAGATGCGTGGGTGAAGTTAGTACGTACGCTTTAATTAAATTTCTGTAAGCCTACTCTGGATCTGGGTACTTTTGAGATATTAGAGCAAAATTTTAATATAAAATAATAAATTTTTTGTTTGTAGATGGGTGTCTGTAGTGAGGTTTTACTTTGTAAAGAAATCAGTAATAAAAATATATTGTTTATAGTTTATTTTATTCGTTTCAATGCTACATGAAGGCACATTTTGTCATTTTAAAGAAAAACCACAGCAAAAATTTAAAATTAAAGATTTCTGGAGTAAATAAAGATATCGTGCTAATGACAAATACATATTCTACTTCGTTTACCCTCACATACTTGTATATATGCTTTGTGGTGTAAATTGGCTATACGTTTCAGGCATTACCATTATATTTTTCCATATAGAACATGAGTTCACAGATAAGATAATCAGCTTCACGATGTATCTCACACACAGCGGGGTAGGCAGAGGGAACCTAGTGTTATTACACTTCGTTCGTTGAGTGGCGCAATTTAACTCCGGGCTTTGTTTAGAAACCAACGAAAAAAAATGAAAGTATAAATTTCAATAAATATTTCATTTCCTCGAGTGGGGATTGAACCCACAACTAGTCGCGCTTACAGCCAGCTTGCACACTTGTGCCCCTGCACCACGATTGGCCTCGAGAGAAGATAACATTGCAATAATTATTATTACACTAAAAATACAAATATACATGTATTATTATATTTATATTTAAAAGCCACATCATATTCAGGCAAGAACTTCATAATCCATTTCCAATACTTTATTATAACCTAAAAAATTTTATAAAATCTTTTTAAAACATATCATCATGTTCAGGGCTCACCTAATTTACATCGTGATATAGTGTCAAAAAATCTCTGTTATTTCTGCGAGATGAAAGGAGCTCTAATATACTTTAAATTTTCTATGTTCGTCGCTGTAACGAACTCAGGAAAAAACTAAATTCACATCTCACAGAGAAATATTAAAGTGAACATTAAATATGTTAAGGAAAAATATCAAAATAAAAATAATATTTTTAAGATTTACTGCCATTTCCTTTCTGAGATAACTAACCGTAAAGCTGGGCCTGTGAGTGGGTAGAACAAACACTTACTAAACTAGATCATATCTGCGTAGTTCATTAGGATATGAAAGTTCATATTTTAAGGTATTTGATTCGCTTTCACTATTGTATGCTATAAAGAAAATATAAAGAAACATGCTTTGGTGTTTTGTAACTTTAACAGTAATAACAATATAATAATCAGCTTCACGCTGTATCCCGCACACAGCAGGATAGGCAGAGGGAACCTAGTGTTAAGACACTCCTTTCCCCACTTTCTGCCGATGTCTGGAGTTTCGTGTTGAGTGGCAGAACTCAACGCCGCGCTTTGCCTCGACACCAGAGCGAAGAAATGGAAATATAAATTTAAGTAAATATTTCATCTCCTCCAGCGGGGTTCGAACCCACAACCAGTCGATTTACAGTCACACTTTGTGCCCCTGCGCCGCGACTGCCCTCATTAACAATATAATAAAATATTATCAAATTATTTAACGTCATGACGTCAGTCGAGGCGTGGGGCAGAATGTGACTGTACACGCGACAGGTTGTGAATTCGACTTCCACTCGAGAAAATGAAATATTTAATATTTCCATTTTCTTCGCTCTCGTGTCCAGGCAAAGTGCAACTTTAAGTACTCCCAGAATTCAGCGGAAAATGGAGAATGGAGTGTCTTATCACTAGGTTCTCTCTGCCTACCCTGATGTGTGCGGGACATAGCGGGATAGAAAAAAAATAACAAATTATAAGTTAAATACAATAATAATAATAATTTCAACTATTTTTGTATATAAAAAAAAAAAGTTTTTACAATTTTCAAGAGGCCTGCTTAAAAGAATGCGACTATATAAACATATCTAAAATTCTATCTATATAATGTCTGTCTGTTACTTATTGATTATATAATATAATAAGAGGCCAGTCGTGGCGGAAAGGCACAGGAGTGTGATTGTAAAATCGACTGGTTGTGGGTTCGGTCCCCACTCAAGGAGTTGAAATATTTACTTAAATTTATATTTCCATTTCTTCGCTCTTGTGTCGAGGCAAAGCGCGGCGTTGAGTACCGCCACTCAACACGCAATGCCTCCAGAACTCGGCGGAAAATGGGCAACGGTGTATTTTAACACTAGCTTTCCTCTGCCTACCCTGCTGTGTGCGGGATACAGCGTGAAGCTGATTTTAATATAAGACACATATAAAATATTTTATTCAGTCTGGTACTAATTATAATTTCTATACACGTCTACCTGTTACAGAGAACTTCATTAACACACCAACTATCGGGTTTCCTTGCTTCGGCAACTAATAAATACATTAAGGGCTTAACTACTATGACATGTTAATATATCACTGTTCACGTGAGCTGTGATAATTCTGTTTATATTAATTTTGTTATTTTATGAGTACTATTGAGATATGAAGGCACCAGCGTCTGACTGTAGAGGCCAGTCGTGGCGCAAGGGTACAAAGTGTGATTGTAAGATCGACTGGTTGTGGGTTCGCTAAAAATCTCGAGTGGGAACTCCAGCTTTTTATTTACATTTATATTTTGATTTCTTCGCTCTGGTATCGAGGCAAAGCGCGGCGTTGAGGTCCGCCACTCAATACGCAATGCCTCCAGAATTCAGCGGAAAGTGGGGAATGAAGTGTCTTAACACTTGGTTCCCTCTGCCTACCTTGCTGTGTGCGTGAAGTTTATGATAATGATGATGAGGTCACAAGTGTGTGACAGTAAACTTGACTGGTTGTGGGTTGATTCCTAATCGAGGACAACACACACACACACAACGCTTCGAGAATTCGATTGAAAGAAATGTCTTAACTTAAATATCGTGATTTTAAATGTATTTATATAATTCCGAAATCGAATTTGCTGTTATCATATTTTTCATTTATTATACAAATATTATTAAAGGTCTCTTAGAATATTTTTTTTAAATTGAGTTTATGAATCTATACATAAATTTACTTATTCAAAAGGCTACTCTATTATTATTTCTGTAAAATGTTTATTATTATTATTATTGGAAAAACTAAGACATTTCTTAGAGCAAAGTAAATTCAAATAGTATTTTCTACAGTAGGTACCTTATGTTTCACAATGAAGTCTCATGAACTTAATAGATGAACTAACTTAGAATTGAAGTTGTTACTAAATTTGAAACAACTTTTATTTATGTTCAAGAACACTGTCTAAGACTTACTTATTCTGTATGCAGTAGTCATTTAAATGTAGGTTGCACCGAACAAGACATGTCGCCGCTCTTCCCAGTAATAGAATTCACTTACACATAGTCTCTCGTGTGTTGTTTCCACGAAGATATTGAGATATACCTATATAATATACAAGATTTTGCTATTTGCAAATAGTCGAATATGCAGTGTGTGGTAAATTCTGAGGCCAGTCGTGGCGTAGCGGCACGAAATGTGACTGTAAGACCGACTGGTTGTGGGTTCGATCCCCACTCGAGGAAATGAAATATTTACTTCAATTTATATTTCCATTTCTTCGCTCTAGTATCGAGGTTAAGCGCGGCGTCGAGTTCTACCACGCAACACGCAATGCCTCCAGAATTCGGCAGAAAGTGGGGAACGGAGTGTCTTAACACTAGGTTCTCTCTGCCTACCCTGCTGTGTGCGGGATACAGCGTGAAGCTGATGAAGTTTAAAATATAAGACATGCTCTACTGTACTATCATGATTCTTTGTAATTTCTGAACAAGTTGCAACACCGACGAGTGTCCCGTAGAAACGCTCATCAAAGTTTATCCTATGACTAAACTCAAGCTTTGAATGTAAAATAGAGCACGCCAAAACGGTACGCGTATGGAATCCTATTATTCTTATCTTATAAAAGCGTCGTTTTGGTAAAAATTCTATAGGAATTTTTTCGTAAAGTTTCGAGAAAAACAAACTGTAAAGATTTGATTGAATGATGATTGATCAATCTATTTTTTTTAGTTTTAGATAATAGAGAAATCTTATCCCTATAGCTAAATGTGCTGTTTTAAACTTTTTGCTGTAAAACCAGCCTTTTAATCTTGTTTTTATATATTTACATTTATTAATAAGAAAGGTTAACTTTAAAAATATCTTCTTAGAAATTTGACTTAAAAACGATTTGTTTTCTGCGGTTAATGTATGTTTCTAAGTCCATATTCCTATAAATATATAAAAAATTGGCTGTACAGATTAACATTTTTACATTGTAACTACAAATAATATATTGCAAATGCAATTGAAATACTTACATAATATTTTAAAACCAAACAGGCAGCTGCAGAAAACAATAAAATATCGATACAAATTCTACACTAATACGAAACATCAGTAAATATAACAAAGAAGAATAGTTTTATATTTCACAAATAAAACACACATCTCGTTTTCCCATAAAATCCATTCAACATTCAAGATTGAAAAAGACATCAAGGTGGAGATGTTATTGTTTTATAAAATATAAATTTTCTCATAACCTGAGCTAAGTATATTTTTAAGAGCACGGTTGCCATAACTCTGGCAGCGAGGACGGAACCTTCGCTCCTGGCGGGGCAGAATACAGATTGTTTACTCAAGTAAATTGCTTTGTAAATCTTGAGGCGGTTTAAAAAATGTTTCTATATCTGTCGGGACCCCGGGACCCCGGGACCCTGAAAACACAATCATGTTACGTCAGCGAAGTTATTTAACGGTGCTACGTACTATTTGTCTTTCTTTATTTATTTTATAAGCAAAATTATTGAAGTAAATTAGTGTGCTTTAGTCTCAGACGAAGCCTAAGGCGAGCTAGAAAATTATAATGACTTTTTTTGCCTTGTACTTTGTTCATTTTAAATATATTACAAATTGAGATTCTAGGAAAATTTTAAGTTATTTAATTGTGTATTTAATTGTAAGGAAATAAAGTTACAGTAGTTAGATTCACGTTGTATGCTGCACATAGCAAGGTAGGCATAGGGAACCTAGTGTTAAGACATTCCGTTTCCCACTTCGCCGAATTTAGAACCAAGGCAAAGACATGAAAATATTAATAAATAATAATTAATTTCCCAGAGTAGGGATCGAACTCGCAATCATCGCGTTACATTAACACCCTTGTGCCCCTGCGCTCCTACTAACCTCGAGAAACAAAAAAAATCACAAAAAAAAATTACTTAAAAATTAAACCTAAACTTAGTTACGTTTTCGGTATTTTTCAATGCTATATGTATAATACATGCTATACGTAGAATGAACTCAAAGCAGTAATTTTGCGAAGCTGCAAGGCGAAATTGCAGATGAGTAGTCTTCTGTTGGACCAGACTTTAAGGGAGACTCCTTTCCTTTGACAAAATAACGACTAAGAGATGAAAAGTCGCCTAAGACGACAATATCCGAGATTAGGCGGGACGCCCACTTTCTCATTTTCTTAAATAGCCCCTCGTAGTGAGCAAAAAATTAAAGATTTATTTTTCTTTTCTAGGTGTGGAATAACATTTTAAAAATATTTTTTCAATGTCAGTGAATTTTCTGAACCTTAACTTAAATAAAATTGAAATATGAAATTTAGATTTCCTACTGGAAAGTTATCTCGAGCGAAATAAAAAAAGATCGTATCCAACGTTCGTCGAGTGCATATGTTCGCGGAGTCCAATTAACTGCATTTTATGACCACTTGGACGTAACTTTTTAAGTGTAACAGATTTATTTTAGATATTCCTAGACTTAGTACGTATAGATATATAATTTTATATCAAAATTTTATTATATGTATTCTTTTTCTTATTTAGATTGGCTGTATCCTGTATATAGAAGGGTAGGCTGAGAGAACTTAGTGCTAAGACACTACGTTTCCGCCAAATTTTCGAAACATTGCATCTTGAGTGGCGGAACTCAAGCCGCGCTTTGCCTTGTTACCAGAGCGAAGAAGTTAAAATATTATTAAATAACGATTAATTTCCCCGATTGGGAGTCGAAATTACAACTGTCGCGTTTATAGTCTCACGTTTGTGCCACTGCACACATAGCGGCCTCCGAAATAATAATAATTCAAAAATTGGGAGATAGTGGGGAACAGAGTGTCTTAACAAGAGGCTCCCTCTGCCTTTCCTGCTATATGCAGGATACAACGTGAAGCTGAAAAAAAAATCTAATACAAAAATACATTAATTTCTAGATCCATAATTTATTATAATAATATAAGTTTACAAACAAATATTTATTTTTAAAATTATTATATATTATTTCCACATAAACCACTGTGCCCCACACCTAACCGTTCAGTTCATAATTAAAGTTCGGTCAAGTCTTAGTTGACTTACTAGTTGAACAGTTCCTCGGAACTCCTTGTTTATCCACCACCGCAAGTTGTAGAGCAAAATAATAAACAACTTTTTAATTGACAATCAATCCGGCAAGTTTGTTATATACTTGTTAGGATAAGTAAACTATTTGTAATAACTAACAAGGAAATTATTGGTGAGAAAATAGTTATCAAATTAGATTTTTTATATGATATATTAATATGAGGCTTTCTTCGGTCTGGTGAGGAACCTTTACAATTTGGCGGAAAGTGGGGAACGATGTATCTTAACATTAAAATTTTATAATTTTATTTAATGCATCTCTATACTGATTTATCTCTATCTCTATACTATACTGATAACAACATTCCAACAACAAGTTATTACAACATAATAACTTGTTGAATTTATTATTAAATATATACATGTATATTTATCAGTCAACATATAAGAATAAATATGAAACGAGAATGGATTCTTTATAGTATACTAGCGGCCCGCCCACGGCTTCGCCCGTTTAAAATACATGATTATTGATTTAATAATGATAATTGATTGACAACTATAATGACTTCTAATATGATTTTTTTATTTTATTTTATCTGTAATGTTGTAATATGATTTTTCTACGACATTATCGTAATTTCTATAAGAATTTTTGATTGTTTCGAACTAAAAAATACGACCAATGTTGATATTTGATATTCATAAAATATACATAAAGCTAATTATTTATGATATGTATATATTTTTGTAACATTACGTTCTTTTTACCTCTGTTATGTTTTTTAAAGCTCTGTAAAATGTGCTGATGTCACTTAATAATTTAATGTACTGCTTCAGAAACAGTCTTAAATGTAAAATTATTGATTTGGGTAATGATTCATAATATTCTTTGTAAAATAACTGTAATGATTGCATATTAACTCCTGTACAGTTTTTAAATTAGTTACATATATTATTAGCTAAATGTACAATTGGTAAATATGTAGTTATTACAGAGTACACGTAGAAAGGATGTTTTTAGGCACCTAAGTTGAGTTAAAACAAAGCAATTGGTGAAACTTTTAAGTAAATCGGTTCAGTACTTTCAGAGAAAATTGCGGACAAAAATATGTCGACAGACAGACAGACAGACCGACAGACAGACAGACAGACAAGAAATTAAAAAAAAATCTTTTTGCTTTCTATTATTCTTTTTAAGTGTCCCTCTATCCATTTCAGTCAAAATTACGAAATGTACAGACAAAATATTTTTACTGTCTTATTATATACTAGCGGCCCGCCCACGGCTTCGCCCGCTTAAAATACATGATTATTGATTTAAGCAGAATTGATTGACAACTATAATAAAATAAAATAAATAAATAAATCAGCTTCACGCTGTATCCCGCACACAGCAGGGTAGGCAGAGGGAACATAGTGTTAAGACACTCCGTTCCCCACTTTCTGCCGAATTCTGGAGGCATTGCGTGTTGAGTGGCAGAACTCAACGCCGCGCTTAACCTCGACATCAGAGCGAAGAAATGGAAATATAAATTTAAGTAAATATTTCATCTCCTCGAGTGGGGATCGAACCCACAACCAGTCGGTTTTGCAGTCACACCTCGTGCCGCTGCGCCACGACTGGCCTCACACCCTATAATAGAATGACAAACGAATATGAAGACAACATACAACAACATATATAATATAAAGACAACTATAATGACTTCTAATATGATTTTTTGTTACTTTAATCTGTAATATTCTATTATGATTTTTTTACGACATTATCGTAACTTCTGTAAGAATTTTTGATTGTTTCGAACTAAAAAATATGACCAATGTCGATATTTGATATTCATAAAATATACATAAAGCTAATTATTTATTATATATATACATATATATATATATATATATATATATATATATATATATATATATATATATATATATATATATATATATATATATATATATATATATATATATATATATATATATATATATATATATTTGTAACATTACGTTCTTTTTAACTATGTTATGTTTTTTAAAGCTCTGTTAAATGTGCTGATGTCACTTAATAATTCTTCACTGCTTCAGAAACATCTTAAATGTAAAATTATTAATTTGGTTAAGGATTCATAATATTCTTTGTAAAATAACTGTAATGTTTGCATATTAACTCCTGTTTGCATATTATTAGATAAATGAATAATTGGTAAATATGTAGTTATTACAGAGTACACGTAGAAAGGATGTTTTTAGGCATTTGTATATAGATTTATTTCAAACGAACGAACGAACCAAAAAATCTATGTATTTACTTGATATTTCTTTGAAGATCAAATCGTTCTTTATCTCTGTGTTGAATTAATTACGATTTAAACTTTATTGTTACGATTTATGAAGGTAATCTCTACTAACAATTCAATTTTGTTTACTTAAAATAAATAAATCAGCTTCACGCTGTATCCCGCACATAGCAGGGTAGACAGAGGGAACCTAGTGTTAAGACACTCCGTTCCCCACTTTCTGCCGAATTCTGGAGGCATTGCTTGTTGGGTGGCAGAACTCAACGCCGCGCTTAACCTCGCCACCAGAACGAAGAAATGGAAATATAAATTTAAGTTAATATTTCATCTCCTCGAGTGGGGATCGAACCCACAACCAGCTGGTTTTACAGTCACACTTCTTGCCGCTGCGCCACGACTGGCCTTGTTTACTTTATTGTATAAAATATATATTTTTATCAACAGTCATATAATCAAGACGTTTCGAATGTCATTCTTTAGCCAGGGTCATACCAGCGCGATTTCTATATAACATTCGCTGGCAAGCTAATGCCTTGAGTTCATTCAAATGACGATAACTTTTTTTGTAATGAACCGATTTTGATGAACCAAACTTTAGAACCTAAATTGAGTTAAAACAAAGCAATTGGTGAAATTTTCAAGTAAATCGGTTCAGTAGTTTCAGAGAAAAATGCGGACAACAATATGTCGACAGACAGACAGACAGATAGACAGACAGACAGACAGACAGACAGACAAGAAATTCAAAAAAAATCTTTTTGCTTTCTATTAGTCTTTTTAAGTATCCCTCTATCCATTTCAGTCAAAATTACTAAATGTACAGACAAAATATTTTTACTGTCTTATTATATATAGAGATAGTATATAGAGATGAGGAAAACCAGCAAAGTTAACGCCGTGTAGCGTAGCTAGGAGTAGAACGAGTCTTACTGTCCAGTGAGCATCATCCTTTTTCTCACTTGCGGTAATGCTTAGATTTTAAATATCTTTGTGAATATTCTTATAACTTAACATATAAATACATTTTTTGAAGTATCTATTAACAAAATGGAGGCCAGTCGTGGCGCAGCAGCACGAAGTGTGACTGTAAAACCGACTGGTTGTGGGTTCGATCCCCACTCGAGGAGATGAAATATTCACTTAAATTTATACTTCAATTTCTTCGCTCTGGTGTCGAGGCTAAGCGCGGCGTTTAGTTCTGCCACTCAACACGCAATACCTCCAGAATTCGGCAGAAAGTGGGGAACGGAGTGTCTTAACACTAGGTTCCCTCTGCCTACCCTGTTGTGTGCGGGATACAGCGTGAATTATTAACAAAATTGTTTAAACAGTGTCGAGAAAGTCATTCCAGCGATTGATGTTCTGACATGACAAAACAAAAGTGAGCCCATTGGGAGTCGCCGCAGAGCGTGAAATTGCCAAAAAAAACTTGAAAATCCATCACGAATCAAATGACACTTTGAAATTGTAAAGCTAACTGAAGAATCGGATGGACTGGCAAAACAATTAACGGGGGCGGTCGATGCGAAAAATTGGTATAATCAACGGAAACAGCGTTCGATAACATGAAAGAATTCATAAAAGCAATTTGAAAATGCTATATTAAATTTATTCTGTGCCTCCGTCTGTGCCGACCCACTAACTATGTAAAAACATTTATTTGTTTTTTTTTTGACGTTTTCGGTACAGACGCTAGTGTAGGAATGCTACTGATTGATTTTATATATGAATTTTAATGATTTTTATAGAACTTTTTTTTATGGCTACATTATATAAGTTTACAACTTAGAATAATGCAGAGATTTTGTGAAATAATATTTTATAATGTCATAATTTTCTTTGTCACTATAACTAATTGATGTTATGACACAGTTGAGTTATAAGAATATAAACTTTACTTTAATAAGGCTCAGCGGTCATATCTTAAGTGGTAAAATATTAATTTTATTTTTAATAGTTTGGTTATATAAATTAATTCAACGTTTCGATATCTGTAATCAGGCAAAATCAAAGTTTGCTGTCTAGTCACCGATAAAAAACCAATTAGCAGAATTATTGTTTGTTTGTCTGTTTGCTTGTTCTCCAATAACTCAAATATTATCGAATAGAAATAGATGAATTTTTGCATGGTGATTGGCACATGACATGGCCTAGGGTCTGGAGGTACATCTTTTTTGGGTTTCATCCCGGTTATCATTATATTTTTCTTAAAAAAAATTAAAAACCGAAAATGACAATGTCAGTGTCTTAAATACTGAAGATTTTTTTTAGCTTCTTGCTTTATTATGTATTCTAATTTAAAAAAAAGAAAGAAAAATATAAATAGATTTACACAAATATGAATAGATAAAGTTATATTTTTTGCTTCTAATTTTGCACTTACTGAAATATTTCTAAATATGGAGTAAAAGTACAATATTATTTTCTCCCCATCAATTAGGAGGCCAGTCATGGCGCAGCGGCACGAGGTGTGACTGTGAAACCGACTGGTTGTGGGTTCGATCCCCACTCGAGGAGATGAAATATTTACTTAAATTTATATTTCCATTTCTTCGCTCTGGTGTCGAGGATAAGCGCGGCGTTGAGTTCTGCCACTTATCACGCAATGCCTCCAGAATTCGGCAGAAAGTGGGGAACGGAGTGTCTTAACACTAGGTACCCTTTGCCTACCCTGCTGTGTGCGGGTAGAATTTTTTATCAATTAGCCATAAGTGGAATTCGAACCTCGCAGTATTGTCTGGACGCATGTCAACTGCGCAATGGGGCGTCAGTGAAACACAATAGAAATCATTAATTTGAAGGAGCTTTGTTTAAAAATTAACGGATCGTCTGTCTAATCTCCCTGATAAATTCTCTTGATGGATTATGCTATTCCGCATACAAAACAATTTATTTTTCACCCCTTTGTTAGTTACCCGGAGCACTTATTAACAGTTTAATCGCTTAAAATGGAGTATTCAACTCGGTAACTCTCTGAAGGCTAGAGGATATCTACATTTAAGTCGATGGATAAATCCTTTACGTTCTTGATGTTTTGTTAATTGAGTAATTTTCTATCCACAATTGTATCAACGTGAGTTAAACCCTTCTAAAGGTTTGCTGTTTTCAAAATCTGCTTATGTGATATTTTATTAAATGCGTGAAGCTAAAAAATAATATGTATTACTGTTATATTTTTGAAGTTAGAAAGAAATTCCACTTGCTTCTTGGATATTTATAATATAGTTAATAATTAGTTAAGTACTTTTAAATTATCTATGAAAACAAATTAAAATACAATTTTTACTTACTCCAAAAAATATAAAAATCCTTTATTATTAATATTTTTTCCTCCACCATCGAGTTAATATTAAATACAGTTATGAGTATAGACCTAACTCAAGGATATATGTAATTATAATAAAAACAAGCTCCTTACATTCCTAAGTATTTATATGACAACATAATGTATACAGTGTGTAGCGTCACCACAATCTTTGGCAGTTTCACAAAAGACGACTATCACACAGGAGCAGTATGGTATGCTGAAGGCTAAAAACATTAGCATATTGCGGGTCGGATCGTAATCACTCGCCAAGCAAAATTAGCCCCTAAGGTGTACTACTCAGCAACTACTAGCACTTTATTATCCCTCAAACGCGCCCACTTATGTTAATTCGGAACCCTTTGAGGTACAGTATCACCCTAAAATTAATACAGTAATATGATACTGCTTATTAGAAATGGACGCTGATAATCATTGCTTGTGCATCGAAATTTCTTTAATATTTTTCTTTTATGTTGTTATGTATGGGGATATTGAGAATTGGTGTTCAATGGATTTGAATAATTGGTTTGAATGGTATGGTTTTAAATTATAGGATCAATATTTTGTGGCTTTCAATTTTATATTAGATAGTTAAAGGTAAAGTAAATTATAGAAATACATTGAAGTTGTAAATTATTAAATTTCTCATATTATACTTTTAAGATTAGCAAAGTTGACAAAAAAAAATCGAAAATATTGCATGGAAAAACATCTCTTGAACTGGTATTGCATAATTAATCAGAATATTTCATAAATCTTAGTTGATAGAGATAAAAAATAAGGCTTTATATTATCAAGACGACATTGTATTAATATTGAATAAGATTTGATAATACTCATGTATTCATAACAGTCTGTATAATAGGAATTTTGGGGAACCGAAGCCACCTTTTTTTCTATTGTTTCTAACATGACACTAATGCTGTCAGCCCTATTGGTTTTTATAAGGACACTAAGTGAGTAGGAAGAAAATATTTTGTCCCTGAGAAATTGCATGCACTATTTGGCTTGAGAGGTTGTAATCGGCGGCAACTTGAACCTAGGCTTGCGCTCGTCGAGCGGGCTAGAAAAAGGACTTTAACAGAGCGTAGTTTCGATCTACGGCACTATAGGCCATGGAACCAGCTCGTACCCACTGCATACACCCACACTGCTATTTATCCGAATCCTTTTTGTCTCTATCGACCTAAATTTTAGCATTAGGCTGATGCCTAAATGATGAAAAGATGTGGTGAGCTCTTACTGATTTTTATATTTGGTTCTTGTATACTGCTGAGATGGTTACTATAGTTAGTTATTAGTCATCCATTTATACATTGTTGTCAGGTTTGCACATGGTTATAAACATTACCAGTCCCGGAAGCTGTTATTTAATATCTTGGAGAAGTATTCACATTATTATGAATAAACTTTTACAGGATTACACACTTTGTTGGAAAACTGCTGATACTCAAACTTACAGCTGAACTTTTAATATTATTTTTATATAAAAATGCACATCGTATGTAAGAGACAATTTAAAGTTTAATGTATGGAAATCTGGGGTTTGCGATGTGTGCATACTCTTTGTAAAAACTTTTCCGTCTCCAAACTGCACCATTTACTTCCCGCATTTGCCGACTTTTTAATCTGTTGATCAAACAACCGAGCAGCTGACGACAAATTTATTCTCGTACACAAAGATTCTAATCGTGATGTTAGCTTTGAAGCGAATTCTTTTTTAGACATCTCCGTTTTTTTTTGACTGAGCAATTCTTTAAAGACGTCTATCATATGGCGTATCTCTTACTATTTTGCGCCGTTAATGAGTCAAAGCTCTCATGGAAATAGATATTCTTTCGAAAATATTTTAATTTATTATTCTTTAAGCATCACGCTGTGTCTCGCACGTTTTTCCATTAAGATATTTCCGTTCCCCACTTCAGCCGAATTCTAGAGGAATTAAGCGGCGGAACTCAACGCCGTGCTGTGCCTCGATATCAGAGCGAAGACGTGAAAATATTACATATTTCATTTCCTCTAGTGGGAATCGCCCCCCACAATATGCTCGTTTACAGGCACATCTTATGCCCCTGCACCACGGCTAGCATGTTATTATCTATTAATTAATTTTCCATCATATATATATATAATCTCAAAATATATATATCGTTTTATTATATTTTTTATGATTACCTATATTTATGTTAAAGACATTTCATTATGAACTTATCTAACCAAAGCTTTATTTAACAATTTTGATATTACATGGTTACGAAATTTCGACATTAAAATCTAGCCCATCTCATCTCACTGAAACGTCTCACCGTGTAAACAAGAACATAAAATAAATAGAGTAAGTTTTGAGAAAGATTGTTTGTTTCTTGTTTATATTGTGTATTGTACGAATCCGTAGTCCACGTAAAGTATGTCAGGTGGTTTTAATTTTTTACTTGGCCCGAGGCCAAACTGTTGTTATTTTAGGCCATTCTCACACGGTAACCGATCCTGGGTTGCCGGTTGACTGCTCCTGTCATTACATTGCTATTATAGCCCTAAACCAGCCAACAAACGTTCAGCTTGAACGCCTTCGCTAATGTATGTGAACTAAGGAGGGATTTGTCAAAAATGATTTTCGATTTATAGTGTAATGTGTAAAAACTAAATTGTATTTTTTTCTTTTAATACAAGCAAATAATGTTTAACATTAATTAAGCATACCTTTTATCTTCATCGTTGTTTTAATTTATTTCTTTTATTTACACTAGAATCCATTTTTTTTAATCCAATAATATATACATATATTAGTTTTTATTCTGTGGCCATGGCGATTCTTGTTTTTTTTTCGCGCTTTATATATAATATTAAACAGAGAGAATGAAGAATTTGAAGGCCAGTCGTGGCGCAGGGTCACAAGGTGTGACTGTAAAATCGACTGGTTGTGGGTTCGATCTCCACTCGAGGGGCGACGCCTACAGAATTCAGCGGAAAGTGGAGAACGGAATATCTTAACACTAGGTTCCCTGTACCTAACCTGCTGTGTGCGGGATATAGCGTGAAGCTGATTTGGTTTTTTTTAGAGAGAATGGAGTAACAACCGGTATAATCACGATGTATCACTTCCTTATCATCCTCAATTAAACCCCTGACCCCATCTTCTCTCTCCCCATTACGTTTAAATGATTTATACGTGATCACTACTAAATACTTGGAATAAAATATCAAACAAGCGATCAATTTATAAACATAAAAATTACTTTATATACTTTTGATGTTTATTTTATACAAATATTTATTATTCTCGGAGGCCAGTTTCGATCCCTACTCGAGGAGATAAAAATATTTACTTACATTTATGTTTTTATTTCCTCGCTCTTGTGTCGAGGCAGAAACGCGGCGTTGAGTTCCGTCACTCAACACGCAATGCCTCCAGAACTCGGTGGAAAGTGGGGAACTGTGTGTCCTAACACTAGGTTCCCTCTGCTTACCCTGCTGTGTGCGGGATTCAGCGTGAAGCTGATTTTTATTTTTGATTTTTTGTTTTATACATGTATAACTAACTTTAAAAAGTTATCAGCAACGAACCAGCAAATTATGGTTAAGAAAGTATAGAGCAGTATATGTTCACAAATTGCTGAGAATTAAGCAAATTCTGTCTAATTATCGAGGGTATAATTTATAATATTTTAAAATGAAGATTTAGCCCGAGGCTGGGAACGGTTGCAGCATATTGGAATAATGAAACTTTGTTATTTAGTTTCAAATGATATGACGGATAATGATAAAGAATAAGTATATGTATTCATATTCTAGTTTAATAGATAGATAGATTTTTATACGCTTCTTTTTGTATAGTTTTTAAATTGAACTTGAATAATATCTAAAATAAGTTTAATATGTGATGTTCAATAATTATTTCGGTGCACCAAAATTAACTTTAATAGAATCGATTTCCAAAATACAAAAAATACACGTGTGCACAAGTGTGTGACTGTAATGGCGACAGATTGTGGATTCGATTCTCACTAGAGAAAACATTTAATATTTTAATTTCTTTGGTCTGCTGTCGAGACAAACCGCGCTGTTAAGCTCCGCTACTCAACACGCAATGGAGTGTCTTAACACTAGGTTCCCATTGCCTACTGAAGTGAATATAAAACATATATTACTATACACTCTGATGGTTCTAGCATCTACATAATTTACAGTATACGAGTTGTGAATTCATATACATAGTTAGATATTTAATATTGAGAATTTGTTATTTGAAAAATTGCATCTATCGATTCCATTTATGCTTTTTTGAAAAGTTAAATAACGATGGAACGTTTTACAAAAAAAAAAAATATAAATCCCCATAAATCCCTGTGCGGTTTTCAGGAAGGCTTTGGGGACGGGCAGTTTCATTCCTACATGTTGTAATCCCGGATTAAATAGAACAAGCAAAAAATATTTTTTAAGCGGCCTTTTTAAAACTATGGAATGCGATTAATGGTTATATAATACTTTTATGTTTGATTTTATATGATATTATTAATGTTTATAGTTTTTATGGAGTTGTGAATAAATTTTGTGTGTCCATTATTCCATTTCACTAATATATTTATTTTTTAACATTGTAAATAGTAAGTAAAAGTTAATATTATATTTGCACTAGACAAATATAAGAATAACAAAGCACTGTTCGATTAAAATAAAAAATATATATTAAATTGTAAGCTTGTGAGAGGAAATTTAATGTTTTGTATCAATAAAAGTTAGTATATCGATATTCAATTGTTTATAAAATATAAAATATTTTTAATATCTACACAAAAACGTACGTAAGTATTAGAAATAAATTGTGCGTTTGAAGAATCACGATACCATATTATTAAACTACTACAATTATATTATTATAGCGGTGTTGAAACTTAAACTTGCAATGCCTTCAGAATTCGGCGGAAAGTGGAAAACGTAGTGTTTTAACACTATGTTCCAAGGTTCCCCTCTATCTATCCTGCTACGTGACAGATACAGCGTGAAACAATAACCAAAATTACATATATATAAACGGAACATTTACATTATATATAATATTAAATAAAGTATATAAATCATTCAGAATTCGTTTGAACTACATTCCCTTTCCCCACAGGCATCACGAGCACTACTCAAAAACTAATCCAGCCTAGTGCTGTTAAGAACACTACGCCCTGACATGCCCTTATTGGTCGTTGTATCCGTGCAAAGGACCCCCAAGCATCTCATTAGAGCCCCCAGTCGTTTATGGATCCCTTCGTTCTTACGCGCCATGATTGAGTTTTCAAGAAAATTTTGTCAAGTACTTTTAAGCACGGTCGGTTATAGTTTTAATTGTTCTGTTGGGGTCCCTTTAGGTACGATCTATTTAAGTTTTGAGTTCTTTTTTAACTATAAACGTGATGAGAATATATTTTGTCATATATATAAATAACTATCTACAAGAAAGCGTTTTTTATCATATTTCAGAATTCACGTAAACAAAATTATTAATCTGTGAAAAATTTTAAATTATTTTTATATGAAAGATGCATTAAATGATAAAAGAAAAAAGATACTGATCAGCCATCTTATAAAATAAAAAGTACTGACCGCAGATTTCCGTTGAACGATACATCGATATATACGTGAAGAGTTTCACAACCACAACTTATATCAACTCTTTTACGTTGCCACATACAAAAATAAACTTTAATATAATAAAATTGATCTTTATTATCGAGTAAATAATGTTGTTGGTGTTGTTATTCATGTTGTAAGGCTAAGACTTGTGTGGCGGCCATTTTGGTTAATTGATATCCGTGCTCCATGACTGCAATTCGATATCGCGATAGGGTTGACGCTATTATCCGATTTCTGGCCAATCAGAACGTTTCGTTTGTCATTCATACTTCTTTGTTTTAGAGAGGAATGTCACCATTCTGACAGCTGTCAGGTAGAAAAGTAGTTGTGTTTTAAGAAAAAGATTTATTAAATATATATTTGTAATTTACATTTAATACTAGTGTGATTTTTTGGTTTAATGTTATTAAATAATTTATGCGGATTATAGAATTATTATATTATTTTATTATATATCTTTACGCTGCAGAGTAGGCAGAGTGAACCTGGGGAGCTGCTGAGTGTAATGACACTCCGATCCCATTACCGTTCCCCACTTTTCGCCGTACCTGGAGGCATTGCATATTGAGTGGCGGAACTCAACGCCACTCTTTGTCCCTTTACCTCGATACCGTTCCATTTTCTCGAGTGGGATTCGAACACACCACTTATCACCTTTACCTACATCGCACGCTAATGCCTCCGCCACGAGAGAACTTGTAATTCAATCAAATATTATAAAATTTTTATACACTTCGTTACAATCAAATAAATCAGCTTCACGCTGTATCCCACACACAGCAGGGTAGGCAGAGGGAATCTAGTGTTAAGACACTCCGTTCCCCACATTCCGCCGACTTTTTCGAGGCATTGCGTGATAAGTGGCGAAACTCAACGCCGGACTTTTGCCTTGTTGCCAGAGCGAAGAAATGAAAATAAATTAAGAAATAATAATTCATTTCCTCGTGTGGGCATCGAATCCACAACCGTCGCGTTTCAGTCACACCCTTGTGCCACTGGGCCGCGAATGGCCTCAATATATACGTATATGTTAATCTATTTTCTATCTATACCCAACAACACTAACAACGTTACTTCAAACATAACTTTTACACATAAAAATCATTTTAGTTCAACTATACGAACTGATACTATCATAAATTGATGAACGACAACAAAACTATAGTTTTATTGCTTCCCGTTTCAGATCATTTAGCTCGCACGTGACCGACTCGATAGGGTTGTCTAAATGTTTGCTAGGATATTATTTATAGTTAATATTTTTTTAAAGGGGAACACCGCAGCGTTTTTGTTTACTTAATATTTTTTTTATGGACTTATTTATGGTATATTAGTTCTATGAGATTTTACTATTGATTTATATGTTTTTGTAAATCTTTAGATATTATTAATAGTAGTATAGAGGCAACAGATCTTTGCCTATTAGGATCTTGCCGGATAACCAAAATGTATTTTCAATTCAGTTCAGTTCTTTAATTATGGCGTTTTAAAGTGTTCTCATTAAATTATAACACAAAAAGCTATGATATTTCATATTTATATTAAAAAAACTTTTTACGCATTAAAAAGCTTAAAACAAAAACATTTTTAATGACTACTCTACGTTGTCGTCTACTATAGTTTTTAAAGTCGAGTTAAAGATTTTATTTTTATTAATTTGTTTAGCTTTACGATGTACCTACTTGTATAGAGCACATAGAAAGGTATTCGGCGGAAACCTGGAAACCTAGTTTTAAAACACTCTATTCCCACAAAGGCGAATTTCAACGTCGCACTTATCCCGCGAGGACACGAAAAAAATTCAATTTTCTCGATTGGAAATCGAACCCACAACTTGTCGCGTATACAGTAACACGCTTATGCTTCTGTGCCATGGTTTACCTCAAATCATAATAAAGAGATAAATAGTTTCATTTAAAAATTATTGTCAAATATATTGAACCTATATACACTATGAAGAAACGATCTCCTCAAATTCTGTTGTGCTATAAAAGCATCTGCAAAGCAAGCTGTGTGTGTGTGTGCTTATCAAAGTGATGTTAATAAATTAATATTAAAGTAAATGATATCATGATTTAGCTGTCAGTCTAATTTGAATGTAAATTACAACATCAAAAGGAAAACTAAAATTTAAGCAAATTACATTACTTGATGTAAATTTCGTATTTTCATTGAAAATGAGTATATTATAAGAGTAATAAGTGTATAGTGCACTCTCTCAGTAAGGAAAATTAGTTTAATGAATACATATGTCTATATAATAAATATTAAAAAAAAAAAATTGAGGCCAGTCGTGGCGCAGCGGCACAAAGCGTGACTGTAAAACCGACTGGTTGGGTTCGATCCCCACTCGACGAGATTGAAATATTGACTTAAATTTATATTTCCATTTCTTCGCTCTGGTGTCGAGGCAAAGCGCGGCGTTGAGTTCTGCCACTTAACACGCAATGCCTCCAGAATTCAGCAGAAAGTGGAGAACGGATTGTCTTACACTAGGTTCCCTCTACTTACCCTGCTGTGTGCGGGATACAGCGTGAAGTTGATTTTTTTAATTTTTATTTTATTAAGTAAAATAATAAACAATATATTATTATCAATTGGAAGATAGGTATGTAATTTTGACATTGAATACCTACAAACTAATAGGCTTAAAACCATCGAAAGTTTTTTTGTTTTGGTTATGGCGTTCTGTATTTGCCAATACAATTCTCATATTTATAAATAATAATTAATGTTCTATATAAGGCATAGTCAGCTTTAACAAATCACTATACAATTTAATCAAAAAGCAAATAATCAAAATGTTTGCTAATCAAATCGAATACGAATTTATTTTCATATAAAATATTGGTATTCCATATTATTTGAGTACCACTCAACGTTTAGGTAAGCGCTATATTAGTTATTAATGAAGTAGTACAGTAGAAATTATTGCCGGTTCATCGACTATTTTGTTTAGTTTGACCCGGTTAGTTTACAGCACTCAGGGCTATTTGTTTTACCTACGGGATGAATAAATAATTTAAAGTCGTTAATTAAATATTAAAACTTATAGTTTAGAGTTTTAACTCTTGTGTTATGCAAAGTTAACGAATTATTGAATAACTAGCTTTTATTTACCTTTGGGTTTACTCCCGTGGTCAATTGGTAATAACTAACTAGTAGTTCCTGAGATAAGCTCGTTCAACCAAGCCAAGTCTCCAAGTATTTTTACTCCATACTATAGCCTAGTCGTGGCGCCGAGGCACAAAGTGTGCCTGTAAACCGACAGGCTGTGAGTTCGACTCAAGAAAATGAAATATTCATTTACATTTATATTTAATTTTTTTCACTATAGCGTCGAGGCAAAAGCGTGAGTTGAGTTTCGCCACTCAACACGCAATGCCTCCAGAATTCGGCGGAAAGTGGAGAACGGAGTGTCTTAACACTAGGTTCGAGAGAAGCTAGTGTTAAGACACTTCATTAGGTAGAGAGGTACCTACCCTGATGTGTGCGGCATACAGCATGAAGCTGATTTGATTGATATATTATAAGCTCTGAAATTTTAAGGTTGCCGAGATAATGAACATTGAAAAAAATATATCTAAATACCATGTATTGACAGTAAAATATATATTCACCATAATAGATATCTTGAATAGCAGTTCTAGTAGTATGAATTTTTATTCACTTTAAATAAAAATAAATCAGCAGGGTAGACAAAGGGAACATAGTGATAAGACACTTCATTCCCCACTTTCCGTCGAACTTTTCAAGGCAATGCGTGTTGAGTGGCGGATCTTAATGCAGGGCTTATGTCTTGGTGCCAGAGCGAAGAAATGAAAGTATTAAGAAATAATAATTAATTTCCTCGAGGGATAATCGAACCCACAATCGTCACTTTTCAGCCACACCTTTGTGCCTCTGGGCCACGACGGCCTCTTATTCTCTTTATTTCATTAATTATTATAAAATGTATTATATGAACAATGTTAATTTTAAGCATTCCTCGTAGTGTTAATTCCATACTTTAGCTATGTATGAGGGCTTACCTTTCAGAGTGAACGACTAATTAATTACTGACTTGATGATGAGGTAATACATAATTTATTTTAATTAGTACATGGAAGTCGCGCAAGATGTTTTCGAGCACATTTTATTAAAGAATATATAAAATCAGCTTTACGCTGTTTTCCGCAGACAGCAGGGTAGGCTAAGGGAACCTAGTGTTAAGACACTTTCCATTTTCCGCCAAATTTTGGAGGAATGGCGTTTGGGTGGCGCAACTCAACGCCGCGCTTTGCCTCAACACCGGAGCGGAGAAATAAAAATATAAATATAAATAAATATTAAATTTCCTCATAGGAGATCCTCGAGTGTGATCCTCTGCCCCGCCTATGTTATAGCATATATACTATCGAATATAACCTAAATTAAACTTAGTGTTTTAAATTCATGTATTTCCATATTTAACCCTGTAAGAAAAGATAATCTAATGACTCCTCGTTATCTTTTTATTCCTTTTACATCACATTAATATACTATGTCCTAATGGTGAAATGTTAAAACTTATAAAATATAGTTGTCATATTAATCCTTCCCCTTAATAAATTTGAACTCACAACCTTTATTATAACACAACTATTACAAAAATCTTTCAGAATACAAAACAGATTGCAAAATTAAAACGAAATATTATCTTTCCATTCCAAATAAGGGTAAAAAAAATAGCCAAGTCAAAATATTTTTGATTGTTTTCTAAAGGGGTTGTAAAGGTGATTACACCGATATGTTTATACAGTAAATAGATAAGACATTATAGAGAATATGCTGCAATACTTCCATTATTTTTGTTGGTACCCAAACACCGCAATCGACTGCGATCCCCTTTATTTACATATGCGAATGTGCGGTTTTGTTTCTATTTGCGGGTAGGGTGTACACTCGTAATTACAGCGTCGGGACAAGTCCCGGGGCGAGACCACATTTCCAGAGATAAAAGTTTCATAGTATCTCTAGATATGTTTGGGTGACTCTCGTTTTAAGATCTACTGGAGCTTATACAGTATTGCATAAGTATTTGGATTTTGGTTTACTTTTTTTGGTTAGTGCTTGGGTACCAGTTCTGAATTAATATCTATAATGAGCGTTCGGAATTTTTTGCTGCTCTTAATCTAGCTTTTAATGTTTATGTGATTATGTTTTATCGAGTTCTACCTTATATACATATTTAGAAAAATATAAAAAATTGAACTCGGCTTTCAAGAGACGTGGGTTCAAATACTAGGGGTATTTGTACCCACGTCTCTTGACGTGGACGTTAAAATCTTTATACGTTTCTAAAAATATTTTTCTTTCGTTACTGTGGAATAACACTTTAAAAATGTAAAAAATCAACCTTATATAGTTATGTATTCTTTATTTATTTAAAATTGTTTTAATTTTGCTGAGGTAAAATGTAAAACAACTTATATACTTATTATATTTAGGTACTTCACTTTTTAATTACACGCAAAAACCTAGTAACTCCACTTTTTAAGACTTGAAAGGTCAAATGATATAATTCAAATTTAGAATAAAAATAAAACAAAAAAAGATATTTTTTAAAAACAGGAGATCGATTTTAAGTAAACTAAAAGCTTTTGCTGGCATTAAGTAGTAAAAATGTTTTAAATACTTGTTACGAGAGCTTTTTTACAAGTTAAGTATTACTTACCTAAAAAGACATTTAAAACAAATATTCATAAAAAGCTGTCATCATTATCATAAACGCTTATTTTTTATATAAAAAAAATACTTTTTTGCAATAAGTAAGACCACTCTTTTAATAATTAAAAAAAAAACAATTTAACTTTAACAAAACAAAGCACGAGCTTCGTTACCAGAGCGAGGAAATAAAATAATTAAATATATAATAGAATAATTAAATATTTAACTTCCTCGACTGAGAATCAAACCCACAACCTGTCGCGTTTAAAGTCGCCCAATTGAGTACTCTGCGCCATGACTGGTCTCAATTACATTATGTATAGAGTTTCTTCAATTTTACTCATTAAAAAAAACTTTAGTGTTAGGTTAGGTTCGTAGTCGCGCAGGGGCGCAATGTGTGACTGGTTGTGGGTTCGATCTCCACTCAAGGAAATGAAATATTTATTTACATTTATATTTTGATTTCTTCACTCTGGTATCGAGGCAAAACGCAGCGTTGAGTTTCGCCACTCAACACACAATGCCTCCTGAACTGCGCGGAAAGTGGGTAACGGAGGTCTTAACAGAAGGTTTCTTCTGCCTACCCTGCTGTGTGATACACATGATACAGCGTGAAGCTGATTTGATTTATTTAGTGTTAGGTAACTACCATCTCTACTACGTATCCTTCTATTATAAATACGAATGTCCAAAAACAGTGGAAATTATTATATCTTTTAAATTAATCAATTACATGCGATAAACTTACAATCACCGCAAATCTCGGAGTTGTAATTTTTTTGTAGCAGCTGTTATTACTTTGACTTGAAATAAAAAAAAACTATAAAATAGCTGCTCATGTGCTGTAATACCATGTAGAAAAATCATAATTAGTAATAAGTACTACTCTACTACTAGTTTTCTTGTTAAAAAAGCTAAACTTCTCGCTTTATCCCGTAAACACGCAAAACAATGTAGACAAAGACCGCTTTGATAAATTGATCTGAGATCGATCTTGAGATGTCGGCATCTCAATAACGGTCTCAGAGTTGAGAGCGGCTTATAAATACGAAACCTAATGTCAAAATACGTCGTTTTTGACACATCGTGAATTTGGCATATTGTGGCTGAGTGCCAAAACTTAACGCCGGGCTTTATGTTACCATAGCAGGGAAAGATATCGGAAAGAGCATCAAACCCATAACGATCGCTTTACAGTCAAACGCTGTTCCGCTGCATAATGATTGTGTCTATAAAATTTCTATATAGGTAAAAATACAGTAGAAAAAAACCGACAAAAATAATATACGATATTATTTTCATTTTTTCAGTGCCAAAACACTTCTTGTTTCTATTTATCCATGTCTGTCTGCCTATTCTAAATGAACTAGGCCCATTTTCATGGTAATACTTTGTCTCACCTAAATAACGATGCGACCCCTGAGGAATTTAATTTTACATACAAAATATATGGAGGTGTAAATAATTTCTCAAAGTTTAGTTATTTATTTGCTATTTAATAAGCACAAAAGCTTTTGTATCAGCTTCACGCTGTATCCCGCACACAGCTGTGTAGGCAAAGGGAACCCAGTGTTAAGACACTCCGTTCCCCACTTTCCGCCGAGTTCTGGAGGCATTGCGAGTTGAATGGCGGAAGTTAACACCGCACCGATAAATTAAAATAGTTTTAAGAATTTTAGATGACAAAAAAAAATATAAATAAGCATAAAATATTAATGTTTAGTTCATTGACGATTTTATAATATCATTGATTAAGTATTTCATGACGGAATGTCTTAACACTAGGTTCCCTCTGCCTACCCTGCTATATGAGGGATACAGCGTGAAGCTGACTTTTAAGTATTTCATGAACTGGTCGCGTTTCATAAAATAACCAATTGAATTTGACCATATATAACATTGAATCGTTAACGTTTAACGCCCTAACGTTTGGCCAAATCGTAAAATAGGATATCGATAAAATATTTAATAAAAAATGGAAAAAATAACGCAGGAAGTCATGTAATTCAGTATATTTTTAATGAAAATTACTTTTAAGTTCAAAGAAATCATAAGAAAGATTATTTTATATATAAAAATTAAAAAAAATTGTCATTTATAGTTTCTTTTTCAGATCATCTAAATATTTTAAACTAAAAATGAAATACAGATATAATATTTTTAAGTACGTAAAATTATTTATGATGTTAGCATCTTTCCGAGGGAGATTTACTTGTAGCTTACAAAGGCTTAGTAGTCAGACCGTTTCGCATCCCTTTACCTAATTTTTTTTATAAATTTCATAAAAACAACAAGATTTTTTTTTAAAAATGAAACAAAGATTTATTACTTCAAAAAATTATATTAAATCGTTATACAACTCAAAATTGGTAATAGAACCTAACTGTAAATATTGATCGTCAGCAATAAAATTAGGCTTCCAAACTTCGAAATCTTAAATAACATCAATCACTTTTATTCGAAGAATATCTCAAATACTTACTAAATTAAAATAAAGGATAAGGATTCGTACAAAGCGGATCCTTAATCGCATTTCTGTCAAAGTACCAGTAGCATAAGAATTTTATTCCCTTGTTTTTTTGTATCGAATTTTGTTTCATTTATTAAAGGTTTTTTCTTTGAATCTACTTAAAAATCAATCCTGTCCCGGGGCACTCGTTTCAATCAATCAGAGACCGATTGAGAATTCATTCGCAATAAGAGACTGAAGGATTACGTGACTACATTACGATATCGCAAAATAAGAAACATTTTATGATTTTTTATTAAGATCTTAGTGAGAGATTTGTTGAAATATCTTGGGCTGACGTTATTAACGGGAACGTGACTGTGTCTAGTCGTTTTCGTATTTTTATATGGTAAATTAGTATAAAATATGGGTTATTTGTAATTAAAATATATACTTTTTTTAAGCTTCGCGCTATATTCCGCTCACAGCAGTGTAGGCAGAGGGTTAAGACACTCCGTTTCCCTATTTTTCTTATAATACGCAAGGCATTGCATATCAAGTGGCGGAACCCAAACTAAACCCGCGTTTTGTCGCGTTTAGAGTAACACGCTTGTGCCTCTGCGCCACGACTATCCTATATACGCATTGCTGTCATTTTTAATGGAGTAATAAGTTTGTGCTTTAGGAAACGTTATTACATGTGATGCGGGTGGCTGATGGTAGCTTCGGTACCACCGCCAGCTTTTTCATCAGTCTTGCACAATTTTGGTACGACAACTAATCGTATTTCATTTCTTCGCTCTAGTGTCGAGGCAAAGCGCGGCGTTGAGTTCCGCCACTCAACATGCAATACCTCCAGACTTCGGTTGAAAGTTGGAAATGGAGCGTCTTAAACTAGGTTCCCTCTGCCTACCCTGCTGTCTGCGGGACACAACGTGAAACGTTATGATTGTAGGAAGTCCAATTCCAACTCAGGGAACCTAATTATTAAGTTGAATTGCACTACTACCTATCTGTACGCAACTCCACAAATTCTATGGTCCTGACATTAAGTTATCCATGCCTACTTCTACACTATAATCGGTAGATATAATTATGTATCGTCAAACTAAAAGAAAAGGACAGATTTTTTGACATTGAAAAAAGTTTTTATTGTTCTTTTTTTTATTGTACTTATTTACACTTATTAAATTTGCAGATACGAACCCAAATACTTATCGATAAATAAAATACAATATATTTGAAAATATTTTTTTTGTTTTAGACAAAATACCGCATTCAACTTCGTCATTAAAAAGAGCCATTGCTTTCTTCACCTCTTTATCGGAGAGCAGAATATTAAGTTTCATCTAATTCCCAATACCTATTCAATAAATACTTACAATATTGAAGCTTACAAAAGATAAAATAAATACTAAACTCACACGCTCATGTATTTTATTAGCTATAGACTTTAATCGCCGTCTCTAATGATGTGATATAGAAGACAAAGAAATAGTATTTCTACGATAATAATAAATATTGACTATTTGGAAAGTAAGCTAAGATGAAATCAATGTTTTTAATGTTATAGCTAAAAGATAGAAGAATTATGAGTGTTTCCAATAGTGTTAGAGGCCAGTCGTGGCGCAGCTGCACAAAGTGTGACTGTAAAACCGACTGGTTGTGGGTTCGATCGCCACTCGAGGAGATGAAATATTTACCTTTAATTTACATTTCCACTTCTTTGTTCTGGTGTCGAGGTTAGGCGCGGCGTTGAATTCTGCCACTCAACACGCAATGCCTCCAGAATTCGGCAAAAAGTGGGGAACGGAGTGTATTAACACTAGGTTCCCTCTGCCTACCCTGCTGTGTGCGGGATACAGCGTGAAGCTGATAAAAAAAATAATGTTACTGTTCGTCAGGATCGTTTACGGAACAGATGACGAGTTTATGTTTCCGTCATCAGGAGACTAGCTCGAGTGTTTGCGTTCTTGCACGCGATTTATGCGCGAGCAAAACACGCTGTTAGGACGCGCCAGTACATTGGCGTTTAAAAAGACAGAGTAATAAACTTATTCATATTTATTTATAATTAAAAATAATAGTAGGTACTATAATTTTAAGGATATTCGATAAGTAAATTATTGCAGTTGAATTTTGAAATTGAACTGGGTTGTCTAGATGTCTCTCTGTGAGATCTGTGGCATCGCAGACATTTTTATGTCACTGTATATTTGAAATAGGAGGATGATGTGGACGCAATGTATGAGCCTCTACTATCTCACCTAAAATCGCGTACAAAACGTGACACTTGGATAGGCTTTTAGATTTTTAAATAATAATAAAAAATATGAAAGAGTAAAATAGATACAGCAAAAAACGCTGTAAGATAAACGCTGCTACTTTCGTAATTGCACATAATTTCATAATTTCACCAAAAATAAATATTAAAATTTTTCCAAAACAATCTTAACCTAAAAACAAAAAAGAATCGACCATATTATTAAAAAATCTAATCTATATTCCAAATCCCAGTTCAAAACATAAAAAAATCGACCATATACCTATATAACATATAAATAAATATGAATTTGACGTAACGTATTTGCAAATGGATCCACATTCGACACGATCGCAATCTCACTAGAAAGCGCGTGCACCTCGCAGTGTAGCGCACGATAGCCATCTTAGACCGATATGCAGTTAATAATGTAACGCGATAAATAATGCAGGTGGAATACGACTCGACTCCTACATGTACTAGGAAACGCACACGGTAAGTCACGATTGTCTTACTAAACTGGAATTTTAATGTGTAACGGTTTTAGGTTCCCCGAAATGGCCGAATTATACGAAAATATATATATATATATATATATATATATATATATATATATATATATATATATATATATATATATATAAGCGCGTGCACCTCGCAGTGTAGCGCACGATAGCCATCTTAGACCGATATGCAGTTAATAATGTAACGCGATAAATAATGCAGGTGGAATACGACTCGACTCCTACATGTACTAGGAAACGCACACGGTAAGTCACGATTGTCTTACTAAACTGGAATTTTAATGTGTAACGGTTTTAGGTTCCCCGAAATGGCCGAAAAATATATATATATATATATATATATATATATATATATATATATATATATATATATATATATATATATATATATATTATATATATATATATATATATATATATATATATATATATATATATATATATATATATATATATATATATATATTTGGCTCGTTCTCATAATATAGATACAAGGCCAGTCGTGGTCCAGGTGCGACAGTTAACGTGACAGGTTGTACGTTCGATTATAACTAAAAAACACTCCGTTTGCCACTTTCTGCCGAATTCTGGAGGCATTGCTTGTTGAGTGGCAGAACTCAACGCCGCGCTTAACCCCGACATCAGAGCGAAGAAATGGAAATATAAACTTGAGTAAATATTTCATCTCCTCGAGTGGGGATTGAACCCACAACCAGTCGGTTTTACAGTCACACTTTGTGCCGCTGAGCCACGACTGGCCTCGAGCTAAAAAAAATTTTAACAAATTAAACTCCATTTGAAGACTTTTGTCGCTTCCACGCGCAAGTGTTACCTTGTTAAGTATTAAACGCAATGCACTTCCTAAACGTTAAGTAATGTTGTATTAGAAATGAATTAAGATAAATTGCTGTGTGGGTATATTGTTGCAGCCCGTTCTCTGTGTCGAGAAGAGTTATGGGAACTTCCTTAAAATTTATTTGTTAGTTAGTTTCGTTTATGATATATTTGTTTATATTATTAATTGTTATTGTAAACATTATTATTTGTAATTTTTTAAGTAAATAAAAATTCAATATGAGGGAAATTGTTAAAATTATGTTATATAAGTCATTTTAGCAGAACTATTTTAACATTTTTTTAAAGTACACACTTAAAAAAAGAAAAAATATTTAGAAACGTATAAAAATTTAAACGTAACGGGACTGGAACTTACGACTCTTGTAAACCACTACTACTACACTAATCATTTATTTTCGCTCCACTTAGATTTTATTATATATAATAAAGAAATTTTGTTCTGTGTCCAGACAAAATGCTCAAAAAATTCTCCCAAAACGATCTTTGTGTACTCTGATCGGATTATTTTTTGTTTTGCTGACTTTGTTTGAACTGACTATTTAGGAAGTTAACGCCACACTTTGCTCATCAGAGCGAGTAAATCAGAACAAAAATTTCACCGAGAAGGGATGGAACTCAAAACCGGTCGTATTTACCGTCAATCGTTTGCAACTTGGTCACTATTACATACTTTTAAAAAAATCTTAAATAATATTTAATTATTTTTAGGCCGTTATGGCACAGCGTTGACCGTAAACGCGATCGTAGTGGATTTGATTTTCACTTTGGTAAATATGGTATTTATTATTTATTACTTTGTTTTGGTAATAACAGAAATCGTGGCGTTGAGTTCCATCAGTCAACCTCTATTGTTCCGAAAATTAGGCGAAAAATCGGAAACGGCGTGTTACAAATTAGGTTCCCTCTGCTTAAACTGCTTTACGAGAAACAGCGTGATATTATTAGTGATATAATGGTATCATTGTACCAGTGTTTCTAATAAAAAAATAGAATTAAATAAGCTGTTACTACTATATTTTTCCTTAACTGCATCTAAAAAAAATCCACAAACAAAAGCTAATTTAGTTTTAACATGACTACTAATTTATAAAATGGTTGAGTCTTTAAAGAAATCGTTTTAGCCGCAAAAAGTTATTTATATTTCCAACTATTTCCAACTGTTTTAACAAAATGTTCCCGGCGCTTCCAGTATCTGTGGTCTAGACAAGAAAGCGCTGAAAAAAGTAGAGCCATCATTGCGCTATAATCAATTTTTGAGTGGGCACTCAAACTTCAACTCGAGTACCTCTGCTTTAGAGATGAGGCAGTAAATTATTGTTTTTTGCTATCTTTTAAAATATTAAAAATACAATTTTATATTTATAACGCCGTTCCGTAGTTGCTTAGTTAAGGTTCGATTCAAGTTTCAGTGGGAATGTTAGCTTAAAATCGATATCGATTTTTCGGATCGGAGGTTTAACTTCATCTAAATCGATATCGATATTTAAAATCCAATGATATAGTAAAAGTTTTGAGGCCAGTCGCGGCGCAGCGCACGAAGTATGACTGTAAAACGACTGGTCGTGGGTTCGATCCCCACTCGAGGAGATGAAATATTTACTTAAATTTATATTTCCATTTCTTCGCTCTGGTGTCGAGGCTAAGCGCGGCGTTGAATTCTGCCACTCAACTATTATTTATCACCTCTCTGCCTATTAAAAAATATGTAAAAGTTAAAAATGTTATTTTATGGAAAAATATCCATAAAATGGCCTATTTGCTATATTCTCCTCGTTGGTGATTCATATTTATGCATCATAATAAAATCGTGTTAAACACCATAAAATTATTTTTATTGGCCATCATCCGCGCGCGAGTAGTGCACTAAATTAAATTATTCAGTGTTTATTAAATTTTAGTTGGCTACAAAAACATATTTTGAATCTGTTACACACTATAATGAGCTCTGAACCAGCCCTCGCCAAATGACCCACTTGTAATTGAAAGCAAATTGTTAGTGGAGTTTTATTTTTTTTCTTTTAATTTTATAGATTTTGTGAATGGCGCTAGGCAGAAGGAACCTATTCCTTCTCCTGGCATTAATCGCATGTTGCTAGCATCATTCACCGGGATTAATGCCTTCCTGCTTAACCTACTTTGCACGGTCAGTAACGTCCTCGGTGGTTAGACAATTGACTCTCATGTCCTGCATCATGACATCCAACCAGCGCGTCCTTGGGTATCCGGGAGGTTTAACACCAGGAGCAGACATAGCAAGGCACTTCCATCCGATATTGTTCCTAAGCCGACATGTAATGTAGCCAGGCGACCCTCTTGGAGCTTATCCGCTAAGTCACGGACCCCAAGACAAGACCTTGAATGTATCTGCTATGTATGTGATCAGACCGCGTTACGCCCCACATCCACCTCAGCATCTTCATTTCCGTGACGTGAAGCTCTCGAGTATGCCGATATAGTGTCGGCCAACATTCGCTGCCGTATAAAAAAAGTCGATCGGATGATGCTCTTGTATTTCATCTTTATCTTATATATCACACTAGTTATCACCCGCCATTTAGCCCAGGTAGCGGTAATCCGGCAATGGAAATCGCGACCAATGCCTCCAGACTCCTGCATAACGGATATAAGGTACCTGAACTTTTCCGGCTTAACAACTGGCTCAGGACCTATAAGGATGATGCTCGAGTCCGAGCTCCCAAAAGCCATGTCTTCGACATATTTAGTTTAAGACCGCCGTACTCAAGCGTACCCTTCCAGAGGTTCACTTTACGCTCCGGCATCAGTCGGTCCTCGTCAATTAGAGCTATGTCATCGCCGTACATTATCAGCCGTGGAGGCTTGTCCTGGATGCGAGCCGAGACAGTGTCCAGCACTAAATTGTACAAGAACGGTCTAAAAGCCGAGCCTTGGTGAGATCCCACTGAAATCTGGAAGGGTTTGGTGGCGCCAAAAGCAGTCCTAACCATAGAGCGGAGTCGTGGTAGATATCTCTGATAATCTCAATATAGGCGTCAGGGATCCCTTCGGATCGCAATGCTAACCAAATACACTGACAAAGAACACACAGTCAAAGGCCTTCTTCAGTTCTGAAAAAGCCACATACAAACATATAAAATAATTGAAGAAATATTTTATAATTTTAAAGTCGGTGCCGAGCTATCCTACAACAGTTTTATTATAATATATCAAATTACTAAGCCCGTTTGTTTACTTCGCACAGTCTTCAAAATTGTTAAATATTTTTTAATTATTTTTGTTTAACAAAATCAAAGTTAATAAAGTAAAACACTTTATGTTAAGTAAATTTATTTGTCGCTATTTAGTGTATTGTATGAAGTCGGTTTTTTTGTTAAACATTTAATTACGAAAAATTACGTTATATATTTTATAAAGCAATTTTTTTATTTTAGTTTCTCACTGTGTATAGCCACACAAAGCAGTGTAGGCAGAGAAAGAGAGAGAGAGGGGGAGAGAGACCCTGGGAACCTAGTTATAAGGTAATCCGTTCCCAAATAGGGCATTTCCGGTCCCCATTTTCCGCCAAATTCTTGGAGGAATTACGTATTGAGTGGCGGAATTCAACGCGACGACGCTTTGCCTCGTTATCAGAGCGAGGAAATGAAAATATTAAATACTTCATTTCTTCGAGTGGGAATCGAACCTACAACCTGTCGTCTTTATAGCGACGACGTACAAACACAAATCTTGGTGAAAAGTTATTTTATAAGCCAAATTATTGACTTCACTTTGCTGTTTTTATCATTATATCGTAGTACTTTATAACAATATAAATAATAATTGAATTACCAAACTAAAGTATTACCCATTTTGGGAACATTTTAACCATGCTTCATTTAACTTCTTATAGATTCTCGCGGTTCGTTACAAATGCAAAAACTCCTATTAGACATTCCTTGAGGAGCTTTCGTATGCAAATCGTGGAATGGACTCCAAACTGAAACAATAGATTCACTGTTACATTAATCATGAAAAAGGGATTTCTTTCTGACATTATAAAATATTACCCAAGTCTGCCTCCTTGGTACAGATAGAGCGGTTTTTTTATTTTTTGTGAGTAAACGGTAAGAGGTTTAGTGTTGAATAATTTTGTTCTCTTCTACTTTCTAGTGTTTTTATAATATTTATAATTATATTAAATCTAAGCACAATATAATATATTATGTAAGTCAAATAGCTATAGGATCAGAACTACTTCTGTAAAATAAACTAAAATATGCATATTTTTTTTCGTTGTAAGTTGTATTCCACACATAGAAGGGTGAACATGAGAACCTAAAGTTTAGACATTCTATTCCCATTAAGACACTTCCGCAATATTAAATGTTTCATTACCGCCAGATGGAATCGAACCCACGACATACAGTCGCACGTTTATGCCCTTAAGCCACGATGGAATTTTTTCCATTCACAAAATTTACAAAAGTATTAAAAACGAATATAAATAAGTGTAATAAACATGCATACGTAGCGCTTCCTTTCAATATTGTATTTTATGGTCGAACCCAAAGATTTGGCGACCATCGTTTAGATTTCAAAGTTTACTCTCTTGTACCCAAATTTCTGTACTATATACTTTTATTTAAATTATAATATTGTTCATAAGTAAAGGTAAGGCCATGTACTGTAAAGTTTATGAAGTGCGCTAGTAGTAGATAATAATTTAAATGTACCGAAATTTGACTGTAATAAATTTTATACAATATTTTTGTTATTTTTCTATCAAGATAATTATGTAATAGAACGTCACTTTAATAATTATGTTTTCATACAAAAAATTGCAAATATAAATTTTGATGCAGGAGGATAGACTTACTGCCACAATGATTTACATTTTTGTTAGTGATTAGTATAGATTTGTTTTTATCTTTTATAATCCTAAAAATTTAAGATTTTAAATCAAATTATACATAGTCATCGATTAAAGCAATTTACTTTATCACATGTTTCTTATAACACATTTAATTATATTGTTCAATTTAATATTCCGACGATTATTTATGGTTTGTTTTAAAAATGATTTAGTAAAAAAAAATAACACGCCTCATGTGTCGAGTTGGCTCATAGTTTGAAATAATAAAAAAAAAATAATAAAATTACAATCAAAAATCAATTGAACAAAATTGAAGTAATTCAGCTGTCTTGAATTTTAACTCCATTATGAACCCACTCCTACCATTCAGACGACATCGAGCGAAGGTACGCTTCCTGTTTCGGGCGGGGTACAAATAATACCACTTAGAGCGGTCACCTTTGTATTTTGATAATTGAATGCTGGAACACTAATGCGTGACAAAAGCCCAAAGGAAACTATAATATGGGCAACCGTTGCCACATTTGTCTTATCGGGTTAAATGTGTTTTGTTTTTGATGGGTTTTTTGGGTACTTTACATTATCTTATGGGTAGTTCGCTTGTGTCTCTTGAATGAGTGGAGCTTCCTGTTAATGTTGATGTGGATTAATGTTTTTTTGGTTATACTTTCTAAAACTAAATATATTGTTATGGTAGGCCTTGGTGATTTCTATGGTGTTTCTTTTAAGGTCCCGTTGCGAATTGGCAAAAAATGGAATCTTTATACAAAAATTCGCCCATTGATTTTTTTAGCAGGATAGACAAAGGGAGCCTAGAGCTAAGACGCTCCATTTATCACTTTCCGTCGAATTCTAAAGACATTGTGTTTGAGTGACGGAACTCAACGACGCGCTTTGCCTCGACACCAGAGCAAAGAAACGAAAAATATTAAAAATCTCAGTCGCTCCTTTTCTTATATACTAGTACTAGTTAATTCTGTTATAAATGAAAATAAATTCAAATTTATTTCTACATGAGTATATGCACAATAAAACTGTCATTTGGAAAAGGAACAGCATTTCTAAAACGTGAAATAAGGCAATTCCTGAAAGCAGTAACGGGGCCACACACGATCAAAGAAAGGAATAAAAATGTTTAACTATAAAAGCGCCGTTTTTAGGAATAGCATTCGATTCTTCTGTTTTCACCGTTGTGATAATAAATACATCTGCGGTTAACAATTCGTTTGGATACTTGGAAGTGACTATTAAAAGTGTAGTTGAAATGTTTATAGTTTATATAATTATTAAGTGGTTTCAAATTTCTTTTTACGATATCTATTTTAAAATATTACTATTTAAAAATAAAATTAAATTAGCTTCACGCTGTATCCCGCAGACAGCAGGGTAGGCAGAGGGAACCTAGTGGTAAGACACTCCGTTCCCCACTTTCTGCCGAATTCTGAAGGCATTGCGTGTTCAGTGGCAGAACGCAATCCTTAACCTCGACACCAGAGCGAAGAAATGGAAATATCAATTTAAGTAAATATTTCATCTCCTCGAGTGGGGATCGAACCCAAAACCAGTCGGTTTTACAGTCACACCTCGTGCCGCTGCGCCACGACTGGCCTCTATTATATTACTACTTCTTTGTGTTTTTCTCAAAATTTTGAGTATTATAGAATTTGTACTCACGCCGTACGTAATTTCATGTCCTTTCCATAATGTAATATTTATTATTGAAGTCTTTTTCCTAATTACAAAAGAACATTGATGTTCTTCACAATGTTTTTTTGGCTTCACAATTTATCATACATATATAGCAAGATAGGCATAGACAACCTAATCATGAGACGCTCCGTGCTCTGCTTTCCGTCCAAATTCAAGCACTGGGTGCTGAATGGCGGAACTCAGCCCCGCGCCCTGTCTGCCCGGGACAGGGAAATGAATATAATTTATTTTTTCAAGTGGAGATCGAATCCACAACCATCGAGTTTACGGTAAAACACTGTCTCATTCCGCCATAATAACCGCTGTATCATCAGTCAATAAAAACACAACATATACTGTTTTATCGATATCATAGTATCGATATCACTTTATAATATCTATATCATATTATGACAACGCTATCAAATAAAGAATGGGTTTTCAATCTGGTAAGATCACGCGATGTCGTTTATCTCCCTATATATACTAAAAATTTTATGTCTTTGTACGTGGTACGTGGTGGTCTCACAGGTTTGAATGTAACATTTACATTACTATCCAATTTCAATGCATTTTGATAATGTAGCTCTAGTTTTAATATACATCAAAATTAAGAATGTAGAAAGTATATTTTTAAAATATTTTTCGATCGATATGTTTTGAGGGGCAAAATCTGCAAACGCGACAGGTTGTGAGGTCAATCCCCATTAGAGAAAATTAAATGTTTAATATTGTTTAGTACAAGCACGGGACAAGTGAAACGACGTGATACGTATAGATTTGATTCCCGCCTTTCGGCACATCCATATCCATATCCATAATGGCCACTATTTTATTATGAATGTACCCTCTATATAGAATAAATATTTTAATTTCTTGGCTTTGGTGTCGAGGTTAAACATGGCGTTGAGTTGTGTCACTCAACGCACAATGCCTTCAGAAATCGGCGGAAAGTCTGGAGCGGAGTGTCTTAGCATTAGGTGCCACCTGCTTACTCTGCTACACGCGGGTTACAGCGTAACCAAATAATCAGTGTAATGGCGACGCAACTTTTGATTTTAGAATCAAGTTGATATTATCACTATTTTTTTTCTGTATCACAACAACAGTAAAAGAGTAAAAATAAATTCAGATTTAGAGTATGAACACTAACAACGCATTGTAAAATAAAAATGCTATTTTAAATTAAAAATCTCACGCCAATTCATAACAAAATCCTTTTTTATGTGAGAGAATTACAAATCTCGCGTAACATTACTACGGAACTCTTTTATGTTCAAGAAACAACGGTACAGGGCAGCTTCATTTCCATTGTTTACATCCGGCATTTAAACAATATTATTATAAAATATTTAAAATCTATTTCACAATTGTAATTCAAATTCGTTTCACAATTGCAAATTATACGAGTCGGACTCGCACACGAAAGGTTCCGTATCATCGTTAATAAAAAGGCAAATAAAATTCACGTTTCTTGCTTGGAAGCCTTAAATATTTATTAAATTTGGAGGGATAAAGCGTGAACCTAAGTTAAGTTATTCTGTTTTTTACTATTTGTTATTACACAAAATGTTGCAGCAATGAAAAAATATAATTTGTAAAAAATTTATCTATCTTACTGTCCCAGATCATGTAATACAGCTTTAAGATAGACCGATAGACGGACAGGCAGCGAAGTCTTAGTAAAACAGTCCTAATTTACCCTTTCAGTGGAACCCTAAAAATGTTATAATGTACTATTTTTTTTATTTGATTTATTATTATTATTTGATTTATTATTAAGAAACATTTTTATAAAAAATATAGAAGGTTTTTTTAAGAATAGAGTTAAATAAAAATATATAAATCTAAAAAAAAATTACATAGGGGCTTAAAAATGAAGTTATTCTTTCAAACACCAGTTCTGCAGCTTTTCATTTTGTTAAAAGTGAAACAATAGCTATTTTCAATATATTTTCATTTTGACTAAAAATAGTACCTACCTAAGGTATGCAATAAAATAAAAAAAAGACATAAATGTTCATGTTCAAATTTTGGCAAACTAAATCAATTAGATAATTAAACTGAATTTTTCGTCACAAAAGCCACAATGAGAACACACCTTAAGGCGTCAGGAAATAGGGTCTACTGTCCCCACCCCCAGGCATGCTGAGATTAATTCACTGAATAAATAAAAGTCAGCGGATTAGGCCAAAGTCGTTTCCTCCCTCTTAAGCTGACCTCGCGTGCTTTGTGGAAAAATGTCCTCCATATAAATAAAATTTGTACGAATCAAAGCACTGCGGCCAAATGAATAATAAGGTAATTGTTAGGTTTCTCTGTATAATGATAGAATAAGATTTTGATTACTGATTAGTCGTTTAGTAGTTAATTTTGTAACCGAGGATTAATTTAATATGTATACAAAAAAATAAAACAAAATATGACATTAGACCAGGCGTGGCGCAGAGTGTAACTGTGACTGTAAACGCAACTGGTTGTGGATTCAATCCTCACTCGAGGAAGTGAAATATTTATTTAAATTTATATTTTCATTTCCTCGCTCTGATGTCAAGGCAAAGTGCGGCGTTGAATTCCACCACTCAACACGCAATGCCTCCAGATTTCGGTGGAAAATGGGGAATGGAGTGTCTTAACACTGGATTCCCTCTGCCTACCCTGATGTGTGCGGGATACAGCGTGAAGCCGATTTAAAATTTTTAAGTTATTCATTATCAAAACAATTTTTAATAATCAACTGTACTGAACTTTTATGACGCAGAAGTAGAGTTAACTTTTATGATGTAGAATCTGTATTGTAATATTTCTATGAAAAGAGTCTGTCTAATCACTATAGAAACCATCAATATTCTAGCTTTTAAACGGTCATAGCTAGTTCAACATTATGAAAGCTAAAAGATCGTAATTAGAACTATGGGATTATGGGACGTCTATTATAACGTGTGGTGGTGATCTGTGTGTGATTATTAATTTATACGAGCTGTTATTTTAGCTTCACGTTGTATTCCGTATATAGCCGGGTAGACAAAGGTATTTAGTGTTGAGATACTCCGTTCTTCTCTTGCCACCCAATATTTGATAAAGTACGTGTTAAGTGGCGGAACTCAACGCCATGTTTTGCCTTGTTGCACCAGAGCGAAGAAGTGAAAATATTAATAAATGATAATTCATTTTCTCGCGTGGGAATCGAACCTACACCATCGCGTTTATAGCCATATCGCATGTGCCACTGCGCCACGACGGCCTCTATGAACTAAATGTTTCTTCTTATTTTGATGTTACAGATCTATTTAAAACACAAAATATGAACATAAGCAGTGTCAGCAGCAGTGCTTTACTCGTGAATATGAATAAAATCTTGTAATATAATTTGATTCCATTCTTATTTACCAAATAAAACTAAGCCTAACCTGACCTCCTCGTCAGGAGCAACAAAGTATGTTTTTTTTATATTTTATATGTTTTATATACATATAAGGGCAATAAATTTGAATTGAAACATTTTTTTATCACATTTAAAAATTCTTGAGATGGTGGATGCCACAAGCATTGCACCCTAGGTGTGTAACCATACAAAGGATGACCACATTGTACATAGCTCCACAACCCTTTGCCCTACTACTCATCTACATTGTAACGATATAAGAATAGTCATATAATAACCCTTCCTTAGCAGTCGGGAAAAACTATTAAAAACAATTGTTGTGGAAAAATGATATTTTTAAAAGTTATTAAAAATATCAACTGAAAAAATAAATAAATTAGCTTCACGCTGTATCCCGCATACAGCAGGGTAGGCAGAGGGAACCTAGTGTTAAGACACTTCGTTCCCCACTTTCTGCCGAATTTTGGATGCATTGCGTGTTAAGTGGCAGAACTCAACGCCGCGCTTAACCTCGACACCAGAGCGAAGAAATGGAAATATAAATTTAAGTAAATATTTCATCTCCTCGAGTGGGGATCGAACCCACAACCAGTCAGTTTTGCAGTCACACCTCGTGCACCACAACCGGCCTCAATCAACCGAAAGAAGATATATAAGTAAAATATTTGGAGTCATTACTAAATAGTTACCTACTCATGTAATACTGTTGGATTTTATGCCAAGCTTATGAAACAAAATGGCTATTAAAAATTACCAATATAATTAATTCTAGTAAAAGTAAAATATAATAGAATTTATAATAAAAAAGAAAAGAAAATCTATTTCGTTGGAATTAATAGAAAATTGTTGGCGTAATTCAACAAGAACGAACTTCGAAAGTTATATTTAAGAAATTGCTTTGATCTTTGATTATCTTACTTTAGTCTTTCATATCTTGTAATTTTTTAACAACAGCAAATTAAAGATGCTTTAAAGATGTTTTATAAGCCGACTAGGGCGTCAATTTTCTACCCACGTTAAGCAATTCTCATTTGGAATTCTATTTGTAAATACTTCTGCAAGACCGTATTGTGACGAAAACATTTTGTAAAAGATTTTTTCCTCATTTTTTATCTTTACACTGTATTCTGAATATAGCAGGGTAAACAGAGAAAAAATAATATATATATATATATTTTTATTTATTTATTTCTTAACACTACAGACACTTGGTCCGTACCCTTTTTAAATGTATTAATTTCCTTATCATATATATTAATTACATTATCGTTTACATACAATTAATACCTATAATAGGAAAATTATATTTTTAACTTTACATTTTTTACAAAATTTTACTTAGATCTAAGGTTAAGCGAATGTCTATATATGTATATTTAACAATTTTTCACATTACAATATATATTAAATTACATAACTATAAATAAGTACACGCTAAAATTTTATAATAATTGATAATTAATTGATTTGATGTGAGATGTGAGGAATTTTGCACTAGGATAAGGGTGATGGCATGACCGCTATGGTGGAAGAGGTGACCGCTGCGTTCCAAAAAATAATATTAAGAAATTTCGTTCTACTTCGGATTTTTTAGGCTTTCCGTCCTAATTCGGATACAACTGCCTGGTGGGGCACAACTTAACGCTGCACTTCGTCTTACAGTCTTAAAGTGGAAAAGTGAAAGTAACTGATTCACCCGACTGGGGATCGAGCCCAATACTATCTCGTTTACAGTTAAACCATGTCCCAATGCACCACGATGTCCTCATGAAAAAAAATCTTATATAAAATTTTGCATGTATTATATAGACAGCTTCTGGTATTCGTCTGATGCGATTTCACACCTCAGTTCCTCATCCGTTGAGCAGCAAATTCATTAACAGATAGATCGACCGGACAGCGGTGGCTGCACCTGCAACCCATGTTTAGTCATTATAGACAAAAGTATCATTTTCCACCGGAATTTCATTTGACTGATCCAGCAAAGGTCCAATATACCATTATTATGAATATAAATACGTTTAAATAAATATATTTTTTATATTCATATCAACTTCACGCTGTATCCCATACACAGCAGGGTAGGCAGAGGGAATCTAAAGTTAAGACACTCCGTTCTCCACTTTCCACCGAATTCTGGAGGCATTGCGTCTTGAGTGGCAGAACTCAACGCCGTGCTTTGCCTCAGCACCGGAGCGGAGTAATGAAAATATAAATTTAAATGAAATTCAAATTTAATTAAATTCAACTTTAATTTAAAACAAAGTTGCTTAGGCGAAACACTGTACTTTACTTTTTTTCTAACAAAAGAATGGTCTGTCACGGAATCCTAATTGTAAAGCTTTGGTTTTTTACTCATTAGGGACTAGAATACCGGATTAAAAAAAAGGCTTTTAAAAATTCCACAACATCCGACTACGAGAGCGTCATTAAGATTTCAGCTTAGGGCATGTATGAAACCATTCTACACGTATTAAAGTGTGTAAATTTATTATTTATATGCTGTTTGCTGTTTGTGTTTGCTTTGATTTAGGTTTGTATTGTTAATATCTTTATGATAAAAATATTATATGCTAAGAAAAAATAGTTGTATTATTTTTTTTATTCCGCAATTATGTAAAAGAGAACTTTGATTTTTGTTTTTCGTCAAATTCGTATACTTTGCGTGGTGGGAGGGAAATCGGAACTTCAAACGTATCGATCAGGAAACCTGTAAATATTTTGTTAGATTTATGCGTTAGCTACATACAGCGAAACGGAGACAGAAAACTTATAGTTGTAACTTTAGTGTGTGATTTCATTCTTCTATTCTTTAAATGTTGGAAATCAACGTCGTGCTTTGTCTTAGAAGGAGCGAGACATAATAACTTAACTATTTTTTTTGTTAATTTTGAGGAAGTGCTAAGACACTCTGTTCCCTACTTTCCGTGTAATTTTCGAGACACTCTGTGTTGAGAAGTGTGAAAGTTGTCTTTAACAGATAGATATTCCTATTCAAGAAGAGTTCAAATCCATACCTATCGCATTTACATTCATATTATATAGATGCTCTTATAGGTTTCCATGTAATATGATAATTTAAACATATTTGACATAATATAAACATATTTGGCATTTCCACATATCCACAACGACCAGATTTTAGACACACAGCACCAAAAGCGTTACTATGACAATGAAGCTTCTTATATTTACATTACTTAAAAAATAACACTCATATATTATTCTTCTAATTCTTATCCAATATTCTATATTCACAACAAGTAAAATATAATTAGAAATGGAAACAGAATATTATATTATTAGTTTCGATGCAAGGGAAGTCACTTGTAATTTAGTTAACTTCCGAATAGAAATCAAAATTGTTGTGACGCGGTCCGTCGGCACGCGGTCGCAGTCGTACACCGGCCGGTGGTCTAGATCGTTGTATTATCACAAATTGCATTACGGCCACGCTTTATGGCCTGTATGTATCGGCTGTAGTATAGTATGGAGTTTTAGATGAAGTTGTCGTTTTCTATGTTTTATTATTATTATTTTTGATGGGTTTTTTTTATTTGCTTATATTATTTTATTATCTGGAAAAAAAATGTATTAATAGTGTATTTTATTTTTTATGTTCAAGAGTTACCAAGGATTAAAATATTATGTTTATGAAAAAGAACTATTATACCATATAAAAAAAACTACTACTAACTACTATAAATTTTATTTATATTATTTAAAAAAATTAAATATAATATTTGAACATAACTATAATATTTTAAAGAGTTATTTTCATTTTGAAAATATACTTTCTATAAAGATTATTTTTTTTATAAATCCGCCATTTTCATAGTATTTTTTATAATATCAACCTTTTTCGTATATAATATGTATGTTTAACCAGTATAAAACGACACCACAATTTCTTTATATCATATATAAAATAATATTATTACACGTGAATAACAATATAAAATAAAAAGGAACACAAATCTATGACCTAAGTAAACTGAGTAACTTTATGAGATTACTAAGAAGAACAGTCAGTGGATAATTTTTTTGACAGTATTTTTTTTATTTTTTATTTATCTACTTCACGCTGTATCCCGCACACAGCAGGGTAGACAAAGACTACCTAGTGCTAAGACACTCCGTTCCCCATTTTTTGCCGAATTCTGGAGGCATTGCGTGTAGAGTGGCAGAACTCAACGCCGCCTTGACACCAGAGCGCAGAAATGGAAATATAAATTTAAATAAATATTTCATCTCCTCGAGTGGGGATCGAATCCACAACCAGTCGGTTTTACAGTCACATTTTGTACAGTCACACTTTCCGTCGAATTTTGAATGCGTATTGCTTGGCAGAACCCAACACTTTGCCTCGTCACCAGAGCGAAGAAATGGAAACTATAAATTTAAATAAATATTTAATTTCCTCAAGTGACGATCGAACCCACAACCAGTCGCTTTTACAGTCACATTTTGTGCCCCTGCGCCACGACACGTTTTAACAATCATACTAGCGTACTCAGAAAATATATCCAACAGCACCGCATTTCATTTCTTTCGCTAGACAATAATATCGACCGAAGAAGCAGAACCGATCATAAAACGCACGACGTTCGGAAGACAAGTCTCTTCAATCAATCACAGACTAATCGAAAATTCCAACTCAATAAGTTGAGAGGCGATCTGGTAGGGCTTATGTGTCTCATTATCAGATATTACCCGGATAAATGAGCGTTCGCGACTAGATCCTTTTATTTTTCCAGGATCAAAGGCAACTGCAGACGAATGTATTAAAGGATCTAAATGTAAAGATGGCGGAACGGAACTGGATTGTGTTTCGTATTGTCGATTGAAAACTTAATGTTCCATTTCTCGATTGCGAACTAAGAAATATATATCACTAATTCAATGTTCAAAAGTGCTAAGTAAACATTGCAAGCAGGTACTCTTTTATCGCATTAAATATATCTTCCATTGTGAAATAAACTTGAAATAAACGTATCTGGTTTATTGAGTGTCCTTATGTTCATTTTATCTTGATTTACAATATATTTTTAAATAACATTTGAATGTTCACATACATATTAATCAGTTGTTGGCGAAGCTTTTGTCTGAAAAGCTTGATGCTATTTTATTTCTGTGATAAGCACTTTCTTTTTAGTGTTTTTTTTTATGTTTGGTTCAAGTTCAGTCCTTGGTTTTGTTTATTAGGAGCTTCACGTTGTATCCCGCATGTAACAGGCTAGGCAGAGGGAGTAAGGATAGTGTTGAGCACTTTTCTATCGAATTCTGAAGGAATTGCGTGTTAAACAGTGAAACTCAAAATCGCGATTTGCCTCGACACCAAATTTAATTTCCTGGACTAAGCATCGAACCCACGACATGTCACGCTTACAGTCACACCCTAGTGCCCCTGCGTCACTACTGATCTCTAATTTTAGATAGAGAATTATTAATTAACTAATAATAAGGGTGGTGATAAGAAATTATATCCTCAATTATGATAATGTATGATGACTGCTCATAGTCACCGTGACTAGAGGAGTGCCCCAAATTATCGCACGTGTGTTTCTTGGAAGATATTACGTTAATACATGTCAGGGTGTGACCCGAGGGGTGGCGTTTTATTGAAGTGAGAGCATCGAGAGGTCGGAAGCGATAAGAAATGTGAAAATAAAGGATTTTTCTACTACCTTTCTTATTTGACACCAGTTGATTATCAGAATGAGTTAGAATTTATTTTTTAGTTTTTAGATTTTTTTCTTAACATACACCTATGTTTTTATATTTTATATATTGTATGTAAAAAATACGTAAAAAATACGTAAGTTAATCTTAATTAATCTATATGTTAAATTAATCAATATATAAAAAATGTTTTGTGTCAACGTTTTTAACCTTAAATATATTATTATATTCCATTTCTGAATTATTTTACGCACATCTTAATATGAGGCCAGTCGTAGCGCAGCGGCACGAGGTGTAACTGTAAAACCGACTGGTTGTGGGTTCGATCCCCCTCTGGTGTCGAGGTTAAGCGCGGCGTTAAGTTCTGAAACTCAACACGCAATGCCTCCAGAATTCGGCAGAAAGTGGGGAATGGAGTGTCTTAACACTGGGTTCTGCCTACCCTGCTGTGTGCGGGATACAGCGTGAAGCGGATTTTAATACAAAATTATTCTAATAATATTGATAGAAATGCTAGAAAACTTCTGTTACTTTGTTAGTATAAGTATCTTCATATTATGTGCATATAATTAAAGACCTTATCGACAACAATAGCAATTCACGTAAAACAGCTATTTAAAAAGTTTTAAGGTCGCTAATGAACTATAAAATGTATTTAATCTTCCATAACTATTTGTTTTAGGGAGAGGGTTAACAACCCCTTTGATTCTAATTAGATCCCCTATGCCCATCTACAGTTTGAACAGTGTTATACGTATTTGATGAAAATTTAAATTTAAATTAGTAAGGGCTTCAATGACATCTGTAGTTATCTTAACCAAAATATAGTAGGTATGTAGCAACTGTTTTTTTTATTTATTTTTTACGATTTTTTTATTTTATAGGGCAATGACATCAAAAAAGGCAATATTCATGTTGAGTGAGAATGGAACCGACAACCATCACGCTTACAATCATATAATAACTTTGCACGATAGTAACATTTAATTATTTTATATACTATATAATTATAAACATAAACTTTGAGATTTAATTAAACTTTATGTTTTGAATTTAAATAAAAAATATATCCAAATAACACAGTACAGTATAACAGAATTACACCTAAAAGGAACGGAAATGCGCATTACAAATTTTATAATAATTATAATCTTCCGCTCTGAAGATTCGACACAAAGGAAAAATTTACATATTTCTTTATGCAAAGTCTATTGTCCCAGCAAATTAGATATTGAACGAGCTCAATCATTGAGGTGAAATTGTTTTAAATAATTATAGGTTTCTCGTCTAATCTTCAAATGGGTTACGTTACATAATTTTTTGTATTCTTTTTTTTCAGCTTTACGCCGTAACCTGTACATAGCAGGGTAGGTAGAGGGAACCAGAACCAAAAATGTTAAGACACTCCGCTCTCCACTTACTGCCGAATTTTGGAGGCATTGCGTGTTGAGTGGCGCAACTCTGCTTTGACAACAGAGCGCAGAAATGGAAATATAAATTTAAAGAAATATTTTATTTCCTCGAGTGGGGATCGAACCCACAACCAGTCGCGTTTTTCACAGTTTGTGCCCCTGCGCCACGACTGGCCTATATTTTAGTATTTACCTTTGAATATATGTATAAATGGTAATTTATACTACGATTGATAATTTTCTGACTAAACAATACTCAGATCTAATATATATTTTCTTATATTAAAGTAGTGCATTTGTAAAAGAAAGTATCAACGTTTACTTTGAGTTACCTTTAAGAAGATAATGTCAGGTCGAATATAGTTCTCATTTATATAATTTCATTTTTTATTGCATTACATTTTTTTTACTGATTCAAACTACATTCCACCTATAGCAGGATAGCTAGGAGGACCCCAGTGTTGTGTACAATGTTCTCCACTTTTCCGCCCAATTGTCGGCATATTGCGTGTTGAATGGCGAAACTCAACGCTGCGCTTTGTCTGGTCACCAGAGCAAGGAAATGAAAAAAAGAAGTGAATTAATCCGTTTCCCGAGTGGAAAGTGGGCCTACAACACCACCACCGCGTTTACGTTATTATAGTCACACGTGATGCCACAAATATATAAAATAAATTCCAATGAAATGTGCAATTTTTATATACAGGAGAAATTCGTCTTATTCTACTGCCAACTTAATGTTTAATCTCGAGATATTATGTATGTAGATTTTTTGGATATCACTGAGCACAGAAAATAATTCAATATATTTTTTAAATATTGATTTATTGATAGCGTCATGTTTGCACGAAAATAACGTAATTATTCTGTATTGGACTTTATCCCACTGCGGCGCTACGGTTTCTACAGTTTTCTCAATTATATTTATATTTGCGATAACTATTACTTAAGTAATAGTTATTATTAATAAAATCTAAAAACCCATCAGACACGCACTGTTGTATAGCAGCTAGCTTAGGAGTTACATGAAAAGGGACTTCGCAGGTATTAAATCATTTTAATTACCTTTTGCGGCCAGTCGTGGCACAAGTATGTGACTATAAGCGCGACTGGTTATGGGTTCGATCTCCACTCGAGGAAATTAAATATTTAATTTTATAATGAGGCCAGTCGTGGCGCAGCGGCACGAGGTGTGACTGTAAAACCGACTGGCTGTGTGTTCGATCTCCACTCGAGGAGATGAAATATTTACTTAAATTTATATTTCCATTTCTTCGCTCTGGTGTGAAGGTTAAGCGCGGCGTTGAGTTCTGCCACTCAACACGCAATGCCTCCAGAATTTGGCAGAAAATGGGGAACGGAGAGTCTTAACACTAGGTTCCCTCTGCCTACCCTGCTGTGTGCGGGATACAGCGTGAAGCTGATTTATTTATTTATTTATTATAAAATATATCATAAAATTTATTTATTATATATTTATTTATTATAAAACAAAAAAAAAATCCCTCAGACACGCATTCTCGTATCTAGCTTTGGAGATACATCAGAAGGTACTCTACGCAGCTATTAAATCATTTTAATTACCATTAACATTCAAAAGTACATTATCGAAATACGAAAGGGATTGATTAGTATTCTGTAGATTTGCAATGGAATTTAATTTTATTGTAATTGCTTTGCTTTGAATCTGAAATCGATTTGGCTGATTGGATTTATTTTAACGATTTGTAAATGTAAAATGATTAAAGGTAGATTACCTATATAAAACATAAATTAAATACTTAAAATTAAACTTAATAATAGGAAATTGAAGCTGACTCGATGGTTCTGAGTTTGATTTGCACTCGAGGAAATAATTAGTTTTTTTTTCACTCTGGCAACATAGCAAAGCGCGGCGTCGTGGAGACCTCCACTGATATCAATCGAAAACCTCAAACATTCAGTGGAAAATGGGGAGCGGAGTGTCTTAACATTAGGTACCCCGTGCTTAACCTATTATGCAATAAACTGAAAACTGAAACTCTGAAACTGAAACTGAAAAAAAAAAATCAGCTTCACGCTGTATCCCGCATACAGCAATAATAAAAGAGAAAGGGAACCCACTATGATCACTATACATATAGTCCCATGCCAGTGAATTGTCCAGATCGTAGGTATAAATTAGTTAATTCTTGTAAATCTATAAATTGTATAATTTGAAAAACAGCACAAAGAGTGACTGTAAACTTGATGATTTGTAGGTTTGGCTCCCACTCGAGGAAATTAAATAATTATTATTTTCTTTTTTCTCTCTGGCGTGAATGCAAATTCGGCGTTGAATTCCGCCACTCAATACACAATGTGATCAGAATACGGCGGAAAATGGGGTCTTAACACTAAATAACCTCTGCCTACCCCGCGCCGCTGTGTACGGTATACAGGATGAAGCTAATAAAAAATATCTAGTTATAAAAATAATGTTTAGTTGCCTAATATAATATTATAAAATAATCTTATAAAAGTCCAAATTTAGTACAAAACAAAAACAATACATCAAAAACACAGAAAATAATTGTATTCATAACTGTAACAGAGTGCCGTCACATGTGGCGATATCACAAAGAGATACACCGAACCATCTTATCTATTGCAAATGCGAAAGAACAGTCGTAAACCATATTAACGTGGAACAATTTAAGCTGAGTCAAATTTTATTTATCCCTGAGGACAATTTCCTCCCGTCAAGTGGCGGCCACCCGGCGTTTAGTATAATGAGAAAACGACCAAATCAACACCGACCGAATTAGACGCGAGTTCTGTAGGGTTTACATGCTGCTGAAATAATATATTTTGATGTAGAATAAATAAATAAATTAGCTTTACGCTGTATCCCGCACACAGCAGGGTAGACAGTGAGAACCTAGCGTTAAGACACTCCGTTCCCCACTTTCTGCCGAATTCTAGAGGCATTGTGTGTTAAGTGGCAGAATTCAACGCCGGGCTTTGCCTTGAGACCAGAGCGAAGAAATGGAAATATAAATTTAAATAAATATTTCATCTCGTCGAGTGGGAATCGAACCCACATTTTTTAATTGATGTAGAAGTTCCAAATATTCTTGATGAAAAAATTATGAATGGTTTGATTTGTAGTGTTTATGGGATAAAAATTATCAACCTAATGTTAAGACATTTGCTGCACAATTTTCGAGACATTATGTGTAGTTGGAATTCAATTTCGCGTTTGTCTTATTACCAGAGATAGAATAATTAAAATAATTCATTCCCTCAATTAGTAATCGAATTCATATCCGTTATATTTACAGTCAGACGCTGCGCTGTGACATTGTGCCACGATGGCCTTTATATTAGGTTAGCTATTTTTAAATATTATAGTTTCTAACTTTAATTTTATTTATAACTGCTTAATCTATAGCTTAAATACAAGAATATGAACCAAGATCTAGTAATTTATTTTACACATTGCCGGTAGAACAACAGGTATTTTATACAATGCCGAAGTATTGTATAGAATACATAAATAAACAAAAATTATACAGATTTCACTTGTGTGTATTAAAATAGTATTATTACCACACACATGCACACATGTTACTAATACTTACCAACAATAAACAATAAATTTACATAATTTAAACAACATAATGTAAATTAAACTTAAAGTAATTAATTCTATCCGACATAAACGTCATTATTAATTAGAACTATTTATAATAGCGTTTTACGATACCGATTATTATTTTAACGATAGTTAGCTTAATAACCCTCATATACGGGCAAAGTATGCAAGTTTCGATTTATACAAGTCAAATATGGAATATTGAAATGGTCGTAGAGACCAGGTGTTAATTACAAGAGTAATATTATTTAGATGACGAACTGTGTTTTTTTGAGCTTTTTTTACCGTCGTGGTTCAGTCGTACAAACTTATAGCTGTAAATGTGATAAGTTGGGTTCAATTCCCACTTGGGGGAATGAAATATTTAATGGTAAGGGTGCTCACTTACTTTGGCAATAAGGCTAAGCTTGGCGTTGAGCTTTGCCAGGCAATGCCTCAAGAATTCCTGAGAAAGTGGCAAATGGAGAGTCTTAACCTCTGCTTCCCTTCTATATGCAGGTAATAGCTCGAAGCAAAAAAAAATCTTCTTTATTCAATTCGTCTCACTAATTAATTGATTAACTGCTCGATTAAAAATGCGCTATGACAAATAAATATGTACTTTGTATAAAATTGTAAAAATAAATATATTAGAATACCATATAAGTTATTAAAAGCATACGCCTTAATTACAAATGAAAATAATAATAAATACTTTTGCTAATACTTTTACTTCTTCGTATTGATAAAAGAAATTAAAAAGTATATGCTCCAAGCATATACTTTTTAATCTCCAAATTCTATGCTCAATAATTAGACTATACAGTGTGTTTATCTAACTGAGGTATACTTTATAAGTAATTGTTATTTATTTTCATGTTGATTATAACATATGTATTTGGACGCACCCTTTTTAATTTACTTCCTCTGTTAAATCGTCCATGACGCAAAGCAATAAAACTGTTGTTTAGAAAATTTCTCCAAATTACACAAGTTTATCATCATTAAAAGATAGGAATTAATTAAAGGAACTAATTTGACGTTTAAAATATGTGAACGTATTTAATCTAGAAATTAAAAGTAAAGAGGTTAGTCGTAACTCAGGGGTACAAGCGTGTAACTGTAAACGTGATAGGTTGTGGATTCGATTTCCACTTGAAGAAATTATGTTTTTAATATTTTCATTTCTTCGCTCTGTTTTCGAGGCAAAACACCGTATTTAGTCCCGGCACTCAACAAGCAATACCTCCAGAATTCGGCAGAAAATGGGGAACGGAGTGCCTTAACACTCGGTTTCCTCTGCCTACCCCGTTGTTTACGGGATATAGTGTGACTCTAAAAAAATCCTGTAAACTTAAATATTCGCACTCCATTACGTAGCTTCTTTACAGATATATTAAAAAATTTTGGCTAGATTTAAAAATCTTCAAATATTATATCAACACAAAACATAACCGACAACAAAAAAAAAAAAATCGCACCATGTAAACCAACCATAGAATACTTGAAGATGAAACGTTGCGTTAGCGCCACGTACAATTAAAGTCATGATCTGTATCTGTTCGTCGAAAGCCTAACCCTTAGCCCATAATGTCAGACGAAAATAATTGTTGACAGGCGACGGCGAAGAACACCGAATGTTGAGAGGATTCTTAAACAATAATGATGTTCTGGACCGCTTCCACATTAAAGTAATTGCGCTGTTTAAATAAGACCGCTTTGTGATGTAAAGTCGTCTAGGACGTTGTGGACAAAGAAGAAGCAGTTTTTTTGTAAAAAAACCGTTTTAATTATTAACATTAATTCGTTGTCGGAGTTTTCCTTGCTTTTGAGGAAATTATTTTTATAGTATTAAGTTTATTTTTTTCAGATTCACGTTCTATCACTTCGTTCGCCATGCTCCGCCGAATTCTGGAGGCAAGGCGTGTTGAGTGGAGAAACTCAACGCCGCTCTTTTGCCTCGATGCCAGAGCAATGAAAATGGAAATACTAAATATTTAATTTTTTCGAGTGGAAATTGTATCCATAAACAATCACGTTTACAGTCACACGCTTGTGCCCCTATACCACGGTTGGCCTCCAGTATATTTTAATTTATATTCATTATAGCCGTCGTAGCCCAGCGGTTGTGGGTTCGATCCCCTCGACTCGAGGAAATGAAATATTTATTTAAATTTACATTTCCAATACTTTGCTCTTGTGTCGAGGCAAAGCGCAGCGTTGAGTTCCGTCAACAAGCAATGGGTTCAAAAATTCGGCGGAAAGCGGAGAGTGGAGAATCTTAATACTAGTTTCCCTATGCTTACCCTGCTGTGTGCGGGATACAGCGTGAAGCTGATTTGATTTAAATGAATTTTAATTTCTTATAATATTTAGCTTCACGTCATCGTAGTCGTAGATATTTGCATTCTATGTACGCATTATTATATTTCTATGTCTATGTATTACTATCGTACATGGAATCCTAAAAAGCCAAATATTTACCAGCTCCATTTATTGCTACGCGGAAAAGCCAAAAGGGTTAGACTAGACTGCACTGTGCCGGTTCAAATTTATTCTGAGCCAACTCCCTGGAGCAATCACCGAAAAATGTATCAATGCATTATTTATGTATTCAATATAAATATTTTTACATACAGTTCTTTGATGTTGGCTTTAAAAATAAAACGCATTCGCTTTGGGACATTTAGAATATTGCTGGATAAGTCATTTTTTTTAAAAATGCTTCGAATCGTATTTTAGCAATGAAAAAAGTAATAATTTTCCTAGTTAAATATTATTATATGTTTTGTAACATTATTATATTAATGAAATGAAAAAATAAGTGAAATGGGAAATATTAAATGAAGATCTAAAACATAGTGTCGTAGGTGAAAGGTAGCCATTGCTGTTACCTCTCCGACTTCTTTGCTTACCTCGTCAGGTTGAAAACCTGGTGAAAAAAGAATAATATAAGATTTAAAAATTCACATAAACTACAATCCAGATCATGGGAAAGCAAATCAAAAAGAAACCAAACAACATATAACTCACATCAAATAACTATCCAAACTCCAGCATGATTGTGTCAAACAGGAAAAACTACGAAAACTGACGAAGAAAAAAAAATACTAACAGAACAACGCGAATTTATCCAGCAGATGTTATCTCGGCCTAAGAATAATATCCCCATGAGCGATTTCTTTAATTCCGTGAGTAGAATCAAGCCGTCGTTCCACCCTGATCTCCACTTCGATAGCGTTTATGGTACAGCGTCGGTCCGCGAACGCGGAGGATCTCCTTACTTTCGATCACGACTCTGGTATTACTGGAATTCGTATCTGGATGTCAATGGGTAATAGGCCTTCAAGCTTTTGCGCTGTATTTTGATCTCTTTTTTACCGTTCAACCTACTTCATGTATTATCCATATAACGTGACATTGTTTATGTGATTAGTGCAGAAATGCCACGTTTGGAATACCATAAGCAAAGAAGAGAACAGAACCTATTGGTATTCTATTTATGGCAAACTTTGGGTTTACCGTAATGTATGATATTTGGATAGGTGCTCATGGGTTAGAATTCCAACCAATATAGATATTAGATAATGAGGAAGAGTAAGCATTTAGTGTGTAAATTATTTTTTAATTAAATTGTATATATTTTTTTTTAATTCTGATTTGTGTAACAATCTGTAATGTATGAAAAATAAATGGAAAATGTTTAAGCAACATACCTATTTCATAATACAAAACAGTGAAATTATTCCGTTTCTTGATAAAATAACAAATAAAAGAAATATTACATATTTCATATTGTCCCCAAATATATACATTAAATAAACAGTGTTCTATGTATTATATTATATGAAACTCCAGCAAATATTTACCTCAAGGTTGACGAGAGTTTTTTTCATCCAATACCAGTTTGTTCCAGTCCATCTGCCTAAGCACTGAGTGCATTCTGTAGTCAGACTGCGATTCAAATAGTGCGTTGAAACCCTACACGAAAAGAATCGGGGAGGAACAGCCAATCAGCTTTTAGAAGGCTTACGTGAGGGGGAGGCTTAAAGCACGTGTCATACACGAAACTCGACACTATGTAGAAGAAAAGTGGCTACCATCATTTCAGTGTTCATACTTCAAGTGCTTTGCCTTCAATTTAAAATTAGACTAAACTTTAACACGCCTATAGTCTGGTGTGTCAATTTTGTATAATAGTTTTAGAAGCTGAAAATTATAAGTTAATTGGTGCTTGAAATTAAATAATTGTCTATTACTATAGTGTTATATATTGGGTGCCTGATAACGTAGTAGGCAATAATCATCCATAATATATTATTTCTTAAGTTAATTTGATATAGGCCAGTCGTGGCGCAGCGGCACGAAGTGTGACTGTAAATCCGACTGGTTGAGGGTTCGATCCCCACTCGAGGAGATGAAATATTTACTCAAATTTATATTTCCATTTCTTCGCTCTGGTGTCGAGGCTAAGCGCGACGTTAAGTTCTGCCACTCAACATGCAACGCCTCCAGAATTCGGCAGCAAGTGGGGAACGGAGTGTCTTAACACTAGGTTCCCTCTGCCTACTCTGCTGTGTGCGGGATACAGCGTGAAGCTAATTTATTTGTTTTAATTTCATATATAGCAAGTTGGTCAAAAAGCCTGGTAGCTACTAGACAATGGATTTTACGTTTTTGTTACTGAAATCGTTCGTAAAAAATATACATTTTGATTGATTATAAATTGATATCTACACAGAAATAACTCATTTAAATAGAAAGCTATACAAAAATAACTTCAGTTGAAAGAAATACAATAATTATGACCACAACAAAAGCTAAACAGTGTTAAAAAAACAAGTAAACACAAAAAAAAAATACATATTAAATATTTTGACAGTACAGCACTCTACAGTACTTTAAATGATACAAACATCTATACAAATCGTTACAATTAAAGTTCCAAGGGTCAATTATCGTCATACGATAAAAGTTGATGGTTGACATTGTCAAAGACTCATTTCTTATAGTTATAAGAATCCTACGTCATTCTGTAAATGAGGCCACCCGTAAATAAAAATGCTAAGCCATAATTGTGGGGATGTAAGAGATAGAGTGACATGTCGGTAGTTAAGATATTTTATAACCTTCTGTGTATAGAATAATAAAATAAATAAATCAGTTTCAAGCTGTATCCCGTACACAGCAGGGTAGGCAGAGGGAACCTAGTGTTAAAACACTCTGTTCGCCACTTTCCGCCGATTTCTGGAGGCATCGCGTGTTGAGTGGTGGAACTCAACGCCGCGCTTTTCCTCGAGACCAGAGCGAAGAAATGGAAATATAAATTTAAATAAATATTTCATCTCCTCGAGTGGGGATCGAACACACAACCAGTCGATTTTGCAGTCACACTTTGTGCCGCTGCGCCACGACTGGTCTGTGTATAGAATATTTCATTATATACAGCTTCAGCCTGTATACATCATATAGCAGAGTAGGCAAAGGGAACCTAGTGTTAAGACATTTCTTTCCTCACATTCCGCCGAATTATCGCTTTACCTGTATTGCGTGTTGAGTGGCCGACCTCAATGCTGGGCTTTTGTTTTGGTGTCAGCAAAGAAACAAATATATTAATAAATAATAATTTATTCCCCCGAGCGGGGACCGATCCCGATCCTACAACCGTCGTGTTGCAGTTACACCCTTGTACCTCTGAGCCACGACGGCCTCAATTATATAATATATATTTCATCTATTCTATATTATTCGTTTCTTGACATATTAGTCGTTTTTTTTTACTTTGAAAATGTTGAAGCACTTAACTCAAAAGAAGCGTTACTATTAATCTTCAAAAAATACAGGATGTAATACTTTTTCACCCTCGTTTTATTGTGTTCGAAAACATTTCTTATCTTTTGTTTTTTTTGTGCAAACTGATATATTTGATAAACTTATTTCTGTGGACAACCCTTACTAATACAAAAAATCTATACCTGAAAGAAACACAAAAAAAAAACTTATACATTTTTTGTGTTCACACCAGACAGTATCAACGAGATTTGGAACTTTCCAATACAATAAAATATAAAAAATCTATCCAAAGTGACACTATTATTATAAAATCCCTAATTGGCTCCTTTAATTTTAACAATAAAGTTATTTTTGTTTACCATTTCTTTATCAAATATTAAATATCCCGGGAAACAATCTCGAAGCCCGGAATCTGTCACTTTCAATTTAAGGCAACCGCTACACCGCGATTTGGAACATAAATTTATTTTATCAACATTATTTAAAATAGCTTTAAAATAAATCAAATACTATCTTGATTTATCTTGAATAAAACTAAATTGAGTTAGCTATAAAATTTAAATGTTTTACTTACATAATATTTAATTTGAAGAGGTTTATGTTTAGTAGAAATTATATATGATTTGAGACCTATAAACACAACAGGTTGTGAGTCCGGGAATCGAACTCCTTAAAGAAAATCGATAAAATGAAATATTTAATATTTTAATTTCCTCACCCTGGTGACAGGACAGAGTGCGGCGTTTAGCTTCACCACAAAGCGGGGAACGGAAGGTTGGACGGAAACAACAATGGAAAGGATAGGTTCTCAGATTGTCTTGCTTTGTCTTGTATACTGCATAAAGCTAAAGGAAGGAAAATGTTGTTATTATAATTATGCATTATAATTACAAACTTTTCCTAACAAACAGACCTTAAAATCTTTAAAAACGGTACACAAAACCCAAAAATCCAATCCAATCTCTTAATTTCAAACACTAAGATTGAAGCTAAATAAACAACAATTTTTAATTTAAAAGCTAAACAACAATACTAAAAGGAAACGATGGATCAAAAAACCTCATCAACAGTGTCAGAGCGCATTACAAACGAAGCAGTGAGTACGGTTTTTACGAGATTGGACGGGAATACTAAATGCATTCTGGTTCTAATGCATTTTCAACTATATTTACTATTGTTATACATCATATCATCAGCTTCACGCTGTATCCCGCATACAGCAGGATAGGCTGAGGGAACCTAGTGTTAAGACACTCCGTTCCCCACTTTCTGCCGGAGGCATTGCGTGTTGAGTGGCAGAACTCAACACCGCGCTTTGCCATTTGTTGAGTGATTGTAATATGTATACATAGATGGCATTTACTAGCCAAACACAAGCGTGTGACTGTAGGTGGAGAGACTTAACATTGGGTCCCCTCTGCCTACCCTTCTGTATGCGTCATAAAGCTAAAAAAACAACCAAAATTTTCAGAAAAGTTATATTCTTGTATAATTTTTGAATAAAACACTTAACAAATAATAGTTAAAAAAATTAGCTTCACGCTGTATCAGCTGGGTAGGAAGACAGAGGAAACCTAGTGTTAAGACAGTTCCGTTCCCATATTTCTTTATTAATAGTATTCATATACTAAAATCTATAATGCTTCATTATTTATAATTTATTTTATTTCCTTCTCACACTGTACATATCTGTAGCAATATGTAGTAACTATGGATATATAAAACGAATTTCAAAACCAACCCGATGGCGTCTCCCAGTTTTTCATAAAAATTCAATTTTATTTCTAATCCAATACAATGGGAGACTACGTGAGAGATTCCGAATAAAGCTCTGCTTCACGCGTTATCAGCCTGAATAAACTTCCAAATCGATTTTGCATCTGAGAGTGACACTCCAGGATAACATTTACACGAGCAGATGTTTCTAGATTTGCATAAAGAAACGCGATAAATTTAATATAGCGAGGAATACCTATATGGTAATAATATGAATAATATTATAATAGTAAATAAGTATTATAATATTTTTAATAACAAAAACGAAAAAATCAAAATGGAAAAGTAAAAAATATTTATTTAATAATAATAATAATAGTATAGCTATATATTATTATAACTTAATAAGTTATTTACGGATAAATCGTACGCTTCGTGATGTACTCCTAAGAAGCTCTTCATGGTCCGATCATGTCAGCACTGATCGTCTAGTGATTTGTGTAAGGAGAAGATAAGCTAGGAAGGTATTGGGAAACTAAGCGTGGTAGAGCTACAAAGTTAAATGTTAATTTTCAAAGATTTTTTTAGGTAGAAAAACGAGACAAAATGCAAGATGAGTGGTGCGTGGTGGTGCTTTAAGTGGATATTGAACCCATTATAATCATACTTATTTAGAAAAGGTATAAAAATTTGAACGTAGCGGAACTCGAACCCGCGCCTCCTGCAAATCGACCAGGCGCTCTGACCACTGAGCCATACGTTCCATTATATCGTAGCTAAGACAAACAGTAGCTAAAATCAATTTGATAGCTTTAATTCTTTTACAAAATATCTTATTTTCCATTGCGCTTTTAGCAACACAGTCCAATATCGATCAAGCAGTTGGTTTCGAGGCCATGTAATGTAATATGATACACATTGGTATGTGGACACAAATAAAATCACTTAGCTGCAGAGTGGCGCCCCGGAGAGAACACAGCACCGAGATATATTGATGCTGGAATGGATATGATTAATGTGAATTTTTATTTCCGCAACTTAGGTTTAAAGCTTTTGAAAGCTGACAACGACACTCCCGAACGACTTAAGCTTGTTAGCGGCGAGTTTGCTTCGGTACAAGTTTACAGATCGTTTTATATATTTTTTGTTTCCTTACGTGAAATCGTTTTTAATAATTTTATTTTTAAGAAATATTTTAATTTTTTCAAAGATTGCTGATTTTTATTTGCTTTTCATATAGGAAACCAATAAAACTAGTATAGCTATAAATGGATCTTTGTGAAGATAAGTTTTTGAAGTATTTTTCATATACATATGTATGTATGTATGTATATATGTATGTATATATGTATGTATGTGTAGAGTATAACCCTTGTCTATGACGTAAAACAGGTGAATAATAAAAAAATCTAGAAAACTGAATAGACTGAGACTGTTCAATTTAAGAAATTGCTACTTACAAATAGAAAAGAAGACATAAATATTTAACACAAAGCTATTTTTCAATCTTCACAACGTTTGGCAACGCTACAATATTGAATAAAAAATGAATATAATTTATCAAGAAAAATACTAAAATAGTTGCAATATAACTCAGCGTACAAAGGCCTTGACACTTTTACGGTCGATTTTCAATTGTGAAAAATTCGTAGGAATAAAATAGGGCGTGAAATTGTACCATAAATAGGTTGAATTTATTTGGAGAAGCCGTTGTGTTGTGTTGTAAAATTCAGATATACCTTTCTGACGTACATGTTAAAGCTGTTTGTATATATATTTAATTTGTCTGTGTTTTAGATCGTGTTTTTCTTTGTTTGGGGAATAATTGGTTGTCATCGTGAAGCTAAAAATGTAATAACAAAAAAAAATAGCTTCACGCTGTATCCCGCACACAGCAGGGTAGGCAGAGTGAATCTAATGTTAAAACACTCCGTTCCCCACTTTCTGCCGAATTCTGGAGGCATTGCGTGTTGAGTGGCAGAACTCAACGCCGCGCTTTGCCTCCACACCAGAGTGAAGAAATGGAAATATAAATTTAAATGAATATTTCATATCCTCGAGTGGGGATCGAACCCACAACCAGTCGATTTACAATCACACTTTGTGCCCCTGCGCCACGATTGGCCTCACATTTAAAAAGTAAAAATATTAAGTAATTAATGTAATTAGTCAACATAATAAATATCTGTATTAAAAAACAATAAAATATAAAAAAAACACTCAATCATTTATATACAGGTTTAATACCTTCACCCTGTTAGATGCAGCACTTGGTGGTATAGGTTAAGAGAGCCTAGTGTTTAAACACTACATTCTCATTAAGACACTTCTGTTCCCCACGTCCAGAGCGAGGAAAATAAAAAAAAAATATTTCGGAAATCGAACCCCCGACCATCACAGTCACATCACATTCTAAATCGCACGTCATTGCACCACAATGGCCTCAAGTACATGAATATATAGATGTACTTTGATATATTATAGCTGTAATTCGTTTTAAGTAGATTTTTTCGTTCCAACAGAAAACGCTTATTGAATAGCTAAATAGGAATTTATAAACTGGTACACGATGGTGGATTTATACGAGTTTATCTTGTTAATATTTCGAATAAAAAATGGAATATATATATATATATATATATATATATATATATATATATATATATATATATATATATATATATATATATATATATATATATATATATATATATATATATATATATATATATATTTACTTAGACTGCCATAAAGATATGAGAATCAACTATATAAGGTAATAGAAATTTAAATAAGAAAGATTGAAGATATATTTTTTAAATGAAAGTTCTGTAGGATACAATAGTTTTTGTTTAAAACCATATTTGTTTACAAAACACACTGTATTCATATTTTTTTTTTTTTTTTAGCTTCACGCTGTATCCCGCACACAGCAGGGTAGGCAGAGGGAACCTAGTGTTAAGACACTCCGTTCCCCACTTTCTGCCGAATTCTGGAGGCATTGCGTGTTGAGGGGCAGAACTCAACGCCGCGCTTAACCTCGACACCAGAGCGAAGAAATGGAAATATAAATTTAAGTAAATATTTCATCTCCTCGAGTGGGAATCGAACCCAGAACCAGTCGGTTTTGCAGTCACACCTCGTGTCGCTGCGCCACGACCGGCCTCATATTAATTTTGTTAAAACATTTTAATATTTAATTCTGTACAGGTACAAAACCCATCGAAGCTTATTGAAATTCAATCGAATCGTCGTATTTATATAATTTGTTATTAGTACCTATTTCTAATAAGTTATTCAAAATACGTAAAATTTATTTCTAAATAACTGTAATAACTTGAGGCCAAGCCTGCGACAGTAAACACGACGGCTGTGGGTTCGATTCGCATCATAGGGAATGAAATATTTATTATTTTCATTTCCTCGCTTAATAAGTATTTTTATATTAGGTTCCCAGGTTCCCTCTGCCTACCCATAAGCGCGGGATACAACGTAATGTTAAAAAGAAAGAAAGAATAAAAGTAATTTACTATCATGTCATGTCAGTACTAACATACCTGGTATGTATTTGTCAACATAATAACAAAATATGTATTCAACCGTAGTTCTTAGTCCGATTCAGATTTACAAATATAGATAAATTATACATTTTCCAATTTTAAACCTTATTACTTTACTATAAAGTGTAGTAAAGTAGTTTCTACAACTTTGTCTGAACATCAAAATGTTCTCACGTACCTTCCTAGTGGCGCCACATGGTGGCGTATCGTAATAACTCCTTCTAAGGCTGAGCTTCCTCGTCGCAGCACAAAACGTTCAAATTAAATTTAATGAATATTTAACTAAATTTCTTTAGAATTTCTTTGATTATTAAATTCCATTGTAATCCGTTTAATTTTAAAAAATATAAAAAGTCATAAATACCAGGAGGCCAGTCGTGGTGCAGAGACACAGCGTGACTGTAAAACCGACTGGTAGTGGGTTCAGTTCGATCTCCACTCGAGGACTTTAAATATTTATTTAAATTTATATTTCCATTCTTTCACTCTGGTGTCGAGGCAAAGCGCGGCGTTGAGTTCTGCCACTCAACACGCAGTGCCTTCAGAATTCGGCAGAAAGTGGGAAACGGAGTGTCTCAAAACTAAGTTCCCCCTGCCTACCCTGCTGTGTGCGGGATAAAGCGTGAAGCTGATTTATTTATTTATTTTTTTATAAATATACCATAAACTATATTGAATTAAATAGTTTTTGTATGAGAAAATACATATACATATTTATGCCTCATTTAATATAGATATTTGGTAAATATCAATTTAATAATAACACCTTTAAAACAGTCCTTTCATGTTTATACTACAAAAGTAGACATACAATCTCTAACAAAGATAGGTGGAATCGAACTCACGATCTCTGACTTGACATTCGTTGGAGTCGATATCGTTTTAAGAGTGTGTAGTTGTGTAAAGTTTTAGTAAAAAAAAAATATTTGTAAAAACAAAAACCCCGACTGCATCAAGCTAAAAAGAAAATAAATAAGTCCAATAGTTTATTAGGATTAACAGTCGGGACCTCTTTGAATTGTGCGGGGTTCCTGGTAAAGATTTTATTCATTGAAGAATTACTTATAGGTCCCGACTGTTAATTCTAATAAACTATTGGGCTGGTTTATTTTCTTTTTAGCTTGATGCAGTCGGGGTTTTTGTTTTTTTTTTATTTTTCATTTTTTTGTTAGAATTTATTATGACAATGATAATCATGATATACCTTTTTGAAATCCTGAAATTGAGCTCTTGAATTTGATACCCATATTATGGTATTCGGAACGAAAAAAAATTTTTTCACTAAGTCCAATGGCGTCCCACAGCCGCCATGTTTATTTTTTATTAACGTCACCTATCTAAGAACACTTGGGCTGCTAATACGAATCTAACGATACCTCAAATATGTAAATCCGTTCAGCGGTTCTGGAGATACGAGGTAATAAAGAATATTACATACATACAAGATACGCGCGAAAAACATAACCCTTCCTTAGCAGTCGGGAAAAACAAAAGTGTCAAAAACTAAAATAACACTTAAGTATTTTGTCCTGATCCTAGTCGTCTTGACAACGACATTAGGTTTACTCGTATCATTGATGCTATGAAATGAATTTTGTATTGTCATTGGAGAAATTTTAAATTCCAATTTGTTTTTGGGTTTCCGTACCTTAAAAGTGAAAACGGAACCCTCATAGGATCACTTTGTTCTCCGTTCTTCTTAAACCTATTTACTTTTCTACTTTACTTCTCGTGAACCTATAGTTATGAAATCTGGTATTATATTGAGAGTTCTCAAAACTTACAATGCAAATAAACAAAAAAAATTCAGAAAGCTAATATTATAGATATTTCATAGGATAAAAATCATAACAAACTTTTATTAGCAGTTTATTTCACACAAAATAAGTGCATATGCCTGCATACTTAAGTTAGTCCACTTTTAAAGCTATACTTCTCGTTGATTTTCCGTAGATAAGTAAAAGTTAGATACACAGGTGACGTTAATAAAAAAATGTTAAAATAAAATCATTAATTTATACTTAAGGTGTTCAATACAAATATTATTCATATAAATATTATATAATATTAATATTTTTCTAAAATAATCTAACATTTTTACCAAAAAAAAAACTAAAAAGTAAAATAGAAAAAAAAGACACTGTACAGTAGCTTTTATATAATTTCTCATAAGAACTTTCCGTACAGGCTAATAACGAGTTGCACTAACGAAAGCTTATTTACGATCGCCGATGCACCACGCATAAAACCTTTAGTGCCTACTGTAGTCGTAATTCTAAATATATCATACTTTACAAGCTACATGATAGATATTTATTACACTGTTATCTCTGAACCACAACCCTGCCTAAAGTATATTTATAAGGCATTGTTTGAAACGTCAGTAAAAACTTGCTGGGGACAACCGTTTTTATTCCTCAAAAGTTCTGTACAATAGCACATAATATATGAAGGAAAAAATGCAATAATGAAAAGAAGTTTATATTATAAATGCTTGATGAATTGTAATGAGCGTTGTTTTTTTTTTCAGCTTCACGCTGTATCCCGTATGTAGCAAGGTAGATAGAGGGAAAGTAGTGTTAAGACACGTCGCTTCCCACTTTTGGCTGAATTCTAGAGACAATACATTGTCTCTAGAATTCAGCTAAAAGTGAGTGTGAGTGGCGGAACCGACCGCCGTGCTTGTCTCGTCACCAGAGGGAATATTAAATTTCCTCAGGTGGGAATCGAATTCACAACCTGTCGCGTTTATAGTGACACACTTGTGTCATGGGGTTTATTTTTTAATATTATATTATTATAGTATATTATTGTACTGAGTTTTTTTCAAAAATCATAATTTTTTAAACACAATTTAAAGTGTATATTTGATGAATTATTTCACTATGAGTTCAATATTGTCAATAATAATTTATAAGAATTTCAATATAATACTTCTTTGTAGTTTTAATCAATCTTTGTATCAATTGTGCCAAATTTATTCCCATGCATGATGTAATTCAATCGAATTCCTTAAAATAATAATTTTGCTATGCCTTGATAGTGTTAAATATATATTACATAAACATAACTTTGAAATTTATAATAAAAGATTTTTTTTATTAAAAAGTTAAAAAATGATCAAACCCTGGCACCTATTTATGGTCGGAGTACTGGTCAAGACAAATTTAATAAGCCCAAACTCGGTAGGATTACGTTGTCTTCATAAAATATAGTGTTATAGTGTTCAAGTTTCGATTATATATAGTGTTTTAGTGTTTAAGTTTTGATTCCATCATCAAAACAGCTTACTTGACAGTGACCCATAATATTATATTACATTGTCATCTAACTTATATGTCTATGCAAAATTTCAGCTCAATCAGTTATCAGGAAGTGGATAGAAAATGGTTGGATGGAAAAAAGTGTGACATTAAACACAATAACATATTAACGATTTCTATTCGAGAAATGAAATATTCAATATTTAGCGCGGCGTTGAGTTCCGCCACTCAATACGCAATTCCTCCAGAAATGGGGAACGGAGTGTCTTAACATAAGTTTTCCCCAAAAAAATAGAAAAGAGTTTCCTTACATACGAACATATCAAGTTAAATAAAAACATATACAACAGATAACCATACACTATACAAATTACATAAACCATTTCAATTGCTTATAAAAAAAAAATACAACTTACATTAATAATTTCAATGGCTTTATGCAAAAAATAAAAACAAATCAAATACAAATAAGTTAGCAAACCTCTTCCTTCAATCCTGTTTATTCAACGAGACAGGCATAAAATAAGTCACCAGTGGAGATGCTGAGATTATCATCTGGCATATCGCTAACAGTGAGAGACAACCAGCTAAATGTTCAACATCTTAATACGCCGGGTGATGTAGCCCAGCAGGACGTAAACTCAACACTCTTAATTATTTTTCAAAGGCCAAGTGACTACGCTTGAAATGTTTTTTATATGCAGAATGTAATGGAAAGTAATATTTTATTATAATGATTAATTTATATTTTTTTTTTTCACTAGCTACTTTTAAACATTAAATTGCTAGGCTGTGGTGGCGCATTGGTATACGACTGTGACTGTAAACCCGGCGGTTGTAGGTTTGATTCCCATTCGCGGGAATGAAGTATTATTTATTAATATTTTCATTTCTTCGTCCTGGTGCCAAAGCAAACGCCTAGCGTTGAATTCCGCCACTCAAAACACAAGGCCTCAAAATTTCGGAAATTAGAAAACGGAGTGTTTTAACACTAGGTTGCCTCTGCCTACCCTGCTTTATGCGGGACACTACGTGAAGGTGAAAATAGAAATATTTAAAAATATACTAGCTGCTTTTAATATAGTACATTAAATTACTAGGAAATACATGTGACCTTTAAAATTATGGGAAGAAGCCTTTTAATGCAAAATTATGTTACAAGATCACAAAAAATCGACCCACAAAATATGTTACACATCAACATCCTTCCCTTAATAGACCATATCGACAGCCCTCTAAATTCTTCGTACCTGTCCCACTTCGCCGTCGACAGTGACAGGATCTCAAGTTTAACGTAACTTAACCAGGCATCACGTCAATGCGCGTAAAAAGTCAACCTTTAAGATGGTCGAATGAACAGAACAAAACAAGTAAGACATGTCAATGCCCACGCCTTTGGTACAGTAACCTGATACAAGGAGACGGATACACTTAACACCAACCAGAGGTTCGCAAGCGGTTGGATCGCGTGAGACCAGGGCATTAAGCGAAGCGATGAGCGAAACGACAGGCGACTCAGCTCACGTAACTTATACCGCTCTTAATCTTAAAGGCTACTAGATGTCACGCACTTGTCCACCGCCTGATAGCGGGCCTGGTTGCTGATAAAATATCGCCACCAATTACTGACTTATCCGATTGAAATATCGATATTCTCGAGCTAAACGTGAGGAGTTTAGATGATTTATAATATTGTAATATTTCAAAAGTTAACTTTTTTTTGTAATCTTCCTTTGAGCTTAGGATTATTTGTAATAATTCATATGGAATTTTTAAATATGTTTTTTTTGTGTAGATTATGCCACTGTGACCTGCACCTAAGCGTCCCATCCGCTCGCCCGTGTCATGAAACGAGATACTTTAATATCCGATTCATTGTTCTGTTACAAATTTGTCAGTGATCTTTACATTAAACTTTTTCTCTTTCAAAACTCGAGATGCTCATAATCCCCTGGTCGGTACTTGTAAGTAAATATTCTAAGAGACCACACAAACGAAATTATTGGATATAGTTTTGATATATTTGTATTTGATAGTGGATTTAAATGTGGCCATTGATTATGGTTTCCGGTTCCCCACTGGCGGTGGCAGGCTAGTGTAACAAACGCGTGAGCATGCTTACGATAAGCATTTATTAAGATTCATAATATTTTTACATAAATAAATGTATATACTAATATTTCAAACCTATTAAAGTAAATAAAAAATCTAAATATAATATATTTTTCCATTCTAACGTTATAACGTGCCACTGCACCAAAATATGATTGAATAAAACAAAAAAATATATATAAACTCTCAGAGTACTTTAGTACGGACTATTAGCAAATTAAAAAGCTTTTCCGATAAATTAAAATGAAATTTTCACTTTTCCTATAAGTATAGTTTCAGAGTTAATCCCAATTCCAAGCTTTATATTCCCACTTAATTCTCGCATCGCTTATACTAATATTTTCTTAGTATATAGGATTTTTTCAGTTTCACGCTGTATCCCGCATGTAACAGGGTAGGCAAAAACAGCCTAGTGCTAAAACACTCCGTTCTCCACATTTCACCGACTTCTGTAGATATTGCGTGTTGAATAGAAGAACTCAACACCGGGCTTTACCTCGACGTCAGACCTGACACAGAAAAGAAATTAAAATGTTAAATATTTAATTTCCTCAAGAAGATATCGAACCAACTACCTGTCACGTACAGTCACACGCTGCCCTGCACCACGACTGACCTCAAACGATATTTAAACTCTATATATAATTATTTATATGAAAAAACGACACAGCATAAAGCAAAGATTTATCTCGTGTAAAACTCAGGAGCATCGCAATTACTTATTATAATTATTAATATAATTTTACATGTCACGCGATGTGCCTGGTGGCCTGCGGGCCGCCGTTACGTTCCACCGACGATGGGTAGTCGTAACTTCGATAATTTGAGCTAATTTAATTCCCTTATTCATCATTTTCCTTCGAAGTGCATGTTCTGCTCAAGTTAAGTTTGTTAAAAGTTTTTGGAAATACCCTCCTGATTCTATGTTGAGTGAGTGCCCTTGAGGCAAAATCGCATACTTTGCTAACTTGACGTTTATTTTAAATACATATATGGCTGATGTTTTAAAATTTTATGATGTTGGTTTTTGTGAAAAAATATATTTAATACAAAAGATCGTCTTCAAAATTGTGGCACATTCTCATGTTATCTATCATCTCAAAATCTCAAATTTTATCTCGTTCCGTCAAATAATAGTAAAAACATAACCAAATATTAATGATAACTATTTTTATCACACTAAAAATATATATAAGTAAATACCAATAACTTTACATAATATAAATCAGCTTCACGCTATATCCCGCACACAGCACACAGGCAGAGGGAACATAGTGTTAAGACACTTCGTTCCCCACTTTCCGTCGAGTTCTGGAGGTATTGTGTGTTGAGTCGCAAAACTCAACGCCGCGCTTTGCCTCGACACCAGAGCGAAGAAATGATAATATAAATGTAAGTAAATAATTCATCTCCTCGAGTGGGGATCGAACCCACAACCAGTCGATTTTACAGTCACATTTTGTGCTCTTGCGCTGGCGCAGATATTTTTATTTTACATAATATAAATCTTAACTGAGTATTCTCTAAAGTTCGCTCACTAACAAAATCATTTAGGGGCCAGTATTGCTCGGAATCGTGTTAGCCACGCAAGGGAATCAAAATAATTATGTCCAGAGGCAAGTCTATTGCATATTGGAGTTCTAAATCTACAGTATACATCGAAACGGCTGTTGATGAATATTTACGAATATATTAAAATTTATTATGTTGTATAGTTATATATTATTTGAATATCAGTATGGCGATGAGGACTTTGCGGCGCAGTTGCATGACGCTTGACTGTAAATATTACGGTTGTGGGTTCGATTCCTATTCAGGGGAATGAATTATTTACATTACCTCGCTCTGGTAAGTAGACAATACGTGAGGCGTTAAGTTTCAATATTCAAATATATCACGGAAATTGGGCTAAAAATGGATAGTCTTCTTAACGTTAGGTTCCGTCTATTTACCTATGGTTTAGACGGGATATAGCGTGAAATAATAAAAAAAATATGGTATAAAATATTTATAAAGTCTTCGTGGCATCCCACAGTGGTCCCACAGTGGCTATGTACAAGTGAGAAATAGTGTGTGTGTTTTCCTGATAATGTTTTGTTCCTTTGTTTGCATTTCTCTCTCCATTTTCCCCCTCATTTCTAATAACTAGTAATTATATTTTAGTCAGATAGACTGAAATATCAAAATTTATATATAGCTATATTTAATAATATAATCTTCTATATTTATATATAGAAGAATTTAATAATAATATTCTTCTATATATAAATATAGAAGAATATTTTTAGTATCCATAACCACCATTTGCATCAACAGCACGTGACTGCTGCTAATTGTAATGAAATGTCAAATTATTATCTTAGTTTTATAATTAAAAAAATATGAACAAATTTAGAAAAAAAAATACATTTACAATAACAAACTAAATGAGTAAAAGAATAACCTTTTAAAACTCATATTTTCTCTGCCACTAGGTGTATTTTCTGGATTTTGTGAGTTATCACAAAATGCACGAAAATAAAAACAACAAAATCTCAAGAACATTTATATATCTTATTAGTAATATTACATACAATAACATTATCTCAAGCATATATATTAAGCATCTTTATATTTAGATAGGCCGACCAGCCGGCACTCGGCAAAGTTCATCAGATATTGAGTACATTTGTTGCGTGTGAAACTAGAATTCCATTTTGCACGAACCGATGTTTCGTGTAAGCATCAAAGGCGAGGACTGGCTCAAACCGAGCCGACTCGATAAATCATGCTTCGTTTAAAACATTCTAGTTCTTCATTTTACAGATTTAGCCTTTCGATGCCTAAAGTACTTTCTTAACTGCTATTTTGCAATAAATCCTTTGGAATGTTGCGTTACGACTGCAATAATACGAATCAGATTAAGCGAGTGTATTAACTTTTGGTTTATCACTTGTAGTGTTCCTTTTTTCCGTAATTAATGTGAGTGGAGTGGCCACGCTAATTCGCTAATTATGGGATATAAGACTAAATAAAACTGGTTAAGTGCGAGTTGGGCTTGCGCGTAAAGTGTTTCTTACTGTTATCTAAAATACTGGTCAAGTGCAAATCGGACTCCACAATAGCGGGTTCCGTACCAATTCCGTGATTCTAGGTCAATGAGAAGTATAACTTGTCAAAGTTAACAAACTTAAGTTTGCCGGTGTGTGCACTCATTTTCAATTAAATGAAAGTTTGTTTGTAAGTTTGTAGTTTTTTTTTCTGTGTCCCATATAGAATTGTTGGTTTTGCAGAAATGCATGTCTTAATTGCATTGACTTAGAAACTCGATTTTTTCTGTACTCCAAAGGACCGTTATTTTTTAATATTTGATATTAATTTCAGCTTGATACCCCACGTGTTCTCGAGATAAATGGTCTTGACAGATGGGCAGACAAACAACAAAGTGATCTCATAAGGGTGCGTTTTTGCCTTTTGAGGTACGGAACCCTAAAAACGACAAAAAAATGTTGTCAGTTGTACAGGAACCGCGGACCAGGATGAAATATTTATATTATTCTATTTTTGTAGTATGTATTATTATAGTGGTAACAGAAAAATATTTAATGTGAAAATCTTAACTGTTTATCACAGCCAGACAAACAGACTGACGATGATATTTACAACGGAGTATTAATAATAGGGTCCCGTTTTACTCTCCCGGTACGGAACCCTCAAAATACTTAAAGCACTTCATTACGGGTGCTAAAATGTTGTAATTGAAAAACCACTTCAAGTAAGAGAGATAGTAAAATCTGTTATTACCTAACAAATAAGTGGTCCATAATTATACAGGTATAGCTCAATTTTCTTTTTTAATCACAATTAAACTTGCATTTTATATATTTCAATTTTCTTTTAATCGAGATCAGGAAATCAAGAAATCAATTAAATTTACTATCTCTGTACTCTTTTAGCGCCCAATAAACGGTTATCTCATAAAATAAAATAGTAAAATTTCAAAGGCAAAGCTAACTAGATAGATTATAAAATTGTTAATATTAGTTTAAGAATTAGACACAAGGTTTACGACATGGACTTCCAAATACATTGGATAGACACCAAACTAACAGATAATAAATAACATCTAAAACTATCACGCAAGTTCCAATAAGGATTGTAAACGGATATCTTAAGCTGAGACGTTTAAAATTTATATTCTTCTAATAACTGTTGAATTCCACTGCAACAGATTACAAAGGCGCGTTGAGTTACTGAATGGACGAAGAGAACAAATAGTATAGTGATTCCAAAGAGTTTTGAATACTGTCCAACACTATTTCGGTCGAATGCTGATCTTTAGGTCTTGTTTTGTTTTGTTTTTCAGCTACTATAGAATGGCGATTCACTAACATTGGAGATAATGTAAATTGTTTAAATTCAACTCCTAAATCATATTATATAGCTAAAAGCAGTGTGTTTATATTAACTAGTATCGTAGATATGTAGAATAGCTATAGTGCAGGCTGTTAGCTTGCATTTGTGGAAGCATGAAGTGATTAAAAGCTCTCGTGTTCGCTAACAAACATTTATAACCCAAAATTGAAAACCTTGTTTCTGTACCGAAAATCGGAAAAAATAAAATGAAAATCAATCAATACCTCACGAACTGGTGCACTTTTGTTACGGCAAATCCATTTTTTTTCTTCTAAATAACTGGCGTCGAAATTCCCAAAATTTGGTGCAGTTTTAATAAAATTGCGCACACTCCCATACGTTCTCTTAAATCCGCTTAAAGCTATGCATATATTTCTGTAGTCACGTTTTTTACAACGGACCGCTTCCAGGCGGGTTCCTACCCACTCAGCTGCCTTTTTAATTTTTAGTTAACTGTATTTTTATTAATTATAATATATGTACGTATATTGAGGACTCGTTCACTATAATTCTATAAATAAAGTAATTATATCAGTTTCACGCTGTATCCCGCACACATCAGGGTAGGCAGAGGGAACTTAGTGTTAAGACACTCCGTTCCCCACTTTTTGACGAATTCTGGAGTCATTGCGTGTTGAGTGTCAGAACTCAACGCCGCGCTTTGCCTCGACACCAGAGCGAAGAAATGGAAATATAAATTTAAGTAAATATTTCATCTCCTCGAGTGGGGTTCGAACCCACAAAAAGTCGATTTACAGTCACACTTTGTGCCGCTGCGCCACGACTGGCCATGAATGAAGTAGAGGTGTGTATATTGAATTAAAAATTAAGAATTCTAGAGAGTTTTCTTTGTTTTGCTAATGATTTTTAAAGGTTAGTTGTAACGTGTCTAACAAAATGAGCTGGTTGTGGATTCAAATTCATTTATTTATTTATTAAAATATAATAAAATATTATTGTTTTTTTCAAAATTCGTTTCCGGCGAATGGGGACGAAACGCTTTTAATTTTTCATCCTGACGAGTGGGGACTATAACTTTTTATTGCAAGTGCCTGGCCGGTATCTACTAGGCGCACAGATGCGCGTGTCTCAATAATGAACGCATTGTCCATCAGTCTACCAATTGCACTTAAGACTGTTTCTAATCAAGCCAGTCCACGTCTGTCATACAGTAGCCCATTGAAAGGGTAATAGAGATGCCTATTTTAACATAGGTTCTATTTCTCTTTTTGCTTTCTATTTTTTTTTGTTCAGAGGTAATTAATGATGTTTTATTTTTTAATTGTTCGTTGTTTGATTCTGAATAGATTTAATTAATTAATGACGTCTATTATTAGTTTCTAGTTGATGAGGTCTTCCTCAGAAATAATAACCTGGTGAATGGTTATTCTATTCTAAGCTATGCTTATATTAAAATCGCAATTGAGCGATGTTTGTACGTGAAAAATATATGAGAAAAATTGTTATTGGAGTTATTAGGAATTATTGAGAGTTTTTTGTCTGTTTCTCTTTTTGTCTGTGCATTTATTTCACACGTTGATCTCAGAAGCGGCTTAAGCGATTTAAATCCATTTTACACTATTGTATTTTTTTTTTTGGCAAGCTTTCCTTAACATTTAGTGTTTATTTTATTTAAATTAGCTCATAAATAAATAATATGTCTATATAAAGTAGATTGTACGATGAGTTTGATACATAATAAATGTTTTATTAAATTATCTGAAATTTTAGTTTTTAATGTATTAATATTGTTCTTAAAATTATAATTTTATTAGATGAAAAAAATAATTCAGGTTAGTAAATAAATAATTGTGTAGTTCAAGCGAGAGAAGCCGCTATTAAGTCGTTAGTATTAAATAAAATTAATTCCATGACCCATTCATTTGAGCGCTAAATAGTCGAATATGTAAAGTATTATAAGTAGAAACATGTATTTAACAAACGTACCTAATCCAAATTTATCAACTAAAAATATATTTAAGATATAAATAAATAATACTACTCATCTCTAGAGACATCTTTCTTAAATGCTACAACATACATCATCAAAAACAAAAATATTTATTTGAAATGCAAATGGTTTCTAATTTTTGTTTTGGCTGTATACCTACTATCGTGACATCGTCACTCGACATCGACAGTTCCTTTTATTACTGCTAGTCTGTTGCTGATAGGTGTATTTCATTGAGTGCAGTGTCCATCAGCCGGTAGCGTTAGTATTGAAAGACTATTTTTACTCAAACCTGTCCACGTCTGTCATATAGAACAATGGAATATAGAGTGGCTTTTGTCTGTATCTGTTTTTTATCAATCATTTTATTCCACGTTCATTTTATGAACTTATAAATAAAAGATATTTATAATTAAAATATTGAATACAAAAAATATCAATAACCATTGAAAATATATCATTAAAATTATTAATCTTCAGTACAAATAAAACGAGTTTCAATAACGACGTATTGTGCGTCGGTTTCCTACTAAATCTAATGTAGACTATTTTTAGTTGAACCTGTTCACGTCTGTCAAGACCACATTGTATTTTATTTCTCTTTATATTATGGAGTTATAAGTGCACATTAATTTATACTGCGTTGGTTATTATTACTTATGAGTTTAAATTACGATCCATTCAATTATAGCTACTTTAGAACTCTTGATAAATGACAAATGATAATGGTGGTGGGTTCATTTTCCATTCGAGGTATTGAAATATTTAACATTTTTAATTCTTCGCTCTGGTGTCAAGGCAAAGCGCGGCGTTGACTTTCGCCACATAACAGGTAATATCTAGGTATATCACTATACTAACTTTGTCTACCCTGTTACATACGGGAGAAGCTGAGAAAAAAATAAAAAAAAATCCAAAAAATATTTGTAAAAACAAAAACCCCGACTGCATAAAACTAAAAAGAAAATAAACAAGCCCAATAGTTTATTAAGATTAACAGTCGGGACCTATAAGACACTCTTCAATCAATAAAATCTTTACCAGGAACCCCGCATAATTTAAAGAGGTCTTTTTTTGGATTTTTTTTTACTTTTTTCTCAGCTTCTCCCTTATGTAACAGGGTTTTTATAAATATTATTATTTTTATATTTTTATTTCACTTTTTTGTTAGAATTCATTATGATAATCATAATTATGATATACCTTTTTGAAATCCTCGTAGTAAGCCCTTGAATTTGAAACCTATATTGTGGTATTCGAAACGATTTTTTTTTTTCACTAAGTCCAAAGGCGTCCCACAGCCGCCATGATTGTTTTTATTTAATGTCATTTATCTTAGAACACTTGGGCTGCTAATACGAATCTAATGATACCTCAATTATGTAAATCCGTTCAGCGGTTCTGGAGATATGAGGTAATAAAAAATAGTACATACATACAAGACACGTGCGAAAAACATAACCCTTCCTTAGCAGTCGGGAAAAACAATTAACGTATATGACATTCGAAGATAATTTCAAATAGCCATTGCGTTTTGTACTGAAGGAGCTGTTTTCTTCATTCACTTATTCATTTTTACATCAATATTTCCCTATAGATCGCAGCATTTATATTTCAATATTTAGATACAAATGCTCTATAGGTCCCCAGTCCCGCAGAGCGCCATCGTGAATGAAGACACATTTGCCAGCGACAGCAAATGCGGAGTTATTCGATTTATTCCAAGCGCACAATTGAAGTGATGCATCAAGATTTTTATTTATAACATTTAATCTATTTATATTGTAGATGTCATGAGGAACTTTAAAATTGTTAAGCTCGAAGATGTATAGACTTTTTAAGTTTAGTATGTATGAATTATTTATAGGTGGTATAAAACATTAACCAGATTCTTAGATATTATGATATCGTTAGTTTCTACCTGTATAAGACAGCAGCATATATGCGGAAGTTGTATGTATATGTAGTGTAAAGAATAGAAAAACAAGTCTGTTATTTATGTCTTGATTATTTTAAATATAACATTTTAGTTAATAAATGATAAAACTTCATTATTTTTTTTTTTGCTCTGGCAACAAAGCACAAGTTTAGGGTTGAGTTCCGCCACTCAACTCGCAATGCCTCGAAAATTCTTCAGAAAGTGGAGAACGGAGTGTCTTAACACTAACTGTGCTGTGTATGGGATACAGCGTGAAGTTGATTTTTTTTCTAATTATTTATTTTCCTATTTAAATGAAACTATTATCATGTCGTACGCCATCGCATATAACGTATTTTCAAAATTAAAGTTCACGTTTCATTGATTTGATAATTGCTAGACATTTTTAAAGTAGAGTTTGTTAACCGAAGCGTTTACTGACGATTAAAAGATTGGGCCAATTAACTTGTTATTGACAATGTGTTGAATGAAACTATTTAATTGAATTATTCGAGCATATTTCGTGTTATACATTTTTAGAATCCCAATATTTCGAACACTACAGAAGTCCGTGGTCACATGTCGTGGTAGACTGCATCATCCGTCTGTCAGTTGACATTATTATATTAAGCTACCGCCAAGGATTTCTTAAAAGCCAGTATCTTCTATACAAAAATGCTGTGTGTAAGTAAGTATACAGCGGATAAACCCAATCATCACATGAGGTTTAATAAGCCCCACATTCTAGCCAGGGAGATTTGACATATTCCTAGAATCATCCGTAAGGTTATTGAAATACAAAACATCTTTTCAGTAGAAAAGACAGTTGGAGATTTTAACACTTGTAATGTTAAAAACTTTGAAGTCTCGAACCTACTACACTAGAGGTAAGATACAATCAGCTCATTTTCGAAGAATCTAAAGCAGTACGCCAGACGAGGCTACGGGCTTTAGTCGAAACGTCGAGTTTCCACAAACATACAAAGCTATATTATATATATATCTCGATCGATATTATATATATATTATATATATCGCTCGATTATATTCGATTAAACAGATTCATTTAGAATGTTTTAAGTCGAGAAAATCAATGATCTTATTATTATACATTTCTTTTGTTTCTTATGTCTAACTAGACCAGAAAATATAGATTAATATAATAAACTTAGACTTGAAATTAATTATCTTAATTAACCCGATCTGGCAAAAGTAAATGCGGTGCTTAGCTCCGCCTCTCAACAGTTCTCAACGCCTCGAATTTGAATATGCAGCGGAGAGTAGAAGGTCTTGACACTAAGTACTCTCTTTATTTATGGAAGATAACGAGTGAGGTTAAAAAAATTAATAAATATCCAAGATAAAATATAAACCCATTCAACACGTTCAGTCAGGCATTTTAACTGCGCCACTGTGGCGTTAAACTTCAATTAACTTTTCCAATATAGGTAATATTAACCCAAGATCCCAGGGACTCCAGACCTACGTAATTTTAGCAACTAAAGGTACCTATACTAAGGTATATCTGTCTGGGAAGATAATTGAGGCATCGGATTGGTCTGGGTGCTTATACCCCTTATATCTTGAAATAGTCCAGTGAATAATATATGTAGAATTGAGACGAGCTAGTATAACGCAGATTGCCCCAATTTTAAGCAATCTTTTGGACATCTGGAAGTAGTAAAGGCGCAAGTAAAAAGTGGCAACAGTAAATATACATTTTTCTTAAAAACATATTTAAATACTTACGTACTTTAGTTGGCCCTACCTCTAAAAGGGCTCCACTTTTAAGTTGATAAGTACACATATCTTCAAAATATCAGCTTTGATAAAATGACGTAGGTCTGGGGGTCTTGGGATCTCAGTCTATAATGTATATGAAAATTTATTGAGAAATTTGTAAACTTTCTATGAAAATTTCATCACTCTATATTTCGTAGCACCGTAATAACACCACAAAGCTTATTTACCTTTATAAGGATATATATAAGAGGATGTCATAACGCAGTGGCACAGTTTGTAACAATCGTTCGTGTAAAAACACGAACGATTGTGGGTTCAAATCCCATTCGGGATTTTCTGAGAGAATAAATTATTTGATATTTTCATATCTTCGTTTTAATTTCCGCCACTCAACAAGCAATGTCTTGAAATTTCTCCCCACTAGTTTTCCCACTAGGATACAGCGTAAATAAAAATATAGAGAAAGAACAAAGCACTTTAATTTAAATTTTACAAGCACTTACCAATTTTATACAAGAAATGATTAATGAGTGAACGACTTACCGAGAACCGATCTATCGTTATTCGTTATCGTCGATGTCGCGTTGTCCCCAACAATTCTGCAATTTGTAAAATATTTGAAATAGTCTCTCCAAAGCCCACCAACGTTCCCTAGGCGATACAGCCGATTCGAACGTTAAGCAGTCTGCATTTGGATATCGTTTATTATCTATAGTAATATTAAACACATTAAAGATTTAATATTAATTAATATATACAAGTATATTTTATGAATTTGCTGTATGTATTAATAAATGAGTTCCTTTTTATTAAATTAATAATAAAAAATAAATAACAACTGAAATTCGAAATATTATAATACGTATGTTTGTAATAATTATTGTAATAATAATTGTCAATAATGTAAACTAACATTTCTGGTAATAAATATAAATCATCAAACCACAAAATATTTTTACACGATGAATAATTTTAAAGCTGGTTATCTATTCGGACTGTGTGTATATCTCTGGAACTGCAAAAAATGCTGCTCTAACTACTTATCTGTATGTCGCGGGTGGTCTCAAGACAGACATTTTAATAATGACAGCCCTGACGCAATGTAGCCGGTTTCTTTGCAGAAAAAAAACTGCTGTAATCGGTTTAACACAATAAAAGCCAAAATCGTCCAAATATGCTTAACTATTGTGTTTCCCTGGAACTGGTTACGTAATCCTATTGAATATTGACGAACAATTGTAAATATTGCTTCTTTTCTTTGAACGCAGGCGGCTTGTATACTTAAATCCACAGAATTTAATTATATTTGTGGACAGAAAAGAGACCGCCTTATGTGGAATGATATTTATAGTTTAAGTTATTCGTATTGTCCGAAATCGAAGGATTACAGTAAATTTCATTGTTAAATATATGATGTTCAATGGACATTTAAGTTATTAACTACTTTCTAGAATTCATGCTTGGATTTTTTAAAATAGCTATTTTTATATGAAAGCTTTTAATTTTTAATGAAATACAATTAATATTAAGAGTATTTGGCCTGATATTTTTTAGGTAAACGTAAGACAGTAAAAATTATTTAAAATAAATTTGGTTTTGTAAACACTAAGAAATACATTTTATATTTTTTCCTTGTTATTTAAATAATTAAATTATAAATAATAAAAAATATAAATAAATTATAAATTAACTTGAACAAAAACAATGTAACTACGTATACCGGGATGTGAAAAACTGCTTCTTACTGCTAAATATTACTTTATTTATTCGTCACAACTTGTAAGATAATAATCATTTATTTTATCTTTAATTTATACTAGATAAAAGTTTTCACCCGCTTGAACTATACGAATCTTTATTAAATATGTCTATTTATAAAAATATTTTCAGTTTTCAATATGATAGTAAGAAAATATAAGCCTAAATAAAATTTGTAGATAGGGAAATAATTCTTAATATTAGAAAAATACCTTAGTCATTAAAACGAACAAGCAAAATAAGGCAAATAATTAAATTAAATTACTAACATAAAAAAATTATTATCAACAATATTACAAATATGAGAAAAAAGTTGCCTATGTTCATCCCAAGATCCTCAAGTATATCTATATGAAATTATATCACAATCGGATCAGCGGTTTTGCTGTGATTGCATCACAGACAGACATACAGAGTTACTTTCGAACTTACAATGTAAGTATGGAAGCAATTATTTATTAATAGTGAAGCTAAATGAAGTAACTATTCCTTTTATTTTACTCATCGCACGCAATAATTTTATAATTAAGTAGATATACGTAGTACGTAGTAGTACATTGTATATAGTACCTATTATAGTCGAACGCCATTTTAATACCTTAAACGACTAGCTCAGTCTAATGTCTAGCTAAAATTATCTGATGTACCTTACCGCATAATTTGTCTTACAAACATATACCAGTACCTAACAACTAAAATTAGCTTCACGCTGTATCCCGCACACAGCAAGGTAGGGAGAGGGAACCTAGTGTTAAGACACTCCGTTCCTCACTTTCTGCCGAATTCTGGAGGTATTGCGTGTTGAGTGGCAGAACTCAACGCCGCGCTTAACCTCGATACCAGAGCGAAGAAAATGGAAATATAAATTTAAGTAAATATTTCATCTCCTCCGAGTGGGGATCGAACCCACAATCAGTCGGTTTTGCAGTCACATCTCGTACCGCTGCACCACGACCGGCCTCTACCTAATAATTATAAAATATTATTTAATTTATTAGTTTCACTTTTTAAGCTTCACGTTGTATCCCGCACAAAGCGGGGAAGACAGTCCCAGGGAGCTTAGTGTTAGGATTCCGTTGCTATTTTAGCCCGCAAAATTTTGGAAATTTAAAGCCAGTCGTAGCGCAGAGGCACCAGTGTGTAACTGTATAACCGACAGGTTGTAAGTTCGGTTTCCACTCAAGGAAATAAAATATTTGATATTTTCATTTATTCGCTGTGGTGTCGAGGCAAAGCGCGGCGTTGAGATCCGCCACTAAGAATTAACTATATAATTAATATAATTTAAAATATAAGTTTCTTCCATTCCAGATAGGCTTAATTACATAAATTGCGATATTCTCTCAAGTACGTTCTACTTAAACGAGTTATTCTTGTAATAAAAATATATAATAATGATGTTTACGGTGGCCCTTATAATTGTAACTAATATATTTTTACTACTTTAGAGCTGTGGACGGTTTTCAAGCGACGCAGATTCAAGTTTCCTTACGTAAATTTTTTTATAGGTTGCTAAATAAATATTTTCCTGTTCCAAATATGTAAGAAACATTTTTTTTTTCATATAAGTGTAATTGTATTGCTCCGATAAGAATTCGAATTCACAACTATTCCTTCCCGAAACTTTATAGTTAACACTACGTTACAGAGTCAATGACAACAAATTACGTATTAATCTAAAAACTATGAAAAAAGGTTAGAAATGTAATAACATTTTTTTTTAATTCAAGCGCTCAATATTGACTTTGCGGTAGGTAGCACCAACAACTTGCCAACTCACTGGGCCGTGTAATTGACAGAAGTATAAAATAATAACAAAGTTCCTTAGGTTTTAAACAAAGGATAGTAATTGCTTTTAAAGTAAAGTTATTATCTCGAGTACAATATTTTTTTTTAATAACATTTACTTTTTATGTGAAGTTGTTTTTAAGTAGAGTTACGTCACTTTGTTTTTTGCTTAAATTCAAATATTTCGATGGAATTGTTTTGGCTAAGCCTTCTCACGAATTTTAGGACAGAGGCAGGGCTTTCTCTCTCCGATATTTGGTACACGTAACAATTGTTTTTTTTTACATTTAGATTTGCTTTCTGTCACGATAGAATTTATCACGATATATTACAAGACGCTACGTACTCGCAGGTAAAAAATAATAATTCCTAAATAAGAAAATTTAGTTTTTCAATTTGACCACAATTAACCTTATGAAATTTAAAAATAACAAGATAATTCAATTTTTTAAATAACTTCTTTGTTAAAAAAAATAATATCAACAATAATATTATATATCGAATAAATAAGCTTATATAAGCTTCACGTTATTTCCCGCACACAGCATAGGCAACATGTTAAGACACTCCGTTCCTCACTTTCCGCCGAGTTTTGGAGGCATTGCGTGTTGAGTGGCGGAACTTAACACCGCGCTTTGCCTCGATACCAGAGCTAAGAAATGAAAATATAAATGTAAATAAATATTTAATTTCCTCGAGATCGAACCCACAACCCGTCGATTTTACAGTCACACGCACGTTTATGCCCCTGCGCCACGACTGGCCTCAAATTATATATCGCATTATAAATTTTAGCAATATATGTACATAAAATAACGTTAATTTGTTGATCGACGTGCAAACGATATGGATTTGCATACTTAATAAAATTTATTTTGTGTGATAAAAATCTATTGGCTAATGAATATTATAATGTATTGATAATAAATAATACGTTATTCACGATTAAATTAATTAATTTATTGCAGCTTAGTGTTTAGGCTTTCAGATTTTTGGAATGAAATATTAAATTATATTATAGGGTTTTAGCAAAAAATATATAAGTAAGGACAGCGGATGAATACATAATAACATTGATTGTGAATTCGATTCCCACTCAGGGATATGATTTTAATTAAATTATTTATTTCCTAGATCTGGTACTACCGCTGGTATCATGTAGTTCTATCTGTTAACGAAATTAATCAAAAAAATCATTAAAGAATGTCTTGAATTTTCGTTTGGGCTCCAAAACGCAACGTCTTAATAGCTGTAGTTGGTAGAGACCACTAGGGGCCCAGTGGGGGCCATGCTGAAAGGCGAAAAGAACTAGTCAGAGCGTTTAGACGGTTTCCAAATAGGCGCAGGTTCAAATCCCGAGACGTTAAAAATTTTATATGTTCTTAATTCTTAATAAGTATTTTTTCCTATGTATGGAATAACATTTTAAAAGTATTGAAAAATATTATTTTTATTTTTTAAATAAATATAGGTACATAATGTCACTGATATAAATAATATTGCAGATTATAGATATATACTATTGAGCTAAATTTCTATAATATTTCTAAACCACACCTTAATATAAATGACGTAAATAGGTTTATTGCGTGGTTTTATGAGAAATCTATATTTTTTTAGATCAAAATAGATCAAAAGGCCTGGGTACGTATACCTCTGTATGATGAGATTGGAAGTTGAATGCTCTAATAAGAATAAGCTAGTAAACTCGAGGCCGGATAAACGTAATGTATGTTAATAAAGCTTAAAAGGTAAAGCAAACGATTTTCTATTTGAGTTTATCAATCTTATTAGTGTTTTTACGGCTTTAGCGGTGAGAACGTGTACCCACAAACCTAGTCGTACTTGCTATTGTAGGTTAATTTGTTTTTTTTTAAGTAATTGTAGTTTAAAAAATGTTTAAATATTTATGGAATATGTGCAACCTTTTCTGTTTTAAATCTTTGACATAGGTACTGGGAATAGAGTTTGTTTATAAAAACTTGCAAATCCATGGCTTATTTGATCTCTAACACGTGTTCACGCTTATTTTGTTGGCTATCATTTCTTTTGTATTAACTTTTTTGACAAAATATAAGATTTTTCCATTCATAAAACTAAAAAATCAATGATAATTATATTGTAATTTTTTTGCGCTTTTGCTATATTTCTTCCACGCTTCGAAAGATACTACCTGTCTATCTTCCGCTTAGCGCACATCTTAGAACATCATCACTAGAACCTAGTACTTATTTTACTGAATTTATTGAAAAAAAATTTTTCACTGCTGCCACGATCAATAATTATTCTTTTTGGTAAACTTTGCATTCTTCTCTCATTGCTTGCTATCGTCCATTATATCGAGCTAGTTTATAGCAAAACTAAGTGCTCTGCGCTGCATCGGGTTACCTATTGGGACAGCGGGTTGATAAAGGCCCACTGCCACTGATCAGTTGTTTAGCGTCACAGTCAATGCGTTGTAGGCCGAATAGGGGAGACACCAGTTTTCATATAAAAAAGGATCGTTAAAATTGGTTTAAGTTCTACGTTACTATAGAACTTTTGACTGGGCTTTTAAAAAAAATACAATCGAATCAAAACCTGATCCTTTTAGGAAGTCGGTTAAAAATATCTAAAATACTTTAATACTTTATCCGCACCAACTGAAAGTATCAGCAGGCCGATATAAGCCGGTTCCGCAGTGAAGCTGCTTATAAAATGTAATGAAAATATAATATTTTTCATAAAAAAAAAATAGGATATACCTACATATATTATTGTTCGTTATCATGAAAACCCGACAAAATTTATATTAAAATTATAAATATTAACAATATAGGTAATAAAATAAACAAACATAAAATTAAATTACATCCACATAACATTTCTGACCGGAGAAATGATAAACTACCGGCGAAACTTCCTCAAATGTAAGTTTTCTCTAAACCCAAATGAGAAATCTTGTTACAGAAGTTCAGGAAAGCAATTTAGTTTTTCTAGAAGGTATTAAAGTGTGGTAGCGGGACCCATAAATCCGTGGATTAAACTAACCTAAAGGAGATTGCGATCTGCCATCCGCAATCTTTCGATAATTGTAACGATATAGATAATTGAGGAAATGGGAAAAATATAGGACATTTTAGATAAAAACATAATTGAATTTAAAATTGAATTTCTAGCTGATTTAAGTTTCATTCGCTTTTTCGTTCGTATTTGGATAGTGTTAATTAAAGTTAGGAGTACTGTGGCACAGTATAGGACGTGTCTAGAAGTCTTGCCAAGTGTTCGTGGGTAAAAGTACACTAACTGGTCTATTTATTTTTATATTGATTTTAATATTTCTTTGGTTTTTTTTTGTAGCTTTACGGTGTGTCCTGCACGTAGCTGGGTAGGCAGAGGGAGCATGGGAACCTAGTGTTAAGATATTCCGTTTTCATGAAGACATTGCTGTTCCTAAATTTGCTCCGATTTTTGGAGGCATTGCATGTTGAGTGGCGGAACTCAACGCCGCACCTTGTTTCATCACCAAAGCGAAGAAATTACAATATTAAATATTTCATTCCTGCGAGTGGGAATCGAACCCACAAATGTCACGTTTAAAGTCGCAACCTTATGGCCCTATGCCACAATGGCCTCAATAATTATTTTTATAATTTCACAAGATGAATATTAAGTATAAAATACAGCCAAGATTATGTATCGTCATTATAGACATTCCTAATTATATTAATAAAACTACTATAATTATAAATTTGTATTAAAAGACTAAACGATAGCTTTCATAAAAACCACTCCACACCAGTTTCACACATTTGAATATCTTTTGTATGGAAGTTGTAAAAATAAAAATTAGATATTTATTGCTTTAGTAGTCAATCCATAAACATTAGCCACGGACATTAAAAATCTTAAGACACACATTTAAATTTAATTATGAAGATTAAGACACACTTTTTTTATCAACTTCACGCTGTATCCCGCACACAGCAGGGTAGGTAAAGGGAACCTAGTGTTAAGACACTTCGTTCCCCACTTTCTGGAGGCATTACGTGTTGAGTGGCGGAACTCAACACCGAGCTTTCCCCTCGACACCAGAGCGAAGAAATGAAACTAAATATTTCACCTCCTCGAGTGGGTATCGAACCCACAATCAGTCGATTTACAGGCACACTTTGCACCCCTGCGCCACGACTGGCCTCGAATTAAGACACACACATAAATCATAAAACACGTAAAATAAAATCTATTCGGCGGCAAATGGAGAAAGGAGTGTCTTTACCCTAGGTTCCCTCTGCGGAACCTGCTGTATGCGAAATACAACGTGACCCAAAAAAACCATATAAAATAAATTCCTAGCTGCAGCAGCCTACGCACGTACTCGCCCGTACGGGTATCTATTACAGAATCCGATACAATATTGACTCGTATTAAAGCGATTGTGATTAAATAAAACACAAAGGACTATAAAATTCGCTTAAACTGTTTGAGAGCAGTTCGTAAATTCAATTGCCATATTGAAATAAATTGCTTGTAATCTTATACCCAAACAGCCGGAAAACAACCGAATGAGCAATATCAAGTTACTCTCAAGAATGGTCTCATTTGGTTGGTTTTGTTTTTTTTTTCGCTCTGTCATACAATTTCTTTGGAATTCTGAACATATAGACAGCCGATAATATCTGTATAACCACATATATATAAACATTTGTTTGAAATATTTGTCTTCACGTCGTATCCTGCAGGAAGGCAGAGAAAACTAGTTATAAGACACTCCGTTTTCTATTTTCTGCCGAAAGTAGAAAACGGAGACATGAGGCATTGCGTGTTAAATAGCGGAACTCAAAGACGCGTCTTGCCTTATCACCAGAGCAAAAAACTGAAAATATTAATAAATAACAATTCTAATCAGAAATCGAACCACAACTATTACGTTTACAGCCACACACTTGTTCCACTGCACCAAACAGCCTCGTCGCAGTCATAAATTATAAAAAATCCCAAAACAGACTAATCAATTTAAAATGTAAATCGATATGATTGTTAGAAAAAAAACTAATGATTTCTTATTCAGTATAGAAATAATTTAGTTTCATTAATTACGACATTTTACAGCTACAATTTAATTTTATAACTATTGAAACATTTTCTGTTAGACTGAAGGCACCGACAGATCATAAAAAAAATATTACTCCATACCATAATTTTACATCGTAAACGGCGGGCTTAAGTAAACGTTAAGTTTGTGTTGGTTCTTAGTTATTTTAGAAATAGACGCCTATAGTTAAATTTGTAAGTGGAATAGTATAGTATATTATATGGAGTCGTCGTGGCGCAGGGGACGAGAGTGTCACTGTAACGTGACGGTTGTGTTCGATTTCTACTTGGGGAAATGTATTATTATTTATTAATATTTCTTCGTTCTAGCAAAAACCAATAGCTCGGCGTTGAGCACCGCCACTCAACACGCAATGCCTAGAAAACTTATCTGAAAGTGAGGAACGGAGTGTCGTAACACTAAGTTTCCTCTGCTTTGATTGATTTGATTTATTTTTTTAAATAAAGTAACAGTGGTACATAATTCTTATTATTTACTTGTAAAATTGAAATAATATTATGATATTATGCCAAGCTAAGATTTCATACAAACAAACCGCTCATTACCGAGTATTGCCAGGCAAATATTTAAATGAAAAAAAAAAAATCCTAAATGTTTGAATAAGGTAAACCGTGGGCGTTCAGACAATAAGCACGTCACCGAGTGCCCTTTCAGCTGTCAGCCCCTTGAAGGAACCGGGGCAATTACATTGAAATCTCCAGCAATGCTATCTTTTAGAAAAATAATGCTGGCCTTGCTAACTGACGTAAGGAGCTTATTAGCACGCCTACCGTGACGGACAGTAGGGTACTTTTTGTTTTGCTTGTTCCTTAGATAAGATGTTTTAAACGTTTAAAATTAAAACGGAAAGAAGCTACAATGTTTTTGTTTTTTTTGTATTATATTTGTGCAAATTAATTGTGCTTTCTCTGTATAACTTCTTGTTTACTAAAACTAGAGGACCCGTTGACGCGTACGCACGTTGCCATAGCAAACGTGTATGTCATTTTAAAAATCCAATAGTGTGTATTGTCAAATGTGTGGTAGTGTGTGTTTTACTTACTTTATTAAGTTAATGTAACTTCTAAGCATTGTTTTTTTTTAAATGCAAAATTACATACTCCTCCGTCTGCATGATTTTTGTAAAAATGGATACAAATTTGTCGCTTTACATTAATATTGCTTCACAATAGTTTTATTTAATTGGCTTCGATTCCCACTCGAAAAAATCGGCAAATTCGTCAAGGCAAAGCGCGGCGTTGAGTTCCGCCGCACTCAACATCTCCATAATTCGGCGGAAAGTAGATAGCGGAGTGTCTTAAAACATCTGCCTACTTTGCTACATACGGGATACAGCATGAAGCTGACAAAAAAAATAGAATTCATTGAAAACGTTAATAAAAGATCTATGAAATGACAAAGCTGATGAAATATTCATAACACAAATTCTAGTTACACAACTAGTGTCATCAACTAGTTCATGGATTTTGCCAAGATTAAAATACATCTTTTAACACAGAACAGTGCCAAAATACCATATTCTAATATTAGTATTTTCTCAATCTATAAATAAATATATAGTAGTATTTACTATACTGTTGTCTATTTCATGTTGTATGAGCTGATGTATGAGGCTAGGGCTGCGCAGGGGCACATGTGTATGACTGTAGACACGACTGGTTGTGGGTTCGATCCCCAGTCAAAGAAATGAAATGAAATTTATATTTTAATTTCTTCGCTCCGGTGTCGAGGCAAAGCGCGACGTTAAGTTCCGCCACTCAACATGCAATGCCCTCAGAATTAGGCGGAAAATGTGGAACTGAGTGTCTTAACACTAGGTTCCCTCTATACCTTGCTAAGTATGGGATACTTATTATAGTATTTGATACAAATTAAAAACTAGTAAGTACTTTATGTACATTTTGTGTATTATATTAAATAATCCTATATACTATAAAGTGACATAGAAGAAAAGCCGGAACCCCAACAAGTGAGCAATACGTGATGAGTAAGCGAAGCCATTAAAGCACTGCATTTGAAGCTGATTGGCCGCTCTAGAGTAGGAGGTATTCCAAAGCCGCCGTAAACCCATTAAGATATCAAATTACCCACGACGCCCAAACCACGGATGGTGTGACTAATTGCTATAAAACGTGATGCTATTTCTTAATTAAATTATATTCATAATTCCACAGTAAGTTTGTCGCGGTCCAGCAATTTTGATATGTTACAAATTTTAGACAATAGAGAAATTTCTGAGGCGGATGGGAAATGGTACGTTAATTGAGGGTATTGCAAGAATACGTTTTACTGGTTCTCTAGTGAGGTTTCTTTCAAAATTTACTTTTGAATTGTTATAAAAATAAATTAAATAAATCAGCTTCACGCTGTTTCTGCCGAATTCTGGAGGCATTGCGTGTTGAGTGGCAGAACTCAACGCCGCGCTTAACCTCGACACCAGAGCGAAGAAATGGAAATATACATTTTAGTAAATATTTCATCTCCTCAAGTGGGGATCGAACCCACAACCAGTCGGTTTTACAGTCACTCTTCGTGCAGATGCGCCACGACTGGCCTTGAATTGCTATAAATAGTTTTAATATGCATAATATATAATATGTATTGAATTGTTATAAGTAGTTTTTCTATGCTTATATTAAATGAAAAAGTTTCTTTATATATGAAATGATTACGAAACTAGCGGAAATTAATTTAAAAAACACGGTTTAATCCGCTTAATTTATACAAAATTATTACATAAATTGTAGCCTATGTTTTATTCTGATATGTAAGCTATATTTCTGTAAAGTTCCATGTAAATCCGTTGAGTAGTTTTTGTGTGAAAGTAGAACAAACATCCATCCTAACAAACTTTCACATTTATAATATTAGTAGCATAGAATATATTATATTGCTTTCATTTATTTACAGTTGCGATTGTCTTTAATTGTGAAATAAATTTAAATTTAAAATAAAAGTGTTATATTTTTTTTATTTTCTTGTTTCTGAATGATTTGGTAACATGTACATGACAGCACTTATTTTGGGACTAAAAGCTATTGAAGCGTCTAGACTAAACATACTGTCGATTATGGGTTCAAATTAAATTTGTAACATTATCTTATATAGTAAGTAACTTAAAATTATAGTTAGCGCGGCTTCATTTTGTAGTAGTAGCGGTGTAGGAAGTGCCATATAGTTATGGGTTCGGTCTGTACCTGGGTGAATTTATTTTTAAGTAATATTTATTTATATATAGTTTTGCAGGTTAAAAAGGGTTAGTTAAAAAAATGTATTACTTTAAAAAAAGAAAATTCTATTAAAATCTGAACATGATAGATATAGTTTTTCCTAAGACACTTGAAGATTAAAAAATAAGTGTCAAAAATAAAATTAACAAAGATTTTTCTATGTCTAATATACATAAAATCAGACATAGCGAGCAGCTAGCTAGTAAAATTATGTAAATTACAAACAAAACTCATTTTTTTACAAACCTAAATAACTTTAAACTATCAAAAAAACCTCATAACTTGACGTTTTTTGCCAAAAATATTAGACAAAAAATATACATTGTTAGATCAAAATTTTACTGTTACCCATAAACAGGGATAGTTTGCTAACACAACCACGGACAGCGAAAAATAAGGATTTCTTCGACCGTAAAATTTACGACATGTCCCAAGGAAAGCCTTGTCTCATACCCGAGATCTCTTTTTATAATTTATTTGGTTTGTTACGACCGCACGTCCTTGTTGCTTCCATGAAAGTAATGTATGTCCTCGCGGATGGTCGCTGCGAAATTTCTATTCATAATTGAAAACATTTTCTTTCATCTCCTAAATTATTTCATGTAATTTATTTTTATTTTTAATATTTATTTTATATGCATAAAAATGTTTGACAGAATATATATTTTATATGTACAAATATTAGTAATCTTATAATTGTTATTATTAACATGACTTTGATCAAGAAAAATCGACCGTATTATAAACCGTTAATTATATATATATGACAACGGTATCTCAAGATCGATCTCAGTCTTGAGAGCGGCTTATAAATACGGGCTGTAGTCTACACATTATGTCTTTCCATTAGTCTGTCCATTTTTCCCTTATAAAATGAATAAAAAAATTAAAATTAAATCAGCTTCACGCTGTATCCCGCACACAGCAGGGTAGGCAGAGGGAACCTAGTGTTAAGACACTCCGTTCCCCACTTTCCGCCAAGTTCTGGAGGCATTGCGTGTTGAGTGGCGGAACTTTGACTTTGACTTTGACGCTTTGCCTCGACACCAGAGCGAAGAAATGAAAAACAAATGTAAATAAATATTTCATGTCCTCGAGTGGGGATCGAACCCAGTCGATTTTGCAGTCACACTGTGCCCCTGCGCCACTACCGGCCTCAATAAAATGTATAGATATTTAAAAAAAACTGCTGATTCCAGCAACGTCTGTGCAACCATCCACACTCTTTACATAAGATTTGAAGTACAAAATTATAGTAAAAAAAATCACAGATTCAATTAGAGTATTACAATATATAATAAAAGCACTGGACCGTCAACACGGCAATCTTTGTCATAATCACGTGGTCACGTCCAATCTTTTCGGATGGGGACGATGCTCACTGTGTGTAAAATTTATGGAAATTGCATTTCCGCATTATCCATTCGGAGGGTGAAATGTTACGAAGATTTTGTAAAAGTATGACAGTACTTCATGTTGGAATAATGTTTGAGATGCGTATTTTTTTTTAAACCGTCGTGGTGTATGAGCACTAGGGTTTGGTTGTAACGCGGCGGTTGTGAGTTCGATCCTCAGTCCGGGGATTGAATTATTATTTATGAATATTTTCATTTTGTTGCTCTGGTACCAAGGTAAAAGTCCGGCGTCGAGTTCCGCATCCGCCCTTAATATTTAATATTTTCATTTCTTCGCTAGAGCAGAAATGATTGAAACTAAATAGATTCATTTCCTCGACTGGGGATCTAACCCACGACCAGTCGTGTTTGTGCTACTGCGCCACAACTGACTTCATATTTTATATTTAAAATACAATTTAAACCTTCAATCTCAATCTCTATTTTAAGTAACGAACATCAAGATAGCAGTTTTTAAACTATAATAGGTGAAAGTAAACAAAACTTTGCAAATTCAGCTGTGAATACAGCAATCTTAGGTTTCAGACTTTGCCTAGGTGGTCTATGTCTCAGAAGAGTGCGCTTCACTGACTAAAAACGGATGCTTAAAGTGTTGTAAAAACCCTTGAAACTAAACAATGATTTTGAGTAACATATTTTTGGAAGTAAATTTGGCTATTGAATTTCAAACGAGAAAGTGCCGCAGGTAATTTTTAGAGTATGTTAAACTATTACTTACAATATACTCGTATTTCGAACTATGTTGACTTTGTCTGATAAGCCACAGGTAGTCGGTTTTGTCTATATTTAAATATGTTTAAAATATAATAAATATAGATTTGTATTTTTATTAGCTCAACGCTATTGTAAAGGCATTGCATTTTATTGCTTGGGATAAGAAATTCGTGTTATTATAATTATAACCAAATACTCATATAAACTCAAATATCATAATTTTGTACAAGATTTTATTATTTTTTTAATTGTTGTAAAATATAATTTTAAATTATCTGAATTAATTTTCGAGGCCAGCGACACAAAGTGGGACTGTAAAACCGACTGGTTGTGGGTTCCATCCTCACTCGAGGATATGAAATATTTACTTAAATTTATATATCCATTTCTTCGCTCTGGTGTCTGGTCAGGCAAAGCGCGGCGTTGAGTTCTGCCACTTATAACGCAATGCCTGCAGAATTCGGCAGAAAGTGGGAAACGGAGTGTCTTACACTAGGTTCCCTCTGCCTACCCTGCTGTGAGCGGGATACAGCGTGAAGCTGATTTGTCTGATTTTTTTATATTATTTATTTACAATTCAAATCAACTTCACGCTGTATTCCGCACACAACAGGGTAGGCAGAGAGAGCCTAGTGTTAAGACACTCCACTCCCCACTATTTATTTTACATATCTAAAAATATATTTCCAGCTAAAGAGCAAAATAAGATTTAACAAGAACTCCAATGTACCATCATAATATAATATATCGCACAAGTTAGTAGAGAACAGACCACAAGAACTTTCCGACACTAAGTAGGTAAGAAAATTTGCTACTTTCAGGTAAATATTATAAAGTAAAATTAAGATTTTCAGTTTATATTTAAAGTTGCAATCTCTTTAAAATTATATTATAGAAGAATCATAAACTCACTGATCCCTTGACTCAACTCTCTTCCTAAGAAGGGAAATAAAGGGGAAAAAAGAAGAAAATGATAAAGGAAAAAACTCATTTAAGTTAGCCAGAGATACCGAGCCAGTACAACTTCTACCAACGGCCATCGCGGTCCCAATAATCTATAAACGTAAGTTGAACGTATTGTTAGGTATTATTTAAGTGTTAATACAATTGGTCTTACTGTTAAGTTCATCGAAGTTGATCTTGGATCTCTTCTATTCGTCGTTTCTGAAGTGGCATAGGATAGTATTATATTGTTAAACAAACACATTTAGTAATTCGATATTGTAGTAAGGTTGTTGTAGTATTAGCTTGACACCGACTTCAAAATTATAAAATCTTTTAAATTTCTTTTGTTTAACAAAATCAAAGTACGGCTTATTTTACTTTTTGTTCGATGTTTGAACTCGGTTTTTTTATTGTTAAAAATTTATTTATTTTACGATTTTAAGTGATAGAGAGACCTCAGCCTCAGAGAGACTATGTAAAACTTCAATCTTAATTAGGTATTATTTTGGTGCAAACTAACATTTTAGCATATTGACAAGTACGAATCGGATGAATTGAACGTCTCCCTTTTTTGCAGTCGGTTGAAAATGAGAACATCCTCTTTTTTGAAGTTGGTTGCAAAGAAATCTCACATCTGACATCAATTTTAACAATGTTTTTTTCTTAACAATTATATTTTTTACTAAAAAAAAAACAAACCTGTTCAACTTCAACCGGATTCCATAATCTGAACCTAACTAAATTTTGACCAAACTATCCTTGAAATATATATTTTCCATTAAAAAAATAATATCGGAATCGGTTGGCGTGATATTGAGTTATACATCCATTTGTCGCAGACATACCTAATGCAAATTTAAGGCTTATGTGATTTTCTCATAGATACCATTCTCAGAAATGGACCAGAAAAAATAGGACCACACGGGAAGCACTATCTTTCAAATAAAAAAAAAACATCAAAATCGGTTGACATAGTCAGAAGTTCTGAGGTAACAAACATAAAAAAAATACAGTCGAATTGATAATCTTCTTTTCTTACAGAAGTTAGTTAAAAATACAATTTAAGCTTCATTAAATTCGCGATGATATGATTCCGAAAATAAAACGAAAAATAGTAAAATTTTTCATTTTATTTCTATAAAATTTATTATAGAAATTTATAAAAAAATGACATTAAAGTTTATTCTACAATTGGATAAAGATATTTATTAGCTTCACACTGTATCTTTGTTAGGTGGTAGAAAGCGACTAGGTCTCCTCTGTCTACCCTGATAAGTCATTCCTTGCCGTCGAATTTTCGACATTGCATTTTAAGTGCCGGAACTTAACGCTGCGCTTTATTTTGTTACTAGAAAATTATAATAAAAATATCAATCTGGCAATATAGTTTAAAGTAGTAAGTAATCATTGAAAATTACAAGATATTATTTTGAAAAAAAAAAACTTAAGTAGCTACACTTTATTGATATTTCGAAACATCAGAAGTGTTTTAAAAGGCAGATTTTTTTAAAAATTCAAACACATCATGGATAAAGTTTTCAAAGAGTATTAAACTGTAAATAATATTTAAAAAATGTAATAATAAAATTGTATAAAATTTTATATTTATATGCGTGCTTTGCTTTCCCCATACATTCTTTTTGTAATTGATTTATGATGAAATGTAATTTAAATATATTTTTTCACAAGTCATCTCGCATACAGCAGAGCTGGCAGAAAGAATGAAGACATTTCGGACATTCGGTGTTGAGCGGCGAATCTTAACGCCGTATTACTAGAGCGGGAAAATTAAAGTAAAATTATTTTTAGATACAATAGAAATCATCAAAATAATACGATTAAGTATGAAGTTCCTTTTTATAGAAAATACAAGACAAACGAGAGTACGGGTCACCTGACGGTAAGTGAACACCGCCGCCCACGACCTGCGTAACACCAGAGGAGCCTTCAAGGTGGAGATAAACGCTATATGACATTCGATTTTTATATTAAATTCTCAATATCATCTTATTCGTAGAAAGTATACTAAAAAACTGCGCAAAAACTTCAACATCCGCAACACAGAAGCCAAACTAATATTTTTGGCATTAAAACAAATGTGATATACAATTTTATGCCTTAACTATAAAGCAAAAGGATCTATTTAGTGCACACTAACTCATCCTGTGGTCAAACTTACAGCGTCCAGACCAAGAAACTTCTAATCGAAGTAACGACGTGCGCTCATCGAGTTTGTGCCAGAAACTCCTCTATCTTCAAACAATGGTAGCTAGGCGGCGAAACTTCGGTCCGAGAAGTTAATTTTTACGCTAGTAAATTCTAAGCGTATTTTTTACTTACACGTATATATAATAAACTTTTTACTGAAAAATAACTGTTATTTTTATACAATATATTCTTTGTATTTTTGTAAATGCGCCTTTTGTGTAATACAATACATAGAAAGTGCTTAAATTCGCAACCGTTAGCTAACGGTATAATATGTATTAGCAAAACTAAACACGGACTATTGTACGGACATTTGCAAAACGGCCCCACGATACAACAAAGAGAACTTTCTTTTAAGATGAGATGCAAAATATAAAACAGCTTGTTTTGTTTCAGTTATGAATATGAAAAATTCAAAACTCATCCCAGTAAAAAAATAATAACATAAAAAATGTTAAATAAGGAGATGGCTGTATCCTTCTCTTAGTGTCACGGTACTATCTTTTCAGCTGTGTATTTAAGATACAGAGTAAGCGATGTAAAGACAACGTATATTTTTACAAAATTAAAAATATTTTTTATGTAATATTTATATTAATATATTTTTTTTTTGCTTTCGGGATAAATTAAAATTACGAGTACCTTTCTAATAATTTTGTACATAATAGATTTTTATTAATAAGATTTCTTTTTTATTCTACAACAATTATAAAATATTATATTATGTAATATTTTAAAAGATATTTGATATATTATATATGCACAGTAATCAAGGCACTATAATATTTAAATCTTATATTTAAATCCAGTCCGAAAGCTCTGTAATAAAGTCATCTGTGGCTGCATAGTACAAAGAATGAGTGAAATAAAAATGCCGAGACAGAAGAAATAAACGAAAGTATGCATTATTATGATGACGATTTGAGACAGAAATGCCGTGGAATTTAATTTTTTTACAAGGCGAATTTGTATCTAAACAGAACGTTTTTATCAAAGCTGTCTGGAAGAATCTTATAGCTTTGATGGAAAAAAATGTGTTTATAATATATCGACAACAATATCATGGCTGTTCACAATTTTAAGTTCCTTGGCATGTAACAAATAAAGTAATAAAATTATAAATACTAACTTATCTTGAGCTAAATTGAACCTGTTATTACCGCTTTAATATCCATAACCCTTATCACCGTAAAGATATGAGAATAACGTTATAAAGTTTGTTTATAATAATCTTGCAGTAGAAAAAAGGTGAAGTAATTTGGTGGCTGTTTAAAATGGTGATTATTTTATAAAAATCACAATCATAATTTTTTTGTAGTTAGAAATAATTAATGTAAAAGCTAAGATGTTCCTCACAAAGGAAATTTATTTTTTACCAGGTTTTATCTTCATCTCACGACTAAAGCACCTGTACCTAACTAAGGTAGATCCTACTAATATTATAAATGTGAAAGTTTGTGATGCTCGATGTTAGTTATACTTTCAAGCAAAAATTGCTGAATGGATTTAGATAAAACTTTACTGTAATTTAGCTTATACTAGAGATTTTGTATAAATTGTCTATATATATCATATATAACAACAACATTAAGCGGATGAAGCCGCGTTGGAGTACATAGTTTATTTGGTCTATTAAAGTTATATAAATATTAATTTAAACAATAAATATGGACGAATACAGATATATTAGTTTTTGATATATATATTTTTCTGTATCCAATAAAGCTCGACTAGGATACTTTAGACAGTTTTAATGGCATCGCAATACAGACATACATATACCTACATTGTTACTGGTAGAAATTAACAAAACAATTTTACCTTGTTCGCCCGAATAGCAGCGAAGACACCAGGTTTTCTACCTGTCGACACACTTCGTTCTCCACTCTACGCCCTAACTTGGGACATTGCGTGTTGGATGGTGGAACTCAACGCCACCTTTTGTCTTGCGGGGCGGGGAAATATAAATAAATCAATTGCCCGAGTTGAGATCAATCCAACTAACCTGTTTACAGTTAGACGCTGACCCGATAAGCGCCTCAAAAAAGCTATATCCCGCACACAGCAGGGTAGCCAGAGGTTAAGTGTTAAGACACTCCGTTCCCCACTTTCTGCCGAATTCTAGAGGCATTGTGTATTGAGTGGCAGAACTCAACGCCGCGCTTTGCCTCGAGACCAGAGCGAAGAAATGGAAATAAAAAATTAAAACAATAAATCTATAAACTATAATAATATATATAACAAAAAATAATAATATTTCTTTATATCGTTAATCCTCTTACATTCTTCTGTTTCGTATTATTGGGCTCGTAGATATATCTAAGCGACATCCTACAAGTGTAATACGGATTTAAGTTCCATCCTTCTTTGACGATGCGGAATATAATATTTTATGTTATAATGTTAGTTTTTTATATAGTGCTAATATTAAATCTAGAGAGATTTAGATCTAGAGATTTAAGTTATTGAAACTACTTTTCGAAAACGTATAAAAATTTAAAATCAAAATTTGAATCTTGGAAATAGTCCAAGCGCTCCGACTACTAAGCCATACGTTCTCATCAAGCTATGTCAAAATTCTTAAACGCTTGTTACAATTTATTTATGATTAGATTTTTACAAATTTCCGCTACCCCAATATAATTACTAAGGATTATCATTTGGCAAGACAGAATACTATTTATTAAAATATTCTTATTAAATCTAGAGAGAGGTAAAAGAGGTAAGGGATACCTCGGTTAACCTTCGAAGACACTGTATTGGAGGAAGGTCATATAAAAAGCATGAGAATTCCCAGAGGGCATGTATGAAAATGTTGTTGACAGTGGTCCCGATGTTTGTGGGTTCGATCTCCACTTTAAAGAATGAATTATTGTTTATTTAATATCTTTGCTCTGGCATTAAGACCAAATCACGACGTTGAGTTCCGCCACTCAACACACAATTGGGAAGTAGGGAGCGTAGTGTCTTAACACTAGGCTCCGTCCGTGTAGTCAGCTACATGTGGGAATCGAACGCACAACCTGTCACTTTTACAGTTTTAAGCTTGTGCCCCTGTGCCACGACTGGCCTCAATAAGCAAATGTACAAATACCTCAAATTATTATGTAAATTATTAAAGAAAAAATATAATTAAATACTGAATTTTATTTTACATTTATTTCCGTCAGCTATTTTTAAATAAAACATTCAGTATTATGAAAGGAAAAAAAGAATAATTTCTTAAACACTCGAACTAAGAACACTTTTTGCTGCATTCTATTCGAGCATCTTTCCATGTAACCAACAGTTTTAAAGTAAAAAAAATATTTAAAATAAAATGTTACTAAAGACTTTTTTTGTTTTAGTAGTGCATTCATATTTAAATTTTTTTTACACTCTATTTTCTGTTCTTAGCTTTTCAACCCAATTCGAGATATTACGTGCGGCCATTAACTCATTGACTCGACGCTGCGCTTGTAACACGGATATCAAATGAGAATAATTATTATAAAAGAAATGTGGAATTTTATCAAAAACAGTTTTTGAACCTTATATATAGACAAGAAATTATATTCGTGTAAAATCTCCGATATTTTCATACGGTAATAGATGTGATATTTAAATTTAAATTAAATTAAATCAGCTTCGCCCTGTCTACCGCACTCAACAGGGTAGGCAGAGGAAACCTAGTGTTAAGACACTTCAGTTCCCACTTTCCGTCGAAATCTGGAAACATTGCGTGTTGAGTGGTGGAACTCAGCGCTGCGCTTTGGCTCTACTCTAGAGCGAAGAAATAAAAATATAAATTTAAATAAATATTATAAATATGATTATGTCCTCGAGTGGGGATCGAACCCACAACAAGTCAATTTAGCAGCCATTTACATTTGATAGTGTAAAATGAATCCCCACTCATCTCATCAGATGAGCATCTAATCCTAGAGGATTAAAATTATAATACAAATATCTAATGAAATTACTAACATAAAAACAAAATATACATAATAACTAAGAAAATACTAAAATTTCCTCTACGTTGCTTTTACATGTTGCTAACAACTAGTAGCCTATAAAGTTGGCTCTCGGACCGCCTCTTACTACTGCTAATTAACTTCCTTGTTCTTCTAAACAACCCCCTCTCAGCTTCTTCGTTTAAACTTAGATACAATTTTATGTTGGCTATTGTATTTTTTTGTATTTTTTGTTGAAATTTATTTAAATTTATAGATATAGAACTTATACTTCAGTATAAGTTTTCATAGGATAACAATGAAGCTTAAGCAATCATAAGGAACATTAGATAGGTTTTGTACCATTAAATTTAATATTAAAACTATTGTAGTCATATCACTACATCATGTATAAAATTAATTTATAATTACGGCTATTTTATTTTATAAAATACTCTAATCTGATAATATCACTACACTTAAGAACACAGGTTACGAGAATCTAAAAGAATTTTTTTAGTTCCACCTATTGTAGGTTATGTTGGTAGAAACATTCAGTGTCAAGATACTTGATTCTCCGTTGTTTTGTTTGAAGCATTGTATGTTAGGTGACGGAACTCAACGCCGCACTTAACTACAACGATTGTCACATTTAAACATTATCCAACTCCATAGTAGAACTCCCTTTAAAATTCAATTATTAATATAATTTCCTAAATTCATAGAATCTAAAACAGGGGTTCCCAACCTTTTCTTGATCAAGGACCACTTTTATATCATTCTTGGTAGCAGGGACCACTTTACAAGTAGGTATTATAAAAATTTACTGTGATAAATAAAAAGAAACTTTGCCTCACCATCCCCAGTTTTAAAATTAAAATCGTTCGCGGACCATATTTAGGCTTCTGCGGACCACTGGTGGTCCGCGGACCACTGGTTGGGAACCACTGATCTAAAACAAATAAAAAAAAAAACAAAACAAACAAAAAGTCGTTTCCAATTACTCCACTAGCTGAATAAGAAAGAAATTTATTGTGAAATCCTTTCTCAACAGTTTTATTCACAATAAATTTGAGATTTGTTTATTTATTCAAGGTAAATAATATAGAGGTCGTGGCGCAGCGGCACGAGGTGTGACTAAAACTGACTGTTTATATTTCCACTTTTTCGCTCTGGTGTCGAGGTTACCCGCGGCGTTGAGTTCTGTCACTCAACACGCAATACCTCCTGAATTCGGCAGAAAGTGGGGAAGAGAGTGTCTTAACACTAGGTTCCCTCTGCTTACCCTGCTGTGTGCGGGATACAGCGTGAAGCTGATTTAAATAATATATAATATTAAAAGAATTTTCTATAGAACTTAGGTAAGTTTTCAAATTACTTATCAAAAGTGGTTGACAATACTAATCTACCTACATATCTTAATCCTCCATTAAGATAACTTCCTCTAAACTGTAATTATTTAAAGTAGTTTCTAATCTAATATTAACGAAATGTGCTTCATGAACTAATATTGTTTTGGTAAAACAAACTACGATGCCTCGCTGTGTAAACATTTAGTATTGGATGGACAAATCTTCGAGTTCTCAAAGCTAGTTGCTCATCCTCTCTCACTTCTAATTAACTCTTGTCCTCTGTAACAAATTGCCTCTCTCAAATCTCTTTGTTTTAAATTTTTTATTACATCTTATTTAAGAGATAAGTAGTCATTATGTTGAAAGTTATTATAAATTCCGTCAAAGTAACAAAGAAAATGAATTCATTATAAAGCATTATGTAATTAAGCATCGTCGCCAAATGGATTAGCACTGTGTTTAAATTTTTGTTTGTGTATATATGTTAGAATATTAAGAGGAAAAATAAATATTTTAAGGTGAGAAGTTGTTTCAGTTTTAGAATAAAATGTTGAAGGGAATTTAGATATACTGACTTTTTGTCATTTAAATTCACACCTATTGCATATTTAGATGTACGTGATAATAATAATAAATTTTAATTTTATAAATATGTAAATGTTTAATACTCCGTTCCCCATTAAGATACTTCCGTTCTTCGCTTTTTGTCGACGAACGAACCGTTACGTGTTGAGTAGCGGAACTTAACGCTGCGATTCGTTATCAGAGCGAGGAAGTTAAATTATAAATATCTCTCTCCGAGTGGCAATCAAACTTGCAACCGTCGCATTTAAAGTCACACACTTGTGCCTTGGCCCCACGATGGCCTCAGGTTATATTTTGATTGATTGTAAACAGTAACAAAATACAAAACAAACATATTCTATATAAAAAAATGTTTTAAGTACCGTTAGGGAAATTTTTATTTATTTTTTATTTTATTTATAGTCTAAAAATAGTTAATTTTTTTACCTTGATGTGTACAAATGTTATTTTTTTATTTATACACTGAGTAGGTACTATAACTAAATTCTCTTTCTCCTCTATACTTTTATATTAAACTTTAATATTGACGGGACTTAATAATTCTCACCACGACATAAAACTGATAAAGGCTGCCAACGGATCGCGATCCTGTAATATACTACTTGAAGTTGTGCTTTGAGCTTTATTTGAGCAAAATCTGATGACAACACTACTAAAAAGTGCCAACATTTGACCAATACAGAAATTATTTATTTTGTCACATTTAGTGCAAAATATTTTTTTTTTATCTTCATGCTGTATCACGAACATAGCAAAGTAGACAGAGGGAACCTGAGCACGCAGTATTAAAACACTCCGTTTTCCATTGAGAAACTTCTGTTTTCCGATTTCTACCGAATCCTTAAGGCAAAGCGTGCTGGGAGGCGGAAATCAACGCCTCGCTTTGCCTCGTTACAAGAGCGAGGAAAGAAAAATATTAAATATTTCACTCACTGAGTGGGAATCGAACCCTCAACCGTCGTGTTTACAGTCACTTGTGCCCCTGTGCTGCGACGGTCTAAAATTACACATTACATTATATTTTTCTTATAAACTTTAACTATCCGTTCCCACTTTTCGCTAAACTCTGTAGGCAATGCGTGCTAAGTATCGGAACTTAACGCCACACTTTGCCAGAGCAAAAATGCTAAGAAATGAAAATGTTAAATATTTCATCACCTCAAGCGGAAATCGAATCCACAACGATACACGCGCTTGCGCCCCTACACGACGACCTAAAATAATCAATAATCATAAATATTTTTTTTATGTAAAGCTCCATTAAAATTGAAATAATCATTTCTTACTTTTTACTAATATAGTAAAGCATAGACCGTCTCGCTTTTATGAGACATAAACCTTTCGTCGCCTCCTGCAATGGACTCTCTGTAAAAGATACCGACGAGACCGCTGATGATGGAAGCAACTAGTAACATCTGCGTTTGATGGTAATGATCTAATTTGAAGATGTCTTCGTTGATAAATTTATTTTGTAGTAGATTTGTTTTTTTTTTTAGGTTCACGCTGTATTCCGCACACTGCAGGGTTGGCAGAGGGAACCTAGCTTTTTAGTGTTAAGACATTCCGTTCTAACTAAGACATTTCTATTCACCACTTTCTAGTTGCCAGAGCAAGGAAATGAAAGTATTGAATATTTGATTTCCTCGCGTAAATATCGAACCTACAACCTGTCGCGCTTACTGACTTGTATGATATGTATATATAAAAAAAATATTCATATAATATAATAATTATTATGCGAAATATTGAATAAAACATAGGTATACTAGGTGTATGTTAATCGTAGGTGAAAAATCATATTTCCATACACATAAACGTCAATAAGCGTTCAGCAAATGGAAATCGGTATAATCTACAAACCAATACGTTCATATGATTTAATGTCAGTTAAACACTAATTGACATTTCCAACGTATTGAAACTCTAATGTGACATTAACTGACTGAGGCCAGTCGTGGCGCAGCAGCACAAAGTGTGACTGTAAAACCTGACTGGTTGTGGGTTCGATCCCCACTCGAAGAGATGAAATATTTCATTTCAAACCACGGCGTTGAGTTCTGCCACTTAACACGCAATGCCTCCAGAATCCGGCAGAAAGTGGGGAACGAAGTGTCCTCCCTCTGCCTACCCTGCTGTGTGCGGGATACAACGTGAAGCTGATTTATTTATTTATTTTATTTTTGAACTGTTATATAGACAATTCTGACATTTAGTACTAATGTATCCTATTTATCGATTATCAAACCCGCTTTTTGTATCGACATTTTAAGACGAACGAAGGCATTTTCGTTGGGCAAACAAAAACGTCGAAAGTATCAATTTACGATCGCCGATGTAGGTCTCTGATAGATATTTGTATCAAAATTGTGTGCATTCGTCCGCAGACTCGTCTAGACGGAGTCGGGGATTAAAGACGTTGAGATGAATACAGTCCAGAGATGCTCCAGAAAACGACAAATGGGTTTTCTCTCTATGGGATCTGTCACGTATAATACAGTGGTGTTTTTTTCAGCTTTATAGTGTATATCGTATGTAGTAGGGTAGGCAGATGGTGCTTAGTTAAGACACTCCGGTCTCCACTTTCTGCCTAATTCTGGAGGCGTATTGGATGTCGGAAATTAATGGCGCGCTTTGCCTCTATACCGGAGCTATACATATAGCTAATTAAAATATTTAATATTTAATTTCCTCGAGTGGGAATCAAACCTACTATCTGACGCTTACAGTCACATATTTGGGCCCTAGCTTGTATGTTAACTGGCCTCTGATGATGTTATTATATTAGCTTTTATAGATCTTAAAAGCGAAATAAGATATAAGTTTATTTTAAATGCAAATTTCATCTTCAAACGTCATAAAAACCAATAGAGGGATCATCAAGTTTAACACATTAAACATCAATCATTGTATAATTTTAAAAACATTTAAAATTAATAAAACCCTACAACAAAATAGCATTATTGTTGATACGACAGCCATTCATATTATTAATATGGCTTCGCGATGCGAGAACCATAAACTTGAACAAACGAGAGAGGCGGAACACTTCACCGCCCGAACTTCCATAAAAACGCAAGCCCTGAATTAGTTCGATTCTTTGTCACCCCTTTGAACAACCCTAAAATTTCTACTAGTACTACCACCGTCTTTCTCTAACAATAACTACCACATTCCCATCCGTTAAACTGCATCAAGGAAAAACAACGTGAAACCGCCCGAGATGAAACGAGATAGAATAAAATATATGCACTAATAGAGACGACAGAGAAGGCGATATGTAGTATGAGAGTGTATGTCGCGGTGAGTGGGAGGGAGAGGAGGGGAACCCTCGTGGGTGAGCGAGAGAGGTGCAAAAATTAACTATCAGAGGGGAGAGGAACAGAGCTTCTTCAGGCGGGGTGGTTAGTCCGCTTTCGACCGCGCTCGCGGTAGCGTCGGCTCTCGTGAAAGTCTCAACGCGACCGATTCAAGTTGTGGAAAATATTTTTCTTGTGCGTTCTCATTATTAATATTAATAATTTCGTTCTGTTCTGTTCTTACTGAAGCGTTACTACGTTTGGATACATACGGCGTCTCGTTTACTATAAACTGATATATATGTAAAACTTTGACGTTTCAATTAATATGTTCAACGTGGTATTAAAGTTACAGGACTAACAAAGTTTGTTATTTGACTGAAAACTTTATTATGAAAATATATATGTTTGGATTTATGTGTCGGTTATGATACGAGAAGAATTTGTATAAACATTGAGATTGTTAGAAAAGGAATACCAAAGAAAATGTGTGCCAAAATGTTATTATATAATTTTTCGTTGTTTTCCGCGATCATAACCTGGATTGGAGTGGTAGCTGAGGAGGAAGTGTCGTCTCCTTTACGTGTAGCTCAATGTAGAGCCACATGCTTGCAAAAGGTAAGGCATCCACACTCTATACTACATCTAAAATTAAGCTAATACGAACATATCAGAAAATAAATAGACAAGTTACCAGTAAATTTGCAAAATATATTATATATATTAGAATAAAATTCCAATATGTTAAAAATTCAATTTTAAAGCAATGGAATTGGAAAAATATAAAAAAAGTAATGAAAATGCAAAATGCAATTTCACATGCAAACGCAATTTTGGTGCTGTAGATTGTTCATTTGGCCTCCAATCAATCACCGGTGTACATCCTCCGACGGCCGACCAAATAAATTTCACTAGAGCAAGCCCCCATAAACGAAGCGTTTTTAGTATTATGTTTTATCTTTTATAAAATATTTTATCCACTTGTTCTATATGGTTTTGCAAATATTGCATGTAAGAGGTCAAACCTAAAATTTCAAACGAAAAAACCTTTGCTCTAAATTGTACACTGTAAGGAAATGTATGTGGTATATTTAGCAGTTATCATTTAAGAAATATGAATTTGAATCTAAATTTATTTTACACCTAATTTTATTTCTGTTTTACATTATAATAGACAAATTTCAAATATTAGAAAGAGAATGTGTTAATTTTTTCATACAAGATTAATACATATTTATGAATTATTATTTTTTACATTTTTAAAAGGTTACTCCACTCGTAGGAAAGAAAAATACTCTAAGAAGCGCGGGTTGAAATCCCGCTACGTAATTTTTTTATACGTGCCCTCAAAAAAAAACTAACATATTTAAGACTTGATTTGATTTTAAAATAGTATCACATATTACATTCAACAGTCGTTTATGTTAAGAAAAATCTACAAACAACCAACACTGGACACCGTGTCTTCAACAAGGAAGCTTCAACAAGGAAGCATAAGAGCACAAAACACTCAAATCTTCTAATGAGAACCAAAACAAAAAAAATAAAGCTTCTAAATTACAAAACCCCACTATCGACGTTCAGAAGTAAACTCAATTATATGACTAAGAAATGTTTATCAGTTGCACTGTAGCTATAATCTCCACAATTTATATCAACCAATATTTACAGATACGAAGTTTATCTAAACGGGTTATGCTATTTATTTGAATCGTTCCGAACAGGTTGTTCGGTTATCAGCATTGGAACTGTTCCTCCATAAACGTAATTTGTATCGGCTATCCCTCCTATCCTGTATGACTAGCGGCCGCCGGTGTCCTCGCCCACGTTGCTTTAATAAAGCTTCTTTATTGTATCCGAGATACAGTATGTTGGGTTATCTTGAAACTACAAATTTATTCTATGTTAGTAGTGTTTTAATATGTATTTTGATATATAGTTTAAGAAGTGGAGATAGGGCAGCTGAAATAAAAAGGGAACAAGAATTTGTTGTTGATTGGTGATTCTAGATTATTGTTAATGTGATTAATAGTCATTTTATATCATATATATATTTACTTATTAAATGAAACATGTAAACTTATTTTGAGAACAAAAAAAATGTATATACGATAAGGATTTTAAAGTTATTTTATATAGATAAATTATACTATTGTAACAAGTTGCGTTATCTTTAAAAGGAAATGTTAAAAATCACGTTATCAAATTCCATTAAATTTATATCGGACAAAGTTATATCTTTCAGCTTCGAGCCTAAAGATTAATGTATTATTCCACCGACTTAATAAGATTCTTGATTGAGTTTTAATTAACTTTTTAAATTTTACGATGATACTTAAGTAAAAGAATTTAACTTTTTATGTCACTACAGTCGTAACTTTATTTTACTACGGAGCATTGGTTTACTAAAAAAAATACATTTTAATATAAAAGTTAATATTAAAATGCAAATGTATTACACTAACGTTAAACGGGTTGAACGGGTGAACACAGTAAGTATATTTTTCCTCATAACTATGTGGATACATATTTTTTTATTAATATTGATCATTTTTCATACAAAATTTGTGATTAATTTAAAATAACTAATTGCTTAATACCATACAAAAAATTATAAATTAGAAATATTTTAAACGATTTCAATTCTCTAACATAAAAAAAATAGAGATACAGCGTGAAACTAAAAAAAGTTCTAATAATTTATAAAATATTTATACAATCTATAACCTACATTATATATTTATAACTTAAAAATATTCGCTTCGTACATTTTTTGCATAACGCTTCGATTTTAGTTGACCGTTTTTGTCCCTTCTACCTGCCTCAAATACAATGGCAGCTTGGCAAGGTTTTTTTTTTGCTTAGGAACGTTCCTGATTCCTACAAAGGTGATAGGATCCTACCTCCGTCTATTCACATGAGCAGTCAGGAAGTACCCAAATTATCTTGACAAAAACTAGGATGCTGTGATACCATCAGAATTTGTTAATGTTACCAACCGGTAATGTGTTTTTAAATAATATTAGAACACATTTCTCCTAAACTAATTAGAAACTGGAAATTTCAAATGCTTTAATTGATCAATGATAGCGATCTAATAGTTGCGATAGAAACTGGATTATTTTTTAAACTATTTTGAATATCAAATAACATGTTTAGTATAGAAAAAAATGCGATTACACTCTATTCATTAGTTTCAAAGAACTAGTTAATACGTCTGATATAGAATATCTTAATTACTTAAAGTAAATAGAAGATAACATTAACGTTTGAGATAATTTTTATAAACTAAACGACTTCTATTTTTTTTATTTCATATCTTGACCTTTACAAGTAGTCATACTGCTCTAAATATAAGACATATAAATGATTAAATCCTTTGGACCACTATATAGTGTGGAGAAGTAGGTACAATCAGAACATATTATATCAGAGTGTAAGAAAATAGAAAATATATGTGTTTTTATAATGTGGAGGGCGGAGATTCGAAAACCATTGCAAATATTTAAAAAAACATTTTATCTATATAAAGACCTAATATTTTACTAAAAATATTCTTTTTTTTTTCTATCAAGTAAAAACGTACAAATGTTAATATCTCAATAGAATCAAAGTAATAACTGTGTCTATTCGTAAGATATACAATATTTGAAACATTTTTTTTGTAATAATACATATTATAACAGTACATACAAAGCATCCGGAAGTGAAGAATGGAGTGCCTTGACACTAGAGACTTGAAGGTAAGAAAAAAGAAATTGATAAAAGAATTATAGCTTTTAACCCAAAATATCCAGAATCTCTAAAGTAGTTGAAATACTAGTTCAAATAATACAACAAAAACGACCAAAACTAAAAAAAGTAGGGCCCACGTTGTGTTATTGTCGTACTGTCGCCAGAAACTATTTTTTCCATTGTACACCATTGTAGCTGCGTCCTTTTTAAATATATCGATTTGTGTTCTTTTCCTTTTCGTCTTTTTGCTTTTAGGGTACTGTAACAGTTAATTTAACATTCGGAATTATTTTTACTTTTATTTTTTTATATGTGTAGGTCCACGTGTTAAGTAATAACTTTTTTTTCAGCTTCACGCTGAATCCCGCATTTAGCAGGGTATGCAGAGCCTAGTGTTAAGACACCCCACTCCCCATTTTCTGCCGAATTCTAGGAGTATTGCGTGTTGAGTGGCGGAACTCAACGCCGCGCATGATCTCACACACCAGAGTGAAAATATAAAAATTGCATTTCCTCGAGTGAGAATCAAACCCATAATCTGCCCTTTTTCAGTCACACGCTTTAAGCCTCCATTATATATCTTTTATATTAACTTGAATTAATGAAACTATTTTTAACAATAATTCGATATAAAAAAATATATAAAGTGACTTCTTAGAAATAATGCTTTTTTATAAGCAAATCACGCTTGACTTTATTTTTATCTTAATTTTTTTGAAGCGCAGCTTTGAACGAGTACGCGGACTTTGTAAACATGTGATGAATTTAAAGAAGCCCTTTAAAGTTCCAACTTCAAGATAATATGGCTCTCAATTTTTATGGTTACTAAGTGACTTGTCATGTAAAACATATTATCTACTTGAACATTTAAAATTTTAAAGCAGTCGAAGGTGGACGGAATTTAAATTACTTTGCCTCGAAATTTTCTATTCTTTGGCCGCTCTGTTATTAATTTGTGGTAGCCAAATGAGTGAAATCATAATAAATTATCTGGAGAATATTACATTTTTTTTAAGGTTTAAGTTTAATATTTTTACGACTTTAAAATCAAGGTTCAACTAAGAGTTCGAGCCCTAATCAGGCAAAAAAAAACTTATTACACAAAGCGCAGCGTTAAGTTCCGCTTCGGAACAGAATATCTTAACTCTTCGTCTCCTTGCTGAGGGCAAAAACGTGAAGATATTTTTTTAATATAAATCGTTAGTAAATAAACCATTATTATTTATTTGCAATTATACATTTGATTTATTCTACCCTCATTGAATACAAGATAATAAAAAAAAACATTAAATTACATACCAGAGTCGTATTTGAAATCATAATATTAAATCAAATTAAAATAATAACAAACTGAAAACGTAACACAAATTAAAAATCAAAAAGCGTTCAAATACTTAAGACCCTTTCCTTATCTGTCTTGAGCATTATTATTTTATCGTTACGCAGGTTTAGTTAAAAATTTTAAAAGAAAAAAACAACCCTTCCAAGTTTTTCAATGCACGTCCTCCTTTAAAAAAAAACAAACGAAAGTCCGAAATGACCCGCGTTTTTGTTCCCGATTTGTTTTCGTTTTTGTTACGTTCGGGTTCATTTGGAAGTAGCCATGTCTTTTGCTCACTGAATTAACTTAAATTGACTTTGTTTTGTGTTCGAGATATTACCGTTACTTTTTGTGGTCGTAGATTTGCGGTCGGCGTTGGTGATAAAAAAAATAAATAAAAATATCGAAATTATTGTCTTTTGGAGAAGTTGAAATTATATTGCTTGGTTGTATTTTATATATTATTAAAATAAAAACTTTATTTTGTATAAACCACGTACCGATTTGCACCTTTCATTCAATTTTTCAAATTACGCAATATACTTTAATGCGTTTTTATTGTTTTTTAAAGTGTTATTCTACACTTAGGAAAAATGCTTATTTTTTCTAAATAAGCATTTTTCCTATAAAAAAATTGAACGTAGCGGGACTCGAACCCGCGCCTCTAGGAAACTGACCAGGCGCTCTGAACGTATGGCTTAGTGGTCAGAGCGTCTGGTCAGTTTCCAGGATGCACGGGTTCAAGTCCCGAAAAAAATATACGTTTTCTAAATAAGTATATTTTAAAGCAGTTTTCACTAATAAAAATAACTGATCCAAGAATCAGATTTACATGTTTAATACATGCATGTTAATATTAAATCCGACCATAACAAAGATTTAAAAATATGAGAATTAAAATAATGCTTCGATCCACGAATATGGAAAATAATGAAGCGTGATCTAATATTATTTGTTCTAAAGAAAAAGTTTCGTATTAAAAATGTACGTAAGTAGTAGAATTTTTCATATAAATGTAAAAATTATCTCCCCGTTCCATGTAGCCCGGTCCTCATATCATTAAACGCCGGAGCCTAATTCACGAAAAAGGCAAGCGTAAGCGGCATATCTCGCGACTTCACCTCTGAAGGGTGGCTTATCCAACAAGGTAGTCGTAATAGAGCCGTAGACGAGAGCTCACGATTAATGATTCACGACCCCTCGTAGCTCACTGTCATCAATATTATTCTGTTTGTATCCCGCGCCCAGCCCACCCTCGCCCGCGCCCCGTCCATACATAAATAAACGCGACACGTCGTCTTCTCTGATTACATCGCACCGAAGCAGAGAAATAGTGTAGTCGGATGCTGAACTCCTCTTTTGTTCAATATATTCTCCGGAGACGCCGAATGAATAGTTAACACTGTGTGTTCGGCGTGCATGTTTACGGTTTCGGATTTCTCCTAAAGATTCTTGATAAGGATGGTGCTTGGTGATGGAATTTATTTGTTTGGCGGTAATAAGCTGATGTTACAATCGGGTTGGGTGTGAAGTTGTAACGAGTCGATGGGTATCGCTCGTGGAACCGACGGATCTTGTTTACGTTTTCTTTGGTCTATCTTTCACGTGAATAGCTAATATGCCAATATTTTTGTGCAGAAATACATATGTATGTAAAAATGAACTAAATTACTGCTCAGTTCTTCATGGAAAATTAATATTATTTTTGTATAAAGTTCAAAATAAATGAAGCTGATGTAATCTATAATATTTATGGTTGTTCATAATACATAAAAGAAATGTAAACGAGGTGATATTTTAATCCAAATGTAACGTGAACATAACTTATTTGATGAAGTTAGCATTTCGGAGATTGACAATAAAAAAACACGTCGTTACTGGAAATTACATGACATACAGTTGGTTCAAAACTTAAAATAGTATTTCTTGTCACGCAATCCAGCAATAAAACTCATTTTGAACGAATTCAAAATTTCTATTCAGTAAAGAAATTTGAAAGAGTTACCACAACTTAGCTTTTTGGAATTACCAGCATAACTTTATTTTAATGTAAAATATGACAAATATAATATACATTTTCTGTTTAATTGTATTTTTTGTCATTATCTTACATCTGACTAACGAAGGTTTAGAAAGCGCAGATATTAATCATAGTTTCCCTCATAATCTCTTGCTACTTCGCTTCTTATAATAAATATTACTACTTATTTTTTGCAAGCATACTTTGAAGATCTCTTTATATTCAAGCATATTCTGAGATAATTAAATATTAAATATATAAAGAATGTGTATGATGTGAATCCATAACGACCTCGTTTTATGGACATTTTTTTATAACACCTGCATTCCGATGAGTCGCAAATGGTGCAACCTTAATAATTTAATTTTTATTAACTAACCTTAAACGACCAAGGAAAAAACAATGAAATATGTTTTTATATTAAAATTTAACAAATAATTTATATTAGTATATAGTTTTAACCACTAATATAGTCCAGTCGTGGCGCAAGGGCACAAACGTGACAGATTGTGGTTTCGATTCCCACTTGGAAAAATGAAATATTTTACATTTTCATTTCTTCGCTCTGATGTCACTTAACATACAATGCCTCCAGAAATCGTCGGAAACTAAGGAGTGAAACTTAAAACTAAGCTCCCCCTGTTTACCCTGCCACATGTGGAACACACCATGGAACTAAAAAAAAAATATTGCTTAGGTTATAAACCATAAACATTCATATTTCAATTCAAAATACTTATCCTGATAAATGATGCCTGGCTACCGGTACATAGCTTCGCTTTTAATCCTGGACCATTGTGTAAGCGTCCGACTCGACTTCACTTGACACCACCGTCCCCAACACCTACGGGCCGTGTTGGTAAATAACAAATTAATGGCTCTCTCCTCTTTATCTTACACGACGATCAATCAAAACGACGCTATCTAATTGTGTGTCATTGGAACTTATTTTTATATGGAAGTTTTACTACTAATAAAATCCAAGAATCATCTAATCAAGTTTTCGACCTTATATTGTTTCTACTCGCTATCAATCTATCAATCAATAAATCACTATTTGATATCTTTTAAATAGTCTATAACGATATCTCTACCATTTTTACTTTATTTGATACTATTAGTTGTTTGCATAAAGTACTATGTTTATCTATAGTTGATATTAAGAACAAGCTAGAAAAATGAAGCCAGTCGTGGCGCAGGGGCACAAAGTGTGAGTGTAAAATCGGCTGGTTGTGGGTTCGATCCCCACTCAAGGAAATAAAATATTTATTTATATTTATATTTTCATTTCTTCGCTCTGGTGTCGAGCCAAAGCGCGTTGAGTTCCACTCAACACGCAATGCCTCCAGAACTCGGTGAAAAGTGGGGAACACAGTGTCTTAACACTAGGTTCCCTCTGCCTACCCTGCTGTGTGCGGGATACAGCGTGAAGCTAGAAAAAATTATATAAAAATGATTTGAAAAGTGAAATATAGTAAATACCTAATAATTAAAGCATACGTGGGAGACTTTATTACAATATTTCATAAAAAAGTATCTAAAACCAAAAATCTCATTTCATTTTGATGTTTGAGCTATAACAGAATGAACTTGAAACTTATATAACAGTCGCGGCGGCAGTTGATGTTGATTATACAATATTTAATACTGTAGTAAACTATTTAATATCATTGGGAGTTGATTGGGATTCGATTAAAAGCAGCTGCCTCCCATAGTCATACTGTACTCTGCACGATCGAATGGAGATAGTTTTAATACCCGTAAATTTCGTTCTGGGACTCGGACGTTCGATCTAGTAATTGTTGGATGGCCAACTTTAATACTAAAATTTTGTAACAAATAACTACTAGTTTGATAATAGTTAAATTTAACTGATAATAGCATATTGATAACTAAATAGTAATGTTTTCACATATTCTTGATAGAATATGAATCACCAATGTTGTAATTATATTTATTATGAATATCAAAATTTTCATATCAATTTAAAAAAAAACTAAATTTGCATATATTTTTATTAATTATTGTATGTTCTCGTTACACATTGATAGATACTATTTAAAACAAAAAGTAGGATGGCTGTATAGGCGGAGCTAGCTGTGCGTAAACGCAGCTATAAAGGGGCTGGCAAATGAATAAGGTGGGGAATATTTACTCCATTATAATTTTTTACATTCACACGCTATAAAAACAATACCCACATCGAAAGTTTTAAAAGAGAACAAAGCAAATAAGGTGTTAAAATTTATAGTCTATATCGTTTCGTCATAGTATAGTCGATGCTTTATCTCAGCTTTGATCTTTCATCTACAAGAAATCTTAAAGGTTACCAAATATTTGAATGAAATTGATGGCGGTCCCGCCACTTATCGGGAGCTCAAATCTAATGTGCCTCGATAAAAATTCCTAGAGGTGTCGATACAACTTAGAAGTATGTCACAAACTTGAACGATCGTTATTTCAATTTAAAATAACTTATTTTGAAGCATTATAGGCCAAAGTATCAAATTGAATTATTTACAAATTTAAATGCGACGTGCTGTCAAAGGTGAATCGTTGCATATGGAGTTAAAAATTTAAATATCAACTTATAGTCCCAGTCGTGGGGCAGTGGCACAAAGTGTGACTGTAAAATCGACTGGTTGTGGGTTCGATCCCCACTCGAGGAGATGAAATATTTACTTAAATTTATATTTCCATTTCTTCGCTGTGGTGTCGAGGACAAGCGCGGCGTTGAGTTCTGCCACTCAACACGCAATGCCTCCAGAATTCAGCAGAAAGTGGGGAACGGAGTGTCTTAACACTGGGTTCCCTCTGCCTACCCAGCAGGGTGCGGGATACAGCGTGAAGCTGATTTATTTATACCACATATTGAGAAGTTAGTTTTTGTGAAATACTTTCCTAGAAATTCTAATAATAGTTTGAGTAGGTATATATCACTACTGTACAGCCACTTAAAGTGTGAACGATCATGGGGGCTCGCGTGGGCTGCGACACAGTTGGTTATTCCCAACAAAAAACACGAGGCACCCCGTTGTTTTACAGAAAAAAATAATGAAATATGCCTCTATATAACGTTTTTTTTTATGTTAAACGCCGAGAGTTTAAGTGTTGTATTTAAAATGAAGACGGCAGTAAAAAACAAAATTTAAATCCACCGTTGTTTCAAATTGAAAGGTTTTGGATTCTGTGAAATAAAATTTTGATGATCGTGCTGCATAAGTAATTATGTTGTAATATATTGTGATACGGTTGTTGTTGATATTACAAGGTACTAATGCTTAAAATGCTTTTTGAACACTTTTTTTTATGGGATAACAAATTTTGTACATAATATTGGTTGCAATATCACAAGCAGTTCTGATTAGTCTTTAAAAATTTGGTATGTAAGCCAAAATTTTATTTTATGTTAATTAGCAATCTCCTTATCGGCTACAAACTAATAATATAATGTCTAAAATTAACATTTTCATTTTGTAATTAAATTAATCAATTAATTATTAAAGATGAGTTGTGGCGCAGGAGCACAAGCGTGGGACTGTTTATGCGACAGATGGGGTTTGATTCCCACTCCAGGAAATTAAATATTTAATATTTCCATTTCCTCGCTCTGGTAAAGACGCAAAGCGCGGCAGCTTGAGTTCCACCACTCAACACGTAATGCCTCCAGAATTCGTCGGAACGTGGTGTCATAACAAGAACTAAGTATCTCAACATTAGGTTCCCAGATTCCCTCTACTATGTGCAGCGTGAAGCATATTGTATAACAAAAGAAACTTTCTTAAACTAATGAAACGGCGAGGATTATAAATCAATTGATTCATAAGCTATAATTTTACGTAATACCTGCTTTTATTGATTATAAACAAATAACATTTGTAAGTTGGTCGCATACCTTACTTTATTAGTGATCAAAATTATTAATGGCGACAAGATTTTATGACTTTTATTACAGTTTAAATAAATCTATTTGTTACATTGTATCTACTTCTTAGTTCGTCAACTCAGTTGTTGGAATTTCTTTAGTTCAACGAAAGTTTTAAGTTTGAGATTTGGAGTCATCTGAGTAAACATTGAACATTGGGTACACAATCTATGTCAATACAGGGACAAAAATACCAAAAGCTTTGAACCAAAACCACCTACTGTGTGGGCTTTTGGTATCGGTTAGTTTTATATTTGCTTTTGCTATTCTTATTTAATTTTAAATATTAAATTAAGAAAATTTTAACTTATGTGCTGTGTTAGTTATAATAGTATTATTTTTAGTAAATCTACTTTCTTTAATGGAAATAAAGAAAACAAAAAAAAAATGAGCTTAGTTTACCTAACAACCATAGCGGTCGACCTCGTTACTGCATCATAATTACCGATATTTACAACAATCTTCAAAAAGAGAAATGTTAAAAAAATACACTCTGAAAAAAGAAAAATAATATATTATTTTCTAAATAATCTGTTTCATATTTAATTATTAATATATTATTTTGTATATAATCTATTTCAATTTAAACTTAAAACCCTAACCCAACACATAATTCCAAGACGGTTTAAAGTTTAACTAATACTGCAGCTTTGTTAGCTACTCTAAATGCATCCAAAGGGTGCTATATATTCGACTCGTAAACTTGGCTGTCATGGCCAATAGCGTTTCAATGTTGCATACGTTTCACCGTGCGACACCAAATACTAATTTTAGTATCGCCACTAATTCACTACATTCCCCTTTGAAAAATATTTACTTACTTGGTTTAAAAGAAATAAGGTGCAGAAAGTTAAAATGTATTGTATAGTTATTTTCTTTAATATTTTATTACTTTAGACGCATTGCGTGTTGAGTGAAAGAAGTTAATCCGGCGTTAAGTTCCGCCACTCAAGATGAAAAATTCGGCGGATAGTGGGTAATGGAGTGACTTAACATTAGGTTCCCTCTGTCTACCCTGATGCATGCTGGATACATCGTGAAGCTATGTTTTTACTAGTAGTCATTCTAGACGAAATTTAGTGAAGGTAGAGGTGACCGAACCTCTAACAAAATGTAATTCAATCATTCATTTATTAAACCCTTTATCTTCTTGACTGATAAAAGTTCTCAAATTACCTTCCTAAAATAAGATACAATAAATCTTTATTACAAATCCCTAAACAAAATTATCCTAATCTAAATCTTCAATATTTGCAAGGGTCATCCTATAGTGAGCATCTCGTTTGTTTCAAAATAACGATGCAATAAAATGGAAACCCACGCGAATGAAAGATGATAAAATTTTAAATTGTTTTTTTGACGCCGTGTCTCTTATAAGTAGTTTCAAAATTTTTATGTGTCGATACGGCGTTGTGAAGCTCTAAACTCCATCAACCTTCTTCGATCTTGTTAATATTATAGTAAGCTTCAATTTCTTATGAAAATATGAAAGTGAAACGAGAACTCCATGTAAGTGGCCTTTAATTCAAACATTTAATTACCTATATCAATATAATCAACTCCATTGCTATTTCGACGATGAATCCATACCAAAAGATACTAAAAGATGGATTTATCTTCTGTTGCCAGATATTTTAACGAAGCTACGGGATATATAAAGAGCGGGCCACGTATTTTTTGTCCATCGAAAATACAGTTTTAGTCAGAATCGTAAATTTTATTGAAATGTCGCAACAGCGATCGCCGCACGAGATCTCTTGTCTCTCGGGACGAATTTATGCGTAATTCGTAAACAAATTGACGTATTCGGGTATGTTCTTTGAGGGGGACGTCCCGCTTCATGATTTGACACGTCTTTTGAGTCTTTTTTTAAATATTTACGACGACGACTCGTTCTCAACAAGTCTGTTCCGAGACGAATTTGTCACATTTTATATTGTACTGTTTTAGTTAAAAATGTAATTTACGTTTTCGTTCCTTTTGTTCGCTTTGTTTTGGCTTGGAGATTACTTGAATAGATTTCGAAATAGGCTCTATTTAGCAATTTTGGACGTGTATACATTTATAGGCCAGTTCAGGTACAAGTGTGTAATGGTGTGACTGTAAACGGGACGGGTTCTGGGTTCGATCTACACTCAAGGAAATGAAATATTTATTTATAAATGTATATTTTAATTTTTACGCTCTAGAGTTGAGGAGTTGAGTTCCGCCAAAATATGGGGAACGGAGTGTCTTAACACTAGGTTCCCTCTGCGTACCCTGTTTGCGGGATACAGCGTGATTTTTTTTAAGTATTTGCAATAAAACTGCATACTTTTAATTAGTTACAGAATCGAAAGCCAATAATTTAAAAGTAGATTCAGTCATTCGTATAAATGAGTCACCACAGAACGTTTCACGTATTGTTCGTTCCAAGTTTTAAAAACGACACCTCAATGCATTGTCGTATTCATACGGCTTCTTAAGTCGTAAAAATATCGAATAACACAATAGCTACTGATAAGTTTCATTTGAATTTATCCCTTTGTGAACCTAATTTATACATAGGCATATAAGTTTCTTCATTAATATGATAAAATTACAATTAAATGTATTGTTTTATAATTGAAACTTAATATGGCCTCATGTTTTATTATTGTTTTAATTTCGTTAGAATTTGTATAATATTTTTTTTGCTTATGCTATATCCTGACACCAGAGCAAAGAGATTAAAATATAATTTATTTATTTTTCGCGAGTGGGAATCGAACCCACAACCGTCGCGTTTACAGTCACGTTTGTGACCCTGCGCAACGTGTGGCCTGATGGTATATTACATTTTTTTATTATAAATAAATTAGATATAAACATCTAAATATATCCAACTAATACACAGTAATTTTAAACCGTTGTCGCTATTTCACAAATAATAAATGAAATTTGAATAAAGAATTTTGAATTACTATACCACGTTGTAAAAACACTGCGTGTTTGTTATCTACATCGTGACAGAGCGACATCAAATTTATAGAAAAACTAAAACATATTAGAACGTCACTATATGGAAATAAAAGAATGTAATGTAGAATTCGGTTCATAAAATATTCAATTTATGATAAATTCAATTACAAAAAACAAATTAAGTGTTGTAAAAGAGGCCAAAGCCAGTCGCCCGTGGCGTGACTACCACGGGTCTACGACAAAATTCCCGCTGTTAACTATTGCCGTATAGACGGCTATTAGGCCCACTTGATACGGACGCGCCAGGCGTCTATATTTTTTTTAGTTTCACGCTGTATCCCGCACTCAACAGACTAGGCAGAGGGAACCTGTTAAGACACTCCGTTCCCCATTTTCCGCCGAAATCCATGATATAACCCAACGCGGTGCTTTGCCTCGACAAAATATTTAATTCGAGTGGGAATCGAACGCACAACCTGTCACTTTTACAGTAACACTATGCCCCTGCGCCACACCTGGCCTCAGTCGCCTATACTTGTTTATGTATAATTGACTCCTAAATATTGTTCTTTCGGCCGTTTATCGCGTTAATCGGATATTTATTCTTGAGAAAGTATACAGAAATGGCGTGAGCGGCTGCGGAAAGAAAGCGGGCTGCCTATAAATATTTCGAACACTTCAGAAGTGGGTTCTGGTTTATAGTAGTGTTTTTGTTGTTACACTAAGTGTGCTATTAGATAGCAATATAGGTTTTGTCAGTGGATTATTATGCTTATTATATCCTGTAGCTAACAGGATGGCGTAAGAAATGTAAACAAAGAGATATGCTTTTAAGTAGTATGAAAAGTATTCGTGGCGCAGGGGTATATGAATGCAGCTGTAAACGCGACAAGTTGTGTATTCGATGAAATATTTAATATTTTTATTATCTTGCTATGGTAATGACAGCTCGGCTCTGAGCTTCACCGCTCAACATACGATGCCTCTAGAATTTGGCGGAAAGTTAGGAACGGAAGTGTCTTAATGGAAGCGAGTGTCTTAACACTAGTTTCTTAGGTTCCCTTTGCCTTCCCCGTTACGTGCAGGATAGCACATAAAGCTAAACAAAATAAATACCCTAATATGTAACAAAATAACTTAGTTACTTTTATATTTTTGAAAAATGTAAAAATTAATAATACTTATTACTCAAACACAAGCTGAATTAAAAAAATATACATCAAATAAATCTTTACCTTTAGATCATGATAAACACCACCACCATATCTGGAACTCGTCAAAGAACAACGTTTAAGACGTTTCCGTTCCTTGTTAATTAGGGCTCGTGGCCAATGTTTATGGTAGGCAATAGTCACAACAATAATACGTCTTGAACAGTACGTTTCCTTTCTGAGGAGATAACTTATCTGGTATCTCTTGTATCTGGTGTATCGCAATCTGATTGTCGACTGTTTGTAATTTATTTTGGTTGGGGCATTATATATTACTTTATATATTATAAATTAAATCAAATAAATCCAATCAGAGCAGAGTAGACAGAGAAAACCTAGTGTTAAGACACTCCGTTCCCCACTTTCTGCCGAATTCTGGAGGCATTGCATGTTGAGTGGCAGAACTCAACGCCGTGCTTTGTCTCGACACCAGAGCGAAGAAATGGAAATATAAATTTAAGTAAATATTTCATCTCCTCGAGTGGGGATCGAACCCACAACCAGTCGGTTTTACAGTCACACCTCGTGCCGCTGCGTCACGACTGGCCTCTATATATGAAAAATCATATATATGAAATAGTTCAATATTCTAAGTTGCTATTGTTAAATGTCGAAAGATCTAAACGCTTAAGCATATTACTATTAATTTTAATGAATAAAATTAGGCACGTAATTGATTATATTAAGAATTTTTGAAAACAAAAACTTTTATGTGTATATATATTTATAGACAGTTTGCTAATCCTTTGGTAAAAAAATGCCTTCAATATTTATCTTATTCAGTTTTTAGGTAGGGTAACACAGACATTCAAAAAGTAGAAGAGTTACAATAATAAAATTGAAACGGCCTAAAAGTACTGTTTGATCTATCTTTAAAATGTCACGTAAAAAACACATTTTCTTTATCACTCAAATAAAGATAAAATTACATTAGCTAAAATAACAAAAATATTTAACTAAAGAATCGTAACATTTTTACGATTTTTTACTTTTCTTTGTAGTAACCGAAAAACGCGAAGGCGAAATAAATTGCTTCAGAAATCAATGTTTCTCTTTAGGTAGGTAGTTGCGCTTAACATGTGGGTGCCTTCTCTTACATTGTTTTGCATTCCGCCAGCTGTGTTTGTTCACTGTCTGTTGCTTAAATTAAAAAAAAATAAGTTTTTCTTTTTATTCAAGCTGTCCCCTCGCCCACGACTTTATGTGACGTTTAGTTCGGAGAGAATTACTCTTATTGTATGCGCCATTTAACTAAAGTTTTGCTTTAATTAAAGAGTCAAATGACTATCTAACATTACAGTATTGTAGTTTTTTAGTAATTATTAAGATAAAAAAAAGTAGTATTTTGTTATTTTATAAGAAAAAGATTACGTTGTGCGTGTTTTTATATTTTGACGTTGTAAGCCTGCATACGTTGGAATGATATGAGAAATTTGATTTCTTTTAATACAGTCTCATTTTTAAAAAGTGTCTTAACTTAACTTATACGTAGTATAATATATATTAAAATAAAAAAAATGTGAATAGGTTTTTATTTTACAATACAACTTTATTCTTCTTCTTCTTCAGCTTCATGCTATATTCTTTATATAGCAGTATAGGCGACGAAAACTAATGTCAAGGTTTGTTCGCTTCGAACTCGAGACATTGTGTGTTGAGTTGCGGAACTCAAGATCGCTTTATCTTGTCAAAGCGATGAAATAAGTGCAATTCATTCCATATTGAACCTTCCACCATGTATTACTACATAAAGATAGTACTTAAACACAACATGGCTTATTTCTAATTTAAATTAGTTATGTCTAAGTAGTTCAAATACTCTTGCCATCATTTTGTCCATTATATCAAACAAAAATAACAAAAACAAACAACATTTAGCATATACATCATAAACAAAACAAATGAAAAAATCTTATTTTATATCTAACTTTACGTATCTAGATTTATTTTAGGTTTAATTTGACTAGCTTACAATGATATACTGTATTAATCTTTCTGTTCTACACCACGTTGGGCAAATAGCGGCTTTATTAAAAAGGTTGGAGTTTTATCCGAATTGATGGCATCCATTACGTTTTATGTGGACTGCCGGATGATCAAAGTACCAGCTGACCAGTTTAGACCAAGCTTACCAATTTGTCTTGTAATTTCGAACAAATATATTAAAAGGTAAAGATAAAGTATGGTATTATGATAAAGGGATATGTGTAGCTAATGTAATGTATAGAGGAGTTCATTTAAATTAGAATAGTCAATATTTTACCGATAATTTATACAAATTCTTTATCGGGTATTTTCTACAATATCATATATTTATATTTTATTTCAGCTTCTCGCGGGCCTTTGCCTACCCTGCTGTGTGCGGGATACAGCACACAGCAGGGTAGGCAAAGGGAACCTAGTGTTAAGACACTCCGTTCCCTTACTTACTTATTACAATATCATATATTATGTAAAAAAATAATATACGTTGCCATTTTTCATCATATTCACCGCATATTGCAGTGTAAAAGATAAAGTATAACGTTTTCCACTTTTCACGCTTCAAAGACACCAGATGGAAAAACCAATTAAAAAAAAGTACCCAACCTTTAAAATATATATATATATATATATATATATATAAGAACTGAATTGAACATGAATCACATAGAGTCATACATACACAAAATTAATACTTATAACGTCAATTTTACATAATATATAATACAATACCATCTAATTAAACCAGCAAAAACATTCCCTGACCTAACATAACGGTAGACCAGGTTCGAAGACCTCATCGCTGAATGAACACCAATAGTTATTTCTCATTATATGTATACATAGATAGATATATAATATAATATATAACGATGATGCCGATACGAGTTATGGCTGGTAACCGCTTCCTAAGTACTGACGCTGTTTGCATGTTAATTATTATTTGTCAATAGAATGTAGAATGCTAGTACGTCATGCTTCGAATACCTTTGAGATATCGATTTACCTAGGTTGGAGGGCTAGGTTTAGGTTCTTGTTTAGATTGTTTGTATAGGGTTGTGTATGGAACGGCTTTGTTGATGATATTTGGTAATTTGTGCTATTAATTATTATTGAATTATGGATTTTTAGTGTGTAATATGTACAAAATGAGTGGTTTTGTTAGAATTATATTATTAATATGTATATTTTATGTACAGAAACTAGTATTTATGTTTTATGTTACAGTTAGTAGGTATATTGTTAACTATTTTAATATACATTGATGTAATTAGCTATATTATAATAACACATGGATTTTTTTCTTGTTTACATACAAGTGGGGCCGTTATGGCGCAGTGGCCCAAGCGTGTGGCTGTAAACTCGATGATTGTATTTTCAATTCCCAATCTGGGGAATGAATTATTATTTATTAGTATTTTATTTTTTTCGCTCTGATAATAACACAAAGTGTGGCGTTGAGTTCTGTCACTTAACACGCAATGCGTCGAAAATTCGACAAAAATTGGGAATTATCGTGTCTTAACACTAGGTTCAGTCTGCCATGCTATGTCCTACCATGCTATGTGCGGGATACAGCGTGAAACTAAAAAAAAACACAATTGCACAAAAATATTACCTTCATTAAGCATCAATAAAGATACTATTTATTACCAATATGACACTTATTCTTTCTGTTGCAGGTACAAAATGGCTTCCGCAGTTACACCACAATATAAACACAATAGTTAAATTAACCACGGTAACCTTACTATAGGACTCGTACATTTGTCACCATATAATCGATTGTAGGCTTTGTAACGTATTCAAGTTTAACATTCGCAAATATTTCATCGGCATCCGTACCTTCCTTTTCATATAAACGGAAATAGCTGTAATTGAAATTGTGTACGACAATGTGGCACGGACCCGGACCCACAAATAAAACTGCCTATTCTATTAGAAAGCCACGTTCTAGGATCATTTCAATAAAAACTTATTGTATGTATTGAAAACTGACAATGAATGCCACAGGAAGTGATGCGAGTCCACGTATAGCTAGTGGACTGTTTATAATTTGTGCATTGTGTCGGACGCGGGCTCCTCAACCATTGTGCTGGCGGTTGAATACAGTTTGTCTAATTGACTTTTACAGTAAATATCAATGATAATATTAAAAGGCTATATGTTAGTTAAATATTTGCTTAGTTTCGCCATTCTATTCTAAATATAATGTCTTGAGAATTAGGCGGAGAGTGGGAAACGGAGTGTCTTAACACTAAGTTTGCTCTGCTTACCATGCTATGCAGGATACCGCGTGGGACTAAAGAAAATATTTCTTTAAATTATTCAACTTTTGTAGTAACGTAAAGTTTTAATATCATGATGAATATATAATAATTATATAGAATAACTAAATTCAAATATGTTATTTACTGGTTTGCATCGTCTAGGTACTGGAAATTCTTTATATTTTAAATTGATCATTTGTAGATACTTCAGTAAAAAAATATATACATTTTTCAGTCATGCAATGAACAACTTCTCTCGTCAATTGAACATTATGAGATGCTTTGAGTAGTGAAACTATAAAAATATTTATATGGAAAAAGCAAAAAAGTTTTAATTATTTATATTAAAATATCGCCATATTATATCGTTTAGAACTATTTTCAAAGACTAAAATATGCGACATGCCAGTTGCAATAAACTAGTATTAATTATTCTTTTTAAATTATCCAACGTTCAAAAATAATCTTTGTAAATAACAAAACAAATTGAAACTACCCTCAAAAACGTAGTTTTACTCCCTAATTGCATATTACAAATAAAATAAATAAATAATAAATTAGCTTCACGCTGTATCCCGCACACAGCAGGGTAGGCAGAGGGAACCTAGTGTTAAGACTCTCCGTTCCCCACTTTCTGCCGAATTCTGGAGGCATTGCGTGTTGAGTGGCAGAATTCAACGCCGCGCTCAACCTCGACACCAGAGCGAAGAAATGGAAATATAAATTTAAGTAAATATTTCATCTCTTCGAGTGGGGATCGAACCCACAACCAGTCGGTTTTGCAGTCACACCTCGTGCCGCTGCGCCACGACCGGCCTCTATTACAAATACACGTTGCAAAATCACAATCAGTATCAGAAGTTGCTTCTGCTGTTCGGGGCTTGCTAATGAATTAAAATACGAAATAAAGCGAGGTCATCCAGGTTAGACTAACATACCCCGGTCGTGTAGTAACCCGCTATGTACCTTGGGAAAACATTGCACGAGAAACCTGTACTGACTTCCCGCTTATTATAAGACGTCAATATTATATACAAGGTAAAATTATTATTTAATATTTGTTGTATTACAATTTAATTAGAAGTTATCTTGATTAAAGGCTTAGCTTTTCGTAATTTAACATGCAGTGTTTTGAAAATTGAGTGGTCCGTGGGGAACGAAGTGCTTAACACTTGGTTCTTTGGGGGATACGGCATGAAGCTAGTGGTCCAAGCAAGCGTCCCTTTAAAGACATCACACGATAGCAACTTTATTTTGTACATATGGCATTTAAAAAATATTTAATAAAAAATAATGATTAGCATGTGAAAACTACCCATAAGACAGACTACTTTTTTTGCTTTAGTTCACTTAGAAGGCAAAACATCACATATTTTAACAATAAAACTTTACAATTGCAAGATTTGCTACTTATATCCGTGCCTCAAAAGAAAAAAAATGAAAATTTGTTGTCTATCTATTTTTGTTAGACAGGCTGACCTAATATAGAAATGATTAAAATCACAACCAAAAGATACGATTGTTTTTGCTATATCGTAAAGTACGCTTCCTGTTGACCTAGAATTATAAAATTTCACACAAAGTGAAAACTTATAATATAGAGAAAGGAAAAATCAGAAAATTAACTATCGCAAACCTATAAACCGCAAAGTTAAGTTTGTCAACTTAAATCATGAAATTGGTACGGAACTGGACGATCCCAACTTGCACTTGAACGGTTTTTTCCAAATCCTATCCCTATATAAACCTTTTTTATAAAAAAAAACACAACATCTCCCTGAATATGCACTATTAAAAGAAATTATCTAACACATATTTAATAATTACTAAAGAGCCCACTATAGACTACATTTAAAACATTACGCAGAAGCTTTCAACGTTTAAGTGGCTGTCACAAAAACGAGAAAATTATCCGAGGTTAAAAACAATTTAAAGATTAACTTTAATAGCGCTATCAAGAGTTTAAACTAAAGTTCTTTAGCTTTATTTCTATCCAAGTATGCGAAGAGTCTATGTGGCAGCCATGACCTCATAGACGCAACCATTTGTCAAGCGGACCCTTGAGCTCGTCTTATCTAAGAAAGCAGGATTTGTATCAAATCAACTGATATCTCAAGATACTCCACCAGTGCTTTAACTTCATATCTTTTTGAATTGTATTGTGTCTCGATGTCTTTTGTGGTACGATGTTTGATCAAATATTATTACAATATATACTATTATATTTGAAATATTTAATATAATACATTGATTTGCTATTATTTTTTTAAAAAAAATTGAGATTTTATCAGTTTAGAGAGAGAGAGAGAGATTCAAATGCGGCTTCGGTCGCTTAAACTGATTTATGTATTTATTATAGCCAAAGTTTAATATTTTTTTTAAATAGTTTTTTTTATAAAATGTATCCTATATCCTTTCTAATATTCCTAAGAATAATTATACGAAGTTTCATCATAATCGATTGAATAGTTTTGGCGGGAAAGCGTAACAAACAAACTTACATTCACATAATATTAGTATGATGAGAATAAGTGTAAAGTTAAGATTTGGCAGATGTAGACCATTTGTCAAAAGAAGCTGCCGGAGAAGAACCTGAATGCTTCTTATCTAAAAAGCCACTTATTATTACGGCTTCTTAAGTATAAGTCGCTCGATGGTAGAGATATATTATATTAATAGTTTTTAAATAACGACATAATTATATCGAGTATAGAAAAGATAGCTCGAAGCAATAAGACCGCCTTTGAACACATCTTATAAAAATATAGTTTAATTATTTTGTGTTACTCGTGTCTTTTGTGTATAATAAAGAATATTTTAATTTATATTATATATGGTCAGGACTTTCTGACTGATAAGACAACACTCATCGCAATCCAAGGCAAGGCTATTTAAAAAAATGAAAATCTGCTTTCTGTCGACGTTTATTTTTTCCTCTTAGTTTGAAATTAGATAAACCCACCACCAGCCGACAAACTCAAAAAAATTTATGAATAATATTTAAAACAAATAAAATCTAAATTCAACCCATATTTCATTAATTCCTGCATACATTTACGATATGAAATTTAGAATTGTAACACAAAACAGCTCCCTAAAAGGAGCAACCTACAATATAGAAGGTCCGCTAAGTAACTCAGATAAGTAGGCAAGCCGTGTGGAACGTTGGCCATTGTTTTTGCTGTATTAAGCGGTGTTGTTCTAAGTGACCGTACTGACTGGGTACGTATGTATGTTAATAAGAATGAAGTGGAGTGCTTATTCTCTTGTTGATTATTTAAAGATAAAGATAAAGTAACTGTTTAGGTTTGATATAATTGGTTTTTTATAACGTTTTAGGGTTTGTTGTAGAGTTTTTTTTATTTTTATTTTTAATTGTTTATTTTAAGGCTTCTTATATTCTATTTTATAGGTTAAAGATCCAGCACGTATTGACAGAAAATTTGTGAAATCCGATCTAATGTACATATTATATTTATAAATTATGTAATATTTTCATTTCCTCACTCTGTTAACAAGACAAAACATGGCGTTGAGTTCTGCTACTCAACACGCAATACTCGAAAATTCGGTAGTGCATGGTACTCAATTTCTTAACACTAGATTGCTTTTGCTTTCTCTACTAAATCCTTATTACAGTGTGAATTATAAAAAAAAATCATTTATCTCTATATCTCTATCTCTAACTGACATACTACATAAGACGCATAGCAAACAATTCATCGCTTCAATTTACATCTTAATTGTAATCAAAACGTCAAAATCCAAAAGTTAATGTTCTCATTAGTTCAATAATAACATTCCTAATATACATTCGCTTTTTAATTATAAAATACACAAATACAAGTACGTGTACTATCGGATTTTCTATACGACCGTGACCGTGCGACAAAGCATCAGGTATGGGACGGTCGCCTCGCCTAAGTAAATTGGATAGCGATCGAAGCGTAACATCTCTAACAAAAAATATAACCCTTTTTTTCATATCTTTAGGTAATTTTGTGTACACAATAGGGTTTTCTACTTCGCCTTATCTTTGTATCGTTTAAGTGATATAATGTTGTAGTTAATTGAAAAAATTTTAATGTTCTAATTTGTGTTCTAATTTAAATAGTAAATGTGATGATCTTTTCATAATGTTTGTGGTGTATTGTCGGTTTGATGATATGTTGTACCTATATAGAAAACAAGAGGCTAGTTGTGGCGCAGGGGCACGGAGTGTGACTGTTAAACCGACTGGTTGTGAGTTCGATCGCCACTTTGATGAAATATTTATTTAAATTTCTATTTCCATTTCTTCGCTCTGGTATCGAGGTTAAGCGCGGCGTTGAGTTCTGCCACTCAACACGCAATGCCTCCAGATTTCGGCAGAAAGTGGGGAACGGAGTGTCTTAACACTAGGTTCCCTCTGCCTACCCTGCTGTGTGCGGGATACAGCGTGAAGCTAATTTATTTTATTTTTACTATGTGAGGGATACGGCGGGATAAAAAAGAAAACCACAATTTTTACTTCAAATTTATCATTATATTATAATTACATTCCAAAATTCCTGCGCCTGTACTGTTAACATAACGATTTCATATGTTTTTCTTTCATATATTAAAATAGACACATGAAGTGGATATATTTAATTAAATATATTAAATGTTGTAATATTAATTTTGTGCCATATTATGTATTTACTTTCTAAATCTCCGTTCCGTACTAGGTGAGTAGCGTTCTATAACCTTATAGTAAAGCTAAACTATCTCCACAGATTATCAAGAGACTAGAAGGGAATGTCATCATAAATTTCCACCGAACGCTTCCTATAAGCTTTTTATTGATTTATATCAAAATCAGCTTCACGCTGTATCCCGCACACAGCAGGGTAGGCAGAGGGAACCTAGTGTTAAGACACTCCGTTCCCCACTTTCTGCCGAATTCTGGAAGCATTGCGTGTTGAGTGGCAGAACTCAACGCCGCGCTTAACCTCGACACCAGAGCGAAGAAATGGAAATATAAATTTAAGTAAATATTTCATCTCCTCGAGTGGGGATCGAACCCACAACCAGTCGGTTTTGCAGTCACACCTCGTGCCGCTGCGCCACGACCGGCCTCTTTTATTGATTTATAGCTTTGTTTTAAAAGATAACTTTTTATACTACAACTCAAAGCCAGTTGTTTCGAACTGTCTGCGGCATCTGCGCTCTTTACTCAGTTTTTGGTTGTTACGGAAACTTTGTCGTTTTAAAACAGGCGGCTAAAATGTCATATAATGTTGTTATAATTTTATATTTTGCGTATATTTTAAGAACAGTTTCACGCTGTATCTCTTACATAGCAGGGTAGACAAAAGGCCCCATTTTCCGCTTAATTCTGGAGGCATTGGTTGTTGAGTGATGGAACTTAACGCCGCGTATTACCTCGACACTAAAGCGAAGAAATAAAAATATTATATATTTCAATTCCTCTATTAGGAATTAAATCCACAACCAGTCACGTTTACAGTCCTACACTTGTGCCACCACTGGCAACTTCAGTATATTTCTTTTATTATTTTTTTATTAAGTAATTGAAAACATGAAAGATGGACATGTGTATCGTAGGCCCTGTCATTATTCAAACGTAATGGCAATGATGAATCAATAGAAAGTTATCTCCAACATAAATCCTTATTAGTCCTCATTTGGTAGTTGCTTGCGAAACAGCTATAAAATAGCGACTCGTATAAAAAATGTTTTTGAAAAGTAAAACAATTATTTTATAAGTGAGAAGATTGCCCTGTCTTTGGCTGTTTTTTTGGCCGTAGTCGTATTTATTAATCTAAGGTAATCTAGTTACTTCACACTATACATTATTTTTAAATCGGTTGTAAAATAGCAAAATATTTCTTATAGACGCCATTGTGGCGCAAAAAGCTGTTTTGATATATATTGATCATAATAGTTATGAGTTTCCAATAATATTCAAGACTTAAGCTGTACTGCTTCGATTAAACATCGTTGGGCGAACGCGATCTACCGAAATGAACGAAGTGGAAAGCGAATCCTCTTAAAATATAAAAGTTTCAAGAAAATATAACATGTAAAATATACCCACTTTGCCTCAGTGCTCAATTTTATCACTGTGATGCTATCACAATCAAGAATTAAAATCAAAAATAAATCAGCTTCACGCTGTATCCCGCACACAGCAGGGTAGGCAGAGGGAACCTAGTGTTAAGACACTCCATTTCCCACTTTCTGCCGAATTCTGGAGGCATTGCGTGTTGACTGGCAGAACTCAACGCCGCGCTTTGCCTCGACCCCAGAGCGAAGAAATGGAAATATAAATTTAAGTAAATATTTCATCTCCTCGAGTGGGGATCGAACCCACATTTGAATACAATAATCTGTATGATAAATAAAAGAATTCTTCTTTTATTGATAAATAAAAGAATTCTTCTTTTATTTATCATACAGATTATTGTTAGCTGAAGTTTAAAGATAATTTGTAACTTAGCGTGCACTTTATACGTCTTAGTAAGTTAGAACGTACATAATTGGCAATAAATTAACTTCTTACAAGTTGGTTAGCTCCTGGCCTCACTGCAGTTGTCCGTTTTAGATAAACTTTTACTGAGATAAGAAGAAAATTTACATTGCTTATCTAATAATGGTATTACGTTCGATAACTTTTATAGCTTTCGACTAATCCGGCGACCTCACAGAGCTTGGATCACTTTACATATATGTTTGTATAATTATAATGCACTTTCTAGATACTGTATTTAGTGTAGTTTTATCGAAGTTTGTACTGCTTTCTATATAAATATCTATAATCTATAATAATGAATAGTTGGATATAAAAAAAAACATTAATATTTATGTTTAATATATCTAAAAATAGGGAACGAATTTCATAGTTAATATGTTAATCGTATGTAGCGAGTTGATATAGGGAACCTAGTGTTAAATATTTTGATCCTCCGAGTGGGAATCGATCCACCACCGTCGCGTCTATAGTCACAAACTTGTGCCACTGCGCTACGACAGCCTCTATCTCTAGTATAAAATTTCAATAGCCATACATACATAAACATCTAATCAACATGTAAATCAAAAGATCTAACTTTATACCTGGACGAGTATTTAAAACGTTCTTTCAAAGATAACACTTAGAGAAAGTATTCCCAGTAACAGTTTATGATATCATACATATGCAGATTACAACTTAATCCAGTTGAGAGTTTCTAAGCAAGTCATTTACATTTTGAACTGCGGTGCGTCGTCTTAATGCCGTAGTGCCTGGCTGGCCTGGCCTGGCCTGAGCTAGGAGGATTACCTCGCTTTACCCGCTTTACTCCCTTGCTTGTTTACCCTCTGGATACGAGAGTCCTCTATAGTGTTTGTGTCCCTCTCGCGTAATTCTTTCAACGTGTTTGTCATAGATTAGACGCATGTCTTTGCTTTTAACGCTACTGTTTGCTCTCGCCTATATAAATATTTGAAGGAGAACGCGGCCATTTACTTTTTCGGTTATGAACCCTTTAATTGCTCTTGGAGTCAATGCATGTATAGCGTGCCGGTGCGACGACGCATTACAGTAAGGTAAATCTTGCATATGTAGTTTTTATGTATATGTAAAAAAAATATTTTTTCTATATATTACATGCTTGTAAACGTTATATTTTATGAATTCACTCATATATTGAGATATATTTTGTATATTTCATATTAAAAGTATATTTTTAGGGGCATAAAATAATTTTAAATTTAATCGACTTACTTAATAAAATTGATTTTTTTATAAAATATATGTAGAAAAGTATACATAAATATAATATAAAAGTATATATCTAATTCCACTTTAACCATCTTTCATGATAAGCCCTCATATAATATATACATTTAAAATACTACCGTGATAAAATTAAACCCCCCGCGGTCATAAACTCGGCCATAAAGAAATATTTATCCGAGATTAACTTTAAAAATAAAAAAACAGCTTCACTCTATATCTCGCACTCCGTTGCCTGAGCCTCCAGAGCCTTGTGTTAAGACACACTATCCCCAACTTTTACACAAACCCTGGAGGCATTGCGTGTTGTGTGGCGGAACTCAACGCCACGCTTGACCTCAACACCAGAGCGAAGAAATGAAAACATAAAATATTTTATTTCCTGAAATCGAACCCAGAACCTCTCGCATTGACAGTCACACTTTGTGCCCCTGCGCCACGACTGACCCTAAATATTCATCCGAGATCAGCTTTAAAATAAAAAGTCTTTTTAATGAATTACGATCGATACGAAGTCCGATTTGATATGGGTCCCTTATCGAACCTCATACGGTTGTCCACGTCGATACCGATCAAGGAAATACCTAAGATTGATATAAGTGCTTCGTGCAACCGTACATTCGGCTAATAATATTATTGTTCACGTTTTAGATCGATAGGCATGGTAAGGCATGGTAAGGTAGTGGAGGTAGACTAGGCCGTAACGGAAACCACAATTAAGCTGTATTGAATAAGAATAGAAGCACGACGCCGTTAGCTCCCGCCTAGCTGTATATAATAAGACTCGATGAATTTGTTATGCATTTACTATTTTATACAAGAAAAGTTTCTTGTATTGTATATTTTGTACTGGTACTCGTTTATAATTTTTTGTTAAATAAATCTTTTCGTTATTTAAATATGCATATTATTTTATCGGAAGCTGTCTGAAAAATCAAATAAAAGCGTCAAAATCTAAATAAAAGCGTAAGCGACTGTAAACACGAGAGGATTCGATTTCTACTCGCGGAAATTAAATATATTTTTTTTCTTTGGTGTCGAAGCAAAGTGCGGCGTTGAGTTCCACCACTCAACATACAATGCCTCCAAGATTCAGCGAAAAGAAGAGAGCGGAGTATCTTAACGCTAGGTTCCCACTGCCTATCCCTCTATATGCGTACAGCTGAAATAAAAAAGAAAAACATATAAAATATATTTTCAAACTTCCAAATAAAAATTTAAACAAACAACTCAACAACCACTTCAATACAATTCCAAAGTTATATGTGGACTCCAATATACTTAGATTCATCGATTAAGTGAACACATACGTTTTATACCATAATAAACAAGAATAAATCGATCGCATCTCTTAGCTTTCATGAAACCGTAAGCAGAATAAACGACGTGTCACTTAAATCTGATACATACAGCAACATAACCATTTCTATGTCGTCTTTACGCCTTCGATCTTGAGCTGTGAGCGGACAAGGTGTTTTCTTTGTAAGGTGGTCTATTACGAGGCCAGACGATATGGCAGATAGTCTCGAATATATGTTTAATTGTTTATTTATGGCTTCTATTTTTATTGAGTATGTTTTCTTGATTTGGCAAAACTTTTATCAAAATGTGAGTATTTCATATTTTATTTACATTCATATATATATGAATATAATTTTATTAAAACAAATAAATAGGAAACATAAAAAAAACTATTATAAGTTCTAATTCAGCCATGACATAAATAAATAAAAATAAATCATAAATCAGCTTCACGCTGTATCCCGCACACTGCAGGGTAGGCAGAGGGAACCTAGTATTAGGACACTCCGTTCCCCACTTTCTGCCGTATTCTGGAGGCATTGCGTGTTGAGTGGCAGAACTCAACGCCGCGCTTGTCCTCGACACCAGAGCGAAGAAATGGAAATATAAATTTAAGTAAATATTTCATCTCCTCGAGTAGGGATCGAACCCACAACCAGTCGATTTACAGTCACATTTTGTGCCCCTGCGCCACGACTGGCCTCAATTGACATAAATAAAAACAAATATTAATAATGATATTGAAACTATTAAAACACCTATACAATTTGTGATTTAAATCTAACTTCGCAAATGTCACGGAACAAAAAAAAGATGGATCAGTTGAGATAATATGGCAATAAAAATATATATAATACCACCCAACACGTTTGTTCTTTACGTTTGGTCAGAAGTGATCGGTGAATACCGAGGTGATATATCATTAAGAACCTACTTTTCGCTAACCAGCCTAAAATAAAAGATATCAGGAAATAAAAAATCTATATTATATATTCAATATGTATAATATGCATAATATTTCATATAAAAGATAACTGTGGCCAGTCGTGGTGGTGGACTTCAGACACTTAACTCGCAATGCCTCCAGAATTGGGCAAAAAGTGGGGAATGTAGTATCTTAATACTAGGTTCCCTCTGCCTACTATGCTGTGTGCCGGTTACAACGTGAAGCAAAAAAAGATATCTAATTTCTATTACAAAATTTCTATTACTATTCTTAACAACAAAACAACGATATTATTTATATGTACGAGAAAATGTTAAATTCACATATATAACATAGTAAGAAAAAAATAGATAATCAACGTAGACTTACTTCAAGCCGACCGTACGAAAGCGCACCCGAGCTATTAGGCAGGGAACTAGGCGGCTTAAGTAGTGGTTAACAAATGACTAAAACTTAAACTGAACTTAATCCCGTTAAACATATGGTTTATATTCACTCACCACGTAATCCTAGCCATCAACCGGCAATCAGAACCGAGAATAAGATTGCAATACATTCAAGTATGATTCTTATGTATAAAAAATTAAGTTTAGTATAAGACATGATGAGGCTAGCCGTGGCGCAGCGGCACGAAGTGTGACTGTAAAACCGACTGGTTGTGAGTTCGATCCCCACTCGAGGAGATGAAATATTTACTTAAATTTATATTTCCATTTCTTCGCTCTGGTGTCGAGGTTAAGCGCGGCGTTGAGTTCGGCCGCTTAACACGCAATGCCTCCAGAATTCGGCAGAAAGTGGGGAACGGAGTGTCCTAACACTAGGTTCCCTCTGCCTACCCTGCTGTGTGCGGGATACAGCGTGAAGCTGATTTATTTAGTATAAGAAATAACAATTGAAACTACCTGCAGCAGAACACTCCACTTGATAATGACTTTAGTTGGATTGCGAACAAAAACTGTTACTGTGAATCTACATATTACTGTAGAATCTGTAGTTTTAAGCCACTGGCTTAGCATAACCTAATTCTAGGCTGTGGAGTGTGTTTAATATTCGCAATGCGGCCATCGGATTCGGTTGTCGATATCGCTTTGTAACGGTCTGTCCCTATCTGGCTGCATTCTGACCGTTTCCTTCTCTTGTATCGTGATTACGATATCTTGGCAAGATATTATTTATACTGAATATACTTGAGGCCGGTCGTGGCGCAGCGGCACGAGGTGTGACTGCAAAACCGACTGGTTGTGGGTTCGATTCCCACTCGAGGAGATGAAATATTTACTTAAATTTATATTTCCATTTCTTCGCTCTGGTGTCGAGGTTAAGCACGGCGTTGAGTTCTGCCACTCAACACGCAATGCCTCCAGAATTCGGCAGAAAGTGGGGAACGGAGTGTCTTAACACTAGGTTCTCTCTGCCTACCCTGCTGTGTGCGGGATACAGCGTGAAGCTGATAATAATAATATTATTTTTACTGAATATACTTTTGTTGGTAATATTTTTGAGGACACGCTTCTCAGGTACATCGGAGTTGTAATGTAAGTTGTATTGAAAATGAATTTTATATTTTGAGTAATGAACGCACGTTTTGATTGATGATCATCTGGTACAATAGTAGAATGACTGGTTGTTGCTATTAGTGGTAGTAACAGGATCGGGTCTCGCTTCGCGGAATTCATTATATGCTATATTACTGTTGTTTTGATTATAAACAAAATGTTGTTTATTAAAAAAAAAGGTTGTTGGACGTAAATAAAGTTTGAAATAATGAATAAATGAACAATCTTCACAAAATCTCCTAAAAACGAAAAAATAAACTTCAATATTTGTCAGGTTATATAGCCATTGTAACACTTAGCTTTCAATTCCTTTTGTACAATCAAAAATGTATTTACAATTAATATTCGCAATGCGGCAAGTTACTGAGAAGATCGGTAATTTAATCACACCATACTATCAAAGCTTAAAAATCACCAAATTTATCTTAATCTCACAAAACCTTTGGGATTCAATACCTACTTAGCGTCCAAAACGTAAACGTAGAGCCGTATCAGATATAACTTTCGAAATCAAAGATCACCGGTCAAACAATCAAAGATATGATTGATTATCCCGATTGGAATACGCTTCGTTAGGGACTGCAGCCAAGCGCGCATCTGTCGCATGCTCCAAGGAACTTCTGAGACTCACAAAAACCGACGGATAGACGGAGATAGACGTATCCCGATTTTACACGCGTGAACGGGATGCAAGATAAATTAATCCCTAACCAGGGGTACTGTCCTTCAACTTCGACGGATTTTGAAGATTTATGTTCAATAAAAAACTAAGGTTAATCTGGAGTTTTTTTTATTCATAGTTGTTTTTAAAAAGGTTGGATGGTTATCGATTATATATATTTTTTTAATTAAGCCGTTGCTGTTATAGAAATCGATTTTGTCTCGTAAAGATTTCGATTTTCGAGAGGGACAAAATCGGTTTTTTATTTAAACAGTTATGATTGTAATAGAACTGTTTTGAGTATGTATGTAGTATGTGTATACTTTTTGATTTGTAATAAAAAGAGCTCTTAGTATGTTTTTTTAATAGTTCTCATATTTTTTAATTATAAAGGAAATCTCCACTTTTTATCCAGATTTTAAAATATGTATTGAAAAATCTGAACAATTTTAACAATATGATTTGATTAGTCATGACCATCATATTAAGGTGATTTTTTAGCGTGATAATCTATACTTATAATATAATTTTACAATTATATCGTTCTATTACTAGAACGATGTCTGTACATGGAAGATATATGAGAAAAATTGTTTTTGTTTTAATTTCATTTAATAATGTATTAGAACTTAATATCTTTATGTACATTATATGTTATCATAATTTAATTCATCTTAATTATTTTTTAATTGATGATAAGATAAGATTATTTTGCTTAATGACATTTTCAAATATAATAATTTAATTTTCACTTCTGCTTAAACAATTCATAACAACAACAACAACAAACAAACAACACAAAAAACAAAATTCAATAAGAACTCGAGAAATACAATTAGTTATTCCGCTTTAAATGAGGTACTAATTCACTTCACCAACTTGTGCCTTTTGGGGTTCTGACGTTGATTTTTACCCAGCACTGTATAACCACTTAACGTACGAATCAAGTTTTCTTATTGGGAACGTAAGCTATTGTCTCCACGAAGATATAAAATACCGATATGACCATGCGACGTCTTCGTTGCAAGAAATATTCAGGGATACAGCCCACACTTTTAATAGCGGTTACATCATTTCCACACAATGAGAGCGCCGTCCACACCCATTCTCTGTCCGTATGATTTGAAATTATAGCACCGTTTTATTTGCTCCCAAGTCCCAACGCATTTATAAGCGGTCGTCGAGTCGCAATGTGCTACAATATTATATGTAAAGCCACCTTCGTACATAACGCTTCGAATGTATTTCTGTTCGCGATGTAGCGGCCTGGCGGTGCCTGTCGTGTGGGAGGCAGTATGAAGTAGTCATTTAATCTGTGATTGTGTTCTCGTTTAATTTATATTTACGTGGTACTATCGGATTTTGTGCATGTTTTGTATCGTTTATAGGTGGAAACGAAGTGACAACTTGATTTATTGATCTTTGAATTGATGATGATGATATGTGTTTTATTCGAATGTTGTTGGTATAGCTGGTGATTCTTTAATGTAATTTTTTGTAGAAATAAACATTTTATCTTCTTTCTGTCTTTTTGGGATGTTAAAGAAATATCTAGAAAGCGTTTAAAAATTAAAACAGTGAAATTTAAAAAATTGAGAACTATAAGATTTTAAAATCCATCAATAATGTCCATACCGTCAATAATAGGTACCATAATTACTTAATTATAATTCTATCAAAACGTTTTAGTTATAAAGTCAAGTCCTGTGGATACCAATCATGCTATTGTAGAACTATTAGAGGTACCTATTATCCCTTTATTATGAAAATAGAATTTTGACGTGAAGGTGCAATTTAAAAATAGCTTAAGGATAGTTTGAAATTGTAATAATTATAGACTATAAACCGGCAACAGTTATAAAAACTAAATGATGTTACGTCAATAAAGTAAATTGGCAGGATACAACGGTTCTACGTATAATAAGAAAATGGGTCAACGCTTTGGATTATAACGGTGAAGAACACAAAAACACTAGTTAGTTTCCTATTATATATAGTTTAAATGAAACACTTGGGTTATTAAACTAATAGTATCACTAGGTTATATATAATACGTAAGTTTATTAACTTGTTGTGACGAATGGTAAAGTTTTTTAAATTTACCAACTTTTAAACGAAAGCTTAATATGGAAGTAAATTTTTTGGAGCGCGTTGGTTGTTGGTTCGATCCCCACTCGATTTTTTTAAAAGTTGAGAAGAGAGTGCCTTATTATTCTCTCTACCTACTATAGGCGTGAAGCTGTATAAAATTAGACAATAATACGAATATAGTTATGAAAGCTTAATGAATAAAGATTTATTTATAATCTTTATTCATTAAGCTTTCATAACTATATTTCGCTATTTTATTATCTAAATAAATTCAGATGTAACCTGCATCACCTGCAATAACAATATTTTTATATGAAGCACCATCTTAATTAATTCACAACCACGATTTCGTCCATATCAGATGAAATTTTATAGCCTTGTTCACAAGACAAGATAAAATCATTAGGTCCTTTCACACGAAAGAAAAAAAGTTGAATAAGGAAAAAGAATCGATGGATGTAATAATACTGCTCTGTACATTGTACTCACGGCTATAAACGCCGTGCCAGTCCATATTTCATGAAAAATTCATATCATAGCCGCGCCCCTAATGATGTCGATGCCATCTTTTATTGCCAATGGGTATATGGTATATCTTTCATTAATCGTTTGTTTCAAATTTTGACATGTATTTCATGTAACGAATGCGAGAGCGTCACATTATGAATGTTGTATAATATATTTTGTGGATATGTTTTGTTTGTGTTTTGGTTTTTATTTTTGTGATAATTGAAAATTATGTAGGAATAGATGTGAGTTTATATAAGAAGTACAAGAAACTCTGAAATGTAAGATTTTTGATTGTTAAATTTTTGGAGTAAAGGTTCTTTCTAACCAAAAAATTACAATTTTAAATATTTACCCTCGATGCTTATAAGATATAGGCAAAAAAAAAAGAATATTATTTTATAAATTAATTTATACTTCTACACACTCCACATGAAGCATAGATTAAAATATCGAAAAAAAAAAAAAAAAAATCAATTTTAATTGCTAAGAAAATAAACTAAGCGATTACATACGGAAAATTGTAATATAAATACTATTTACTGTAAGTAAGTTGTTTACGTCGAAACAAGTACAGTTAATTTTTATCATCCATGTCCAATAACCTAGTTTCCACTAAGAACACGCCGTTGAAATTGAATTTCTTCTTGTAAAAACGGTCCGGTAATAGAGTTTACCTCCAGATCAAATAAAATAACAGCCAGCGTACGGGGGACATTGCACACACTCGAGCACCATTCTCTTCCTTTGCTTTTTCGCGATTTATCTAGAAATCCTTTTAAATAGGTATTTTTATTAGATCCGGTTAATGAATTTATTTCGATGCTGATTTACGATTTTATTTATTTGTATATGTTTTTCTTATTTTGTGTGTGTTTAATAAATAACTAAAGAAACTATAACGATTAAAAATATCATGATTGAAACGTGTAAACGCGATCGTCATGGGTTCAAACCCAATTCGGAGGATTATTTAAATTGCTTTCACTTCTCTGCTGTGATAGGCGGAGATAAGGCGATTTGTTGAGTTTCTCATTACTTAATAGGCAATGTTTCGAAAATTGGGCAGAAAGTGAGGAATGGAGTGTCTTAACACTAGATTCCTTCTTCTTATTCTGCTTTTTATACGATTGTACGTAATACGATAATTAGAATTTGACTTCACAAAATTCTAATGTAAATATATGTAAGTAGATCACATAAATATAATTTGCATATAAATTATTATTCCAATACACCAAGCTCACTTCATCTAAGCCTATTGTTACCGCACAAAGGTATGAAGGTAAGTCATTTAATGAATATAATGAAGCTCAAACGCAAAAAAAATGTATGAGTTGGTATTAAAAATAATTGTGTAGAAACTACTTATTGTATGGAAAGTGTTCATTGAAAACTCAATCAGTATTTGATTTTTATAAAAATAATGATTTTGATATTATCAAAATTGTTTTATATGATGATATCTAGAAATACCTAATGATATGATGTGATGATACCTAAAAAATTTTCTTGTTTTCCAGAAACACAAAATATTTGCTATACCAATCGTGTGAGAATGTAAACCTAAACTGTAAATCACTCAAATAAAAATTACTTACAATATTCTCTTTTAACAGTACTATAAATAAGTAAGTTATAAAAAAACATAGCTGTAGCGTATATATTATTTCTATAAATTTTTAAATCCTCAAAATCTGTAGAGATTTCACGTTTTCATCTTGATCGCGGTCGTACCTCTCAAGAGAAAATTACGTTTCCTTTCCACCATTTGGAGCTTTCGAGCTAGCTTAGGTTGTATTTTATCTTTATTCGTAATCATAATTCATGCTGTTTTGCTGTTTTCTTGAAAAAAATAGCTACGTGCTCCTCCCATCTCCTCCCTTGTAAATGTGGTACTTACTATTGTTTATTAAACTTTTAGATTCCATCTCACGATATCTTTTGTGTAGTGGAGTTCTCTGATTTTATGCTGAATAAGAACAAATTACTATTCTCTTTTATTTTGTTAGATAACCTTGCGACGTTGGGCAAGTGCCATGTTCTTTAAATGGAATAAAATAAAATTATTCCGATTCTGTGCTGCAGTAGTTTATTTCGTAATACTAGCGTTTACTTGTGGACCTTCGATATGACCCCCAACAGCTTACGCTTGCTACTCACGAACAAAATGATAAATGAAGATAGCCGGTAGTTATGGTAACATAAACGCTGATAGATTGATTGTAAACGAGCGTGTGTGCTCTGCGATCGATTAATTCCAACCACTAGCATCGCCCTAGGCATCACTTATTTATGATTATGTGTATTAATCCTAAAAAAACCGGTTAAGTGCGAGTCGGACTCACATGCTGAGGGTTCCGTACACGAGTAGTATAATTTATAAAAGTTGACAAACTTAAGTTTGCGGACGTATGCATTCATTTTGTATGATATGAACTACAATTATAAATTTGTTTTTTTTTTCTTATGTTTTCTTAGGTGTCAATATGTATAAATTTTCATTCAATTTTCTTTCCAAAATAAAAAATATTTTTATTGTAAGTTGTTACTTCGTGCCATATTTTATAACTATAGGTACACGGGAAGTATATTGATTATGCAGTGATTTTCATAGAAAATGCTGCAAAAGCAAAGCATAAATACTCGGAGCTCTTGATTGTGGTAGAAGCTTGTTTTTTATATAATCTGCTTCAAAGGAACCGTAGACCTGAATATGAGTATTTCATATTAATTTCAGATTGATGCATCCACTCAATTTTAAAATAAATAGCCTTGACAGACGGACAATAAAAATAATATTATATTATACCATAAGGGTTCCATTTTTTTCCTTTTGAGATACAGAACCCTACATATTAAAGTGTTGCGCTATCCTGTCGTTTTGACGCATTCTTTTCTTTCTCCACTATAATAGTGACGATCTAATAATGTAAGCTTTGGTTTAATTCACCAATACTTTCTGTTTCTCTATTATTATTTATCTTTTGAAAAACAATTGAAATATTCAAAAGCCACTAGATTTCCCTCCCAACAATTCATTTTTCATACGGCTTCCACAACGGCGTCCGAAGTCAAATACCAAAGATTAATTAAATAATATTCAATAAGCGTTGTTTGACTAACAAAAGAGTAATCTGTGGCGGCATCTAATACAAATACGAAGCACTCTTCGAGCAGATTTCAATCATCATCATTCATTATACACTCACTTCCCTTTGCATTTGCCGAAGTACTCCGTATATTCGCCAGTTTTGTTTTGTTTTACTTTCATATTTCAAAGTTCGAGAGGAAGTCGTGCGATACAATACTTTTAATAATTGAATTGGTTAAAAGTTCGTGCGCTTGGAAAGTGGCTCGATTGATTGGCATCTCTTCGTAGTTGGTTTTAATTAGATAAACCGAATTTATATTATTTAATGACAAAGGCTTAATGGTTGAGGTTGTTGTGGCGCAGGCGCACAAACGTGTAAGTGTCACGCTATGGTTATAGGTTCGATTCCTAACCAGGGAAATGATTATTGAATTATTGCTTATCAATATTTTCATTTTTTTCTTTAGTACAAAAGCAAAAGCAAGCCACACAACACGCAATGCCTCGATAATACGGAGGGAAGTGTGGAATGGAGTGCTTTAACACTAGATTAGGCTATATACAGGATACAGCGTGAAGTTGATAATAATAATAAAAATGATAAACCAACGGTAGTATAAATAAGAAAATGTACAACGGAAACACTTTCAAATCAACCTTTCCGTTGGCATTTAAATAGCCCAAAGCATAGCAATTTTAATAATATTTTTTGTTGTCATTAGTTGACGTGAAATAACATTTCTGCGGCGTTGTATCACGCTTGGAAAAAAATAAATTGTGTGAAAAATTACGATGATTACATCTAATAGTGGCGGATGTCGGACTTGTTTGATATTGGCGTCATTATTTGTTCATTAACCGCAATGATAGTGACCCGTGGAGAGTTTTATTTCGTTTTACAATTCTCTATAAACCGACTATATACCTACATTAATTTTATTATAAAATTACAGTCCATTAACATTTATTTGTGATTAATAATTATTAATTATAATTTATAATTACTTAACTTTGGCTGTCTACATTCAAATTATCTTTATATGTTTATTTTACTACCAGCTACTTTTAATATTTTAATGTGCTTGAAACTTGTTTTAAATATTGTTTGTGTTTAAATAGTATATTTTATTGCTATTCAATATCTGCACTCAAATTAATGAGACATTTTCTTATCAAGCTACAAAAAAGCAATAAGAGATATTTTTATCGTAGCTATAACTTGAAATGTTAAAGGTCTTAGTGCTTCGTTTAAACTACTTAATAAAAAGTTCAGTGAAAAGTATTTTTTTATATAGGTATATTATTATTATAACTTTATTATGCGTTATTGTATATATTATTATTAATAATGTTAAAGTTATTTATATTATATCTTTAAGATATAAAATAAAAAAGATAAAGATGAAAGGAATAATAAAATTCTTATTTTTATATCATATTCATTACTACTGTGGCACGTTTATTTGGTAGCCCGATTATATTTTCATAATATATTACCGTCCTAAAATATACATTTTATAGTTTCTAAAATACAAATGACAAACAAAATCACAATTACATGTTTTACGAACAAAATTAAATTCAATTTAAAATTTAATGATTGTTTAAAATTATGTTTGAAACACGCCACAAGGCCACGCCACAAAATATGGCTGCAAACATGGCAGGTTGTGGGTTCGATTCCCACTCGAGGAATTTTTTTTTTCGCTATGGAGTAGAGGCAAAAAGTTGCGTTGAGTTCCACCACTCACCACCACACGCAAGCCCTACAATATTCAAAGGAAAATTGAGACAGAGTGTCTTAACACTAGGTTCTGTCTACCTATCCTGCTGTGTGCGGGATACAGCGTGACTCTAAAAATAGAAAAATATATGGCTTTATGCCAATCACAGTCTTGGCCTATAATTACAAAATAAAACAACCCCACATCAAGTCACCAAATATCCTGAGGTATTCGTGCCACCGTATGCATGTCCCTTTTGCCATATCACGCATTTAAAGCAGTCTATAGCCAGTTGCCGATCACCCTTATCAAATACATTAAACTGAGAGCTCGCTCCAACATTTAGTTTGTCGTTTTTCGTTTACATATATCCTCTTTTAGCTTAGATAACAACTAATGCGTTGGCTTCTGTCGAATAATTAAAATTCCATTTATATTTAATTAAGAATTCGAATGGTCATTGCGGTACGGAAAAGTATTTCGAATAAATATCATTACACGAACTGGTCGATTGTATATTGAATTACGGTCAAAATATTTTTTGGGTAATATGGTACACTTACAACGCTGTGTATGTTGCGACAAGCTTGTGTGTCGGTTTGGTTATCTTCAAGATAATATTGGTAAAAATCAGTTTAAAAATGTTTCTTTATAGCCGCCCGTTGAAAATTGTGTGGCTGATCGCGGCGGCATTTTTTTACAGGCTATGAATTAATATTACATAGTAAATGAGGCCTTTATGGTGCTTCACTGTACCACGATAGGGAAGTGGAGAACAGAGTGTCTTAACACTAGATTCCCTCTGTTTTCCCTGCGGGATATGTGAAGCTTAAAATAAAAATAATAGCTATATGTTTTAAGTATCTACCTCACAAAATACAGGAAATTATTAGAATAATAAATATTGATTGCAAAATTGTGTAAATACATTTATAAAATATACCTAACTTGAGCTAATATTTTGAGTAATTATCCCATCACATTATTTGTTTTCCTTAAACCTAAACAAATAGCTTCTTGTAAGCTTCTGTTAAACATACCTCTGTGTTCGTATCTATACCTACAATAAAATCGTAAGTGATAGGTGACTGTACATGAAAGATATGTGAGAAAAAATGTTTTTAAAGGCATTTATTAGTGTAATTGAACCCAAATTGGTTTTAAAAAATTTTGTGTGTTTGTCGGTTTGTCTGTTTGCTTGTAAATATAAATATATAAAATTATACATACAAAAATTATATTATTATAAAGTAATTTGCTAGGCTAAATTACAGCAAAATTATTTATGAGATCAACTGTATTATTGAAATATTTGAAACTATTGTTTCTAATATAGATATTGTCTTTAAATTGATAATGTTAGTAGAACACGAAAAAAAAATAGGTTACTCAATAAATAATTGTGTAGTTCAAGCGGGCGAAGCCGCAAGTGGGTCGCTACTTAGGTATTTATATGTACAAATTTAAACTATCAGCACTAAATGAAACCGCAAAATAGAGGCTAACTTAAGCAGTGTTTTGTGGTAACAATAGCTTCTTGAAGCGGAAATTATATCCTAAATATTACGGAGTTTACTATCTCTTGCTCGTCTCTATGTGTTATTCCGAGTACAAATGTACTGTACATTTCTTAATTTAACTATATTCTCTACATAAGCATGTTTGTAAGAAAATCTACGTATTTTAGATAATTATATTTCGATTCTGCTTTACGTTACACAGATACATTCAGTGAATTAGACTGAGAAAACGAATATATTACGAATATATATATATTTTTTACTGAGAGGAAATTGAACCCACACCAATACCTCAATAGTACTGCGACTACTAAATATTTACCTTTATTTATTATATTGTAGTTAGAATTGTCGTAACTCTATACATAATGAAAAAGAAATAAAGATGGATAAATATGTAGAAAAAAAAACATAAAACAAAGAGAAAAATAGTAAAAAAGTTCAAGATATTCAGGTTAAAAGTACCTACCAGAGAACCCTCCGAGATAAGTAACGTAAAAGGATAATGAGTATGACGGACGCTAAAGAGTATGCAAATATGGTAACGTGCTTTTGTCCTTTGAATTTGCCGTTTATATGGTTAGCTCTTATTATATAAGTATAAAAATAAAATATATTGATCAATAGTTTCATTAAATTAATTATAAAAGCGAAAAAGATTCCTTTTTTTTTATTATAAGCTTCACGCTGTATCGTATATATATAATGTTAAGAGGCATTGCGTGTTGAGTAGCGGAACTCAACGCCGCAATTGCTTTTATAGCTTTTAAATTATATTTTTATGATATAAATATCAAAATTATATATCTGAAATATAAAACGTTCATGAAGTAACAACTTCATTGCAATTAACCCGGCGGGAGTATGGTGAAGAAAAGTTACATACAGTATGTGGCGGGGTGTGACATACCCGAAAATAAATCGGCACTTAAAATAGTTTTTTCAATAAAATTAAATGAAATAAGTGGTATATATTATATAAGGTATATATTTACGTGTAAAGAAAATAAAATATACAGTAAATTCAATTTATTTTTATTAATTCACATAATGAGATCTAAGGCACTTGTTTTTGGTAACAAAAATATTAACCTCTACTTAAAAAATAATAAAAAAGTAACAAGTCTTATTTAAACAAAAAAATCTCTAAAAACTTAAAAGAATATGAGATCTTACACAAAATAAGAGCATAAAACATTATAAAATAGTTTAGGAACACTTTAGTATTTTCATTCAAAATCAGTACTTTTTTTGCATGATGTAGGCATGTGGCTTTTCCACACCCAGTTCTTGCGTATTTTGTTTTGCGATTTTGCTTGCGTGGGCAATCTGCACATCGACTATATCGTCCGGATTAATTTTGGGCTACTGGACGCAGCGGTACTCTTAATATTGAATATTTTTTTGATCTCCTTGTAACTGCAAATACGTATAAACCAAATTCAATCCCAAATTGCGGAGGAATTCTGTACGTTTGTTCCTTTTATTGGCACTTTCTTGAAATATAAAGTTAGCATTGATAGCTGCCATATTTAAAAGTCCCTAAAAGATCATCAATGGCCAGCGTTTGCTATTGCGAGAGACATCATAAGTTGCGCTCAGTTTGTCGACAACTGTCTGTCTTCTCCAGCTTTTGTCGAGCTATAAAACGTACTAATTTTCGGCTTTTTCTCATCTCCAGTGCTCTCATCAATTTTATCATCATGGTGAAGAGTTGAAAGCTGGCTTCATCTGAAGAATGCTGTAAAACTTCGTTAAACAATGATATAAGTCTTCTTTTACTGCTTACCACTGACATTTTTGTTTATAACCTTTAAAAAAGCAATAATTGGCAAATAAATAAAGAGCATTTCACGGAAAATATGCTGTTGTTATCGTAGATAAATAAAAAATAAATAAAACCAAAGCAAAAGAAAAAAAAAATGTCACAAAATGTATACACAAAGTATGTGGCGGGGTGTGACTTACCCCACACACGTTTGCACGCATGTATTACGAGCACTGGCCGGCGCAACCCTGCAATCACGCCACTTTCCACTCTCACCATCCTTTCTCTCCAGCTACACAAAGCCGCTAAAACGTAACATCGCGAATTAAAATGATATAGGGTTATGAACTGTCCTAGGGGTATGTCACACCCCACCACACTCCCGCCGGGTTAAGCTAACTTTTATACGAAAAAACAAAAGAACTAAACAAAAACATAAAATTAAATTGCATTATCAATAAGGTGTATTGGAATGCATTGATCGTGTATCTTATATGATATATTGCACTTATGTTGTATGTATTTTTACTTATATTTATTTTTTGTTCACAGTTTGCACCACCTCGACCTGGCGGGGAGTCATCGTGTTTGCAGGGCCCCGACTGTTTTATGGTGAGATAGATTTTTCTGATCCCATACACTTTACAAAGCAATAAATCAGTTTTAGAGCCAATTAATTTTAGTATATAATTTCCATAACATGTTATAATTACATCGCCAATTACTTTATAATAGTAGTAAATCGAATTACCGCCAAAAAACCAATGTGGGCGGTTGTAAAAATTAACTCAATTATTTAATATCCATTCGATATTTATTGGATTTTAAAATGTCAGAACGTAAAGCCATAATTACTGAGATTACAGTAGGTATAACGTAGCAAACACAGATGATTAAATAGTCTGACGAGAAATTTATAAAAATACCAGTAACCTACAAGTTAGGCCAGTCGTGGCGCAAAGTGGGATTGTAAACGCGACAGGTTGTTTGATCCATTCGAGGAAATGAAATATAATAACGCCTCTAAAATCTGGCGAAAAATGGAGAACGGAGTGTCTTAACACTAGGTTTCCTCTGCCTTTACTGTGCGGAATATAGCGTACACTAAAAAAAACTGTATACAACGTAACAGACACAGATAATTAAACAGTCTGACGATGTACTTAAAAAAATACGAATATCCTACAAGTTTAAAATACAATACGGAATGCTAAAGGAAGTTTGTTTTTTACCATTATCTATAGTAATAATGGGAAATATAAAAGAACGCTAATTAATAATTCCAGCTGATGTTGCTCGGGTTTTTGTAGTCAACGTCGGCATTGAAATTCAGGACTCAGTAATAATATAGCTTCAGAAGAAAAGGCACTTAATTAAAATCGTAGATATAATTAATAATAAATATAGATATTAATGTACGTGTAAAATGTGGAAAAAACGCAGTTATTTTTCTATTAAAATAAATTATTATTTTATTAAAAAAATTATTTGTTTGTGTGTATTGATCGCTATATAGTAGTGTACACCCTACCATCAAGTGTTTTGTTGTTCGGTAGTTTTAGCTAATTTTCCCAAATTACTTTTATTAGGGTGAGTCATTTGAAATGTACGTATTAAGATAGAATTTTATATCATAAATAACGAGAATTCTCATATGGTTAACCGCTAGTTTTGCGTTTCTAAACCCATTGGAGAATATATAATTTTTTGCGTTAAAGTTTGTAAAAATATTAAATAAAACATATCGGTACGCCGGTGCACAATTAAACAGTGGTAAATTTATGTGATCCACTACTTACACGAATAACTCATGTTAATTATAAAATCTTATATTAAACTGTCCAGCCGACTCAAGCGAGCGTGAAATCTTAAAATACTAACGAAATTACTTGTTAAAATCAATAAAATTGCCACTTCAAAGGCTCCACGGATTCCAGGCGACAGGACATTTTGTCAATACCAGTAATTAATAACCGCGGCTCAGCCCGTTCTCATAATTATTAAAGCTTACCAAGGCAAGAGTGGGCGTCAAGTTAACGTCAACTCCAACTAATGAGTGTTTCAAATGACAAATGCTGCGTTTGTGTCGGCCATCGAATGTATTTGTCTAGATATGTCACTTATTAAATATTATTTGATCTTTATAAATTGGTTATTGTTATTAAACACGAAAGGTTTATACATATTTTAATATTTATTTTAGTTCATTGTAAATAATAAATCTTTTTTCTTTGCAGTGTTGGGAAAATTGTGAACTACTTCAATCTAACTATGAAGTGTGGGGTGCAGTATGTGATGAGAAAGACATCTGCGTAAGTATAATTTATGTTCATTCATTAAGTACACATATATAAATATTTCATAACACAAATATTAATAATTTCTTTTTGTTATAGTTTCCTGGCTGCAAAATAGCATGTGAGTTCCACACGGAAGCGGCAAGAGCGTCTCAGACACAACCAGTAATTCATACAAAAGGTGAAGGAGTAATGAGAGTAAGTGGGGCACTGGCTCGCTGGCCACCACCGGCCCCAAGAGCCGCTTCTCGCCCTGCACCTTTTGTCTACGTAGTAATGCGACGAGCTGCTGAAGGACCGTGGAGACAAATTATTCAAACACAAGCTCTTGCCACCAGAGTACCTTCAAATAACGAAGGGGCCCTTCTTAGGGTGCTGGTTGTTGATCCATTAGGCTTAGTTACAATCTATAGTCCAGATGAAACTTGGGTAGCACATGATACAAACAGCTCCAATCATGACGAGCATAAATGGACACTAAAAGAAATATCTCTTATACACCAAAAAGTATTAGTGATTGGTGAAATTGCTTGGGAGCCCAGAATAGCTCGTGGAGTATATCTTGTTACATGGGAAGTTGATGGAGGTGGACTTAAAGGAAATCTATTCACAGATTCAACTCGTGTTACCTTATCTTTATGGCCAGACACAATTTACCATATTCAGGTAGAACTAGTTTCTCGGACGCCAGGAGTCGATAACGAAAAATCGGAAACAATGACAATAGACACCAGCCGAGCTCAACGTGTTTCTACGGAGAGTGTACAAGATGTTGAAGTCAGTGAAGGAGATCGACTTATGTCAGTACTTGTTAGTTCTATGAGGGGTGAGCGCGTTCCAGAACGTACACCAGACTCAGAACTCGTATTGGGTTGTTTGTCGGCTATTATTGCTTTTGGATTAGGTGGTCTTGCTGCCATTATATGGAGGCGGAGGCGCCGAGGCACGTTTCCGGGGACTAACGTATACGTTGGATCTTCTTCTGTGCTAAAGCGTAAATTAGTAGAAGACTTTGTACCAACACCACATTGTTTCCAACCTGTCATCGCTCCAAAATCTCCTACTAATGGAGCCACAGCGAGAGATGTAGTTGTGTGACGTCATAGTTTTGACATGCTGTCATTTGAAGACCGCGTTATCAGTTCCTAAAATTATTGGACGATATATTCGCAAAGGAATAATCGATATGTAGGAAAGTGCAGTGAAAATGGATTTAAGAATGTGATAAAGTTATTTAAGTTATGCCAGTGAGAGAAAGTTCGGCGATATATTTCAAAAACTATTCTGTTAACTTGTTTATATTTCACTTGGTACTCATGAACTCTCGAAGTCAGTGTATATGCTATAAAAAAATATCTATATTATCGGATAAAAATTACCTATTTGACTTTGGTATGTAGATCTAGGCAAATTGTATATTGAAAAATGTACTTATAAGTGTATTTATGAATCACAGTAAGATTAACACCAGAAAAGCTTAGTATAGCAATGTAAATATTATGAGACATGGTAAACCATCATTTCTTAAACTTAATTAAATTAAATGTGCTGTAAATATACGTGTTATAAGAGCAATTTCTCAATTAATGTTAAGGTATTTTTATCTCTCGAGATATTAAAAATATACTCTTAAATAAGTTTGCAGTCTTCTAAAGCATAAACGATTATTTCATGATAGCGCAATAAACTAAATAAATTGCCAAAACACCTTCATTTCAGATATCGGAACCACATTTGAAAGACACTTAAAATAATAAAAATATTTTTACAGCTAGTCCTTATTATCCTTTAGTTATAGTTCTTAGATAATATATTTTACTTCTAATTGTGAATCTTACTTACACTAGGAACTTTACGACTTCTTCAGCAATAAAATTACATGTATGTATGTATTTGTAAATATTTGAAACATTTATTGTATAAACTGACAGAGAAATTATATTTTTCGTGAACGTAAACAGATAAACGTATTTCTAAATGTAATGGAGGAAGATTATAAATTAACTGTATTTTTATTCGAAATTTGCGTGGATTTCGTTCTATAACTAGATATTAGTCGAGCGAAATTAAATTGTCTTGTAATAATTGTTAAATGATGATGTAGTCAGATTTGTTTGAAGTTGATGTTAGCTTTAAACATGTACTTAAACTTTAATTTCTAGTAGGGCATAACATAAAAAGCCAAAATTACTTTGTGCTGTTAATGAATATTGTTTGGTGACCAAATTTATAATAGTATAAGTTAAGTACTTAGTTAAATTTATTTATTTTGATATTACATTCGTACCTTCATTGGAATTTGTAAATAATTATTATTGCTATATTGATGCAGCTAAAATTTAACAAGTATAAATAAATATGTCTGCCAAATTAGAAAAAGTTTTATTTCATTCTCAAATGCCTATGTATATCCAAACAAAAAAAAATATCAGAAAAAAGTTCTATTACTGTGTAAGTCATTTCAATTTTAAGGGATTTATTGCACCGACGGTTTTAATAAAAACGATAATTCCAAGAAAGCTTTTAAATAAACATTAACTCTGATTCAACATAATTCAAAGGGCTCGTTGTTCGCCTCGTGATTTGGCTGAGTTTCGGATAAAACGGTACCATTGTCTAGGGATTAACGTCAACGAAATTGTTGTCACAAATGCCCGATCAAACAAAAAGATTTGTATGTCACGCTACCCCAAGGTTCCCGTTGTGTACAAACCTAGCATAAAAACGAACGGCTAGAAATATTAAATTAGAATATTCAAAATATTTCGGCAGTTTTAATTTTGGGTTTATTAACGAATCTCTATAAGTTAATGTTGATAGGAACTCACTACGTGACATTTATAAAAACGTTATAGAAAGATGCAAATTAAGAGGGGGTCTATGTAAATCAGTCGTAAATTGGAGATAGTGCCAGAATTTAAACTATAATAGCCCGTATTCATGCTCAACTTATCATAAATCACCTCTAGATTAGATACGAACTTTTTGTTTTCACCTCGTTAGAATCGTATTGTAAGAAAATATTTCTTTTGGACACTTTAGATAATATTCATTAGTATGGACTTCTAGCTTCCTCATAAGTTTTCATTATCGTAAATACTTTTGGTTTCGAACATACGGTTGTTGTTAGATGAGGCAATTTATTTTATTTACTCACTTTATTCTGGCTCGCGGTTACAGTATAAAGCATAGGCTCATAAATAACAAGGAAAATAGAAGGTGAACGCTTCCACGAGTATCCTTTTGGGAACGGCCGAGCATTCTTTTAAGATTTATTACAAAACTTGGGCACATTTCTTATTCCTTATGGGTTTTACGTCCAATACTCTTAAATTTGATAATTTTAGAATGCTCATGTTTTAAAATTTTCAAGAAATAACTTATTGGTTAACGTTGTTATTATACGAAACTTATCAGTGCACTATGGATAATGGTAGAACAACGGCAGATCAAAATTCATTTTTACTAAAGTCGTCCCTGACGCACTTTTTATTTTTTTTTAAATAGTATAATAGTGGACCTTTAATGTAATGAATTATTTTTTCGTGAATTACATTTGGAATATATTTTTTTTAATTGTGAAAAATTGTAATACGTAAGAATGTCTATTTCAGGTTGTTCGCATCGATACTTTAAACTTAATTTCCTTAAAAAAAATGTGCAAATAGGTATAAGGTGTTATATATTTTTAAAAATCCTATAGTATGGAGATTTTAAAACAATTATTATATTGTGGATTTTGTGATTATATTCTTATAAAAAATATTAACAATAAGTGAAGAGAAAAAAAGTACGTACTTAAAGTTCATCGAGACTTTTGACAGTTACCGACGTCTACCGACGCGTTATATTTGATGTTGTTTTATAGTCCAGATATTCATAAATAACATTTATAAAAATCAGCTGCGGAAACGTGCGGTTTTAGAAGTTATCACGAAAACTACGACACAAGTCAGGGAACAAGAAAACTCTATCTATTGAAATTTCTAATGTTGTACTATTTAATTAATTAGATTGCAGTAAATTTCAATTAAATTATTGTTATTTATCAATAAAAGAACGTTTTATTTTCATTTTGCACACATTTTGCGGTATAACTAATTAATAAAATGCACACTACCCTCATTTATGAAATTATATAAATAGAGTGAATTAATTTAATAAAACTCCTACAAATTAGTAATAAAATTACTAACAGACGTTTGATTGTTAAGTAACTTTACTAAATTTCAAAATGGCTAATACTTTCAAGTGTTCCAAGCGTGAATTATACCCATACATTGAAGGAGGAAAAAAACTTGAAGCAATCAATATCAGCTATTAATATTTTGTTAAAGAAAAGTATCATGTTTCTGTAGACAACATATGTTTTATTATCAGCGACATTCAAAGGAATCTTATTCGTTCCTTTAATAAACAATGGACAGAAGCGTCCCGGTAAAAAGATTAGTTTTTTTAAAAAAAAACAACGAAAATTAGTTTGATTCTGAATATTTGTTAACCTTACCAATCATTAAAGAAGTAGCATCTGAGAACTTACCATCGACATCTTCTGGAAAATGCGGAAGACCCTGTGTCCCTATGGGGACCCATCAGAATCAATGAAGAGGCGAAAAAATACCGCGTAATTTAGTGAATATGGCTTTGAACACACACATTTGCAATACCTACGTCCAGGGCTTACTTCCAATAGGAGGAGAAATAGAAGCAAAACTCGTGGAAAAATTAAGGCTTGCTGATCGAAATACAATGTCTCTATATTTGAATCTCATAGAAAACGCAAGCCAGAGCAAAATGCTATCAGATCAAGAGGCATTAAATGTTTTTATTTATTTTGATTTAACAAAAGCGCAATACATATATTTAAGGAATTTAACAAATGAATGAGAACCCAAGAATGCACAAGGTGCACAAGAATCCCATAATAAGGATTATCAAAAATTTCGCCTACATCATACCAGAAAGTGATCTCGATCAGCTACAAATGAGGATGTATTTCATACTCTTCTCTACACATCAGATCCGTACATTTCCAGTCATAGAAAAACACACGAGTATAGCAAAAGTGTGAAGGCACTTGATGAAGATACTCTAGATCTTTTAAAATTGAATGAACTTATTATGGATCCCGAAGTTCACCAAGTATAATTAAATATAATATACTCATCATATAATATACATTCATTTCTAATATTATTCTACTTGTAAATCAGTTTTTGTAAATTTTATATTTTATTAAATAAGTATATGTGTACGCGTAATTTCTTACTTAAATAGATAACAGCTTAAGAAACATTGTTTTTTAATAAACTAATTTTATAATACATTTTTATTACTACTATAAGTAGTGTAGACTAAGGAAATTATTATTTTATTCTTTTCTTTATTTTTTTAATATATATATACTTCAATAAAAGTATAATATCTGAACGTTACCTAGAGCGCTATTTTATACTTTATGCTTGTGCAAAAATTCAATAGTTTATCTTAACAAATAAAAAAGTTATCGATTTTTGATCTTATACAGACCTCAATTGCCCATAGTGCAGTGGTGCAGATAGAACAGCACCATAGATCTGAGTACAACTCCTGTACAAAACGATAATTTAAATTTTAAATATACGAATAGAAAATGGACTAAATTTGGAGTTTCATGTTTCTTTACAAAATTATAATATATTTCTTGCTCAACAGGAGAACTAAAAATATATTGTAGGTATAATATATAGCTTATATTGAATTAATCTATAAATAAGTATCAATAACATATAAGTAATCATGAAAAAAAAACTATATATTTTTGCATTAAAAAAAGTATTAGGCATAAAAGGGACATTTAATTCACACCACTCGCACCACAGATAGCAACATAATTATATAAACAGATTAAAGTAATATTTCATAATCCACCTCCATATTTAGCTGGACCGTTTCTCAGGCAATCTCCAGACGGTAACAACTAAAGCCGTCTGTACCATGCACTAGCAATTAAGATAAAATTGACATAAAATATATCGATTGCATTTTATATCTGCCTTATCTTAGGACCAGGTCCGTAATCGTCGGAATCCTTGTGTCTGTTACTGAGAGAACCTATCTTATGGCCAATCTAATATGTTTTGTGGAAATTCTGATATCGTATTTATTATATCACAGGAAATATAATATCTGTATCGTATATCTATATCATAACTATAAAGCACTTTAATTACAAAAGTGAAAGGGCTAATTTGTACAAAGATCCAAAGGCAGGTTCTTACTAAACAAACGAGGATAAAATACGTGTACTGGCAACAGGTTTTGATTCGAAAGGTTGTAATACTTAATCTAACGTCATCTCAGAATTCTTATTGGTCAACGGAAATTCAGGTTACGCAATTAAAGCATGAAATAGCCACTGTCTGTATGAACGTTTTTAAGTGACAGGTCCTTTAAAGGCCGTCTAGGAAATAGCTTTAGTAAAATGCCCAGGGACTATGTAAAACAATATAATATTCTGGGACTCGAACCCGCGAATGTAGGAGACCATCTAAGATACACGAGTCCGAGTCACTACGTTCAAATGACGTAATTTTAATATAAAAAAAAGAAATAAAAACATAACATTTGTGTCAAACAACTTTTTATAAAAAGCATCTTTTTTAATTATTAAATATGAAATCAATTATAAAATAATACTAAAACATAATTGGCACAGTCATTTTTTATGTTTGTTCAAACTAATATTACACCATAATTACCATAAATTTAACCATAATTAAATAAAACTTTGCTATAAATTGCAATACCTGTCAAAGATAAAACAGACAAGGTAAACTTTAAGTCTACAATGTAGTATTTTAGCAGAAAAGCACCTAATTACATTCACGAAGTTTAATTTAATCTCCGCTATCAAGTATGAAACGGCCGATCCCCGAGGGAGCCTTGCGCTTGCGCAGGTAATGGCCGGCTGTCAGCGTGTAGGCGATCGCTAAACATCACGTTGTAAATACTGGTAAATATTTGTCTTCAAATTACTTTAATTGTTCACTCCGCTTTCTGTGAGACGTTGATACGTGGGCTGTTTGAAGGGTTTATTGAATGAGTTTAAAGGGGATTTCTCTTTTATTTTAGATAATGTTTTTTTTTTGTTAAAAGCTTGGTATTATAGGATTATGGATTTGTTTAAATAAAATACAACTGTACGTAAATAGTTTTTTTTTTTTTTTTATGTGAATCACAAATTTAGTATATCATTCAAAATGGCTGAAAGATGATATGGTAAGCGTCAAATAAAAAAAAACACATATATATATTAAAAATGTGTGATTTTTTGTTATTTTATTGTTTTTGAAATATGATACAGGCTTAAATATATATAGTTACAGTGTCGTCACCGTCTATTCATTTTCGTAATTAAAATATAAAATAAATCTTTACTTATAATAAAAACGTAACTGATCGGAATACAAAAAAAACGTAATACAATCAAAAACATTTTTTTTGTCTGTTTGTCTGTACGTTTGTTCATGCTAATCTAAGAAACTGATTCAACGATTTGACTTATAATTAAAAAAGTTATACTATTTTAAAGAATGTTTTTCGACAAAAAAAAGTATTTTTATCGACTATTTATTATAATAATTGAATAGCTGAAACTATTCTTTACAATATATATATCGTTTTTAAAATTATATTATTTTTAATAATTATGTAGTTGAAGCCGGCGAAGCCGCGATCGGGTCGCTTAGTATATTTTTTTTAAACGACACTGTATTCCGCACACATCAAGTTAGCAGAGGGAACCAAACGTTAGGACACTCAGTTTCCCATTTTACATCGAATACTGGAGACAGAATGAGTGGAGTGGCAGAATTCAACGCAACGCTTTGCCTCGTTGCCAGAGCGACAAAACAAAAGTTTTAAACATTTCATATTCCTCGAGTAGGCATTGAACCCAGAACCTGTCGCACTTACACTCACACTTTGTGCACCTGCGTCAGGACTAGCATACTATATCTGCCTATATAGCCTTTAATAATGCAACTCAATCTAAAAGTAAGCTGTAAATCTACAAGTTAGTGGAGCAGAATGAAAGCTTATGAATAAACACTTAACATTATTGAACGTAACCTGTTTCGACTGTACATTTAATTTGTGTTGCTAGCAAGATTTACTCCAGAATAATTATATGTAAACGCGACTATCGACTCTCTGTAAATATGCATTTATTTTAATTTATCAGTAATAAAATATAATTATGAGGCCAGTCGTGGCGCAGCGCCACGAGGTGTGACTGTAAAACCGACTGGTTGTGGGTTCGATCCCCACTCGAGGAGGTGAAATGTTTACTTAAATTTATATTTCCATTTCTTCGCTCTGGTGTCGAGGTTAAGCGCGGCGTTGAGTTCTGCCACTCAACACGCAATGCCTCCAGAATTCGGCAGAAAATGGGGAGTGTCTTAACACTAGGTTCCCTCTGCCTACCCTGCTGTGTGCGGAATACAGCGTGAAGCTAATTTATTTATTTAATTTAAAATATAATTATTATATTTTTTTTCGTATACAGCGATCTGTATGTATAGCCCTAGGCAGATAGAACTTAATGTGTAATATTCCGTTCCTTATTTTCTGCCGAATTTTCGAATTTTAGCGTTTATAGTGACGAAACTCAACGCACCGTTTTGTTTTGCCTTGTTACCAGAGAGAAGAAATGATAATATTAATAAATAATAACCCTCGCGTTACAGTCCCTCTGCACCATGACTGCCTCGGAGTTGATAATTCAAATATTAATATCTTTATTACAACTAAAAATCAAATAATTAATTAATAAGTCTTACTTCAAAACTTAGAGAAGACCTCTTGCCTCGACACATCTAATGTTTACACAGTAATTATTAATAAATTTTAATTAATAGCATTTTGAATCACATTATGGCCAACAGGTGGCGCTGATTGCTAATTACAACGGTTACAAATAACTGGTTATAATAATAATTAGAGATGGGCGGTGTGGGCGGCGCTCCTTGGTGTTGAGGCGTGGTCGCTTTTCGGCGATGCCAATTCATGATTAATATAACAAGCAGTTCGATATCGCGATCACCCTTTTACGTATTTAGATTATCAGTAAAATAAAATATTCGATTATAGAATATTACATTTAAAAATTTAAAAAAAATAAATTAAATTAGCTTTACGTTATATCCCGCACACAGCAGGGTAGGCAGAGGGAACTTAGTGTTAAGACACTCCGTTCCTCACTTTCTGCCGAATTGCCGCGCTTAACCTCGACACCAGAGCGAAGAAATGGAAATATAAATGTAAGTAAATATTTCATCTCCTCGAGTGGGGATCGAACCCACAACCAGTCTTTTTTGCAGTCACACCTCGTACCGCTGCGCCACGACCGGCCTCAATATTACATTTAATTTTTATAAATGAAAAATAATAATTAATTAACAATCGAAATGTTTTTATCTAAAGGAAAACATTTAATTTTTATTAAAAAAACGTGTCTTTATAAGTAACATTAACATATGTATAAAATATAAAATTAATGTAATATAATCTTGGCTCGATACAAAAGCTTAATTTACTTGCAATGCGCGAGCGCATGTCGTGCTCAATCGGCGTGTGACCGAAGCTGGTGGAATTATACAGTTATACCAACACTGCTTACATACATAACTCAATTTAAATTATTATGCCTTAATGATTATAACGATTTTAAGATAATCTTTAAATGGTTCATTTAAAATATAATTTATGTAGAGATTAATCACTATAGTTTATGTAAAATAAAAATATTGTAAGTACTTTTGCATTGCAATAACATAATTTCTTTGGTTCTCGAGGTTAAAGTCACATATTAAATAAAAAATTGTTGCTTTCAATCTTTTTCAAAATTCATGACGTCGATTTACAACAATATGAAGAAATACAACAATGAATGATCTAATAAAGATTTTTTTTGGAATATAAACTATTTAGAAGTAGAAATATGATGTCGGCACACAAAAGACTACCTAATTTACTTGCAGGTCCCATCGCAGTCTTTTTTTGTATTATGTTCGTGAAGTTGTGAGTTTTATTGCCTACGTGAAGAGTTACTAGATGGCCCGTAAACAGCCGCATTTTGTAAATTGAATGTAGAATTGAATTAACTATTTATGAATACATTTTTTGGTTACAACGCTTTAATCCTTAAAAAGAACGCACACGATGTTAATGCTTTATTGTATTTTAAGCATCTTTAGTCTTAAGCTTAATTCTGTTTTTTTAACTTAAAACCGCTAATTAGCGAATAATGGGGAAATCGAGGATTGTCTTAGAAATATTGCATTTATTTTAGCAAACAGCAAACGTTTTGATATCAATAATCAAGTTCATGATACAATCCCCTTACAAATATAAGTACAATAAAAAATAGATAAAATATATTATAATATGAAAATTGTATGAGATTTTGATGCCAGTCAGAGCGCACGGGCACAAGCGTACCACTGTAAAAGCCATAGTTGTGGATTCGAATCCCACTTGAGCAAATTTAATATTAAATATTTTCATTTACTCGCTCTGGTGACGAGGCGAAGCGCGGCGTTAAATTCCGCCATTTAACACCCAATGTATACATAATTCGGCGGAATGTGGAGAATAGACTTTAAATAGCGGCGAGAATCATAGTAGATTCTTGCTTTAATATGCTTTCTAAGAATATATAAGAAAAACATATAAAAATAATTTAATAAGAAAATTTAATAAAATAATTTATTGCAAGTAATGAGTACTTTTATATGTTTGTGACGAATAAACTAAAAACGATATTGATTAAATCATCAGCCTCACGCTGTATCCCGCACACGGCAGGGTAGGTAGAGAACCTAGTGTTAAGACACTCCGTTCTCTACTTTCCGCCGAGTTCTGGAGGCATTGCGTGTTGAGTGGCGTAACTCAACGTCGCGCTTTGCCTCGACACCAGAGCAAAGAAATGAAAATATAAATGTAGATTAAATATTTTATTTCCTCGAGCGGGGATCGAACCCACCACAAGTCGATTTTACAGTCACACTTTGTGCCCCTGCGCCACGACTGACCTCAATTAAATAATATTTTTATTGATAAAATACTCTTTTTATTATCCCCAAGTAACATACGATAATCATATTTATTATAGAAATATACACAAACAGAGCCGCGGGGAAACATTAGTTAATAATAAGCTTCAAATGGTAAAGTGCTGCTTTCCTTGTAAATGTAACATTATTTCTATTACTATCTAAGCATATCTCATAAATATTTAAATATAAATTGGAATCAATTATCATTAGCGCCAAAAGCAAAGATGGAAATATCGATAAAACACATAACTAAATCGCGATTTACATCTCATCCTGCCCACGTATTTTTCACTATTCCAGTCAGATCGTATCAATTTTAGAACAGGCAATATTCTAGAAATGGCAAATATATATAGTTCTACTGACTTCTGAATTTTATTCCTAATATACTAAAAAAACGGAGTATGAGTTTAACATTTTATTTATAAAAATAACAGTAAAACGCTACTATTTGAATATAAATTATAAGCCACGATGTATCTCGAATCTATTATCAAGACACTCCTCTCTCCTGAATTTAAGTACGGTGTAACATAACGTTATTTTTTATCTCGAATGAAAATATGAAAATAATTCATTCCCCCGAGCGGAGATAGAACCCATAACTGTAATTTATTTATAATTTTTATTTTTTGCAATTTAAAAGTATTTCTTTCCAATGTGATAGAAATGTTGAAAAAAAATTTTTTTATGTTTTCTAATAAGTCACTCAATTCTATTATTCACAAAAAAATATAAATTTCTATAACTCATTTCTTTTATTCTGTGCAAATTTTAGTAATATTTAAGTTCAAAACAGAAATTATTTTAATTTATGATACAATACAAACATAAAAAAAATATATAATAAAAAAATATAATAAACGTTTTATGATATTCTGATCTCAGGCAGTTATTCCTAGGTATCAATAATTGGCATATCTGTAAACCAGTATACGGTAGATCATTTATTTTAATTTTCTTAATAATTTTGTATCTGAATGGCCCGAGGCGTCCTATGCCGGTCCAGCACGGTATCGTTTTATGCTTTTTACCTATACTGTATAATCAATCTTTCTATAAAGATACTGGAGACTGAATGTAGTAAACTATAAATTGAGATTCAACGCGGTTTATAGTTTCCGTTCTAAAATATTATATATATAAATATAATTTTTTTTTTAATTGTAATATATATAATATTTTCAATTAATAATAAAAAATACAAGATTAATTTATTTATAATTATAACACTTTATAACTATATCAATACATAATTGAGAATAAGAGAATATTTTTTTGATTACTTTTAAATATAATGATATACTAAAAATATAAATAAATCTTTTAAGTCATATTTTTAATAACCTTTTTAATAAGCTGTATCCGGTACACAGCAAAATAGGCAGAGAGAACTAGGTTCCCTAGTAAGACATTCCGTTCCCCAACTTCCGCCAAATTCTGCAGGGCGAACAAATAGAAATATAAATTTAAATAAATATTTCATTTCTTCGAGTGGGTATCGAACCCAACACCAGTCGCGTTTACAGTCACAATTTGTGCCTCTGCGCCACTACTAATATTATAAATCTTATAATATTATAAATGTGAATGTAAATTTATTTGTTACACTTTTACTCCAAAGCGACTGAACCTTTTATCATGAAACTTTGTACACATATTTTTAGAGATATTAGAAATGACATAGGATATCTTTTATTAAAAACAATAAAAAAATATAATTCTTTCGATCTAGTATAAAAATAATTGCGAAGCCGCATTTAATTCTCTAATATGAAATAAAACGCTTAATATCCGTGAATATATAAAACACATCGTTTATTAACCGTCATAAAATAAGTAATACAATGCAAGCATCCAACCCTTCGGACTTCAGTATATACTGCTTCCATAATCTGAATCAGTTGCGGCTATGGTGATTTATAGGCCATTGCCTACGCACTAACTAACATTCTGTCTCTCTACTAATATAGGCTTTGCTCTTACCATGGGTTTTGATATTGTGGTATATAAAATATTGTTATATTTAGATTAACTTTGAAGAATTTAAATCTATTTTTTAAAGGATATTTTATTTTGGAATCTAGATGTTATTTAGATATGAATGGTTATAGGTTTTGGTATTAAAATATTTTTGTTTAAGGTTTTCCTTTATATTGTATTATGTTTTGAGTTTCGTACGCTATAAGGCTAGGCTCACTTTGTTACCTATCTGTCCGTCTGTCAAGACGACAGACAAATAACAAAGAGACAGACAAGTAATTAATGCGTAATCAGAACCTATATGGTACTTCCCGTGGACCCACAGTCGTGAAATTTGGTACAAAGTGAGAAATTACAATACAAATAAAGAACCAAATCCGAAAAAGGACAGTTTATAAGTATTTCATGAAAGAAAATAATTACAAATGATATATTTTTAGTTAATTTCATACAAAATGTAAGTTTGTAAGCATTTATAATTTTTAATACCAGTTGACCTACAATCTTGAAATTGGTTAGGAAGCCTCGATGTACAAATCCGACTCGCATTTAATCAAATTTTTTATAACTTTTTATGAGAGATTTTTATACTCGCTTAGAAAAAACTATTAACGACACCCGCGCACCCACTCAAGAAATCTAATCTAAAGAAAATATTAATTTATTAATACTGGTCATATTCTATAATTATGCTAAACTAAAAATTTACAATGCAAAAAATAAGATCCTGGTCTAACAAAGAGTTTACTTAAACTTCCCTTCTTCCATTACTTACTGGTCCTATTATTAAGTACTTTAATCAAATAATGATCACGCTGTTCACGCTGTATCCCGCACATAGCAGGGTAGGCAGAGGGAACCTGAAGCTGTAAAGACACACCATTTCCTACTTTCCGCTGAAATCTGTAGGCATTGCGTGTTGAGTGGCGGAGCTCAACGCCGCTCTTTGCCTCGACACCAGAGCGATGAAATAATAAATATACATTTAAATAAATATTTGATTTCCTCGAGTGGGGATCGAACCCACAACCAGTCGGTTTTGCAGTCACACTTTGTGCCGCTGCGCCACGACTGGCCTCAAATAATGGTTATATTTTAAATTAAAACTGCAATTTCAATTTATTTTGTGATGATGGATGTCTGTTCAGTTTTAGCTTAAGATTTACAGTAATATAGGTTACTAGAGGGCGCGCGCGGCTTCGCCCGCTTATTAGGAGTGAATTCTAAAAAAAACCACGAAACACGTATTCAATAAAATATTTTTAACAGTCTGAATTTAAATTTTTATAAAAATCGGTGGCAATTTATAGATTTTTCCATATAAACTTTCAACCCCTTATTTGAACCCTTAGGGTGTAAATTCTTAAAAATCATGAAACACGTGTTCAATTAAATATTTTTAAGAGTCTGAATTTCAAATTTTATAAAAATCGGTACAGATTTTTTTTTTCCATACAAACTTTCGACCCCTATTTCATCCCTTAAGGGTTAAAATTTTTCAAATTCCTTTCTTAATGGATGTCCAGAATATGAAAATAAACATCTGCCCAAATTTCACGTTTCTACCATCAGCGGTTACGGCTCTGCGTGCGTCTTACCTCAGTCAATCAGCACAAGTCCTTTTATATATATAGATTATACATAAAAACAGCGCATAGGCTACAATTTATGTAAATATTTTGTATAATTTGGCTATAATACAATATATTAAGTTAATACATTAAATTATAAGTTTGAACCAAATTTGAATCGCTTGTATAAAATAATTTGCCAATTCCCTCATCCGGTTCATTATTTTACTTATGAAAATAAATATCCTTTATTGAAAATGAATATTTGTTTTGATTTAAATACGAATAACTAATTTAGTTCTACACATATGTATAACAAATTACAGACACTTGATTAAATGCCAATATTGATATACTACTTAATTAACATATTTGATGAAATTAGGTTTGTAGATAAATTAAAGTTATTGCTGAATTATAATCCTAGTTATATGTATGTTAATATCAGAATTAATTATTATATGTTTTATTTATGGCAGTGGGTTCAACAGGGTCAGCACTTACGACGCAATAGTATCTTATTACTATTTATTTTTTTTAGCTTCAGTATGTAATTAAGGAGTCTAGTGTTAAAACACTTCGTTCTGGTTTAGTTAAGACACTTTCGTTTTATACTTTCCGCGGAATTCTTGAAACACGCCTTGTCTCGTTCTCATAGCGAGAAAATAACTTAATTTAATTTAAGTTAAGTAATTTCCTCGCCCTGGGAATGAAAATATTTCATTACTTCGAGTGGAAATCGAACCGCAACATATCTCTTTTGTAGTCGCACGCTTGTGGACTATTTCTACTTACATAAAAAAATATCACATTGGTTTTTATGTATACAGAGAAAATACAGTAAATACATCATTTCACGCATTTCAAACACAAATATACCCTTTTTTCGCCAGACTGAACATTATTTGCCGATGCACTTTCAAAATTTAGTCCTTTATAATATTTGATCATAATCAAAAATAAATTTTGTTTATATTTGATAGTTTAAAAATAATATTTTTTATCTAAGTAATACTAAATAGTAACATTTTTGTTGTTGAAATGTTGGAAAATATTAACATGCAGAGAGATAAATTTAATAAGTTACTTTACTAACTTAAAAGAAAAAGTATCTGTTTGTTTGACAAACAGACTAAAACATTTTTAAAATTATAATACTACTTAAGTGAAAACCGAACCTACAACCTTTAAGCACAAACTTAAATCTGTAGTACTATGACCTGCAGAAAAGACTTCATACCTTATTTCATAATTATGACATTTAAAAAACTAACATGCAAGATAGAATCTGTGGCGTTGAGTTCCACTCAACACGGATGCCAATGGCTTAAACTAAACAGTGTCTTAACACTATGTTCTCGGTTTCCCTAGCCGTGTCCAAGAGGCAGAGTGAAGATAAAAAGAAATAAAAAAAAAGAAGATATAAATCTCTTTATAATACACCAAACGCAACAGAAGCTGTTCAAACAACTTCAGTAGATAACACAGTAGATAGATATAATTATAAATTATATTATATAATTTATAATTATATCTATCTACTGTGTGTGTATTAATACATACATACATACATACATTAGGTATCTCTGAAACTCGATAAATACATTATGCATCGCGGTGATGGGATTAACGCGATTTGAATTGCTTATTACGTTGATTGATGTGTAACTTTATACTAATTATGAATTCGTAATGGAACAATTCTGTCAGACAAAAACTGGGTTTTGTTCAGTTCTATAATATTCGAAGCTTTTTGCTGTAGTGTTTTGAATTAAGTTGGATACTATTCAAATGTCGAAGTGTAATGTATGACTCTAATTGAAATAGACTACGGTTTTAACCTGGTGGTTGTGGGTTTGAGTGAGTCCTGTTCAGAGGATTTTCATATTTATATATTATGTTTAACCAATACGTGCCGTAGTGGTCCGGCACTCAATCAATCAATCAAGTCAGCCGGTTCAGGTTCTAATTCTCAACCTTACGCATACAAGTTGAAGCCAGTAACGTTTCTCAGATCGTCAGTCAATCAAACTGGAGGGTGGCCTACGGTACGCTTGCTGATCTGTGATCTTCACTCAAGGACTCATCCGCGCCAACGGCTATCGGTCCTTCCACAGATGTATCAAGCCCACTGCCCACTTTAAAATAATATGCCCACTTTTAAATACTATTCCTGCGAGCGATGTCGGTAAATCCCGTTCTTATTTTATCCTTCAAGAAGAATCTGAGCATAGCTAGTTCCGTTTGGCAACTTGTGGACTCAGCTGTTAGTGTTTGTCTTCAGACATTGATGAAATAGATTTGACGTACCTTGCCAAACGCTGCCCAACCTAGTTGAATTCTTCGATCAGTCTCTCTTTCAAAGTGTAGAAACACTATAAAGCTGAATAGCTCACTATATTCGCGAACAATTTCGACGGAAATGCCCCCTACGTATATCAGACTCTGTATGAAATGCTCATTGAACATGATCTTTGTCATGTTTAAGTGCATACCAATATCAACACGCCGCGAAGATTCACCTTGTCTTTGCAGTATCTCGGCTAGCTGTTCCAGCGACTCTGCTACCATTTCGATATCGTTGGCGAATCTGAGGTGCGTGATATACTCATCGTTTAGTCCAAAGCCAAACGAATCCTGCGTTTTGAAGACGTCTTCCAACGTGTTGGTAAACAGTTTCGGGGATATAATATCCCCCTGCCTTACTCCTCTCTATATAAGCACTGAGAAGCTCGAGCTCGTTCGTCCCGAGTACATGAACTGCCACAATCTAGGTTTTTTGGAATCCACGAAAGCCATACACAGTATACAATCTGTCAAACAGTAGGGATACATATCCACGGTGCTGTAGATAGAACTTTGGAGAACCAATTGTATACGTGACATAGGAATGAGATGGGTCTATAGTCTTCGAGTTCGCTCTACCTTTTTGAAGATCAGTATCACTATCTATATAGATATCACTACTGTTACTCCACGGCTTCTGAAAGTGTTAGACTATGGAATTGGAGAGGCTTGTTGTCTATCAGAACTGGAGCATCGCCTGCTTTAAGTAGTCTCTCAACGTGTCTCGAATCTGGTGGAAAATAGAGAACAGAAGGAGACTAGACGCTAGGTTCTCTCTGGCTGCCCTGTAAAAAAACATAAAGCTATATTTAAGTATTAAAATAGCTACACTTAAGTATTTAAAAAAGTTACTTCGACAGTTGATTAGATTTTATTCAATATTGTCATTACTCCTATAATACGTTGTTAAGCCAGCAGTGTATAGATTTAGATAATGTCGAACTTTAGTTCAATATAGTGAAGCATGACCTAAATATTACAAAGTTTATGTACATAAAGTAATCCGACTCACAAACTATGTTATACGGGATATTCCGGTAGTTTTAGATACGGCACGGGATTAGGGACAGAGGCGGTATTAGTGAGGATTTCGCGAGTGACCATCGAATAGCTTAATTGTGGGCTTTAAACGCTTTCGTTAAGAACAGTCAATTGGAAATCAAAACTTAGTGTCTGTCTTCGACTTAGGTTGATAATTATTGTATGTTTTGTTGTTTTTATTGTATGTTTTGTTTAAACATCGAAAAAGATCTAGATCTACTTTATAGGTCTTATGAACGATTGCTTATTATCCGACAAATTCTGGGGGCGTAGCGTATTGAGCGTCGAAACTCAACGCCGTACTTGGCCTCGACACCAGATTATTGAGATTTATATCCTAAAAATAGAAGACTTGCTATTCTATTTATCAATTGTTATGTTCAAGTCATCTGCCTACTTTAGTGCCATCTGTGCAACAATATAATACAAATTTTGAGAACGGATCACGTAATGTATTTATATTCTATAAATAAAATATATTTTTTTATTTTTTTTTATTAATATTTTGTATAATCAATATATAAAGTACGAGCAGTACATAAGATGTAGTAATTAATTACGTAAAGTGTCAATTTAATCTATTGATTACCAAAATAAATTAAATTATATCCCTTTGTTATTTGTTTAACTAAGACAAAAATTTACATTGGTTGGATTCTTTTCCATAAAATTTACCAGGAAATATTGAAATTTTAACTTAAAAGTACTAGGACAAAAAGAAATGTTTGGTCTCATAAGCAGCCTAGAGGCATATAGGTTTAAAAAGTAGCGGTCTCGGTGCTGCACATCACGCATTGCCTCCGGACGTGAAATAGAAGCAAAATGAAAATGAATTAAATATTAATGAGATTACTGATAAACTTATATGGTAGAAAGCTTATGAGTATTTATTATTGTGCTGGTCCAAGTTATGCTTTAAAGAATTTTACAATACGAAAAATAAAATTCTTAAAGAATAACATATCTTTAATTTTTTTTTTAAATATTTGATTTGTTTTTAAAATAATTATAGGTACGAGTATTGCGTGTTGCGTGGGGGAACTCAACGCCGCGTTTTTCCTCGGTCCCAGAGAAAATATTAAATAATTTATTTCCTGGAGTGGAAAATATAAATATTTATAAAATTCATCCTGATTTTTGTCACAAAAAGCTACAGAGATAGATAAAATCCTATACTAAAATGATTACTTAAATTAAGCTTTACAATGTTCACGTAGTTCTCGTCAATTTGTTTCATTAGTAAATCGGATTCAAAAATTCAATACGTTTACATATACATATGTAGATGCAATTATACGCTCGACACAATTTGTTTTTCTTTTTATTGAATCCTGACAATGCAGTAGGAAAATAAAATAAACGAAGCTTGCCATGTACCGGAAGTGACTTTATATATATTTATATTTGTATAAAACTCATACTAATGTTAATAATACTTTTATATTTTTTGTTTTTTTAATTATATGTAAATATTAATTATTATATATTATATTTTAATATACAGTATAATTAAAAACAAAGTGAAACAGTCAATAGAGACGGTAATTGCCGATAATATTTAAATTCATACCCGAGAACGAGAAAACCTAACCAAACTTTTATTAAACTATCCTGAAAATGTAACCTTTCCAATGAAAAAGAATCATCAAAATTGGTTGTCGGAATATTCAGTTATTCGGTTATTTGTCGCGCAAATACTTCATGTAAATTTAAAAGTTATGTGATTTTCTTATAGATATCAATGTCATAGATAGACCAAATTAATATGGAAATAAACGGGAAGCACTAGCTATCTAATAAAAAAGTATAATCAAAATCGATTCACCCAGTCCAAGTTCTTCAACATGCATAAGAAAAACAGTCGAATTGACAACCTCCTCCATTTACAAGTTAAAATACTTGGTTAAATATAAATATGATAATGGTATATCTACTGTAGATACCTGTAAAATTTGAAAAAAGTGCCTGGGTTCTACATAATTGATCATTTTAGGGGGAATTACGGGATGGGGAACAGACAATTAATACGAATAAGAACTTGATTCTAACAATTGTTTTGTTTGCTTAAATTATTTTCGCTTGTTTTCTTTTTACTTTGCCTAAAAGTTTTCTATTAGGTATGTTTTAGTGTTCATTAAAATATATAGCATACAAATACCAAACGCTCTAGACTCATTCTCCAATTTTTTTGTAGTATAAGACAGATTCAGTTCATCCATTATTTAATAAAAATATGATCCAATGTTACCTAGATTAATAAGAAGTATAATTATGACTAACTTTTTATGAATAGTTCTTTCTGTGTATCAAAGTAACCCATTTCATGAGGGTAACTTTGACAGACAACAAAATTCAGATTTTCTTCTATAGGTGCTGACGTATTTTAAAAAGTTTATGTGAACGTCTATGGGTGAAAAGTATTTTGAAAGCACTAATAAAAAAATACATTCTTGCAATGTGCTTTAAATTTTAAGATAGTGTATAATATCGCTCATATCTGTTAAAGTTACCCAGATTGACTGTAATGTATTTAATTTCAAATAGCACCGTCGCCCTCACTACCTATTAACTAATCTTGGTATTTTTCATAAAACAAATATAAGCAAACAACAAAAAGCCAACGGCACGCGGTGTTCCCAGGCGGTCACCCATCCAAGTACTGACCGCGCCCGACGTTGCTTAACTTCGGTGATCGGACGAGAACCGGTGTGTTCAACGTGGTATGGACGTTGGCAACGGAATAAATCAAATATAATTTCATAATCATGTAAAACATAGAAGCCAATCGTGGCGCAGCGGCACGAAGTGTGACTGTTAAACCGACTGGTAGTGGGTTCGATCCCCACTCGGGGAGATAAATTTTAACTTAAATTTATATTTCCATACCTTCGCTCTGGTGTCGAGGCTAAGCGCGGCGTTGAGTTCCGCCACTCAACACGCAATGCCTCCAAAATTCGGCAGAAAGTGGGGAACGGAGGGTCTTAACATTAGGTTCCCTCTGCCTACCCTGCCGTGTGCGGGATACAGCGTGAAGCTGATTTATTTATTTTGTGTAAAACATTACTATAAGGTTATTATATAAATGTTGAACTAATTCACTAAGATTGTGATTAACGCTTAAATTTCATTATTTTTTTTTTCTGCACGCTGTATCCCGCATATGGTGTTCTCCCAAAAAATATATAAACAAGCAATAAAAAGCCAACGGCACGCGGTGTTCCCAGGCGGTCACCCATCCAAGTACTGACCGCGCCCGACGTTGCTTAACTTCGGTGATCGGACGAGAACCGGTGTGTTCAACGTGGTATGGACGTTGGCAACGGAATAAATCAAATATAATTTCATAATCATGTAAAACATAGAAGCCAATCGTGGCGCAGCGGCACGAAGTGTGACTGTTAAACCGACTGGTAGTGGGTTCGATCCCCACTCGGGGAGATAAATTTTAACTTAAATTTATATTTCCATACCTTCGCTCTGGTGTCGAGGCTAAGCGCGGCGTTGAGTTCCGCCACTCAACACGCAATGCCTCCAAAATTCGGCAGAAAGTGGGAAACGGAGGGTCTTAACATTAGGTTCCCTCTGCCTACCCTGCCGTGTGCGGGATACAGCGTGAAGCTGATTTATTTATTTTGTGTAAAACATTACTATAAGGTTATTATATAAATGTTGAACTAATTCACGAAGATTGTGATTAACGCTTAAATTTCATTATTTTTTTTTTCTGCACGCTGTATCCCGCATATGGTTTTCTCCCAAAAAATATATAAACAAGCAATAAAAAGCCAACGGCACGCGGTGTTCCCAGGCGGTCACCCATCCAAGTACTGACCGCGCCCGACGTTGCTTAACTTCGGTGATCGGACGAGAACCGGTGTGTTCAACGTGGTATGGACGTTGGCAACGGAATAAATCAAATATAATTTCATAATCATGTAAAACATAGAAGCCAGTCGTGGCGCAGCGGCACGAAGTGTGACTGTTAAACCGACTGGTAGTGGGTTCGATCCCCACTCGAGGAGATAAATTTTAACTTAAATTTATATTTCCATATCTTCGCTCTGGTGTCGAGGCTAAGCGCGGCGTTGAGTTCCGCCACTCAACACGCAATGCCTCCAAAATTCGGCAGAAAGTGGGGAACGGAGGGTCTTAACATTAGGTTCCCTCTGCCTACCCTGCCGTGTGCGGGATACAGCGTGAAGCTGATTTATTTATTTTGTGTAAAACATTACTATAAGGTTATTATATAAATGTTGAACTAATTCACTAAGATTGTGATTAACGCTTAAATTTCATTATTTTTTTTTTCTGCACGCTGTATCCCGCATATGGTTTTCTCCCAAAAAATATATAAACAAGCAATAAAAAGCCAACGGCACGCGGTGTTCCCAGGCGGTCACCCATCCAAGTACTGACCGCGCCCGACGTTGCTTAACTTCGGTGATCGGACGAGAACCGGTGTGTTCAACGTGGTATGGACGTTGGCAACGGAATAAATCAAATATTATTTCATAATCATGTAAAACATAGAAGCCAATCGTGGCGCAGCGGCACGAAGTGTGACTGTTAAACCGACTGGTAGTGGGTTCGATCCCCACTCGGGGAGATAAATTTTAACTTAAATTTATATTTCCATACCTTCGCTCTGGTGTCGAGGCTAAGCGCGGCGTTGAGTTCCGCCACTCAACACGCAATGCCTCCAAAATTCGGCAGAAAGTGGGGAACGGAGGGTCTTAACATTAGGTTCCCTCTGCCTACCCTGCCGTGTGCGGGATACAGCGTGAAGCTGATTTATTTATTTTGTGTAAAACATTACTATAAGGTTATTATATAAATGTTGAACTAATTCACTAAGATTGTGATTAACGCTTAAATTTCATTATTTTTTTTTCTGCACGCTGTATCCCGCATATGGTTTTCTCCCAAAAAATATATAAACAAGCAATAAAAAGCCAACGGCACGCGGTGTTCCCAGGCGGTCACCCATCCAAGTACTGACCGCGCCCGACGTTGCTTAACTTCGGTGATCGGACGAGAACCGGTGTGTTCAACGTGGTATGGACGTTGGCAACGGAATAAATCAAATATTATTTCATAATCATGTAAAACATAGAAGCCAGTCGTGGCGCAGCGGCACGAAGTGTGACTGTTAAACCGACTGGTAGTGGGTTCGATCCCCACTCGAGGAGATAAATTTTAACTTAAATTTATATTTCCATATCTTCGCTCTGGTGTCGAGGCTAAGCGCGGCGTTGAGTTCCGCCACTCAACACGCAATGCCTCCTAAATTCGGCAGAAAGTGGGGAACGGAGGGTCTTAACATTAGGTTCCCTCTGCCTACCCTGCCGTGTGCGGGATACAGCGTGAAGCTGATTTATTTATTTTGTGTAAAACATTACTATAAGGTTATTATATAAATGTTGAACTAATTCACTAAGATTGTGATTAACGCTTAAATTTCATTATTTTTTTTTCTGCACGCTGTATCCCGCATATGGTGTTCTCCCAAAAAATATATAAACAAGCAATAAAAAGCCAACGGCACGCGGTGTTCCCAGGCGGTCACCCATCCAAGTACTGACCGCGCCCGACGTTGCTTAACTTCGGTGATCGGACGAGAACCGGTGTGTTCAACGTGGTATGGACGTTGGCAACGGAATAAATCAAATATTATTTCATAATCATGTAAAACATAGAAGCCAGTCGTGGCGCAGCGGCACGAAGTGTGACTGTTAAACCGACTGGTAGTGGGTTCGATCCCCACTCGAGGAGATAAATTTTAACTTAAATTTATATTTCCATATCTTCGCTCTGGTGTCGAGGCTAAGCGCGGCGTTGAGTTCCGCCACTCAACACGCAATGCCTCCTAAATTCGGCAGAAAGTGGGGAACGGAGGGTCTTAACATTAGGTTCCCTCTGCCTACCCTGCCGTGTGCGGGATACAGCGTGAAGCTGATTTATTTATTTTGTGTAAAACATTACTATAAGGTTATTATATAAATGTTGAACTAATTCACTAAGATTGTGATTAACGCTTAAATTTCATTATTTTTTTTTTCTGCACGCTGTATCCCGCATATGGTGTTCTCCCAAAAAATATATAAACAAGCAATAAAAAGCCAACGGCACGCGGTGTTCCCAGGCGGTCACCCATCCAAGTACTGACCGCGCCCGACGTTGCTTAACTTCGGTGATCGGACGAGAACCGGTGTGTTCAACGTGGTATGGACGTTGGCAACGGAATAAATCAAATATAATTTCATAATCATGTAAAACATAGAAGCCAATCGTGGCGCAGCGGCACGAAGTGTGACTGTTAAACCGACTGGTAGTGGGTTCGATCCCCACTCGGGGAGATAAATTTTAACTTAAATTTATATTTCCATACCTTCGCTCTGGTGTCGAGGCTAAGCGCGGCGTTGAGTTCCGCCACTCAACACGCAATGCCTCCAAAATTCGGCAGAAAGTGGGGAACGGAGGGTCTTAACATTAGGTTCCCTCTGCCTACCCTGCCGTGTGCGGGATACAGCGTGAAGCTGATTTATTTATTTTGTGTAAAACATTACTATAAGGTTATTATATAAATGTTGAACTAATTCACGAAGATTGTGATTAACGCTTAAATTTCATTATTTTTTTTTTCTGCACGCTGTATCCCGCATATGGTTTTCTCCCAAAAAATATATAAACAAGCAATAAAAAGCCAACGGCACGCGGTGTTCCCAGGCGGTCACCCATCCAAGTACTGACCGCGCCCGACGTTGCTTAACTTCGGTGATCGGACGAGAACCGGTGTGTTCAACGTGGTATGGACGTTGGCAACGGAATAAATCAAATATAATTTCATAATCATGTAAAACATAGAAGCCAGTCGTGGCGCAGCGGCACGAAGTGTGACTGTTAAACCGACTGGTAGTGGGTTCGATCCCCACTCGAGGAGATAAATTTTAACTTAAATTTATATTTCCATATCTTCGCTCTGGTGTCGAGGCTAAGCGCGGCGTTGAGTTCCGCCACTCAACACGCAATGCCTCCAAAATTCGGCAGAAAGTGGGGAACGGAGGGTCTTAACATTAGGTTCCCTCTGCCTACCCTGCCGTGTGCGGGATACAGCGTGAAGCTGATTTATTTATTTTGTGTAAAACATTACTATAAGGTTATTATATAAATGTTGAACTAATTCACTAAGATTGTGATTAACGCTTAAATTTCATTATTTTTTTTTTCTGCACGCTGTATCCCGCATATGGTTTTCTCCCAAAAATTATATAAATAAGCAATAAAAAGCCAACGGCACGCGGTGTTCCCAGGCGGTCACCCATCCAAGTACTGACCGCGCCCGACGTTGCTTAACTTCGGTGATCGGACGAGAACCGGTGTGTTCAACGTGGTATGGACGTTGGCAACGGAATAAATCAAATATAATTTCATAATCATGTAAAACATAGAAGCCAATCGTGGCGCAGCGGCACGAAGTGTGACTGTTAAACCGACTGGTAGTGGGTTCGATCCCCACTCGGGGAGATAAATTTTAACTTAAATTTATATTTCCATACCTTCGCTCTGGTGTCGAGGCTAAGCGCGGCGTTGAGTTCCGCCACTCAACACGCAATGCCTCCAAAATTCGGCAGAAAGTGGGGAACGGAGGGTCTTAACATTAGGTTCCCTCTGCCTACCCTGCCGTGTGCGGGATACAGCGTGAAGCTGATTTATTTATTTTGTGTAAAACATTACTATAAGATTATTATATAAATGTTGAACTAATTCACGAAGATTGTGATTAACGCTTAAATTTCATTAATTTTTTTTTTCTGCACGCTGTATCCCGCATATGGTTTTCTCCCAAAAAATATATAAACAAGCAATAAAAAACCAACGGCACGCGGTGTTCCCAGGCGGTCACCCATCCAAGTACTGACCGCGCCCGACGTTGCTTAACTTCGGTGATCGGACGAGAACCGGTGTGTTCAACGTGGTATGGACGTTGGCAGCAGAATAAATCAAATATAATTTCATAATCAAGTAAAACTTTTTTTTTAGAATGAACTTTATTGCTGTTGACCTGGACTGGTCTTTACAGCGTCATCAGGCGGGGAGGGGTGAAAGTAGCTCGCCCCATGAATAATACAATAATATAAAGTTATTGTAAAAATATTAAATTAATTCACGAGGATTGTGATTACCGCTTAAATTCCACTATTTGTTTGTAACTTCACGCTGTAACCCGCACATAGCAGGCAGAAGGAACCTATAAAATAAAATTATAGTGCTTTATATAGATTCTAATTATTAAAACATAGAGTTAAATGTATTTAATTAAAAAAAAAAGATCGTCTCCGTCTCCTCTATTCATATGAGCTAATCTTGTTTTTTCCCTAAAAATATATCCATACCTATATTATAAATTCAAAAGTAACTCTGTCTGTCTGTCTGTCTGTCTGTCTGTCTGTCTGTGCCGCAATCAGGGCCAAACCGCTAATTAAATTGTAATAAAATACTCATACAGAGATACTTGAGGGTCTTCGGATGAACATAGGTTACTTTTTTTTCTCATATTTGTAATATTGTCGATATATACTAATATATTAAAATATTTTTCAATTTGACAGGTAATTTATTCCGCCATGTTAATAACAACCGACCGTTGCTAAGCAACGGTTTGCAAAGTTTATTTGTTGTTATAAGCAAACGTCACCCAAAATGAGCTTGCTTAACGCATACATGGCGGGCGCCGACTCAACCTTATGAGATACATAAAAATAATGTTTTACAAAAATATTGTCCTTTAAATAATGTTTAAAAAAGTCCGCGATACACATATCATATTTATCTCTGAAGCTTGAGCAAAGTAACACAGTAACAACAAGTAACCATTTTAATTAATTTACTTTATATTTATCGGGTTTTTGTTGTATGTATTTTCTATAATTTGATATTGATCCTTATGAAAATGAATATAATAGTCACTTTTAGCATTTCATCTAGATTGAAATTATAGTTCACTGTATAACATTCTAATAAATAATTAAGGAGATGTCACTGATTCGAAATAACCTTGCATACGACCGGCATAGTATGACCGACGCGAACGGGCAGATGACTTTGACGGTTTAGTAAATTTTCATACATTTTCGAACTACTGTTAATTTTTATGTAATTATTTGCTGTTTATAATTAATTTATACTTTTCTTTGGTTCTTCGCTTATTCGAGGAGCAGATTAGTTAGATTTTCATAAATTTCTTGGTGTGGTGTAAGTTGCGGCCCTGCGCGGCATCGGTGTAATATTATTTAAATATTAAGGAGAGAATAGTTGGTTATTTCATCTTGGTTGGATGGTTATCTATACCGTTGTTATACACTTAATAAATTGTGGTTTTAGTTTTCTGGGATTTTATTTGATATTGCTCGCAAAACTTATCATATTTAATGTAGAAAGGACTTTAGTTATTTCATATAGTATCTATGTACGCGCGCAAGGAAAACGAGTAAAAAGATTTTTCCCGGGTAAATCAGTAAAATCGATCACTGAAAGTCCAATAAAAATTAATTCAGTTATTCTGGATATTAGCTCGGGGAAATAGAAAGACAGACAGAGACAAAATTATTAATAATGTAGCTGGTTTTGTTTAGTTTTTAGTATTAATATTTTACTATGGTTACGTTTACTTATATTTTTTCATTTAAATTAGTAAGACATTTTCAAAAACAATTTCCTAAATATATCTATAAGCATTCGTAAAATTTAAGCGGGCGAAGCCGCGTCCGGGTCCGCTAGTATATATATAAACAAGCAACAAAAAGCCAACGGCACGCGGTGTTCCCAGGCGGTCACCCATCCAAGTACTGACCGCGCCCGACGTTGCTTAACTTCGGTGATCGGACGAGAACCGGTGTGTTCAACGTGGTATGGACGTTGGCGAATTCGAATATCAAATATAGCTTCATAATAATGTAAAATGCTACATTACTATGACCTAATATTGAACTAATTTACGATTACGATACGATTTGATTACCGAGTAAATTTCACCATTTTTTTTAGCTTCACGCTGTATCCCGCTTATTGCAGGTAGAGGGAACCTGGAAACCAAGTGTTAAGACACTCCGTTTCCATTAAGACATTTTTCTTCTTCACTTTTCACCGAATTCTAAAGGGAATACGTGTTGAGTGGTGGAAACCAACGCCGTATTTTGCTTTGACACGAAAATATTAAATATTTCATATTTTTGAGCGTACATCGAACCCACAACCTGTCGTGTTTACAGTCGTACTTGTGCTATAATTAATACTAATTATTTAGATAATTCTAATGTAAATGTATGATAGTGGTTATATTTTAATAACTATAATCTTCCCAACCAAATATTTTCTAAACTAAATAAAAATAATTACAAACAGTTAGTTCAACACAATCTAGAGTGAAAGTAATAGTTTCTTTTTTCCTAAGAAAAACATTCTTTAGAAAATGACACATTTCTAACAGAAACTGTTAAGATTTTAACGCGTGCCAGAGCTTTTTTTCTTTTGTTTGCTGTAAATTCGTTTCCCATTTTAAAAATAAAGGTGGAAATAGTCCAGTGGGAGACGTGACGAGGCGACAAAAGATCGAGCAGGTTGTCGGCTTGGAATTGGATAGTAATCGATGCGTGAAGCGTCGCGTACCCGCTGCGATGTACGGGTACTGCTGGCCCAGGTACGCTGTTTATATAGAAATATAGGTTTACATTTTTATAAAACTAATACAAATGACTATATAGATGCAAATATTCAAATAAAATAGGTTTACCTCTCTTTATTTTTAACATTACAAAACAATTAAAACTTTAATCAAATAAATAAATATAAAATTACAAGATTTCCCTGAGAAAAATTGGCAAGTTTAAATTACTTATAATATTTGTTGCTGATTAATCATGTAGAAAATTAAGAGATTTTTCTCCGTTACAGTCGGATAAGCAGAGATTAAACGAAATGCTAAGACACTCCGTGCTCCACTTTCCAATGGAATTCGAGATACTGTAATATCCGAAATACTGTGTAGATATTCGAAATACACGCTGTGTGGCGAAATTCAACTTCACATTTCCATCTGTCCAATCAAATGAAAATAACTAATTCCTCCAAGTAGGAATCGAATCCAAAACCATCAAGCTTGGAGACGCTGTTTCACAGTGCTACGATGACTTTTCATTATTCTACATTTTTATTCCACTTCAACGAAACCTAACTCCACTTTACCTAACTGCGGAAACATCTGTATATTTTAAATATACGCTTTCCACTGTTGTTAGACAAACACGTTCCAACTGTACTATAACGGCATCATATTACCTAGTATTTAAATTGTATATTAGAATTATGTCGTCGGCGTGTACATGAGATGTACAGAAATATCACCGCCTACGGATCTTTACAATATTTAAACTTAGAAGTCAAGCTTCACGCTGTATCCCGCATATAGAAGGGTGTGCAGAGTGAATATAGCGTTAAGACACTCCGTTTCTCATTTAATGCCAAATTTCACGAGGCATTGCGTGTAGAGTGGCGAAACTCAACGCCGGGCTGTTGGCTTAGTGCATGAGCGAAGAATTTAAAAAAAATGTGATACGATTATTCATTCCACCGAGTGGTGATTGAATCCACCATCGTAATGTCACAGTCCTTGTGCCCCTGCACCACGTTGTCCTTAACAATATTTAAAGAAGAAGCTTTCAGTTCTGCCACGCAATATCACATAAAAAATCTGCCAAATACAAGTCAGAATTGTGCGCGAAGTGTTCTGTATCTATAAAAAGGGCAAAAAAAGTCATGCCCGTTGTATGGAAGTCCTCTTGAATATTTATTTTATTCTACCTTTTTAGGATTTGTTGTTATAGTAGAACAGAAATACATCATCTGTGACTGTGAACTTCTATTATTTTTTTTGAAATACTGTTTGGTGACAGGTCTTTTTTACTGTTTAGATACGGAACCCTAAAAAGTAAGTAAGAGTGTAAATTGAAATTGAATTGGAAACAAAAATATTTTTCACTATTTTCATTCTCCCCGTAGGAGAAAAAAAAACATTTATATTGCACAACTACGGTTAAAAGCGACTGTACAGTATAATGTGATGTTTTAATTTAAATATAAACTATTCATTTAAATACACTTTGACCTAGAAAGTATAACAAAAGAAGCATTTGCAAATTACGCTGTTACGAACTTAAGTAAAGAATTTAATTTGCCGTTTTAAACAGTTTATATCGTTTTCCCTAAAATGTTCTTTTATATGTATTTTAAATTATGTTTTTAATTATTTTTTTTAATTAGAGACACAATTTAAGTTTTTTGTGCTATTATAATATTTTTTGGGATGGGAATTTTTGTTTATACAAATTGTTACTTTAGGTTAAGCTCGTATTACTCATATTACAGACAAAGCAAGTAGTTGCCTTTTATATGAATAGTTGTATAAATTATATACATTTACATATTGCTATCGTTTTATTATATATATTGTGTAGTAATATTGTACAAAAAATAGACATGTATAAATTCTACACAAATAAAAAAATATCTATTTTTAGTTTTGTTTCAATTACAAAAGTTTATTTACCAAAATTATCACAGAGTAGCACAATATTATTTTATTTATTTCTTTTAGATAGCTGACATAATAATATAAAATTATAATAAATGAAAAAAATAGTACCCTACTTATATGTCAGGTGTGGGGTTCGAACCCACGCTCCCTCTCGGGAACCAGAGCTTAAATCTGGCGCCTTAGACCACTCGGCCAACCTGACGCGTGCAATTCGAAACAAAATTTTGTTACTCAAGATCAAAGGTGCAATCGTTTATGCATAGTTTTTGATACAGTATGTATGAAATTAGTCGCGTAATCAAAACCTATAGTTACTTCCCGTGGGCACGTAATTATGAAATTGGGCAAGAAGTAAGAATTTACAAAAAAATTAAATAAAAGGAAAATCCGAAAAATGAACATTTATAAGTATTTCATAAAAAATCTGTTTTTATTTGAATATATATGCATATGTTAGTATGGTTCTGAGATCTGTATAATTTTTTTTATAAATAAAAAATAATAACATTCTATATGATCTTAAAGAATAAATAACAACGTTACGTTATAAAACAGAGAACTCAGTACTTGATAAAACTTTTAAGACAAGACCAAACAATTTAGTACATTTCTTTTATGTAATGTAATATTCCATTAAAACCTTAGCACAATAAATTGTGAGAAGATCTCAGAAAACCTACTTTACTTTTTCATTATTCTCTCAATGCAGGCTCGTTCGAGGACGCTCAAGTTTTTTATATTACATTTCACTTAACCTGGTATTGTATAAGAAAGCAAGATTAAAATTGCATAAATCAGTCATGATATAAGTACGTAAAGTATATTTTTTAATTAATATGAATATACAAGATATTTTTCATTTTCTTCATGATTTTTTAATTAAAAGTTAACCTTTTCTTTATGTTATTTATCTTTATATCTCAATACAAAATCTAAGAAAATAATAAGCTTAACTAAAACAATAGTCTAATCTCTCAGACCCAAATTTATTTTGACTAATTCCAGTATCAGTTGGAAAAAATACCGGTTTTAAGACCACTTACAAAAAATTACTATTAATAACGTTATTCCGTTTCACTTCGTATTGTTCCACAATAAGGTCTTACCTATCAAATTCTTTAGAGCCTGTATCAGAACAAAGCCACATTAATTCAGTTGTCCTTATCGATGAAATATGCCGTAATAATGCGCATATTTTTAGTTGTCTTGTCATAACCAGTTAAATGGCATCCATAGAAAAAATTGACATGCCCCTAGCATAATGTCAAGATCGTCGTATATAGTTTAGTTGGAAAAAATGTTAGCAAGTATTTCATATAATTCTTTTTTGTTTGTCACTCTGGGAAGATAGAATAGCGAAACAAGTAGTGACCTTGAATTCCGCCAGTTGACACGCAATGTCTTGAATTCAGTCGGAAAGTGGTAAACACAGTGTCTTGTCACTGGGTTTTATATCTTTATGCTCCATGTTATAACTAGTAACTATATGTAATCTTAGAATCATGAAATTTCTATTATTTAACACATTTCATATCATTCATGAAATGTAATATCTGAAAAAATAAATTTGATACAATTTTTTTCAATTTCACGCTGTACCATGTAGCAGGGTAGGCAGAGAGAGCCTAGTGCCCTAGTGTTATCCACTCTCCATTTTCCGCTGAATTCTGGAGGCATAACGTGGTGAGTGGCGAAGAGCGAGGAAAAGAAAATATTAAATATTTCTATTTTTAACATTTTCAAAGTGTTATTCCACAATTAGCAAAAAAAATATTTATTTAGAAAACGTCTAACGCCTTCTCCTACGTCGAAATTTTTATACGCTTGTTACAACTTATTTATATTGTTAGCATCTCATGAGAAATTTTTATATGTTTTCTAAACAAGTATTTAAATACTACTATTTCTCGAGTGACAAGCGATCCCACAATCTATGCCACTCCGCCACGACTAGCCTACTATAGCATAAATACAATACGCCAGCCTAGTATAGTATAAATATTATAGATATTTAATATAATGAATTCCCTACAATTTTCTATACTACAGTTATCAATATATAGCTACACATTATAAACCCACCCATACCAACCACATGTAATTGTAGAAGAACAACAAAGACAATTCATATTTCATGCATAAGGCGTGATCGATGTGCTCTCTTTACGACCATTACACATGCAGAGTTACGAAACGACTCAATTGTAAATAATTCATATATTTCTTTTTTATGTTTATGTATTATTATTTAAATAAAAATAAAAATAAATCAGCTTCACGCTGTATCCCGCACACAGCAAGGTAGGCAGAGGAAACCGAGTGTTAAGATACACCGTTCCCCATTTTTATTATTATTTTTTGTGTAATATTCTATTTAAATATCTTTAAGTTTGTAGTTGTAAATTTTTTGTCATTGCATTTTAGTTTTATTAGGCTGTATAAGAATAAAACATTTTTGTTATCTGTTTTAGATGTATACGCACGCTGTATACTACCTATGTAGGGTAGGCAAAGATAATCTAGTGTTAAGATTTAAGACACTTTATTGAGGCTATTGAGAAGGGACTGGCCTGGCGGAATCCATTGTTAAGACATTTCGTTGCCCATATTACGTCAAATTTTTGAGACATTACGTATTAACTTTAACGCCACGCTTTGTCTTGTCACCAGAGTAAAGAAATGAAAATTATTCATCAAACTGGACTAAACTAGATATTATTTCTTACTTACCATCTTGGTTACATACGACTTGAACACTAATAAATTTGTTAAACACATACTATGTTTATAACTAAATGATATCGGTTAATATTGGCACTCATCAGATACTAATGATAAATTAACAAGCAAATACGAAATAACTCTAAGTAAACGCAAACAGTTCTGTCAAAGTTTCTAACTCTTACTATTTGATCTTCAATTAACTGTATATAATAATAGTAAAATCAACTTCACGCTGTATCCCGCAAACAGCAGGGTAGGCAGAGGGAACCGCAGAGTGTTAAGACACTCCCGTTCCCTTGTTCCCGGAGGCATTGCGTATTGAGTGGCAGAACTCAACGCCGCGCTTAACCTCGACACCAGAGCGAAGGAATGGGAATATAAATTTAAGTAAATATTTCATCTCCTCGAGTGGGGATCGAACCCACAACCAGTCGGTTTCACAGTCACACCTCGTGCCGCTGCGCCACGACCGGCCTCAGCCCTATTAAACTTTTATTAGGCCTGTTAAGCTTTAATAAATTATTTAAAATGAATACAACTTTTAATAACTATTATTCAGAAATAATGCATAGAGTTTTAATTAATACACTACAACTAAAACTAAAACTATTAAAACAAAAAAAAACAAAACAGATTTATTATATTTATACAAATTTTTAGTGCACATATATAATCTAGCAGATGTTACATGGAGAGATTAGTTCTCTACAATGTAATAATTTTTCATTCTTAAGACTTACATTGACTTCGCTTTAGTCACATGTGGCCAGTACTTAGAAAAAAAATCAAAAATCAATAAAATGCCCCTTACCTAAACCCGGTTAGAACCCACGCTCCCTCTCGAATAAAACTAACGCCCTGACCAATGGACCTGAAAATATATTTTTGTCTTTTCAGTGAGAAACTGAAGTGTTATAATGAAAAACGGAGTATCTTATCACTAGGTTTCCAAGTTCCCTGTACCTACACTCTGATTTGCGGGATGCACCATAAAGCTACTACAAAGTAATACTAATCTTGGTAACAAACACACAGCTCCCACTTGCAAAACGTTAATTTATTTTAGTTATTAATAAAACATAGAAGCTTACCGCTTGATTATAACGTAATAACAAAATCAATTTCTCAAACCTATTTACATATAATAGCGATAAATAACAAAAAAAACGAAACACAAGGCAGCTTGAACGATAACTATTATTAATATCAAAATATCTTCACAATCTAACTAACAAAAACAATAAATTGTATGAAAAAAATTGATACATGTCCAAATGGAAGATCCAAAACGAGATAATAATTTTTATTTATCACCCAAGCAACACCGAACAGAAGTTGCAGGAACCGTCAATATACGAGAAATAGAGTTGAGTTGCAGATACTATTGAAATATGATATTTCTTTGAAGCGCGACTTGTGAGTCACTTATCAAAATCATCATTTATCATGACTATCGGGCGATCGACGCCCGTCGGAGGAGTCAATTCGACACGAATTGAAATATTTATTTAAAAATATTAGGAAATCTTATATATATCTAGCTTTAGTGCAGGATTAGTTTTAGGTCAAACGCAACAGTCAGATTATCAAATATTTTGTGCCTATAATAATAAGAATGCCGAAATAGAAGCAGTTGTGGCGCAGTGGCACAAACTTGTTACTGTAAATGCGACGGGGAAATGAATCGTTGATTTATTGATGATAACTAGGTATAGCGCGGCGTTGAGTTCCACCACTCAACACAAAAAAAGAGAAATTGGGAAACGAAGTGTCATAACACTAATTTCTCTCTGCCTACCGTAACGTGTAGGTTACAGCGTAAAGCTGAAATAAAAACCAATACGAAACTTATGAATATTTAATATGCAATTAAAACTGAAATAAAAATATAACTCTGGTAAAAAACACCTTATTTTTAATGCGAAAGTAAATACAATACAGCTGTTCATTGTTTTCGAAATAATCAAAGAATTTGCTAAAGATTATAATTCGGCTTCATTCGACGTGGCAATAAAGACCCACTCACGTAGGGTAGAGACGGCGAACGGCACGTATTTTTCGCATTATCGGCTGAAATTATTATAAAAGGTAGAGAGAGACGTGTGGCTGCCAATAACTCTCCAATAACTCAATTGACTGGAAACGGCGCATTTGGTAGAGACGTATGGACAGTAAACTAACAAACCTGTCACGCAACTTCGTTTCTTAAGCACGTGCTTTATTTTGTTTCAATACCTGTTATGTGCTTAAATATTATTTGAAATGTAAATGTTAATCTATTTTACGTTATTACATGAATATGTATTTCATTATAACTATTAAAATATTAAAACCGATTTTCTATGTAATTTAGTTAGTCATTGCTATTACCACATGAATGTCTTTCCTTTCTTATTATTAATACCCAATAATTGCTCAAAATTTTCTATGTTTATTTTAGAAATTTGAAGGTATTTAAAACATTATATTACGTATGTATAAATTAAATTCATACATGTATAATGCTATTTTGAAAGAATATATACAAAATTATACGTTTGTTTTTCCAGTAACTTAAACAGAGAATGAGCAAAAAAATAGGAAAGATTTATACTTATTTAGAAAACGTATAAAAATTTGAACGTAGCGGGACTCGAACCCGCGCCTGCTGGAAACCGACCAAGCGCTCTGACCACTTATCCATACGTTCAACGTATTCTACATTAAATAATTTGTTTTAAATAAAAAAAATATACGTTTTCTAAATAAGTATTTTTCTTCCTTATGCTAAAGATAGGAAAGATTTGTAAAATATTCATGAACTTTGATAACAAAGCCATTACACTATTAACATATTATCTTATCATTAATTTAACGTCAATCAAATACATTAATAATGCAAATTATTCAAATTTATTATATACCAGATGAGTGCGTTTTAATAGTCTAATTTTAATATCTGAACAAGATTTTAAATAATAATGTTCAAGATAAACATTTCCTTTTCTTATTACATCAATGCGACAAGATTGAATAAATATTTCGTGTTGTTCATCAGACAACACGGACGATGTTGTAGACGCGTTCAAAACTTGTAGGTCATCGTAGAACAATGAATGTCTACTTTGAATAATTTGTTTTGATTCGACATGTACAATCTTCATTCCTAACAATCCATCGACACATTTTTTTCTTTATAATATACAAAGATATAAAAAAATAAAAAAAACAGCTTTACGGTGTATCCCGAACACGGTAGGGTAGGCAGAGGGAACCTAGTGTTAAGACACTCCGTTTCCCACTTTTTGCCGAATTCTGGAGGCATTGTGTGTTGAGTGGCAGAACTCAAGGCCGCGCTTAACCTCGACACCAGAGCGAGTGGGGATCGAACCCACAACCAGTCGGTTTTACAATCACACTCTGGCTGGCCTCGACAAACATATAATAGAATTTCAAATAAATTTTCACTTACCCTGCCCGAGTTAATATTTATGGCAGCGCACAACAAAACTAACCTACATTAGCATTTGATCGCGCTTTAAATTTTAGATTTGTTTAAACCGCTTTATCAAAGCAATATCGGGTATGTATTAAACATTAGATACCTACCGCCCTAACTTTTTAATGCGACCAGCGGAGAAACATTTTACTTTAAAAGTTCGAGAGATTCGGAAGATGGGGGATTCTGGAAATTTTTGTGACTAATAAGTGTCGTCTCAGGTCCTGCATACTAAGGAGACGCCCCGTGCATAGCAAGTAGAACTCAGAGTGAATATAAAACGTCCTGAAATCGCTTCAGACTTTTTAAGATATAAAAGCAAATGGTCTTTCTTTAATGTGACGTTTCATCTCAAATTTACCCACAATACGTCATTTAGAGAACAATTTATATCTCTTATTACTTTTCTAAACAAATCGCTTGTTTTATAGCATGAGAGTTCGACTTGGACTAGAATTTGATTCGATCCGAGATCGAGCCGAGCACGTTTGACCTTTTGATAAAGGCAATTACAGAAAAGCCTTTGGCCAACAGGCAGCACGCAGCAACGGACTTTGCACAGATGTCTTTTATAAACTCCGAACTAATCTGGAAGTTTCATCATACTATTAACTAATGCATTAATTCCTCACCTAAATTACGCACCGAAAGCATCCAAGAATTCGGAGAAATGACAATTCGATTTAAAACAACAAAAAAAAACCGGACAGCGTACTATAATGGGATCTTATCATTTGTGCTGATTACACGTTGCGTCTCACGACAGAAGGCTGTGCTATTAAAATGTCATTAAAGTCGCCACAGTGTCATCTGAGGTTCCATTTTAGTGAAACACGGTTTTTTGCTGTTGTTTTTAGTTTACGGCGATTTAAATCGCTTCTCTCTGAAGATGCTGATGCATAATATAATTTGGTCTTTATTACGAAGAAGAAAGAGGACAATATTGCTGTGTAGCGAACAAAAAGTTATGAGAATGCGTTAATGACATATGATGTAATTTGATGTAAATTGAACGCCGTCCGACAGGAGCGAGCACGCAACATGTCAACTATGAAATGGTTACCCTAAGTATAGTTTAATTTTGGGATGATTGATGTCCCCGATATTTTATTATAATATGTAATATACTATTTGTATGGTCATCGGACCGTGCGAAGTTACTTTTTTTTTGTTTATATATATTATTTTCACGTATAGTAATTGCAAATAAAAAAATAAAATTAAATCAGCTTCACTCTGTATCCGGCACTCATCATGATAGGCATAGGAAACTTAGTGTTAAGACACTCTGTTCCCCACTTTCTGCCGTATTCTGGAGGCATTGCGTGTTGAGTGGTAGAACTCAACGCCGCGCTTAACCTCGACACCAGAGCGAATAAATGAAAATATAAATGTAAATAAATATTTCATTTCCTCGAGTGGCGATCGAACCCACAACCAATCGATTTCACAGTCTCCACTTCCAGACCTCTGCGCCACGACCACAACTGGCCTCTAATTGCTAATACATATAATTATATCTTTTTTTAAATTTCACGTTCGCTAATTCATTATCTTATAAAATTTATACGTTATAACAACAGTTTTGAATGTTGAATATCATGCCATAAATCTTGTGATAGAGATTAAATTGGCCGATAGTCTTTTGGGGAACTCGCGAACGGTAAAGTTATTGATGTCTGTCACGGTGATTCCGAAGGCAGGTATTACTGGGGAAATTACCCGGCCAGCCCTTCCTTGCGTACTGGTTGGTAATAGCCGATGTGACCGCGATATCTTAATAAGTGGTTGTTGATCAAGTTGAGAGGAAGCCTCGGGCTTTGCATAATTGTTAAATCATAGCGATCTTCTTTTACATGTATTTTGTAGTAGTAGTTCGTTTGAGAAGAAAAACTGTTTATGATTTTACTTTGCACAGAGGCCAGTCGTAGCGCAGGGGCATACAGTGTGAGTGTAAAACGGAGTGGTTGTGGGTTCGATCCCCACTCGAGGAGATGAAATATTTACTTAAATTTATATTTCCATTTCTTCGCTCTGGTGTCGAGGCAAAGCGCGGCTTTTAGGTCTGCCACTCAACACGCAATGCCTCCAGAATCCGGCAGAAAGTGGGGAACGGAGTGTCTTAACACTAGGTTCCTTCTGCCTACCCTGCTGTGTGCGGGATACAGCGTGAAGCTGTTTTTTTATTTTTCATATTTAATGTATAATATAGTATATATACTATCTAGGAACATAAATGCAGTAGCAATAAATTTATTTCAACGAGATTACATATACAATGTCCAAACAAAGGCTGGAAAATGTACTGCCTTTCAAATTGCAGCTAGTTTTGTACTAGTATATATACATGTATATGAAAAACCTAAATTATTTATGCATTCAAACACCAGCAAGTATTTATTTGCAGTATAGGAATAAATTAAAAAAAGGGTCCTTTGTATACGAAGTTCCATTCTCCTAAAAGACGCGATTGTGTTCTCAAGTAGTCTCGAAGTAATTTGAATTTCAGAATTTGAAACAGGTTGCCCTATCTCTAGGCTACATAATTTCAGTTTTATCTAAATTTCAATATCCTTTGTTGTTTTGAAATAAAATTTATAATTTTATTAGTGTCCCGCTCTTACTTGTTACAAAAAATCAAATCAAATCAGCTTCACGCTGTATCCCGCACACAGCAGGGTAGGCAGAGGGAACCTAGTGTTAAGTCCCGCTTTCTGCCGATTTCTGGAGGCATTGCGTGTTGAGTGGCAGAACTCAACGCCGCGCTTAACCTCGACACCAGGGCGAAGAAATGGAAATATAAATTTAAATAAATATTTCATCTCCTCGAGTGGGGATCGAACCCACAACCAGTAGGTTTTACAGTCACACCTCGTGCCACTGCGCCACCACTGGCCCCTACTTACTTAATACACTTCTCGGCTTTTCTACATGTATTCCATCCTCCATCACTGTATTTATAAGTTGAGGCCGTCGTAGTGCACCCTGTAATGCGACGGTAGTGAGTTCGATCCCCATTCAAGGACATTAATTATTATTTTTTGTTAATATTTTAAATATTTAATGTTTCTAGTAACGAGGCAATACTCGGTGTTGAGTTCCGCCACCCAATGCCTCGAGAAATCAGCGGGAAGTGGGAAACGGAAATGTCTTCATTGGGACATATCTTAACACTAACAAGTTCGAAGGTTTCTACTGCCTATCCAGCTATATGCGGGTTTATAGCGTGAAACTAAAAAAAAACTTATTTTCTTCGAAACGAAACAGCTTTATATCATAATAACTCGATATTATTAACACAGAAGAAAAAATAAAGAATTCTTTAATACTTATATCGATGATATATGAACAATTACACGTTTTTTTTGTCATTATGGAATCTACGAAGATATTCCTGTGGTATGGCGCCTCAGGACATTAGTATGGAGTGCGTGGTCTCATAATTCTATAAATACTAGATGAGTAATGGACCTAAGTAGTCATAAAAATATTACAGTGTAAGTTTTTTTTTAATTTTTTGTCTATAAATAGAACTGTGCTGTTTGTAAAATGATAATAATAATAAATATTCTATGTACGTAAAATATATTATACTAGCGACCCACTCGCGGCTTCGCCCGCTTAAACTACTAAATTATTAATTTAATATATTGAATTACGTTCTTTAAATAAACGACACAAACAACAGAATACTTAAATGGTAAAAATAATAAACAACATAGAAGGTAGTCTACCTAATATACTTTTATTTAAAAATACTTAAACGAAAGATGAAATCATATATCTATGTTGCGCTGAAATAATACATTATAATTAATTTAGGGAGCTCCAAAATATGTGTAATTGCTTCTAAATCTACTTTACTATAGAGCTAACATTGAAGCTTTCTCTCGTCCAGCTCCTTTCTTCTTGCGCTGGGGAACGGCATCAGGGCGTTGGCCTTCGCGCTGTGGTCTTAAGCGGCACCCATCAATATGGGTGCGTCGTCGTCGTGCGTCGGCCCTTTGTCTTTGGCCCTAGGACTGTGTACCTGCCCTAGAGCAGATACATGGAGAATGATTTTTGGTGCGATTGGAAAGATAATTAAATGCCATCTGAACGGTCAGCTTAGCCAGTTGAGACCCTCATTCAGGGACGTCCAGCTTAAGTGACCAGCGACCTAGGTGACTGCTCAGTAGTCGGATTCGGGGAAGGATAGCACAATACATCAGCGCGTAGTAACGCATTATATCCAAGTTGTACTCTTTCTATTTTTAGGTTGCGGTGAAGTGCGTGGTGTTCCTCACGTGGTATAGCCTGGGTCACTCGCCAGAGAGTGAAGTTCTGGACCACCTGCAGGGTTCCTTGTTGATTCCTACTGGCGTAGGTAAGATAAGGCCTGACTCCCGCCATGTAGCGCTACAGCTTCGTTCTTAGGGGTAGGTGGAATCTGAAGAGTGGTCGTAGCAGGAACATTTCAGTCCTCGCAGCTTTCTTGACTTGCCCTATCAACGAAAGTCTTCTGTCAATAACAACTTTCAGGTAGTCGCTCTGCAGCTTCAGGGGACCTGCTGGCTCAGCGAAAGATGTAATCGGCTGTGTCTTGGCGACGTTAAGGGCAACCCTGTACTCTGTCAGCCAGTTTGGCATCAGGTCAAGAGCTCGCTAGAGTATCTTGGTTGTTTGGTGGGGATTTAGAGACTTCGAGAGGGAAATATAGTCGGCGTAGAGCGCCAATATCGTAGCCGTCTGCGTTGGGATGTCATCGGTGTATAATGCGTAGAGGACAGGTGACAAAATGCTGCCCTAAAGAACACCGGCAGCGATCGAGTAGCTGCTACGCTCTCCACTTTCACGCAAAATGTCCTGTCAGGTAGGTAGTCGGTAAGGACATACGCGACGTGATGGTGCCGGCTCTGAGCACCTTATAAAGTAAAGCCGAAAGCGGGTGGTACGTCGACGAACTATTGTAATCTTCTTTCAGTTAGTGGCTGCTGCAGCGTAGTGGCCCACTCTGGCCACCTGTAGATTGATTGAGTGCCCACTCCCCAAACTGCTTGCTTCGTGGTGCTAGAGAAGTGGAAGGAATAACTTCGCCACCGCGCTGATGAGGGTTATAGGTCGGTAGCCCTCAGGGCGTCGTCGGCTCTTCCCAGCCTTTGGCAACATGACCAGGTCCTCCTTCTGCGCCCGGGGGAAAGGAGCTAGGCGGCCGTGACGGATGCACTTTTATAAGCAAACGACGGGTAGTGGGGTCGAGCCATATCGCAGCAAAGATATTTAGTTATGTAATTTTAAATCTGTGCTACAGCTTCTAAAGTACTTATTAAAATGAAAAATAGTAAATGACAGTTTTTATCTAAATTAAATGGTCTAAGTAACTAATATACTTATATATATGCTGAGAGTAAGGGATAAATGAAACATGAGCCGATACAGCTGTTTATAGTCTGCGTTATGCATTTATAATGACAATTAAAGACGGACAGACGGACAACAAAGGGATCCTAATCCAAGTGATAAGGATTCCGTTTTTTTCCTTTTCCAAAATTCAAAAATGGATTATTTTTTAGTTTGGTTATCCATACTGTTGTGCACAAAATTATTATAGATTTAAGTCATTTGGGAATTGATTTGATTTTGCTTGCAAGAATTATCATATTTAATAGAAAAATGTTTAGTTATTTCATATTTGTCTAGGTAAACTGTAACTGCGCGCACACTGCAAACGTAATTTTTCCCGCATAAATTCCGCAAAAAGTCCGGGTTAAAATATAGCTTCTATTAGTTATTACAGCGCATTTAAGATAAGATTATTTTAAAAAGTTGTTGAATTCTATTAAAATTATAAAAACTACCAACATTTTTATAGTTAATAAAATATTTCGTCAAATTAAATAAATGTCTATGTTTTCCATCTGAAAAACACTAAAGGATGAAAAAATATTAAATGTATATAAATATATAGAAACCACATTAGTATCGATACTGTACTGGTAATAATAATTGAACAAAATAGATAAACTACAGCACATATGAAACAGTATATCTATAGAGGAATTACACACTCTTTTTATTTTTTTTAGCTTCACGCTGTATGCCGCACACAGCAGGGTAGGCAAAGGGAACATAAGACACTCCGTTCCCCACTTTCCGCCGAATTTTTCGAGGCATTGCGTGTTAAGTGGCAATACTCAACGCCGGGCTTTTGCCTTGGTGCCAGAGCGAAGAAATGAAAATATTAAGAAATAATCATTCATGTTCTTGAGTGGGTATCGAACCCACAAACGCCGCGTTTCAGTCACACTCCTGTGCCCCTGGACATCGACGGCGTCTACTCTTTTTATTCTATCACAATAATATGTATATTTTTTTGATGTTCCTCTTTACTACGATAATACGAACTTTGAAAATTAGTTATTGTGCCATAACTCTAACAGTAACACATGGTATCGTAAACTTTTTTGTAGATCTTGATGTCTTCTATAAAATTGTAGTACATCACTTTACTCTATTCTTAATAATTTCCATAGCGTACGCGATATAAGGTTTTTTAAATATTTTTGTACACGTTAGTCGTCTAATTGTAAAAGAATTTTCAAATCCCCTCCCGTAGTTTCGGGGCCTATTCAATTCAAATAAAGAAACAAAGAATCTAATCGGTTGTCTTCATAATTTTAGTGATATCGATGCACGATCCCCTCACCCTCGCAGACTCACTCCGCTATGGTGCGCGAGGCCATACACACCGCATTATTTTATTATTACATGATTTTCTTTAGATTGCTATTTTTAAATTCGTTATATCTTTTGAATGGGATGTCCTATTTTCATAATTTAAAAAGTATTTTAAAGATATTGAAATATTTTTTAATAAAATATCATTTAATAGGATAAGGATTAATACAGAGGTATGAATAATATGGTTTGATTATTGTCAGCACTTTCGTCAACTTATAAAATATAAAAAAGTTGTTATATTGGCATAACTACAGTAGTTGGATATATGGTATCGCGGACTTTTTTATAGACCTTGATGCGTTCTATAATACTGTAGAACATTGTTTTGTTCTATCATCAATAGTTTTCGCAGCGCACGCGATGATAGAATTTTAAAGATCAATTTCTTCACACCTTGGGTTACATTATTGCATTTTTCTTAGGGATCTCTACTTTTTTTGAAAATGTAATATAGCCTATGTGGGACAGTGAAGATGCAGCTTTCTAATAGCGAAAGAATTTTTGAAATCGGTCCGGTAGTTTTTGTGTGAAAACAATACAAACATACATACAAAAATACAAATCTTACCTCTTTATAATATTAGTATAGATAGTATAGATAATGTATATGATAATAAATGAGGAACGGAGTGTCTTGACACTAGATTCCCTCTGTCTACCCTGCTGAGTGCGGAATACAGGGTGAATCTGATTAAATTTTTTTTAATATAATACATATGAATAAATATAATAAAGTTATATACGTAGTATTAAAAAATCTGTGTGTACTTAAATATCAGAAGGTTTCAATTTATCTCTATTTTGTTAACAAAGTTAGCGACGCAGAGGGCATATTCTACTTAACATAAATAATACAGGAATTAAAACGGGGACCTTTTCCACCAAATTCTTGAGTTATTGAGTGATTTTCCTCAATATCTCCAGAATTTGGTGTAAAAGATTAATTAAACATTTAACTTTTTTAAATGGAAATCGAACCCACACCTGTCGCGTTTACTGTCGCACGCTTGTACCTTTGCGCCACGACTGGCCTCTAATCTCTATAATTAAACATAAGTAAAATAAACTAATTGTAATATAATGATAGTTTTTCTTCAACGAAGGACAAATATTATTTATATTATGAAATACACTATTACAAACAACCTTTTTTGTTCCCCGATACCCGTATTTTCCCTCGAGGCGACGTTGTTGATTAAAGATTTTAATCTTAGAGTATCGTGATCACTTGCAATTTTATACAGATTCCAATATTTTTATGTGTTTTCTAAATAAAGACTATAGTTATATATTAGAAGTATTAAAATCATAGAGGCTATTGTGGCGCAGTGTCTGGCTATAATTGCGACATGTGTAAGTTCGACTCCGTTTCAGGGGAATTAATTATTTTCATTTCTTCGTTATCTCAAAAAATTATATGTTAACAATAGGTTCCCTCTCTCTACCTCTCTTTACTTGAAATACAGCCTGAATCTACAAAAAGAAAATATTTTTATATAAAAGATTCTTATCTAAAAAAAAATATTTGTATATATATTTTTTAACCTTTTCAAAATGTTATTCCACACTTAAGAAAGAAAAATACATAATTTAATATATTGTTTTAGTAACTTATCTACTTTCTGTCTACTTTTCTATAAAATATATAAGAAACAACGAAATGAAAATATAAATAAACAATTATTTATTTATCTGAATGGTAATCGAACCCACTACCGTCCGTCGCGTTTACAATCAAACACTTGTGCCACGACGGCCTTAAATTATGTTTTGTTTCTTATTTATATAATTTAATAGTGATCGCATTACCTACCAGATACTTCCTAATAGTAGTAATTCGGCAGAAGGAGGAACGAGGTAGCTCGCGCTATATTGTTATTACCCGCTTGAAAGCGCTGTTATTTACTGAATATTGAAGTACCTCTTTACCTTATCTTCATTTCGAAGCTAGAAATTTAATATTATATATATATGTATATCTTGTTTAATAATAAGTTACTTGTATTATATACTTATAGGCCAGTCGTCGTGGGTTTGATTACTACTTAAAGAAATTATACGTTTAGTATATTTATATTCCTTCCTTCGCTCTGATATCGGGGCATAGCGCGACGTTGAGTTCCGCCACTCAACAGCCAATGTCTCCAGAATTTGGCGTGAAGCGTGAATTTGGTGAGGAACGGAGTGTCTTAACACTGGGCTTCCTCTGCTTACCATGCTATAAGAATATACATATATAATAGTAACAATAGTGACATGAGATTAGAATACCTACAATTGCGTATAGGTAGATGCTACTTTTCTTCTATTCTTTTGAATATAATATAAAAAGGATCAAATCCTTATATTGCTTATAATAGAATACTATTACTTATTTATATTATCTTATTCTATCTATGGCATTATATATATAGATTAAATAAGAATCTTTTATATCAATAATTAAATTTAATTCAATCAAAGTTATTAAAATTATACCTCGGTTAATCCATAAAAATCCATGGTAATTTAAATTTAAAAAAATAAATTAAATAATGTTAAAAATAAATTGCATGTTCGATGTGTGTAACCTTTAAGTTATACTCAAGAGCTTAACAGTAGCAAGACCGGTTTGAAAGGTCAAGTAAATCTATCTATATCTGTTTTTTTTTCAGCTTCACGCTGTATCCCGCACACAGCAGGGTAGGCAGAGGGAACTTAGTGTTAAGACACTCCGTTCTCAACTTTCAGCCAATTTCTGGAGGCATTGCGTGTTGAGTGGCGGACCTCAACGCCGCGCTTTCCCCTCGACACCAGAGCCAAGAAATGAAAATATAAATATAAATGAATATTTCATCTCCTCGAGTGGGGGTCGAACCCACAACCAGTCGATTTACAGGCACACTTTGGGCCCCTGCGCCACGATTGGCCTCTCTATATCTATGTGCTTATAAAAATAATAAATGAATAGGAAAATTTATTATATGCATGAAAAATAAAATCTAATTTAGTCGATTAATATATCCGTTGTGGCGCATGGGCACGACTGTAGACGGTACGATTGTGCATACAATTCCAGCTCGAGGAAATGAAATAAATAATATTTTGATTTTTACGCTCTGGTAACTAGGCAAAGTGCGGCGTTGAGTTCCGCCACACAACACATGCCTCCAGAACTCGGCGGAAAGTGGGGAACAGAGTGTCTTAACACTATGTTCCCTACCCTGCTGTGTGCGGTATATAGCGTGAAGCTCCTTTTTATTTCAAATATTTGCGCTTTTACATAATTTTTGATTTAAATGTGGAAACAACTTATTAAAATAACAATTTATTAATCCAACGGAATATGCTCATAAAAATGTGTTTATTCATAAATCTGTATTGTGATGGCTCTAAATGTATAATATATAACGGATCGGATAGAATTTATATTCTATTGTCTAAATAAAAAAAAAAATAGTTTTAATTTCGTTAATTTATTGCGAATTAGATTAAGAAATATTTCTTTCCCACTTTGTTCTTTAGGGTTCCATACTTCAAAAAGTAACAACGGGCTTCTTATAGGATTACTTTGTTGTCCGTCTGTCAAGACCGTTTATCTCGAGATTATGTGGAGGTACAAAGCTGGAATTATTATTAAATGTTCAGTTCTATGATTCTTGAAGCACAGAAAAAATCAAGCTTCTAAGGCAATGCAATAGGAAGAGATTGCGTGGAAGTATCAAGTTTATATTAATATCAAATATTTAGGTCTACCCAATCCAAAGATACGAGCATTTATGCATCTCTTTTACTACATTTTACATGAAACTCATCGCGTAATTAAAACCTAAAGGAAATTTTCCGTGAATATACGGTTATGAAATTTGGCACAAAGTGGGAACTTACATTGTTAATAAAGAAAAAAATCAGAAAAGTAAAAAATTATAGATATTTCATAAAAAAAAATTACAAACTTATATTTGTAGTTCATTGCATTTGAAATGTATGCATATGCCCGCAAACTTAAGTTTGTCAATTTTGTACATTCCGTTGACCTACAATCTTGAGGTTGGTACGGAAGCTCACTCGTACTCTGTCGTACACCGAGAGTACGACTCGCACTTAACCGGTTTATGTTATGAATATTGTTATCGAAGAAAGCAAGCTGTTCGCATAATAATCGTCACGCATGTCCGCAACAAATAAACTGCATTGTGATTTATAGCACATACTACACGGTATATGTATCTTCTAGGAATAACTTGATAACTCATATTATTTATACAGTGATTCTATATAAACTCAGAAAATATATAGATAGATAGATACGTGTTAATACCATGATGAGAATTTAAATAAACACCGGGTAGCGATATTACAAGAAAGCAAAGAAAATCTAGAATAGAATAGAATAAAAAAGAATCATTTTTGTATACAAAAACTAAGAAAAACACAAAAATATAAAAAAAAATATCAATTAATCTAAAACATAATGATAATATTTAAAAAATATATATTATCTGTATGAGATTTGAACTTTATTTTTATAAATTATAAAAAAAAATCATAATAGATTACTTTTCATATGATAACTATTAGCGTTTTATTTTATCACTTTTATAAAAAAATAGGCCAATTAGGGAATATGTTTGTTTTCTTATTACGTAAATAATAGTATATGAAAATTACAGATCTAAAAATTATAATATATACCTATACCACTAAGATAAGGTCACTTCTCTACTATAACTAAAACGTGAGACATCCACTTGTATGAAAAAAAAACCAATCCTTTCCTAATCGTCGAATTTTCAAGTCTATGTGTTGAGTGGCGAAACTCAACGCCGCGCTTTGTGTACCGTGGCGGGGAAATAACAAAAAAACGAGAACCGAACCCACAATTATCGCGTTTACGGTCAGATACTCGACCTCAATAGATTTTATAAATAAAAAAAATCAGCTTCACGCTATATCCCGCACACAGCAGGGTAGGCAGAGGGAACATAGTGTTAAGACACTCCGTTCCCCACTTTCTGCCGAATTCTGGAGACATTTCGTGTTGTGTGGTAGAACTCAACCCCACGCTTTGCCTCGACACCAGAGCGAAGAAATGGAAATATAAATGTAAGTAAATATTTCATCTCCTCGAACCCACAACCAGTCGGTTTTACAGTCACACTTTGTGCCCCTGCGGCACGACTGGCCTCATAGATGTTATAATTTTATTAAAATAGTGAAACTCATTCTATTAATAATACAAGAATAGATAGATGTAAAATGAAAGGGTAACAGTGATACACCCCACTGTTTTCTTTATGTTTGATATCATTGGACAGAAATGGGTGGATGGCTTTGTCATTGTAAAGCAAATGATTATGGTTACGATCGGACGCCACGTTGCGTTCTGTTGTAAATCATAGAATCAAAGCGAATAAAATGGGTTTAAATGATGCATTAGATAATATTATAATAGCACAACTGTTCCATTTTTTGTTTTTTTATTTATTGTATTTTATATTGTTAACATTAGCTTTGAGGTCAGTCGTGGCTCAAATGTACATAGCGAGGTTGTAAAAGCGACAAATTGTGGGTTCAATTTCCTCTCAAGGAAATTAAATATTTATTATTTTCATTTTTTTGCTCTGGTGTCGAGGCAAAATTGCGGCGTTGAGTTCCGCCACTCAACGCAATGCCTCCAATATTCAGCGGAAAGTGGAGATTAGTATCTTAACACTAGGCCCCAAAAAAATTGAAGAAGAAAAGAAAAAATAAGAACATGTCATTCGAGAATTAAACCCATGACTTCATGTAAAACAGTCGAGAATGACTAACACCGACGGTCATCGTTTTATTATAAAATTGGTAACAAAAACTAAATGAATAATTTACAACCCAAAAAAGGATCTTATGCATATTTCTTTGTGAACAATAGGGGGCTATCATTGTTAGTTTTATTTGGAGTTGTTAATTAAAATTATGATAAAAACGATACTATAATCATACGTTTTGTTTAATATATTTATTAACGTGTATTAGATAAAGAGAAAATAATGTTACATTCAGAAATTAAATAAGACAAAGGTCCACAAGGGCAAAATTTATTAGTAATATCTTTCTTAGAAATGTTTTTACATCAGAAATTTGAGAAAAATAATACCAGAATGAGTCTTTGATAAATAAAATAAATGTTTTTAGAATATACAAAAAATATCTACTTATATTGACGGAGGCAGAATTGTTTCAAGTAATTTATTATTCAAATAGAAAGAACAGTGGGGAAGTGGGGAAAGCAGTATCTTAATACTAGGTTCCCTCTGCCTACCCTGCTGTGCGCGGGATACAGCGTGAAGCTGATTAAATTAGATTAAAGAACATACACAAACTGTACAGGTTGTGGGTTCGATTCCCACTCAGGGAAATGAAATATGTCACATTTTCATTTTCTCACTCTCGTTCCCTCGAACGCTGCTCGGTGTCGAGGCAAAGAGCAGCGTTGAGCTCCACTACACGTAATGCCTTCACACATTGGCGGAAAGTGCGGAGTAGAGTATCTTAATACTAAGTATTTTTTGCTCTAATATCGATGTTATAATGTAGATGTATAAGTAGGTTAATAACATATCAAATTTCGTTACAAAATCACACCCAAAACGTAATAACTAATTACGGCACCCACAAATCACTTCATCAAATTATGAATCCTTTGAAATTCTTTCTTATTGTGAAACAAAAGAGAAATTATAGCAACTCATACATATTCCTTAAGCAGGGCTTCGCGTGATAGGAAAGATTTATAGACTCGCAAAGTACACGCGATTAAATTATATGTCGAAACTTTTGGCACAAATGGATAGTGTTGTGCTGTAAATTAAAAAGAAATTAAAGAAGTATACTATAAAATTCAATTGCACTTAAAAGTGCATTTGCATTTTGTGCTAATTTTAAATTTAAAATGTTGTGTCGGTTACTGGTGTCGAGGCAAAGCGCGGGGGACAGTTTCGCCACTTAACACGAAAAGCCTCCAGAATTCAGCGGAAAGTGGGCAACAGAGTGTCTTAACACTAAGTTCTGAAGTTTCCGCTGCATATCCTACCCTGTGCGGAACTCCACTCTCTACTTCCTGCCAACTGGAACTTAGCGTCGCGCTTTGTCTCTTTACCAGAACGAGGAAATAAAAATCTTTCTCCATTAAACATTCATAGGGGAGAGGTGGCACGAAGGAGCCAGTTTACTAAACGAAGCAAAAAAATATACTTTTAATTAAAGAAATTAAGTTTTTTTTCTCTTAAATTATTATTCATTTATTAAACTAGATAATTTCATACGGAATAAGCTTTAAATACAATAAAAAAGCAATAAAATATTTATTTAAAAAAAATGTGTAATTTGGCTCTTTCATAACATTTCGGTATTGAAAGAGCCACCAAAAGTTATGAAAGAGACAGTCTAATATTATGAGATGTAATAGTGAAAATTATGCTAAATAAAAACAATGCACTTTTAAATAAAAACAATTTAATAATCCTTATTAAAAAGTGATGTTTTTTTAAATTATATTAGTCATTTTAAGTAAATAATTCTAACAATCTCATATTATTTAAACCAATCATATTATATTATTTTATTTATATTCTTTTTTTTATATTTTAGAGGCGGATAGTTCTTTTATTAATAAAAATCACGAAAATTAAATTAAATAATATCTTCTCAAAAACAACATACTTAAATTATGAGATCTTTTTTTTTAAATATTGCTCCATGCAATCATCACTATTTTTATTTGTATTGAACTTTGTTTTGCTTCAATCTACCTTTTTTTTACTTCAGCCAATATGATAGAATCAGACGAATTCGGGTCTGAATTTTCTTGGTTTATTTTCGAGTTTTTTGGGATCAGACTTCTCCATAATGAAATATCAGTAGCAAATTATTTAATAATGTTTATTAAGAATGTATATTTATTATAATTATAATTAATTTTAAAAAATCTAATTCGGGGGGTTATGAAAGAGCCATCTCTTTCAAGGCCCATCCACCCAGCTCTTTCATAACTTATTCTTTAAAAAAATATAACCTTCAAAATCACAACGATATCAAAACTTTTGAAATTCAGTTTTAATCCAGTTACAAGGCCAAATATATACATAAACTCGATCCACAATCCAAGTACCTATATTTGTTTACAATGAAATACTAAAAAACAACTCAAATGAGGTAAAAAAGTTTTTTTTGAGTGCCAAGAACTTCAACTCGACATATCGGCGTCCGTTGGTTCTGAAGATGTGTAAATTTTTTATTGGTCATGGGAAATCATTGTTGCCATTTAAAAATAAATTATTCTATCGAGTCCGTTCCTAAACTACTATAATATTGCAGGTGGCTCTTTCAAAACCTGGCTCTTTCATGCCACTTCTCCCATATTCTTGTATGTTTCGAGATGAGTATATTATGTGAAATATGTATAATATTTGTAAATAATAATTGTTTTGAAATTGAATTTTATAAGTGGGCAAAATACAATAGATACTTTAAAAGTTTTCTGGAACTGACATTCGTATGTTGCGGTAAACCGATGTGCTGTAGACGTGACACTCGGACCACGTTCACACTATTAAATTTGATACAGCTTGCTAATATAATAAAAATATTATTTCTTTATGTATATTAGATTTTTTTATAGGGTAATCTTAAAATTGCGTTGAATATAAATTTTAATAGGTACAGAGTGTCTTAAAACTGTGTTCCCAGGTTCCTGTGTCTACATACTGTGTAAAGTGCGGGATACAGCGTGAAGCTAAAAAAGATACACAATACAATAAATATGTATGATCTATACAATGAAAGATCTCATGTTATTCCTGTTATTTATTGATTAACCTATTTTTGTTTCTTTTGATTGATAATATTATCGATTCTATTTTTTATTGACTTTTTTAGTTTACTAATAAACTCTGCCATTTAAAGAATGCCATATAAAGAATCATTCTAAAAATATTCTATAATATCATTTAAGTTATTTGCAACAATGAACCACACCGGTCTCCAATGTGGCAGTTCTCCAAGACCCCGCATCACCGCCGTCCCGCAGCCTAAACCGCAAACATATTCAACTCTGTCATTTCTACAATTACGTTGAAAAATATACTTTTTTGTAATTTTTCCATTTTGCATTATTTTGAATAATATATCAAAAGCTGCACTTAGTTGGAGTTCGACATCGGAAACAGATGTTGCGTCGCGGCCATTGTGCTTATAAAAATAATATGAAATAATTTTCGTACAGTTCGGAAAGTTCGAATTTTTAAATTGCACTCGCTATTAAAAATTTAACAATACATTGTTTTCAGATAATATATAATATTGTATATTGTTTTTGTTATCTTTTTTTTCAGCTTCACGCTGTATCCCGCACATAGTAAGGAAGGCAACGGGCACCTAGTGTTAAAATATTCCGTTCCCAATATTCCGCAGAATTCTGGAGACATTGCGTATTCAGTGACGGAACTCAACTCTGTCGCGCTTATATTCACACTTCTTGCTCTTGCGCCACGACTGGCCTCAATGAATGTAATCAAACGAATTCAATATTTCAAAAAGAAATTCTGAAAATACTTTGTAAATCTTGAGAATAAAAACAATCCTTTATATGGAACATTTGTATGGGACGTGTTGAAACCGAGAACGTTATTTTGACGTCAAGCACAATGTCATCAATCTATGTATGTATTAATGACGCATATACATAATTCCAATTGCGAAATTGTCTGGTTCTGACGCGTGTCAGTTGTGGCCGACCGATGCTCTGTAAACGTGACGTCACGTCCATACTACAGCTCGGAGGATCTACCAAATACCTATAGGTACTAAATGGTACTGAGCGGTCAACGTACTATCTGTATAGTGGAACAATCATCTTAATTTGATTCTAGTCAACAGAATATAAATATTAAGAAAAATTATTTCTTAAATGTATTTTAAATAATTTTATCACTTTAAATCAGCTTCATGCTTTATCTCGTATATAGCAGGGTAGGCAGAGGGAATTTAGTGTTAAGATACTCCGTCCTCTACTTACCGCCAAATTTTTCGAGGCATTGCGTGTTGAATTGCGGAAATCAACGCCGGTTAGTGCCAAAGCAAAGAAACTAAAATATTAATATATTAATAAAATATAAATAATCCCAAATGATTAATTCTAATTTTAGGACTTTGAAGCTATTAATTAGATTATATACAGAATTAATTCAATAACCAAACAATTAAATTTGTTGTAACGAAAAAAAAGTAATTGCAACAGATTGATCAAACCCCACACTAAAACTAAACGGCCAAGATATTTTCCTGGAACTTTTTAAAAACGTTGCACTCGAGAGGTCCGTGAGCGATTGTTGGGAAGGTTCGGTTCAAGCGAAATGGATCTCCCACCCCAACCTCCAGTTAAATAAATAACCGCAAAATTCAATTCAACAAACCGTTATAAAATAAGCTCCAGGCAACAAAGTCAAATCGTTTTGCGCGGTTAACCGCAGCACTTTCTGTCAGGTAAGCCGTGTATTTGAAAGTTTACACTCAAAGTCGTAGGTTTCAATACTTCAATATTTCAAATTGTGCTCTGCTCATATTTTTAACACACTATTTGCATACCTGTTGATCTTAGGTAGAATTTACGCTATACGCTCTGACGCTGAGAAGCAATCGCGTTAGCTCACATTACTTTCCAATTTCTATAAATATCAAAAATATTTTTAACTGGATTCAGTCGAGAAAAATATTTTTTATTTATTAATTGTTTACTCTTTAAAAATATTTAGAAATATATCAAAGAAATATTTTTTAGATTTTACAATATTTACTTTGTAGTGCGGCGTTGAGTTCCATACTAAACATGCAACGTCTCAGTAATTAATCTCTACCAACATAAGAATTACAACACAGTATTAAGATCGAAAATACTACAGATCGAAACAACTAACTGAGTATTCTTTCTATAAGTGGAGTAACAGAAAAACCTTACAGAATATTTTATATTGTAAGAGGGCCAAAATTCAACAAAGAAATGCCTTTGAATAACTAATAATATTTGATATAGATCTCTGCATAATAAGCCTCAAGTTAATAAACTGAGGGTTCCAGAATGTGTCTTTTTGCACTCACTTTGACATTCTTGGTCCTAAGTTAGGTTTTGCTAATGAATAAATGAAATGGCGTTCTATATCTTTTGCCAAGTGCTAAATTTTTATTCTAAAGTATAAGTTATCTATAACGGTATGTGAATATGTGATTTGGAGTTTTGTATTGCTGTATATATTTTTTTTCATCGAGATTTTTCGCCGAATTGTTGAGATATTCCATGTTGAATGGCGGAACTCAACGTCATCGTTTTTGCCTAAACATCATAGTGAAGAACTGATAAAATATTACATTTCCTCGAGTGGGAATCGATTCCACAACCTGTCGCGTTTACAGTCACACGCTTGTGCCACTGCGTCTTAACTGGCCTGATGTACGTCTGACAAACATACAAGTATATGCTAATTATAATATTTTAGTTCTCTTAATTATCGCATGCTCGGATCGCCATAATCAAATACTGAACCGAACTCTAAATTATACTATGTACACGATAAGGTCATATTTTTGTATAAATCATAATAATACAAATATCTTAAACGTGTTCCCAATATAAAAATAAAAACATAAAAAAATAGTGATCAATATCGACTTTCATAAGTAATATACTATTATTGAGTTTCAAATGAAACCAACAAATTATTCATTCTTTCGAAAGCGCCCATATTTGTTACACCTTTTGAATTATGTGTTAGTCGTTCTCAACACCTTTGTATGTTTATCGTCCTCCGTTCCACCACTCCAGGACAAAAAGCAATGTCAAACCTTGTGTTGTGTGTCTGTGCGTCTTTAAAATCTCCCCCGGCTATCCCTAATACCCGACGAAATCAATTTGAATTCAATTTAGCTTTTTTTCGTACAAGCTTTTGTTGCCTCTCAGTTGTGTTTACTTTATTCGATTTCTGTAATTTCATTCATAACAAACTGGATTTGGGGTTTGGAGCCCATCGGGGTTGACAGGGGTTGTTTGAAATAATATTCTCTTTGATAAGAGCCGGTTTGGCGCGTAGTAAGTGGTAGGGTCCGTGCAATCACCATAGATGTTGAACGAGATTTGTCAATGTGAAGTGACAAAAACTAATTATGGTACACAATGATCCATGGGGTGAGGGATGAGATTGTATCGTTTTATCGATTATCCCCACTCGATCATATTCGTTTAAAAAACATTGAATTAAGAAAACAATATTTTTTGGAAGTATAATATAGTGAGGTTTACGCATTATCTTACATGAATAAGAAGATATAAATAAATAGAAATATTTCCAATATATATATATTTTCTTGAAGTTGTAAGTTAACAAGGTCTTATAAAAAAATTAAATAGTATTGTGAAATATTGTGGGCCATATTTCACAATGTAATATGAATGCTACAATTTCATATTATACAAGGCCGTTTTACGCTCTACATAGACTTCCTGTTATAGATTCTAGTACTCTAAATCGGAGTTGCATTGTATAGATACCGGGAATATTCCAGTTGAGAGTAGAATAGTATAGTCCGTGACCAAATAGCTCGCTTCTATCCATCGATTTAGCCTTGCGTAGCTGCCAAATGGTCGCACACATTTATGTCATTTTTTTTTTCAGTTTCACGCTGTATCCTGAGGGTAGGCCTCTGCCTATTGTACCATTGCCTCTGGAATGGAAGAAAATGCTAAGACACTTCGTTCCCCATTCCGTAAAAGGACGGAACTCTACGCTGCGCTTTGCCGAGCAAAGAAATGAAAATATTCAAAAATAAAAATTAATTTCCCCGAATACGGATCGAACCCACAGCCATCGCACTTACATTCACATGCTTGTGCCACAGCGCCACGACGCAACGGCCTACATTGTACAGATACTAGAAACATTCCATTTGAGTGTTGAATACTATAGCCCGTGACCAAATCACAACCTCATACCATCGATTTAGCATTACATAACTGCCAAATGGTCGCGCAGAACACTTACGTCATAAATAGTGACCGTTTTCTCCAATTTGTTGGTACACAGCGGCACCCAGCTGCGATCGCAAGGCAAACAATGACACGGCTCCCCGTCGTTACATATTGTTCAGAACGGTTACTTGACTGGTGCTAATAGGGGTTTGGCTGTCTATTAATTGTGTTTTATTTGATAATCAGTCCAGTCCAGTCGTGGCGCAGCGGTACGAGGCGTGACTGTAAAACCGACTGGTTGTGGGTTCGATCCCCACTCGAGAAGATGAAATATTTACTTAAATTAGTTCCATTTCTTCGCTTTTGTGTCGGGGTTAAGCGCGGCGTTGAGTTCTGCCACTCAACATTCAATGCTTTCAGATTTCGGCAGAAAGTGGGGAACGGAGTGTCTTAACACTAGGGTCTCTCTGCCTACCCTGCTGTCTGCGAGATACAGTGTGAAACTGATTTTTTTATTAGATAATCAGTCCAGTTTAGTATATCGCTAAACTATTTCGTTGATATTTAAAGTTGATTTTCATCAATATTTAGAGCAAGCCATTTGAATGATGAAACGATGTCCTGCTGTTTAATATATTGTTTCGATTTTGTATTATTGTACGTTGAATACTAACGAATAACTTTATAAATGTGGCCAGTCGTGGCCCAGAGGCACAAAGTGTGACTGTAAAACCGATTGGTTGTGGGTTCGATCCCCACTCGAGGAGATGAAATAGTTACTTAATTTATATTTCCATTTCATCGCTCTGGTGCCGAGGCAAAGCGCGGCGTTGAGTTCTGCCACTCAATACGCAATGCCTCCAGTATTCGGCAGAAAGTGAAGAACTTATCGTCTTAACCCTAGGTTCCCTCTGCCTACCCTGCTGTGTACTGGGTACAGCGTGAAGCTGATTTTTATTTTAACTTTATAACATATTTTAGCTTAACGTTTGGTTCCACGCATAGCGGGGTGGGCAGGAGGGAACCTGCGAATCTAGTGTTAAGATATTCCGTTTTCATTAAGACACGTCTGTTCTCCGCAATACTTATAACTTTTAATAAGCCTATTTCTGTATTTAATATTTTATATATTTGAGAAACTTTTTCATTTGTTATTATTATATATATTGTTTACGTACATACTATTTTATTTATCTTTCTTTTTAAATAAGTCATTAAGAGTGATGTTTACCATATATAATGAGATGTATCAACATTGCCATCGGCTACTTTTTAAGCAATATATTTAAAAATAATGAATAAAAAACCTCGTTTGATTACAATAGCCCCGAGCGAAACAAAAACACAATTCTTTTTATTTGATTTATAATGTTTGCTTTTAATAGGCATCTAGCGTTACATTCATTTAGATATTTAGTTCAACATACAAAATAAATAATATTAAAAAACAAATCACATCAGCTTCACGTTGTATCCCGCACACAGCAGGATAGCCATAGGGAACCACGTGCTAAGACACTCTGTTCTCCAATTTCGGAATTGGCGGAACTCAAGGCCGGGCTTTTGTCTTAGTGCCAAAACGAAGAAATAAAAATATTTCCCCGAGTGGGAACCGAACCCACAACCGTCGCGTTACAGTCACACTCTTATGCCACAGCGCCACAACTGAAAAATATATAAGAAAAATATATATTTAGTCCAATATACAAAATAAATCATATTGTAGGTATATATTGCTATAATTCACTAAAGTATGATTTTTATCATCTAATATGATATATTGTATTGGTTTTCATAGATAGGGAGTGTGATTATGTTATATTAATGTCATAATTTATTTTATTGGTGTCCTAGATTCCAATATTCTAGAAGCAAAAATAACCACATTTCTAAAATATTAAATGAAATTTTGGTTTTATATTAAGTTTTTTGGTTTAATTTAACTTTTTTTAGCTTCACGGGATATCCGCACATAGAAGAGTAGGCAGAGGACACCCGGGAACCTAGTGTAAACATTCCATTCTCTTAAGATGCTTCCGTTTCCCAATTTCCGCTTAATTCTGGAGGCATTGTATGTTGTGTGGCGGAACTCAACTCCGCGTTTTGCCTCGTTACTAGAATAATAAATATTTAAAATAGTTTTCACATCGTCAATATATTTTATGTTTGATTTAAAAGAAATATTCTCTTATTACCTACAGTTAGTTGAGGCCAATCGTGGATCAGGGGCATAAGCGTCCGACTGTAAGTGTGACAGGTCGTGGGTTCGACTTCCACTTGAGGAAATAGGAATTTAATATCTTCTTTCGTTTCCTCTGGTGGTGAGGGAAAGAGCTACGTTCCACCAGTTCCACCATTCAACACGCAATACCTCCGAAAGTAAATAAATTTTATTTGAGTTACATAATTTTTAATTCTACATAGTTTGAAATAAAACCTCGTTAGTCTCCACAGAGTAATAAGATTCTCAAAATTAACCAAATATTCTGAGGGTTAATCCCCGACAAATAAAAAAGCACATTTAAAACGTTACATTATAGAAAGCGGATTTTATTTTTAATATTAAATAACTTTCATTAAGAACCCTTCGGAATTCGCATTTAACTGGCTCGAGTTGGGGTCTTTAATAATAAAGAGTACAATGGGGAAAGGGCAACTGTTGGGGCACTTGCCCACTCGGATTAGCCTTAAATTAGACAAGTAGGGGTAAAAGGAATGTCTAGGTAATTAAAAAACCAATTTATAAGATACATTGGAGTTCCAGAGAAAAGAACAACGCGTAGCGTTTGTGATATTCTAGAATCGTATTGCTTTTTAAGGATTGAGAGAGATTTTCTTTTCTCTTTGTATATCAGGTTTCTATAGTGTAGCGTGAAGGAATTACTACAATAAAGAATTCTATAAAATACAGACCAAATCAATGATTTTTTTTTTTAATAAGTCTGGATATATTTAGATAAGTGCTGGTATGGAATCGTCGACTTAAAAACATATTTAAATACATACATATTTGGAATTGACTATAAAATATCTAATATAAAATAAGGTTGAAAGCTGTAAATTTCATTATTGTTTATTTTATTAAACTTAATAAAAATGATTTTGTAATTATTCGATAATGAAGATATTACGTTTTCATAATATATTCTCATTATTTTATCTATTATTGTTACGCGTCCTTTGTAAGAAAATTTATAAAGCTTCTCTATTCAATGACGAAATGTGAATATTTCATAATAAAAATTATCATCACATAATGTAATGTAAACGTATTTATACGTACGTCTTCTTAAGCAAATTATCTAAAAGGTTGTAGGTTCAAATATCATTGTGTTTGATTATTTTTTGTTTGACTTTTTGTGCTGTATTCCGCACACAGTAGTAGACTTAATATTTCATTTCCTCAAGCGGTAATCGAACCCACAACATGTTCGTGCCCCTGCGTCACGACCGAGCTTGGCGTGGCTAACAATGGCAATATTAATAAATTATATATATATATATATATATATATATATATATATATATATATATATATATATATATATATATATATATATATATATATATAAACAATAAAAACATAACAAAAAAACGCCGCTATATTTTTACAAAGGAACGCAAAGTTTAATTTACGAGTACCCACAGTGGATTCAAATTGTCGCTTAATTAATCCCAACTAATCCGACGTATTGACGGACGTTATCCGATGTCTAATCTATCCGTATATCGATATTGTTTGTTGTTCTCTACTGTGTATGTAAAGGATGGAGGATTTATATGTAGGTATTATATTGAGGCCGGTCGTGGCGCAGCGGCACGAGGTGTGACTGCAAAACTGATTGGTTGTGGGTTCGATCCCCACTCGAGGAGATGTAATATTTACTTAAATTTATATTTCCATTTCTTCGCTCTGGTGTCGAGGTTAAGCGCGGCGTTGAGTTCTGCCACTCAACACGCAATGCCTCCAGAATTCGGCAGAAAGTGGGGAACGCAGTGTCTCAACACTAGGTTCCCTCTGCCTACCCTGCTGTGTGCGGGATACAGCGTGAAGCTGATTTAATTTAATTTTTAATTTTAATTATATATAGGTATTTGTGTTCATTGCCAATAAGGCAATCGAATTGTTATACAATTAACTTTCAGACATTATTCTACATTAAAAATATTATAGTAGTTTTTAAAATTAATTCTGGAAAAAAATTGCCTATACCACTCGCCATCACGTGACCCGAACGTTCGTTTGCCTTGACTTTTCCATAAAAAAAAATTTTTTTCGATACATCCCTTGAAAGTTTGTTTTGATAAAATTCATCTCATTTTAAACGATTTTGTTTTCATGTTATTTCTAAGATTTATAAGTCGATACTTTTGAATACAAAAGGACTACTATTAAGCTGTATTGAGATAAAAATCACGAGACTCAACAGTCGAACTATATTTGCCAATTTTCTTCAAAAATCTGATGTTTTTTATAAAATATAAATTCTCAAACATCTGCCGAACTACTGAAAATCGAGGAGATGAAATGGATAAGTGCTGAGGTCCCCTACCCATAGACAACCGTTGATCCGTCGATCGCGTTACACCCTGTATATATATTGTACTTCACTAAAAAACTATCTAATTAATAGCAAAAAAAAACAATAATAAGGAAACCATAATTAAATATCTATACACCTATACAATCTATAGTTGAGAGTAGTAACTGGTAAGTAAAGGTCATTTGTTCACAGTGGCGATGGCGTTGCCCTAAACGGTACGTGGGTGTAGGTCTTTGTTTTACTTTATTAAAGCTTCAAAGAATAAAGAGTGATTTTGTATGTATCTCTCCGTCTCAGCTTCACGCTGTATCCCGAATATAGCAGGGTAGGTAAAGGTAACCTAATGTTCAGACACTCCGTACCCCGCCTTTCCGATAAATTTTCGAGACTTTGGCGAACTCAACGCCCACAACTTAATAATTCATTTCATATCCCTGAGTGGGAATTGAACCCACAACCGTCGCGTTTACAGTCATAAACGATTATGCCACTGCGTCACCACGGGCACTAGTGTGTTTATATAATATGTTTTTAACGAACTTTTGCATACTTTAATAGAATGTAATTACTTCTAATTGTATGTATACAATTTAACGCAAGTAGCTGGAGCTAAAGTTAATTAAGTTAACTAATAAAATTTTTACGACATTCGTTTTGATCAACTTACTTTATCACGCAACGTTGGTAGGGTAGGCCTGCTTATATGTCACTCTCTCTTTATTCCTTCTTTCTCTTTTTTGGGTTCGTTCTCGTTAGGTGGAACAAGGTTATAATTAATAAGAATGGATATCTTGAATATTTCAAACGAATGCTTTTCCCCGAGCAAAATCGAACCCACATTAATCGCTACTACACAGAACTCACTGCAATTTTTGCTAAGAAGCATAATTCATAAGTTCCAAATAATGAAAAAAATAAAGAATAAAATTAAAAATCATTCCATTTTCGTAGAAAATAAATAAGCAACATTCCTAAAACAGTAGTCCATCCGTCGTATCTGAACGTCGCCTTTGTTGTATTTAACACCAGGTTAATTGACTATAAATTGAGACATAACTTAAAAGCCTCATGCCTTCTGCTGTATCAGGTCGGGCATTTTGCACGAAGTTCATTAAAAAAACAACCTGTACCCTAATTACATTCTGAATTCAGGTTTATTTCGCTTTTTTTAATCCGTTTTCACAGTTTTTCTCGGAAACACGAATGGTGGTTCGTAGTATTGTAAGTATTTAAGGCGAATCATGTTCATTTAAAATTACATTGATTGAAGTTTTGTTTTGTTATATTGCATTTCATTTTTTCTTTAGTAGTTATAGAGGCCAATCGAGAGGTTGCAGGTTCGATTTCCGGTCGAGGGAATGAAATATTTTCCTATTTTTATTTCTTCGATCTGGTGTCGAGGCACAGCGCAGCGTTGAACTCTACCTCTCAATGTGGGGAGCGAAGTGTCTTAACTACTAATAAGTATGTGCAAAAGTTTGACTTGGTATTTGATAAATTTTAATAAGTTCTTTGATTTTCACGATTATTACACATTTTAAATAAAACTATTTTAACCGGATTAATCGCGTATATTTTGTATGTTTATACATTTTTCCGTGTCCGTGGTCACGGGTACTACCCGTGACCACGGACTACTGCAAAGTGTTCGAAACGTCGGGTTTCCAAAAATGTATAAGCATACAAAATATACGCGATTAATCCGGTTAAAATAGTTTTATTTAAAATTTGATAAATTTTGTTTGTATGGTATTTGAATGTGTTTTGTTTTGATATTAAGATAAATAGTTCAAATATTACAATGAAATCACAGACAGCCTTGTTTTTAAAATTTTACAGATTTTATATATAAAATGAATTTTACAATACGTCATTAAGTGCTGGGCGTATAAATTCAATATTTCAACAAGCCGTTACCGCTATGTACTTTTAAATTGGTATAATAATAAATATTTGATGAGTTTTACTAAAAAAAACACGCTATAAAACCACTAAACGACCCTCAAAGCGGTTTTCACGCAAATAGGTTTTAGCTTCGTTTCCCATAGGAACGTGAACCAGATATGTATATAAAATTTTAATATTAAAATGTAAAATATCACACTGACTAATAATAGTTTTATTGATAATTTTATAAAAATAAATAAGTAAATGTGACGAAAATTTAAGGAATTAAGGAATGTTGATGATAAATTATTATTATTTCCTCCTTTTGCCTTTCAAAAGGATACAAATGAAAGCAGACAACAAGAAAATGGGTTAGGCAGAGAGAGAGAGAGAGGATTCTCTCTCTGCCTACCCCGTTTTCTTAGCTCTTCATCTTTTATCCGCATATGAGGGAGAGTACAAAAAAGAGGTTCCTTCATTCATAAACAAAAAAAAACATGTTTAATATTATACCAAACTACTACAAAATTAAAATATAATACACTCATTAGTTTCATACAAAAATATATGTACCTATATAATATATTTATAAAATCAGCTTCACGCTGTATCCCGCTGCCTACCCTGCTGTGTGCGGGATACAGCGTGAAGCTGATTGGTTTTTTTTGGTAATTTTTTATTATTTTTATAACAGAGCGAAGAAAAGAAAATAGTAAATATAACTTGTGATTGTTTATAATAAAATGTAAAATGCAAATAAAAAATAAAAATTTTGAAAGTTCAGTTCAGTAGTCTAGATTCATTTTGTCAGAAGAAAATACTGGCGTTATCTGGTTAATGCAAATGATTGCCTTTTAAACAACAGTGTAGTGTAGCTCCAGCATTAGCACTAGTACTGGAATAATCACTTTATTTGGTGACTCTAAAAAATATATATTATCAGTATATTGCATATAGCAGTGACAACCAGAGGCCAGTTGGAACGCAGGGGCACAAGCTTTTGACGTAATTGCGACAAGTTGTGGGTTTGTCAATCCCCCATTGAGAAAATTAAATATTTAATATTGCGCTCTGATGTGAATATTGCTGATCTGGAGCCAATGTGCGGCGTTGAAATCCGCCATTCGACACGTAATGCCTCCAGAATTCGGCGATAAGAAGGGAGTATCTTAAGCGCAATATAGCGTGAAGCTGAATAAAAATGCAGTGAAAACGTTGAATAGCTATGTAACAGCTATTAACAGCAGAATATTTTATTCAGTCCATTATATAGCTACTATAGGTAAGTAGAAAGGTTTATGCTGCTTCTGCGTCTCTCCGAAGGCTGCGCAATTTCCTACCAATACCGACCAAAATTGCGCTGGCAAACTCTCTCCTATTACCAATTCTTGATTATGCGGATGTATGTTATCTTGACATTAAAGAGGAGCAATTAAATAAACTTGAGCGACTTCAAAATCTTTGCATCAGGTTCATATTTGGTATACGTAAATATGATCACATTTCCGAGTTTCGAAACAAGCTTAAGTGGCTCCCTATCCGCCTTCGCAGGAATACTCATATACTTCATCTTCTCTATTCTGTGCTGTTTAGTCCTTTTACTCCTCCTTACCTGAAGAAACAGTTCATGTTTCTTCATGACACTCATTTACGTTCTCTACGCTCCGACAACAATCTTTTACTAGAAATTCCTCTTCACTCTTCCTCCTTTTTCTCCAATTCTTTTACTATTAAAGCTGCTCGTCTATGGAATTCTTTGCCTATCGAGATCAGACGTGCCAAAAGCCCATATGTTTTTAAGAAAATGCTCAAAAGTCATTACTTAAATATATAACATTATTTCCTAACTAAATTGATTCCTTTATTTATTTATATATTATTTTTTTTTTTTTTTTTATAAATTAAATTTTATGTGTATATGTAGTATGTATAAATATAAATTTATATGTATATTTATGTGTATGTAACATTTATGGATATATAATATATATTTAATATATATAATAATATATAATATATATTTATATATATATATACATATATATATATATATATATATATATATATATATATATATATATATATATATATATATATATATATATATATATATATTAAATATATATTATATATCCATAAATGTTAAAAATTATTATGTAAATTTTCTATTTTATGCACCGGCCACTTGTTTTTTATACAACTCCAAGTTCCAAAGGTTGCCTGGAAGAGATCGCTCTAAGCGATAAGGTCACCTTGTTGTACTTTTTTTTATTAGTATTATGTTTGTAAGTTGTTTTTGTATCTTTTAAATGTGCAATAAAGTATATTTATTATTATTATTATTATTAGTATAGAAAAAAAGTACAGTAAAATGTAACCTTACAAAAAATAATTTTAATGACGTAAAAGCTCGTCTTTCAAAACATGTCGTGTAATTATTTAAACCTTGACATGTTTCAACTCTGAAGCTTAAATTGAAACTTATCCGGGTCGCAGTTATTTCAAACTACTTTTACATACTCGTTGCTAGTGCTTTTAACTAAAGGTAAAAATCGTTACGCTACAATTACGGAACACCCATTAAAGAGTGTTTCAATATTTTTTTCAAAGTTCAGGGTTAAGTACTGTCATAGATTTATATATATTTATTGAGGCGTTATAGGAGGCTAGTCGTGGCGCAAGGGCACAAAGTGTGACTGTAAAATCGACTTGTTGTGGGTTCGATCCCCCTCGAGGAAATGAAATATTTATTTACGTGTATATTTTCATTTCTTCGCTCTGGTGTTAAGTGGAACTCGGCGGAAAGTGGGGAACGGAGTGTCTTAACACTAGGTTCCCTCTGCCTACTCTGCTGTGTGCGGGATGCAGCGTGAAGCTGAAGAAGAAGAAGAAATTAAATATTTAATATTTTAATTTCTTCGCTCCAGAATTCGCGAAAAGTGGGCAGCGAAGTCTTAAGACTAAACTCCCTCTGTCTCTCTGCTGCAATTAGCAAAAGATCGTGAAGCTAAAAAAAAATACATACATATATTTACTTTAGAGTCCAGTCGTGGCGCAGAGGCATAAAGTGTGACTGTAAAACCGACTGGTTGTGGGTTCGATCCCCACTCGAGGAGATGAAACATTTACTTAAATTTATATTTCCATTTCTTCGCTCTGGTGTCGAGGCAAAGCGCGGCGTTGGGTTCCGCCACTTAACACGCAATGCAGAATTCGGCAGACAGTGGGGAACGGAGTGTCCTACACTAGGTTTCCTCTGCCTACTCTGCTGTATGCGGGATACAGCGTGAAGCTAATTTATTTATTTTTTACATATTTACTTCACGCTTTGAACAAATTTTCTGTTATAAAACCATCAAACAGCCAGTATCATAGCTAATGTTACCACATACCGTGTCCATACGTCAATTTTAATTACGATATTAAAACGATCGCTTCAGCATAAAAATGCTTCATTACCTCCTCCAAAGTTTATTGACACGTCACCGTGACTCAGCCGCGGGGCACGGAGCACTTTAAAAGGTAACAGAGTTGATTATTTTCTTAGAAGTCATCAACAAATATCATCAATCAGTTTGTTAATAATGTTCTATATTATTACAATTATATTTGTTTGAACTTGTGAACTTTAAATAGAATATGAAACTATTAATATAGTAATAATAATAATTTATTATTATATAAATAGTACTATATTCTATTTAAAGTTGAGTTTGAGGCAGTCGTGGCGCAGAGGCACAAAGTGTGCCTGTAAAATCGACTGGTTGTGGGTTCACATTTATACATTTATATTTTCAATTCTTCGCTCTGGTATCGAGGCGGAGCGCGGCGTTGAGTTCCGCCACTCAGCACGCAATGCCTCTAGAATTCAGCGGAAAGTGGGGAACGGAGTGTCTTATCACTAGGTTTCCTCTGCCTATCCTGCTGTGTGCAGGATGCAGCGTGAAGCTGAAAAAAATAATAATATAAGATGGCTGCGTGGTTCAGTGGAGGTCCTCTAAATAATCGAATATTATTTTTTTTTATTCAAATTCAAGATGTTCCTTATGAAATGTTATAACCCAACGCCTTGTTTTATCTTGCCACAGTGGAGTAATAAAAATTCTAAGCAATATCATGCTTCAAGTGGGGGTCGAATCCGGAAACTAAATTTTAAAATATGTAAATAACCAGTGAAGCGAAGTTCGATCACCACTCGGGTTAGTAAATTATTTTCATTTTACAATGCGAGGCGTTAAATTCCGCCACTCAACAAACGATTTCTTGAAAATATCGTTCATATAAAAAAATCGATTGGTTAAGTGCGAGAAAAGCTTGCCAAACAAACAAATTTAAGTTGTATGTTGCATACTTATTTTGTATGAAATGAACTACATATATAAGTTTGTATTGATTTTTTTCTTTGAAATACTTATAATCATTTTACTTTTCAGATTTTTTTTCCTTTATTTGTCATGTAAGTTCTCCCTTCTTGCAAAAATTCATAATTATTAGTAGGTCCACGGGAAGTACCCTTTAGGTTATGATTTACGCCTTGTGATCCCGGCCTAGAATAGGATCATCCTGGTACTGGTGGTGTCGTAATAGGCGACTAAAGTACGTGTGGTAGAGTCACGTCGCCAGCAATGGCAACACGCATGGGCAGACTCGACCGGATCAAAACCACCCCCGGCATTTAAAACCGGCGTTAAGTAGTGGCTTTATGCCACTACGTTTCGTATCAGGTAATGCCGGGCTCCGGAGCTCAACCCACCTTACAGGCAGGCAACGCACCTGCAGCTCCTCTGGTGTTGCACGGGGTCGTGGGCGGAGGTGATCACTTACCATCAGGTGACCCGCACGCTCGTTTGCCTTGTCTTTTCCATAAAAAAAAGATTCCGCAATGCATTTAATACAAAATGCGGCAAAATCAGTGCGTAATTGCTCGTATCTTTTGATTGCGTTGACTTAGAATATTTTTTTTCTGTGCTTCAAGGAACTTTAGACCTAAATATTTGGTATACATTTCAGCTTGAAACTTTAACGCGACTTCAAGATAAATAGTCTTGACAGAAGAGCAAACGGACGGACAACAAAGTGATCCTATAATTCCGTTTTTTTCCTTCCGGGAACCCTGGAAATCATATCATTTTAAAATTAATAAGTAATCATGAGGTAATTATAATTATAATAAATTAAGAAAATATATATATTTTTAACTCATATTTTCTTACAAAATTCTAAATATAACAAAATTAACTACGAGGCAGAGTATCTATAATGAAAAATTATATACATAAATATATTGTGTTAAGACACTCCATTCCAAATTCTCCGCCGAATTTTTGAACAATGGGTGTTGAATTATTGAAGAGTGGCGGAACTATGCCTTGATACTAGAGCGAAGAAATGAAAACATTAACAAGTAATTATTCATTACCCCAAATAGGAATCAAACCCACAACCGTTGGTTTTACCGTCACACGCTTGTACCCCTGCGCCACTACGGCATCAAATTCTATATCGCTATCTATTTAATACTTTTGTCAGAATGATTTACGGGAATCCACATGAATCATACGCGACAGATGTTAACAATAAAACTTTCTCCGGCACACGCTGTAGGCGTCTAGATTACGAAGCACAGGGTACTAAATATCTAAAATTACATGTAAAATTTATGTACGAATGTATATATATGTACATATATTAGTAATTAGTAGGTTAATTTAAATTATACTGTGGACGTAATATTTGAGAATTCAATTTTGACACGGAGTATTGGGTGTATTCAAATTATTCTTATTTCTCTTTGCGTGAGAATAAAGAACGTGCTCAGCTAGTTTGGGCACGTCGAAAGAAAGAGTGATGAAAGAATGGTAAAAAAGATTTATGATGGAAAAGTGAGTGGTGAGAGAGACAGGGCGACTTCGAAAACACAGTATCAAAGATACTAGAGCAAGGTCACGTAAAAAGCATCAGGACCCCCCGGAGGGCATGTATGAGGAGGTTGATGACAGTGGACGAGGCGAAAGAGGCATGCAGAGACCGTAGCGTTTGGAGCTCCGTTCTCTCTGACTACCCCGCTAGGGATAAAGCGTGAGGCTAAGTTTAAGTTTAAATTCTGCCTTTGGTAATATAAAACGTGGTGTTGAGTTCTGTCACTCCTCACATAGTATTTTGAATGCAGGCGTAATGTGATGTCTTGGAATATAGCTGAGTAGGCAGAGGGAACCTACTGTTGAGACAATTCGCCACTTTTTACCGAATTCTGAAGGCGTTTTGACTGGCGAAAGTCAATGCCACGTTTTCGACTCCAGACCGAAGCTTGAATATTTCGTTTCCTGGAGTGGGAATCGAACCCACAACGTCACATGCTTGTGCCCCTACAAATATTAAATAAAAATATATAAAATGATTTAATAAAAGAAAATTTACGACACCTACCTGCAGCATCTACGATAGAGTAAGATTATGATAGATGGAGTTGCTATAGCAATTTTGTCGAAACGTGTTCTGAAAACGAAATAAATTGGAATTTTAGTTATAAGAGACATTCATTATTCGGTTTTGTGAAAATATATTGTAGTAATATAAGCTATATTATAATAGTATAAGCTATACTTAATACTGTAAAGTTTGTCTTGATACTATGGGATCTACGTCAATCGTAAACCTTCCCATTCGTGTGATACGTAAGGTAAAAAAAATTGGTTCCCGTTAAAGTTTCCGGACGATAATTTTACGTGATAATGTGATAAGAAAACATTAGTGGAAAATTTCATAGCTTTATGATTTAAGGTGGACTTTTACGAATTATTATTTTCACTGATTTATAATTTTGTATAATACAGACGATATAATTGTTTTTTTTTGATAAATTAATATTTATTTTCACTTATCAATTAGAATATTTAATACTTAAGTTATGCAACTAACAATATGTAATTTAAATGCAAGTTTCAAAGACTGGATGGATACGACACAAGCGGAACGCTTAGGCGATTATATCTCTCTATCGCTTCTTCCGCGCCCTCGCTTGCACGCTCGGCTCAAGCGAAACGTAACAATTTATAAGAAGTTATCACGTCAAAAAATATTGTAAAAGCAAACGCTAATACACCTACTGACATTTGAAATATTATATATTTATATATTATAGTCACGATATTTCATACCGGAGTTTATTACAGATTAAATTGTAAATTCATTGTATCCAATACATATCTAAATAAATGCAAAGTTTTTAAAAAAACACAATAAAATTAATTTAAAAAAAAAAACGATCTACCCTCATTTTATAATCTCCCACACAATCACGTTCGATCAGTAACAGCGACACGTCGCGCATGACGTTTGATATCCAAAACAATAATAATAAGAAGCTTTTTATTTTTTACAATAAATTATTCATATCATAATCCGTCGACTCATCCGACAGGTCTAATTTAATGCGTGCATTTTATATTGGTAATGGAATTAACTCTGCCCGATTATCATATTGGATTTGATGGACGCGCTATCTCCAGATCGACTCTACGTGCCGCCCACCTTCGAAAAAAACCGACGGCCTCCACCATCAGGCCATTACAGCTAATTATTGTTATCTTTATAGTAGCAATCGGGCTGCCTCGTTCGTTTAGTGCCATATTCCCATAAAACGCTACCTTATAACGCAATGCCTTTGTCGTTTGCTGTCCCCCAAAAGTTATGGATTTTTTGTTACTTTTGTCTCTTTTTTCTTATTATTAGATAGATATAATAACAGAGCGGCGCCCGGTGAGCGCGGTTTGATTACGCTTCTTGGGTTGCCTTCATTATTTGCGATGATACGGATTTTCTTTTCCTTTTTTTGTTGTCTCGAACTTGTTTAATATCCTGTCGGCGCACTATTTTCAGGTTTTTATATAAAAATTATGTGGTCGCCTCTATGACGGGCCATTTTTGTTCTTAGAAAGTAAATTGCTAGGCTGGGTTGATTCTTATTTTACTTTGTTGTTTTATACTGAGAAGTTATATTTCATTTTAAATGTACAGCGTTTCAAATGTAGTCACACAAATACGTTTCTGCAATTCTGCCGTTCAAATTAGTTAAACGTGCTTGTGTAGTCACGTTCCGCTTTTTTTTAGCTTAAGGTAAGCTTAAAGCAACTAAGTTAAACACGTACAATCAGTCAAGTGACTTGCCAAATAGAGTAATTTAAATTTCTGACTCCTGCCGTTCTTAAACAGTTGTAAGTATGTATAATTGTTGTAGTATCAGTTTTTAGAAGCTTATTTTCTATAGCTTTTAAGATATATAGAGATAAATTTTATAATTTACTATTTTATAATGATTAGAAAAGAGGAATGTTATTTAAGTTGTTAAGAGCAATACTTAAGAGGTTTTATCTTATTCCATTCCATTTATTTATTTTTTAGTAATTTCAATAAATGGTAAAACGAAGAGATCAAATTCACATTATTATATTTATTTAATTTCTTTTACTTACATATAAATACTTATATACACGTGTGATTTTTTTCTTAAATCCTAATCGCTCTATGTATAAATACTTATGTCATATAAACACAGTGGAAAAAATTCCTTGAAACTTGTTGCGAATATTAACTAAAAGGCAATTCTTAGAATATTAACAACTCATACACATTAAAAGTTATTGCTTTGTAGGAGATCTTATCTTCAAAAAGTTTTAATATTGCTACTCTATAACATTGATATAACTTATAAAACATTCTTATACAAAAATAATTTATTTATATAATAATAACACAGTTGAGAGCACAAAGTTCTTAGGGTAAGGTAAATACATGACAACTAGTATCAATATAGAAAATATATTTACTAGAATTCTCAATACAGATACAACCTTTCATTCACAGTTGTTAAGACACTCTTTCAAATAAAGACATTACTAAGGTCTAACAAAAAAAAAACTAAAAGCCAGTAAAGACATCGTAAAGAAAGAAAATATATATCTTTTCCAAAGCAATTTTTGTTAAGCTCCAAGTGTGAAGAGATTAATCGACGATCCTAAGGAACACGTGGTGCTATTTCGGAAAGAATGTCAGGAACGTGCTTCCACGCTGACCCCCTGCGAGTAACAAATACGCGCTACGGGGGACGGATGTCGCACATACGTTTTGATCCCTCATTTGAATTTCGTATCGACTGACTCGCTAATAGTGTCCCAATTTATGGTCTTTTTAAAGATATAGAGGCCAGTCGTGGCGCAGGAGCACAAAGTGTAAATCGACTGGTTGTGGGTTCGATCCCCACTCGAGGAGTTGAAATATTTATTTACATTTATATTTTCATTTCTTCGCTTTGGTATCGAGGGGAAAGCGCGGCGTTGAGTTCCATCACTCAACACGCAATGCCTCCAGAAATTGGCGGAAAGTGGAGAACGGAGTGTTTTAACACTAGGTTCCCTCTGCCTACCCTGCTGTATGCGGGATACAGCGTGTAGGAAAAAAAAATATTTATTAATTTTTGGTGCCTAATATATGTATTTATTTCGCTTAATGCCGTATTCTGCAGCATATAGCAGAGTTAGTGTTAAAACATTTCGTTCCACACTTTTCAGATCATAGTAAAAAATAAAAAATAAGTCATTCAAATTTGGAATTAAACCCACAACCATCGTGTTTACAGTCAGACGTGATACATCTGTAATATTATTATGATAGCATAAAATATTTCTTTTGCCAAAATAATCAACATACCTTTTGCATTTTTAATTACAAACCAAACCGAATCAGCCAAACTTACATACATACATACATACGTACATACAAACATTCATCACAATTTTTTAATTTCAGTACCCACCGCAGTCTTATTCAGAAATCTCGTTATTTTTTTGGGGTTTCGTACGTTCATATTTTCGTCAACGAGACGGCATTGTGCGGATTTAAGGAAACGGGAAACCATTACTGCTTCATATGCGCGACGTCACGCAAATTTTGGATGATAGCGTACATCGTTTATGTATTTTGTATGTACGGGTAGCTTTTTCTGTATAATGTTTTGTTATATTCACATAAAGAACACTAGAATATTAAAAATCTGTTTTAAAATCTGCCAAAATACTGGCATAAATTTTTTACTAGGCTTATTATGTGAATAGAAAATAGAGCAAAACGGAATATTTTTAAAAAATATAGAGAGAATTGAGACCAATCTTAATCAGTTCGATTCCCACTGGAGGAAAAGAAATATATAATATTTTCATTTTTTGCTGTAACGAGGCAATGCGCGGCATTGAGTTCCGCCACTCAGCACTCAAAGAAACTCAGTATTCGGCGGAAAGTGGGAAACGGAGTGTCTTAACACTAGATTCCCACTGCCTACACTGATATGTACGGGAATGAAGAAAGCAAAAAATAATATTTACTTACAAAACAATATAATTGTGATATTATTTTTAAACCGACTGACTAGTCCTTAATATTTATATACATAAGCAACTCATAAATCAATCATAAAACTGTATTTTATTATTTCTTTCTAATTTTTACAGCTAGCGTTCTCCGGTATCCCATGAATTTGTAGCAAGATCTTAAATAAGTGCTGTCATCGCATCAGATGTTTCATATAAATCGCCATCTTAACGACGTCGACACTTAATAAAATTTATTTTTTTAATAGTTTTATAGGGAAAGATTGATTTTTATTGTTACATATCTCCGTAACCCTTATTTTTTATTTTTATAATATGTTTTTATAGTAACTTTCTTTATTATCTAAGTAAGTATGTATTGATATTTTCTATTGTTAAAAACACTACTTAATTGCTTAAAAATAATTTCAAGAAAATTTGTCTTAAAATGATTAATCGACTGAGTGGAAAAATTCTACATTATTTGTGTTTTTACATACAATGATTAGAAATGAGAAATACATATTTTTTTAATTAAAAAAATATTTTCCTTTAATCGCTCTAGTAAGAAGACAAAGAACAGCGTTAAGTTCCGTCACTTTCGTTGGAACACATATTTCCTTAGACTCCTAAAAATTAGCTGGAAAGATGCGGGATACAGCGTGAAGATAAAAAAAGAAACAACACTTGATACTAATAAAGGAAAACTGCAACATTGCAACTTGCATTCAAACAGAAGAAAGATGAGCTATTATGTCAACTTACCTACTTCCATGGAATGTTGCTGCGTCTATTTGTGGAAACCGCATCTCAATATCGATTTGCGGTTATCAAGATATTGGCAAACAAACCTACTTATACAGGTCGAGCTAAGATGATTACTAGATTACGAAATTGATTTAAATTAACTAAATATAATTTTAGTTTAAGCGAAACTACTTATCATATACAGCTAGCTAGCAATATTTGTTACCTTACCTTATACAAATAAATAAATGAACTGAGATTTCTATTTTTTTCTTACTTTTTTAGTGCGATACGTAATGACTAACTAATCTTTTTACTTTCTAACGTTGTAGGTACTTATTTAAGTAATAAGACCCCATGGCACTTTCTGTAATAAGCAGTTAAAATTAAATAATTTATTCAAATTTTTGCCATGAGGCCAGTCGTGGTAAAGTGTGACTGTAAAACTGTCTGGTTGTGGGTTCGAGCCCCACTCGAGAAGATGAAATATTTATTTAAATTTATATTTTCATTTCTTTGCTCTGGTATCGAGGCAAAGCGCGGGCATGAGCTCTGCCACTCAACACGCGATGCCTTCAGAATTTGGCAGAAAGTATGGAACGAAGTGTCTTAACACTAGGTTTCCTCTGCCTACCCTGCTGTATGCGGGATACAGCGTAAAGCTGATTTTTTTTAAAATTTTAACCAAGAATACAAGTGTATTTAAATAACATTATGAATATATTTTAAACATCAATATTGTATCTATATAAAGAAATAAAGAAAACAAAGCAAGTTTTTTTTCTCAAATTACCATTTTTATTATGCAAAAAAGTTTATTTTACCATAACTAATTTACACATCGAGTTCTACGGGGCAAACATATCAGGGCGTACTTCCGGCAATGTAACAATGGAGTTATAATGACTCATTACCGCTATATAAGTTCTATAACCCTTCTAAATTATACTATTTACTATACTCTAGAGGCCAGTCTGTACAATCGACTGGTTGTGGGTTCGATCCCCACTAAAGGAAATGAAATATTTATTTACATTTATATTTTCATTTCTCCGCTCTGGTGTCGAGGCAAAGCGCGGCGAATTCTGCCACTCAACACGCAATGCCTCTAGAACTCGGCGGAAAGTGTAGAACGGAGTGTAGGTTCCCTCAGCCTACCCTGCTGTGTGCGGGATACAGCGTGAAGCATGTAATTTAATTTCTTTTTAATGTTACTATCCTCTAAGTAAAGAGTCTAGTGTACACTGTACATTTTATAAATATAATATGTATTATTTTAATAATAAATAATAATTAGATACTTGGTTTGAGCATTTTAACGACTGGCTCGCTTTATTTAAAGATAATAATAGTTTTTTTTTTGCATACAATCTTTATTTACATAGCTTAATAACCGTAAAAGAGTTTATATTGAATGATATTGGTTTAAAATAGGTTCATTTTAATTTATTTATTCATTTATAAGGCCTACCAACAATTGACACAATTATTACATACCCTTAAAAGTAAAAAAAAAAACAAAGTAAATTATATCTAATTGCTCAATCATTTACAGGTGAGCTCCACATGCAATGACAAAATATGAATTAAAAAAAAACAAACAATTATTTAAAAATAAATACAGCACAAACAATAATGAATATTACAAACAATTATAAATGTACATTAATAAGTTATTCGTTTTATATATAAAAGAAAATAACTAATCAATTAGGAGGTAAAAGATACTTAATGTAGAAGTAAATATGTAATAGGCAATATTATAAATTCAATACAACTTTAAATTAATTCAGTTGTTTATAAAGGTTACCTACATCAATTGCCTAACTAAAATATATAATAATAAAAAATATTATCGAAATAGTTAGGTGTTTTGGTGTTTTTTATTACTGTTTCGTTGTTTTTCTGTTTTTAGCTTCACGCTGTATCCCGCATAAAGCAGGATAGGCAAAGGTAACCTAGTGTTGGGACTGGACTGTGCATTGCGTGTTGACTAGCAGAACAACTGCACATTGCCTTCGTACCAGAGCGAAAAAAATATAATATTAAATAAAGAACCGATTGGGAATCGAACCCACAATCATCGCGCTTACAGCCACGACGAGCTTGTTTGTCACGACGTCCTGAACTACTACAGTTTGGACGCCATATATTTATATATCCCATAACAAATTTCAGCAATTATATAAAATTCAAGTACAAATAAACAAGCAACAAACCCATCATTTCCTCCTCCAAACAAATCTACTATACCAAAATTAAAATTCCAAATATCGACAGCCATATAACACCAGTCAAAATCGACCAAATCCTCCATAAATGCAACCCAAGCCTCTACAAACTCTACACGAACTACCTCACTTCCGTGACCAATCGTGATGGATAAGCCTAATTTATCACGCCGCTTCAATTCTATAATAACTTGCAGTATGACAGAATATTCTATTAGTGTTTACTATTAATCTTAGACCCAGGTTTATTACGGGTAAAGCTGTATTAATGATTATTTGTTAAGTGATACGATCTGGGAACGGTTAATCCTTTTAGTTCTGTATTATTGTTGTATGTATTAGTCCTTGATTTGTAATTGTTCTGGAATGTTGGTTAATATGTTGAGGCTAGTCGGGGCACGTCAGGTTTTGGGTTCGATTCTCTTGACAGGGAATGAAATATTTAAAATTATAGTTTCCTCGCTCTGGTATAGTGGTATAAAAGCAAAGCGCGGCGTTAAGTTTTACCACTCAACACGCAATGCCTCCAGAATTCGGTGGAAAGTAGGGTAGTGTCTTAACATTAGGTTCCCAGATTCGCTCTGCCTGCACAACTATGTGCTGGATACAACGTGAATTTAAAGAATAAGAAGGTATGTTATGAGCTTATTGAGTACTTTTTGGATTCGTAAAAATTGACAACAAATGCATTCAGTACGGCAAGATTTGATGATTATATTTAATTTGTGACATGGTAAAAATTTTCTCACAAAAGTAAAAAAACTCTCTAACTCAGGCGGAGAGCTGCAAGTGAATGTAGAAATTAGACTCTAATTTTCTTTTTAATAGAAGCATTGTAACAGCTTAATTACTTGCACTATTTACTGAGAATGAAGTCGCTACAATTAATTAAGAAGAACTGGAAAAAGAAATACGACAAGAGAAAGCAACTAAGTACTAGTTAAAGTAGACGTTCATAATTTTAACATTTTACACAAAGTTACTAATAACGAACAAAGTAAATTTTACTAATATTATAAATGTGAATGTAAGTTAGCTTGTCACGCAAAAACTACTCTACCGATTATTGTGAAACTTTGTACACATATGCTTAGAGGTATTAGAAAGGAAATAGGACATTTTTTTATTAAAAAAATATTATCTTCTGGCTACAATACAAAAATAAATTTAAACAAGTTTGAGTCTCTAGTAATATATAAGGAGGTACCCACCGCAACAGTTTGGTAAGTAACAAAGCGCAAAAGTTGCGATATTATGAGTGTAAAAAGAAACTTAAAAGATGTCTGACACTACTTACATATGAGGAAACTGAAGCTCTTATAGAGCATGCTAAATAGTAATACACTAAATACATTTATATACATACCTACATACAACTATAATCATAAAACAAATAATAGACACAAATACACATGAGTAAAATAATTTGGAATAGATAAATAAAATAATAACTCCAAAACAATATAATAAGGAAATATATATAGTTTAATAATATACTTTAACTTAAGGTTTCTATCATTGTTATGATTTTTTTAATGCTAATGAAAGAGCGGAGTCTCCTGGTACAGGCAATAACATGCTTAAAGGAAGGCTCCAATCACGAGTGGATTTTGTAAGAAACTTGCTTAATAAACCATTATTATTATAGCTTTCGTACAGTTAATACACACATACATACCTTGTTATAATAAAAATGAAATCTTTACATATTAATCTCCATACGAATTTCTTACGATCGAAATACACACATAAAACTGTATGATGAATGTGGCATAAAAATTATATACAAACACATACCTTATAAAGTACATAAGATATTGTTCAATCAAAGCAAAATATTGCTCTCCCAATACGCCGAACTAAATAAGCGAACAGCTGGGAGGTCTCGTAAAGTTACAAATTCAATACGAAAAAGTCATGAGCTACACAAATTTTGCTAAAGCTATACAAAATTGGTCCTAACTAAATTAATTCCTTGTGTTATTACAATTTTAATATTATTTAAGGTATGCGGGGAACGGAGTGTCTTAACACTAGGTTCCCTCTGCCTAAACTATAGTGTGCGGAATACCTCAAGAAGCTGATTTTTTTTCAGCTTCACGCTGTATCCCGCGCACAGCAGGGTAGGCAGAGGGAACCTAGTGTTAAGACATTCCGTTCCCCAATTACTGGAGGCATTGCGTGATGAGTGGCGGAACTCAACGCTACGCTTTCCCCTCGACACCAGAGCGAAGAAATGAAAATATAAATGTTAATAAATATTTCATGTCCTCGAGCGGGGATCGAACCCACAACCAGTCGATTTACAGGCACTCTTTGTGCCCCTGCGCCACGACTGGCCTCTTGACTGACTGATTTTTTTTATTATTTAAGTATAAAAACAGAATTTTTACCACTTCGCTTAATATTTCTGAATTTTTGAATTATATTTAGAATTGAATTGGCAACAAAAAGTTACTAAAATAAAAAAGAGGGGAACATAATTATGTATCCTAATAGGAAACGGAGTGTCTTTACACTAAATTCCCAGGTTCCCTCTTCCTTCTGGTAATCTGAAAAAAGAACAATATATATTTAAACATCAATTCGACTTCAACTTCCCACTTGAACATTGTACAACATCGTAACTTAGTAGTCGAGTCCAATAGGACACTACTACTAATTAATCATGAAAAACACAAACGAAATATAAATTATAGAATGTATATACAATATAGAGTACTTTACTAAGCTATAACCTTCATTGGACTAGAAATAAAGTTAGGGATAATAGTGAAGCTCGAGAGCTCTATTTATTGCCTTAATAAATATTTACGTCATAATCCAATGTAATGGTAGCACGGGAAGTCGGATCGGGCTGTTTTAGGGAACATTACCTGAAATTATTGTAATATATTTTAATATAAATCTACTTAAATAACATAGAAGTAAGCTTTATACTGTAAACTGAAATTATTTGTTAAAATTAAATTATTTAGGTATTTTTTTTTGTAGAAATCCAATCAAACACTAGTCTAGGTCTTTACTTACTACATTCTTCTTAAATATATCGTGGTGGGTGGTGGAACCCAACGCCACATTTTATCTGTAAATATTTCTCCAAATAATATATGGTTTTTTTTTCATCTTCCTGCAATTCGTTTACCCCCTCCTTTATAGACTGTTTGTAGTTCATTTATTCTAATTTAAATAAATATTACATTCCTTTTATAAACTCAATGCAAATACATTTTTTCAAATACTAATCTTTTAATATGTTAAGAAGAATATTTTTTGTTTAATATTTCTCATAATTTAGATTAAGAAAATATTTATTGCTTAATATCACGTACTTTTTTGTTATTATTTTTTTTTCAGAAATTTCAATTTTGTAATAGAGAATTATAAAAAGGTTATAAAAAATAATGGTTTGATATAGGAATGTTTGCCATTGAGGATATTGAGGCCAGTCGTGGCGCAGCGGCACAAAGTGTGACTGTAAATCGACTGGTTATGGGTTCGATCCCGACTCGAGGAGATGAAATATTTACTTAAATTTATATTTCCATTTCTTCGCTCTGGTGTCGAACACAAACGCAATGCCTCCAGAATTCGGCAGAAAGTGGGGAACGAAGTGTCTTAACACTAGGTTTCCTCTGCCTACCCCGATGTGTGCGGGATACAGCGTGAAGCTGATTTGATTTTGATATTGGAATTTAAAATTCATCTAGTTAATATCATCAACAACACACTAAATAATATTTCTTAACTGATCTTATTACTTAGTTAATGTTTAGCAAATAATATCAAAAAGTTGATGATAGTCTACTATAAAATAGTTCATTTTGAGATAAATAAAATAAAGAATTTTCTATTAATTTTTATATTTGTACCTATCAATAACCTCAAGGCATAATATATTTAATATAAAAATTCCTGTTTAAATTAGAAATCGATCCAACATTCATATATTTCTACCAATTTATCGACCGCTAACGAGCTTGTCAATAAATTTGACTACTAAAAAACGCATCCAATCTCTTTTGCGTGTATTTTTAATAGATATTTAGCTAGTTTATTACATGGAAGTATATTAGTTTTGATTAATAATATTATAAATTATCGTTTACTACATTTAGCCCGCGACTTTATAGGAGTGAATCTTGTAATCAGGTCGAGAGCATCAAAACCGTTTATCTTTAAGTTGAATTTTAGTTGAAAAGTAATAGTGACATAGGCCTATTTTTTTTTAAATGTTAATCCACACTTAGAAAAATACTTATTTAGAAAACGTATAAAAATTTGAACGTAGCGACCAGGTCGGTTTCCAGGAGGCGCGGGTTCGAGTCCCGCTACGTTCAAAGTTTTAGACGTTTTCTAAATAACTAAGCTGTCGAGTTTTTGTTTTCATAATAATAAAATGGTTGTTACTACAGCGAAGCGAACCACTACGACTGTTATATGAGTATATCTTAACAAATTAATAGTTTATATGAACGTAAACATTCTAATATCTTTATGTAATACTAAAAAGAAGTTACATATGTACTTTTATATTTAGTTTCACACTGTATAGTCATGTAGGCTGTAACATACGAGTATAACTCATTTATAGTGAAAAAATATATTTATTTTGTATAATTTCTATATTTTTTTAATGTTATGTGATTTATATGTTACAAGACAGAGGGTATCGAATTTTGTTACATTTGTTGAAAGTCGATACTCAAAACCGCTATTTTTCTTTTTACCAAAGAGAGGAGTTAAAATAATTAATTCCTTGGAACGCGGATTGAACCCACAACCGTCGTGCTCACAGTCAGCCGTTGCGCAGTGTCTAATATTTAATAAAAATTTAAAGTAAAGAGAGTGCTGATATCATGTCATTTAGGTTTATTCGTCTTTCTTGTGAACATTTTGTCTACACATCATAAACTCATAGTGTCAACGCCCAACCGTTATATAATATAACAGGAAAGAGATTTTTCTGGATTGCATAAGTGTCATCTAAAATTTGTAAGTTACTGCTATATCAAAAGAATTAATTTAAGAAATACACATTATAATTTAGTTTTATTATATTAAGGTGGCAGTTTGGGAATTCTTAATTTAAAAATATCATCGAAGTGAAGAGTGACTTTCAAAAGATAGTAACTGGGATAGATTACGAATCTAATTTTGAAGTGAAGCAGTATTAACACGGAATATTAAGCCTAGATTAATAATTTAAAATATTACACACATACAGTCATATATACATTTTTAATTTCTTTACAGATTTATGAATTTATTTGCTGGGTGGCGAAACCCAACGCCGCACTATGTCTTACTAGTCCAATAACACATTTTATTATACTACAATTATAAATGATACCTTAAACAATAATCGAACACGCAACCATCTCGTATAGCTAAAAACGTTCTAACTCACAAAAATTCACAATTTTATCGTCTTTCTATTGTACTAGTAAGCCACAAAATATAAACCTTATAAATAAATCTCTATAGCTATTTCAACTCTGTCATAAGTAAAGACCGTGTATATTGTTAATTCAAAACTGCGTGTGGTCGTCGATACTTTACAGCTAATAAACTGATATCTAGTATTGATGGTGCTAAACACAAAATCTATTATAAATTTATTTGTTCGCTCGATTGGTTCTGTTATAGCAATTAAATACTACTAACAGATTGGTCTATGCATAATATTTAAATAAACTAAACGTCCAAATTTAATATTGTAATTATTGAATGCTGAACAAAAGGATGTTGTTAGTAGCAATGTTAATTTTCTATATAGTTTAGGATTATGACGTTAAAAGATTACAAGATCGTCTGACTATAATTGTGATAGTACAGAATTCGTTTCCTCAATCAGGGAAGGGAATTGTTTTCATTTTCACGCTTTGGCAAGACAAAATGCGGAGTTGAATTCCACCCGTCACCATACAATGACTAGAATTTGAGCGGAGATGCGGAGTTTCTTGACATTAGAGAAGCTAATAAAACATATCTTTGATCTCCATACATCTGCCTTTTATCATTCCATTCTTCACATTTAGACCATTGTCCGTGTCTTGTCATAGATTTTTTTAGCTTTCTTCCGAGTAGTCAGCGAGGACGGAGTGCCAAACGCTGCGATCTCTTCATACCTATGCCGCCTCGTCCACTGTCATCAACTTCCCCTTGGCGAACCCTCATGACTTTTTCGTGACCTTTGTCTAATATCCTCGATACAATGTTCTCAAAAATCAACTGAGGTCTTGTCCTGCCTCTCTTATCACTCAATGCAAAGACTTACGAAATATTTATAAATTATAATATTTTAAATGTGACGTATTTTAATTCACCTAACACTAAACTATAAGATTTATAATAGAAATAAGCATCATATTTATATACTAGCGGCTCGCCCACGGCTTCGCCCGTTTAAAATACATGATTATTGATTTAATATGCACAATTGATTGACAACTATAATGACTTCTAATATGATTTTTTACGACATTATCGTCAAAGATTTTTTGATTGTTTTAAATAAAAAAATACGACCATTGTTGATATTTGATATTTATAAATTATATATAAAGCTAATTATTTATTACACGTATATATTTTTGTAACTTTATGTTCTTTTTACCTATATAATATACTCTGTTAAATGTGCTGATGTCAGTGAATAATTTAATTTACTCATTCAGAAACAGCCTTAAATGTTAAATTATTGATTTGAAGGATTCATAATATTCTTTATAAAATAACTGTAATAATTGCATATTAACTTCTGTACAGTTTTTAAATTAGTTACATATATTATATGAACGAACCAACCAAAAAATCTTTGTATTTACTTGATATTTCTTTCAAGATCGTTCTTTTTCTCTGTGTTGAATTAATTACTACTTAAACTTAACTGTTATGATTTATGAAGGTAATCTCCACTAACAATTCAATTTTGTTTACTTTATTTAAAATATTATATAATAGTGCTTCAAAAATATATATTTTTATCAACAATCATATAACCCTGATGTTTCGAACGTCATTCTTTAGCCAGGGTCACACCAGCGCGATTGCTGTATAATATTCGCTGGCAAGCTAATGCCTTGAGTTCATTCAAATGACGATAACTTTTTTTTTAATGAACCGATTTTGATGAATCAAACTTTAGAACCTAAGTTGAGTTAAAACAAAGCAATTGGTGAAATTTTCAAGTAAATCGGTTCAGTAGTTTCAGAGAAAAATGCGGACAACAATATGTCGACAGACAGACAGACAGACAGACAGACAGACAAGAAATTCAAAAAAAAACTTTTTGCTTTCTATTATTCTTTTTAAGTATCCCTCTATCCATTTCAGTCAAAATTACTAAATGTACAGACAAAATATTTTTACTGTCTTATTATATATAGAGATAAAATGGTAGTATAGTTTTACCCTCTGTTTTAACTTTTTCATTTTACAGTATAGATCAGGGGTTCCCAATCTTTTCTTGCTTAGGGACCACTTTTATAGAATAGTGGTCCCACTATGTAGGTATAATGAAAATAAATTAATAATTAAACAAAAAAAATAATTTCAATGTCTAAATTTAAAAAAAAAATCTGACATTTTGCACAATAGAGTGTGTGATTTTTTAAGTAAATACTAAAAGCAATGAATTTCAAAAGACAGGTTGGAAACCAGTGGTATAGATAATAGGAACCTAATGACTTACGCCCAGTATTAATGACCTATCTCCAACGTGAATCTTAGATTGTTTCATATATCTGTCCAATCTCTAGGTTGGATAGATATATGAAACAATCTAAGATTGACGTTGGAGATAGGTCATTAATATTGGGCGTTACTGTTCCTTATTTTAAGGCAAACATATTACGTTATTATTTTAAGGCAAACATATTACATATACGTTAACTAACGCCGTACATTATCTATTAAAACCAAGGAAACACTAATATTAGTCAAATAACTAAACATAATAGAACCTAAATATTTTCATACAAAATGAAATACTAAATCAGCAAATTTTAATATATTCACTTTATTGACAGTATCATACATTTTCTATATTATCTATTGTTTAGACTCGTTAACCCATTGAAGGCTCGTTTGAATATAATTTTCATTTTCATTAGATACTGATTAATTGATTATTCGAATAAACATACAGTAATTTTATATTTACGTTTATAGTGATGTGAAATTGCGTGACAATTTTGAAACAATATTATAATGTTAATGTTCATAAGTCTTATTATTAAAAATATTTTATTCTTAAGCTATTCTGTATTATATTTAACAGTTAGAATGTATATTAGAATTACAAATATCACTAAAGAAAAGATTGAAAGCTAAAAAAGAGGCTTAACCAAAAAGTAAAATCAGAAAAGTGAAAGAATAAGAGAGAAGTGTGAGTACACTACGACACAGTGTCGTGGCGCAACGTTTGGACAAAGACGACGGTTGTAAGTTCGAGTACCTCGATATCGCTATTTTCTATTATATGTGTGGTACACCAAGAAACTAAGTAATAATAAGTAGTAGTGAGGGTAGTTGTTGGTGAAAAAGATGATAAAAGCAGTGGAATTGTGTCGATCGGGGGTAGTTGCTTGTAGGTAACGGCCCCTATTCGAAGAAAACTCGTGTGAAGTATTGTTATTGAGTGATACATATCACTTATTGCAATTACACAGTATCGCTTTCAAATAGCTTAGAAACACATAGACGATGTGTGTTAAAATAAAAAAAATAAAAAAATAAAAATAGCTTCACGCTGTATTCCGCACACAGCAGGGTAGGCAGAGGGAACCTAGTGTTAAGACATCAATTCCCCACTTTCTCCCGAATTCTGGAGGCATTGCGTGTTGAGTGGCAGAACTCAACACCGCGCTTAACCTCGACTCCAGAGCGAAGAAAATGGAAATGTAAATTTAAGTAAATATTTCATCTCCTCGAGTGGGGATCGAACCCACAACCATTCGGTTTACAGTCACACCTCGTGACGCTGCGCCACGACTGGCCTCTATATAAAAAAAACCTTTAAAATAGCAATAAAGATTATATTTCCCCTTTGGCGCGTGCACGTGTCAACATGGATGACATAAAAAAGCTACAATTAGCATTTCGAAAGGACAAAGCGCCGATAAATTGTATTCAAATTTTGCGTGACGCCTTCGCCCGTTAACAGCGTGACAGCGCCGTGACATGTCTCGCCTGCTGAATTGAACGGGGGTTTTATTAGGCATTCTACATACTTCAGTTGCGACGGGTATTAAAAATAGATGAAGTTGACTGTAGCTAGGATAAACGGAACTGAGGATATTTAATAAAAAAATGTTGTAAGAAAATTTCTTTATATATATATATGTTATCTGTTAGACGACACTAGCAAAATTATATGGAATATTTCTATTTATTATTGTAATTTATTTTGGTACTTTAAAAGAGTATTTTATTATGTATTCATGTCATTTTATATTGCAAATTGAGTAGATTTATTAATTTAATATATTTTATAAATTTTATATATGAAAGTAGCTCATTTGATAGAAAGTTCGAAAATATACAAATGAACAATTTGTTTAACCATAAATTAAAAACTTATTAATTAATTATTTTCAAATTATTTTTAATACAGCAAATTGAAAAAATGTGATATAAAAAACAGTGAAACACTTATCTATATATCTTATTGGTACATAATGTATATACATAAATCATATTTTTATTATTATAATCTCATTTTTTTTTAAATATTTATTTATATAAGTTTAACGTTGTTTAACCATAAATTAAAAACTTATTAATTAATTATTTTCAAATTATTTTTAATACCGCAAATTGAAAAAATGTGATATCCTCCTGGTCGATTTCCAGGAGGCGCGGGTTCGAGTCCCGCTGCGTTCAAAATTTTTATACGTTTTCTAAATAAGTTTTTTTTTTAAATATTTATTTATATAAGTTTAACGTCAGTCACTACCCTTATATTCTCGCACAGTGACGCAATGACTCATTGAAGCCTGAGCGTGACAAAATAAATGCGTGTTCTAGTGACAACTCCACTTTTTGATTGATAGATACCGTATTTTTTTTCCCAGGGGCGGGTTGCGGTCATAATATAACGGTTGCGATACACTAATTTGATTTTATTATGTGCAATTTTGATAAGTCACCTCGATTTGTGCTTTTCGCTCTGAGTTAGTATGTTGCTTTTTGTGTAGTGAACCTTACGCCAATAATTTGAGTGAAAAAAACATTAAATTTATAAAAATTTTAAACAGTTCTTACTATTAGTATTTCCTAGGACAACAAAAGTTTGTATAGCAATCTTTACCTCTAAAACATATTATTACGCATCTTTTTGAAAATGAAAAAATATTTATTTCTATCGTTGAGTTCCGCCACTCAACACACAATGCCTCCAAAACTCGGCGGAAAGTGGGGAACGGAGTGTCTTATTACGTTTTTTTTGCCTACAGCGTGACAGCTTCATTTGATTTATTTAATTTGAATTATTTATTTCTATAAAATATGAATGAGACAGTAAACAAGAACCTGCACTTTTCCAAACAGTATCAGCTACAACAAAGTATAAATCACAATTTAAAAGTACAGCGAAATCATCGTGGCACGGCTCACCCTCTGACTGTAAACCTAACGGTTTCAGGTTCGATTTTTGATCGAGAAAATAAATACTTTTATAACACGACCAAAGCATAGCGTTGATTTCGGGCATGCGATACATAGATAGTCAAAAATTGGAAAGAAAATGGAGATCGGAGTGTCTTAACACTAGGCTACTTCTTCCTACCCTATCCTGTTGTATACTAAGATACATATAATATAAGCGTGAATTAAAAGAAAATAACAAAACTACATTAACAAAACTCAATATATTTATACATTAAACAATCTATAAGAAATAATATAACCTTTATTGGATATAAACCAAAATGATCTATCAATTATATATCTGAATATTATTACAAGGGAGATGCTCAATGGCACGGAAAAATACTTATGAATGACTTTTATTTGCTTCGGCAGCGTTGATATAGAAACCAATATATATTTATGTATTAGATAAAGGAGACGTTCATTTTGTTATAATACAATAATGTGCTTGGAAGTACAAAAAAAATATTTAAGTGACAGGTTGCTTTGAGGGGTTTTATTGCGATAAATACTATATAATATACTTATTCCTATTAATCAGTTTTTAAATATATTTTATTATTAATTTTACAAATACAATTAATTATTTTTTGTTACAACTTTTGTTGTTGTTTCCTTTATTGAATAAGTTTTGCAAAATAAAGAATTATTATTGGTCAGTGTTGGCGCAGGGGCCTTGTGCCCCTGTGACCCCCGTGCGACTGTAAGCGTGACAGGTTGTGCGTTCGATTCCCACTCGAGGAAATGTATTATTTAATATTTTCATTTTTTCGCTCTACGACAGGCAATGCCCCCAGAATTCGACAGAAAGTGGGGAGCGGAGTGTCTTAACACTAGGTTACCTATTCTGCTACATGTAGTTTATAAAGGGTGAAACTGAAAAAACAGAATCACTACAAGAAATCATCAGTTAATTTACAAAATATTATTAACTTACTCATCATTTTATAACAGAAATGTAAGGTCGCACATTACTTTTAACACTTTAAGTCGTATTACAATGAAAAATCCCATCACTGCTAGTTTCTATACAAAAAACATAATAAAATAAACTAGCAAACTAATTGCAACTAAAAGCCATTGGTACGCTAGCGCTACATTGAGTTACCTTGGAGATCTCAAACAACACGAACGAACCACGAGCGTGGGCGACGCTTAAACTTTAAGTTCTATATAAAATTCGATACGTTCTATCGTAAACACGATATACAGACACTAGTAGCGACGTGAAAAGAAAGATATATTTTATAAAAAAACCCAACTAGCAAGCGCACGTAGAGCACACCGAGAACAACATTCGATTCGTTTGTTATTTTATTTACACTCTACTCAGAATACTATTAAACATCGAAGATATTTGACTTTGACTTTTGATTCTAAGAAGTCAATGTTTGCATTCACTGTTAAAACTTGTCACTGTTGTCACAATATTTTACTTTGCACTTTATTCTGTGAGAATGTAATGGTTGTTTGTTCAAATCTTCATTGGGGTTATCGAAGGTATCTGCTTAAATAAATTATTATTCATGTTTCGTCGAGCAATTGCTGCGTTCGTCTTGGACGATATGTTTGTTTAAACGTTGGCGTTGTGGAGTTTGTGTTTGTGTTATAAACAATGTTTAGGTGTTGTGATGAAATATATTAGTGTTTTTACTTTTACTAATACGTTTTTTTCTGAAATAATAATGAAATTACATAATTTCAACTTTAAATCAAATCGAATTAGTTTCACCTTGTATGCAGCATACAGCAGGGAAGGCACAAGAAACTTAATGTTAGACACTCCGTTCCTAATTTTTCGCCAAATTTTTGGAGGCATTGTGTGTTGAGTGGCGGAACTCAACGCCGCGCTTTATTTAGACACTAGAGCAAAGAGATGAAAATATAAATTTAAATAAAAAAAAATCAAATAAATGAGCTTCACGCTATATCCCGCACACAGCAGGGTAGGCAGAGGGAACCTAGTGTTAAGACACTCCGTTCCCCACTTTCTGCCGAATTCGGGAGGCATTGCTTGTTGAGTGGCAGAACTCAACGCCGCGCTTAACCTCGGCACCAGAGCGAAGAAATGGAAATATAAATTTAAATAAATATTTCATTTAATTGAGTGGGGATCAAACCCACAACCAGTCACGTTTATAGTCACACACTTGTGCCCCTGAGCCACGACTGGCCTCATATTAATATTCTCTTTTAGATATAACAGTCAAATTCAATACTAAAAATACATTTCAATAATACTAATCCATAGTTCAAATAAACTAACGATATCCATTATTACTCACGAACTAAATCACAGAAGTTTCCATTGAAAAGACAATGGAGTAATTTAAGCAATTTATATCTCTATCGACATTCACATTCCCAGCACTAAAAGTTGGTTCATCGAAACATTTAATAGTGGTTATTACCGGTTACTTTGACGAAAAAGTGCATTAGAGGATAAAACTTTTTTTTTTTCTAAACTTCACGCTGTATCCCGCACACAGCAGGGTAGGCAGAGGAAACCTAGTGTTAAGACACTCCGTTCCCCACTTTCTGCCGAATTCTGGAGGCATTGCGTGTTGAGTGGCAGAACTCAACGCCGCGCTTAACCTCGACACCAGAGCAAAGAAATGGAAATATAAATTTAAGTAAATATTTCATCTCCTCGAGTGGGGATCGAACCCACAACCAGTCGGTTTTGCAGTCACACCTCGTGCCGCTGCGCCACGACTGGCCTCGATTATAAAACTATTTGAATATACAGTTTTAGTAAAGTGCGTTCGGAGCGCGGCCACTTACAGCGACGATTTGCCTCATTTTCTGTAATCACCTCACTTTATTTACTCGAATTCTCGGTAGCTGTTGCTGGATGGACTAAATTTTATTATAGTAGAATAATTTATATTCAATTCGATAGAGTATGGTTTGTTTGAATGGTAATTTTTGTTTTTTGTGTAGTGAAATGGTTGTTTTTGATTTATTTGGATGGTGATGATGATGAATTATGTTTATATATAGTAACTGTTTTATTTGATATTTTGTGTTTAAGAATAATCAGGCATAGATTTTTTTCCTCCTCCTCCTCCTGCATGTAAGGTAGGTAGCAAGGCAGGTAGCAAGGTAAGTAGAGGGAACCTAGTGTTAAAATTCTTGGCTCCCTACTTTCGCCAATTTCTGCCGCGCTTTGCCTCGACACTAGAAATCAAAATATTTCGTTTCTTCGAGTGGAAATCGAACCGATAACCTGTCACATTTACAGTCACACACTTGTGCCACGACTGGCCTCATAGAAGACATAGAAGTCTTATAAATATATAATGATTTATTGTTTGCTCACTACTATAAATATGAAAAGAAAATATTGTTTGTAGAGAGATAAGAACTATTTAATAATATTCACTAAAAGAATTGCCTGACTGATCCTATTATAGGTACGATTTGATGTTTCCTACAGAATTGTATATCAACTGCGGCTGCTTTAAAATTGGTCATCTCTGTTTTCTTTTCGCATCTTACATCCCCTTTTCTGACTTATCACGGTTTGTTAGACGCCCCAGGAGCATATCCCGAGGGTTCACAAAAACACCATTCACCTTTCTTTGAATATTGCAGTTGACTTCAGTAAGTTTAACTTATCATAACTCCAATACGTGGGGTGGAATGCGCTTGATCTTTGCTAAGCAAATTAAGTAATGAACAAAGGAATTAAATTTCAAATTTAAACATTTTGGTCGTTTTATCTCGTTTTATATTTAAACTTTTTCCTAAAAACTGTTTTTTTTTGCGCTAAATTATAAAAAATGCATATTTTTGTCATTTTTTTGTTGGATTAATATGTACACTTAATGTAAAATTTGCTTCTCTATTGAACACACAACATTCCAAATGCACAGAACGATCACATAATTTTTATTATTATCTTTTATAACTAGTCGTGGCGCAGGGGCACAAACGTAGTGTGAATGTAAACGACAGGTGACAGGCTATGAGTTCGATTCCCGCTCGAGGAAATTGAATATTAAATATTTGCTTTAGTGCCGAGGCAGACGCGGTGTTGAGTTCCGCCTCTCAACACATTATGCTTCCAACATTCGGCGGAAAATGCGGAGAGGAGAGTTTTAATACTACTACACTACGCTCCTTCTGTCTACACTGCTAGGTATATGCGGGATACAGCGTGAACTTTGAAAAAAAAACTTTCCAGTACCATCAAATACAATAAATAACAACAAATGTGCGCTCACATGCGAATTGAGCCATTAAAAATAAGAGACGACAATAATATTTAAAACATCTGTATGTTAAACAAGTTCTTAACATCTTTATAGCTGTCATTATACAAGTTACAATTTCTCACCTCCACCACGGTTTAGGGCTTAAGCCGAGAGATGGCTTAAGCGAATTGACAAATAAATAATAATTCAATGTATAATGTCAGACATCGTTATATTTCAATGTCAGACATCGCAATTCCTTGTGTGAAGCGTATATTACTCCATATTATAAAATCTAAGGAGTGACAACAGCCGTAAAGTTTTATGTCCAACACCACGTCGACCCGTCTCAATTACAATTACAAATTATTACAAATTTTCAACTCGACCTAAGTGTCATAATACAATAAATATGCTAAAACTTAGCTTACAATGTTTTCAGTTGATTTTATGTTCGAGAAATCTTTTGTATGTGTATTGTAGAACATGCTAATCGGTTTATTTTGCTCCATAGCCTTTGGAAGTTGTTGCTAGAATATAAAAAAAAACAGTTTTAGTTCGCCTTTGTAAACAAAACGGCTTACTATGTAATACTGTTCAATAGGTATTTAAAAATGTTGCGTCTATTGTATAATTGCTGTTTCCTTTCAGTTTTTAAATTTTAATGAGCTTTGCTGTTTACTTGTAAATAAATTATGATTCTGTTCATATATATCCCACTTGCAGCTTGTTAGGCAGAGGGAGCCAAGTATTAAGACATTCCGCTTCCCACTATCTGTTGAATTCTGAAAGCACTGAGTTTTGAGTGGCGGAACTCAACGTTCCACACCAGAGCGAACAAATGAAAATATAAATTTAAATAAATATATGATTCTCTTCCAGGCTATCAGCTATTTCGCAATGACCGCACTGCTTGGGTTGGCATTTATCTCTGCAACCACATTCCCGCTAGTGTTGTTTTTCTCTCTTCTCCTCAACCTGATGGATCTCTTGAATGTCTCTTTCTAGAGTTGACCTTGAATCATATTATAAATGCTGCAGTTTGAACAATATATCCATGTTACTTATGACTTAATTGAATTTTAGTTAAGTTACCTATGTATACAGGTATTACAACATCATTTTACGTCTTTACTTGATGTTTGTGAAGTTATAAATAAACTAGAAAATCTAACTATAGTTAGCCTCCAGCGGAATCTAGGCATGAATCCTGTCCTGCTATTAAGGGTTGTCTCGGAGCACTTTAACCATATGCGTGTCTTATAGCCTGTAATTTGCGACAACGCGCAGGGCTGCTATGTTATGATGTAATGCATGGCACATACGAATCAAAACAACGATTTAACATTCAAAGGACATTAAATATTGCGCGTAAAAGTTCAGGGATAAACGTTGTGATAGTTTGGGTGGTTATGAACGAAAAATATTTGTGACTAAAAACGGTAAAAGGTTGTAGACTCGATTTCTACTCGAGGAAGTGAAACATTTATGTTTTTGTTTCTTCGCTCCAGTGTCAAGACAAAGCGTGGCGTTAAGCTCCGTAACACAATACCGCCAGAATTTCGCGGAAAGTGTTGCTAGTCTACCCTATAAAATAAATACAGAGCTAACAATAAACACATACCCTTCGTAACCACAATAATTAATAAAAATGAAAATGTATATATAAATATATTTTTTTTATATTATTTAATAATGAATGACTGTATTAAAAGAACATAATATTAACAACCTACAATAATATAACCAATTTCTAGTACCTAATACAGCAAATGCGAACAAAAACATAAACTTAAATAATAAATTAGACTCGTTCGAAATTTTATGTATTTTTTATGTAAAATTATAGGTTTTATGCAGAAGTGTGCACTAACCTCTATTTACATAAAACAAAGCGAAGGGGAACATATGTATGTATGAAGGAGCATACTATTATAGATTTTTAATGTATGTCCCGCATCGACTGAATGTTAGTGTTTCGCTTAGTTTAATTGCTATGAATTACAATATTGGTTTTGTAAAATACTTAACTTAATATGTACTTTTAAAATGAAAATAAAATATATATATTTTTGTATTTATTTAACGTAAGTAATATTTTACTTTTGAAAAGTATTATGATTTAGTCTGAGGTTTAGGTTGGTTGGTGAGCTTGCGTGTTTAGGCAAAGGCAATTGCACTTGACTAGTGATGATGAACTGCTTTTCCATGAGACCGTCGTGGCGTAATGGCATAAGAGTGTAACTGAAACGCGGCCATTTTGATTTCGATTTCCAGTTTGGAGAATGAATAATTATTTATTAATATTTTTACTTCTTCGTTCTGGTAAACAAAGAAAAAGCGCGGCCTTGAGCTCCGCCACTCAATACGCAACGCCTTAAAAATTTAGCAGAAAGTGGGGAATGGAGTGTTTTGACACTATATATGTATGCGGGATAAAGCGTGAAGCTGGAAAGAAATGAATTTAAATATCTTTTGTACATTATAATCAGTAAATAAAAATTATTATTTTAAAGTTTGTTGAACTGTTTCGATTACCATACTTAATGCAGGTTATTTTAACAAGTGTCTGTTGTTTAAATATATATATCAAAGTTCAGTGTATAGTATAAACTAACTTTTCCAAATGTCTATTCTCTATCTATAATAATATTTCAAAAAAGAAAGGTTTATATTATTAAATTTGTACTGTAGTACCTTGTAACAAATAAATGCAAAAACTACTCACGATATAACTTTACCATTGGACTGCTTCTATATCCCTGAGTAGGTAATGTCAGTTATACTTATTACAAGAGACCCGCTCGCGGCTTCGCCCACTTTAACTAAACATTTATTTTTTTACATTTTTAAGAGGCGCGCGTTCAAATCCCGCTAAGTTAAAATTTTTATACGTTTTCTTATTTATTTATTTATTATGATTTTATATAAGTATGTTTGTAACGCACTTATAGAGACTGCAAATACGAAAATTTTAATATATAACAGTTTATATCATAAATTCAATAACTTAATGTAAATCCTATAACTTCCTAATGTATTAGTAACTTTTTTTAATATAATATTGTACGTTTCATTTAATGTTTATGCCATTTGTTTGATTGTCAACATTCTTAAGGCTTAAATGAACTTCTTAAATAAAAAAAATAGCTTTACTTATGCCCGGATTGCTTCATATTGCATTGCCGTGTGAATCCGGGGTGGGTCGTTAGCAAAGAAATATAAACATAACAAAATATTGGTGAAAAGTAACTTTATTCTAAAAATACAATATATTATTTTTGATTACCCAAATATCTCATTTATTTAAATTAAATATCAAATTTATTCTGTCCCTGCAATTTATTTTATGATATTGGATAAAACTTCCACTTTTCTTTTTGCAATCGAACTTCTGCATCGGAAGTTGTCAAATTTAACACATTATTACGTTTTATAAGCGATAAAGTCTCCTCCACAGAATTGGGTATTAGCCACTAGCAAAAATTTTAATAGAATTTGGCCGAAGTGGTGTTAAAAAGAATAAATAATTGTATAATCAAAGTTCATTGCCAGTTTTGGCGTCGTTGGTAATGTATTCAATTTGCAGTTATCGTTCAGATTATCACTTGTTATTATTTATTTATATGAAAATATTTTAATTTAATTTTTTACTATACGACATGTCGTATAGTAGCGGTGGCAAATTTAATTTTTGAACGAAACCGGAATCAAACCGGACTCTAAATAAACTTTATTTAGTGTAGATAACGTTTTTGGTGAAAAGAAAATTGAAAACATCATCATTGAGGCCATCGTGGCGCAGTGGCATAAGCGCATCGTTTGTGGGATCGATTCCTACTCGGGGGAATGAATTATTGCTTATTATTTATTTTCATTTCTGATAACAAGGCAAAGCGCAGCGTGGAGTCCCTCAACAAGCAATGCTTCGAAATTTCAGCGGAAAATGGAGTGTCTTAACACAAGGTTCCCTCTGACTTACTATATGTGGGATACCAATGATGAAAACATTATGAGCTGTTTTAGCTTTATTGCCAAGAATCATCCTGGCTCTGTCGTTATGTATGAGAGCGAAAGCTATGATCATGTGTTCTTAATATTTGACATTTAATAGTGTTTTGTTTTAAGTCTAGTCAATTTTTTTTATCCTAGAAGATACTTCACCGTCTCGAGACACGAAAAACCATAAAAAGAGAGAAATGCGTAAATTTAGAAGGAAAATCGCCAAATATTTCGTATTAAGCGTTTTCCTTACTCTCTTTATTACATCAAAACATAAATCTGTTTAAAAAATGTAGAGATAAATAATTTTGCTAGCTTATTAAATAATACGAGTACCTAAATTAAATGTTAGATTTAATATTGACCATTAAGTTATGTGCCCCAGCCTAGTTAAGGGAAGTCCCAGAACACATCGTCTCGACGTCGCCGCTGGTCGTAGAAAATAAAGTTACGTTCCTCCTTGTTTTGTGATAAAAATAAAAATGTGCAAATAATTTGATATTTCTTTGTGATGCAGTTGAAACGTGTGTGTGTTCTGCAAGAAAGTTTTTAAGGAGACACACCCCTTCCTGTATTTAACTGAATTCTAGAGAATTGCGCGTTGTGTGGCGGAACTCAACACCGCACTTTGCCTTGACGCCGTAGCGAAGATATGAAAATACCAAATATTTCATTACCCCGAGTGGGTATCGAATCCACAACCATTGCGTTTACAATCACTTAATCTTGTACCCCTGTACCACGACTGGCCTAAATATTATTTGAAATACTCAAATATTTTTTTATAACATAAATAACATCTTCTGCTTAAAATTTAACCAACCAAACACCTGGACAGAACGCTCGCTAGTGACTATACAAAACAATAAAAAAAGGGCACCAATTTTTGCATCATCAGAAAATGTACTAAAGCTAGACAAATGCTGGAACGCGTTCCATCCGACTAAAACGTGATATGACTCCCAATTTATTTAGGGTGTGTACCCGTTATGCAACAGAGTAACGTCGGTAATGTACTGTACTGGTACAAATAAATGTTAAAACAGGAGTAGGTATGTAGGTACGGTCGGAACGAACATAAAATTTATTTATTATTGTGCAGGCGCGAGCACGCACGTCTATTTCGTAGGCAAATTTATTGTCAGCCGATTCAGCTTTGCACAGGGTAGGGTACGCTGGTGTTTCAGTCAAATCAGCTTTTGTTATAATTAATTGTATTACACAGATTCCATAATCGTTTTATAAAATACTTATTTATATATGGTACTTATTCCAACTTTTGAATCTGGTGTTAGAAATATTCCACTATATTTTACTCCAAAACTTTTAAAATAAGATACTGTAGACACACCCGAAACTGTCTCGGAATATATTTCAAATAAATTCAAAGCCAGCGTGCCATCTTTGGGTAATAAAGAAGGATGTGCATCGTAAACTTCAATGATACACGCAGCGTCTCACAATGGAACAAAATATGAAATGTTATCGGAAAGTTTGAAAAACAGTGCTGTGCCCGTTACTTGGCTTTGTTTGAAATGTAAATAACGCCTTTGTCGTTTCGAATTTGTTAAAGTTTAAAGTTTTAAAATGAATAGAACCTTTAAATTATGATTGCATTATATAGGTACTACCTGATATGGATAAACATTTGTTTATATATAACTTACATATTAAGATATTATTATTCAGATTATTAAGTATTAAACCAAAGTTTGGGAAATAAAGTACTTATTAACCCAGTGATCAGCAAGTAGTTTTAAGTGGGGTCCGGATAATGCGGGAAAAAAAATATGAGTTCCAAAAGAAAAAGCTTTAATTGTTTTAATTTTATTAATATCTTACCTACTAGCCATATTGATTTATACTTGACCGCGGTCGTCGTGGCACAGGCACAAGTGTGCAAGTGCAAAACGCGACGGTTGTGGGTTTCATTTCCATTCTATAAAATGTTCAATGGTCACTGTCGTGGCGCAGGGATACAGGCGATTTGAACGCGGCAGTTTGTGGGTTCGATTTCCACTTGAGGAAATTAAAAGCGAGGAAATGAAAATATGAAATATTTTGAAAATTAAAATATTAAATATTTTAATTTCTTCGATCTTATAACGAGGCAAAGTTTAGTATTTGTCAGTATGTATTAAGAATTCGGCATTATGGAAATCTTAAAATGATTATTTCCCTTTTTTCATATAAAAAAAATAAATGGCTACATATGAAAAAAAAATCTGAAAAATATTAACTGTCTCAACATACATGCAATGATAAGAAATGAGAAATGAGTGGCGTATGAAGTGTTTCAAGTTTTTACATAATATTAATATTAATTCTACGTGAAGTGATCAGGGAAAAATCGAGGTATCCGAATTTGATTATAATTTTGATAGGTTAGACCTAGATAGGTCCTCAACACAATAACATTTTTTTTATAATAAATATAGCGTTTATTTTATAAGTTAAAGGAGTTCAATGTCATCAGTTGGTGTTATTGTCTGGTTAAAAAAATAACAAATAAATAAATAAGAAATTTGAATAGAATCATTATGAAATGAGATTTATAATAGTGTTTTATTTGTTATCTTTTAGGTTCACTCTGTTTCACATCTAGAAGGGTAGACAGAGGAAACCTAGGAATCTACTGTTACACTCTGTTCCAATTAAGACACTTCCGGTTTCCACCTGTTGAATTCTGGAAGCTTTGCGTGTTGAGTGGCCTCAACTGGACCTCAACGTCGCTCTTTGCGAGTGCGAAGAAAGTAAAACATTAAAATTCCTCAAGTGGAATTTGAATCAAGCCGTTGCGTTCAAATCCCGGCGCAACGACAGATCTATTTAGGCTTAATTTTACAAGATTTTATTTTTTTACTAGAAAGGATCTGACTGAAAGGATAGACTCCCTTTCTCTCAACTTACCTTTTTACATGGGTAGGAAGGAATCCGAACTCACACGAGCAGTAGTAATCATTTAGACCAAGACTATTAATTTAAGAACAGTAAGTTTAAATTTAATATTCCTTTATTTTTTTAAATGTTCTATTGCTTTTAGATTATAAATCAGCTTCACGCTGTATCCCGCACACACCAGGGTAGGCAGAGGGAACCAATTGTTAAGACACTCTGTTCCCCACTTTGTTGTTTTACACTGCTTTTAGATTATAATAATTAATATTATGTATCAATATAAAAATCTCTCAAGTGTGAGTCAGTCCCGCCCAAAAATGGTTTCGTACCAATTTTATGATTACAAGTTAAGTTTACGTCTGTAATATTTATTACATATGCTCATTTTTATACAATAAGCTATAAATGTGAGTTAGTTTATTTATTAGTAACTAGCGGCTCGCCCACGGCTTCGCCCGTTTAAAATACATGATTATTGATTTAATATGCACAATTGATTGACAACTATAATGACTTCTAATATGACTTTTTTACGACATTATCGTCAACGATTTTTTGATTGTTTTAAATAAAAAAATACGACCATTGTTGATATTTGATATTTATAAAATATACATAAAGCTAATTATTTATTACACGTATATATTTTTGTAACTTTATGTTCTTTTTACCTATTTAATATACTCTGTTAAATGTGCTGATGTCAGTGAACAATTTAATTTACTCATTCAGAAACAGCCTTAAATCTTAAATTATCGATTTGAAGGATTCATAATATTCTTTATAAAATAACTGTAATAATTGCATATTAACTCCTGTACAGTTTTTAAATTAGTTACATATATTATATGAACGAACCAACCAAAAAATCTTTGTATTTACTTGATATTTCTTTCAAGATCGTTCTTTATCTCTGTGTTGAATTAATTACGACTTAAACTTAACTGTTTTGATTTATGAAGGTAATCTCCACTAACAATTCAATTTTGTTTACTTTATTGTATAAAATATTATATAATAGTGCTTCAAAAATATATATTTTTATCAACAGTCATATAACCCAGACGTTTCGAATGTCATTCTTTAGCCAAGAATCTTACCGGCGCGATTGCTATATAATATTCGCAGGCAAGCTAATGCCTTGAGTTCATTCAAATGACGATAACTTTTTTTTTAATGAACCGATTTTGATGAACCAAACTTTAGTACTTAAGTTGAGTTAAAACAAAGTAATTGGTGAAATTTTCAAGTAAATCGGTTCAGTACTTTCAGAGAAAAATGCGGACAGAAATATGTCGACAGACAGACAGACAGACAGACAAGAAATTCAAAAAAAAACCTTTTTGCTTTCTATTATTCTTTTTAAGTGTCCCTTTATCCATTTCAGTCAAAATAACTAAATGTACAGACAAAATATATTTACTGTCTTATTATATATAGAGATAATATTTTCACTTTTTGGTTTTTTTTTTCATATTCTATAGGTTTTCTCGGCGAATTTTATACCAAATGCAGCGAGAATGATGTATAAGTACTCGTACCTTTTGTCTTAGAAGCTCGGTGCTCCAAGGGAATAGATCTAAATAATTATTTGAGCTTGATACCTTCACGCTCGAGAGAACTTCTTGAGATTAAGATTGCGTAAAAGTATCAAACTCAAATCAGTCTAGACATCTGGTATACGGACTGGACTTCGTTTTTTGACAAAAGAATAGACATGCAAACAGACACCAAAGTGATCTTATAGGGGTTCTGTTTTTTCTTTTGAGATACGGTACCCTAAAAATATTGTACTATATTCTTTTAATTTTGAAATTAAATATATTATACTAATGTAGTACAGAAACAATGTCAATATATATTTTAGATTATCTGTATTCCTCTATAGCAATTACTGGCACGCGGCAGAATTACTTTCAATCCTCTTTATCCGCTATACAAATTGCTTTGTTTGAATTTTTCGTTCAAGCAAACAAATAAAATTGATTCGAATACGAACAATAATATAACATAATGTACATGTATAAAGTTTATTTATTTTTCCTTTTTTTTGAGGCCAATTGTGGCGCAGGGAACAAAGTGTGACTGTAAAATCGACAGGTTGTGGATTCTATTCCCACTCAAGCAGATTGAAATATTTTATTTTCGAAAGCTTGTAGAGGCATCGCGCGACATGAGTTCCGCCACTCAACACGCAATGCCTCCAGCATTCGGCAGAAAGTGTGGAACGAAGTGTCTTAACACTAGGTTCCCTCTGTCTACCCTGCTGTGTGCGGGATACAGCGTGAAGCTGATTTTATTTTATTTTTTATTTTTACTATTTAAGATGAAAATTGCATATATTAGAGAACAAATTGTTATAATCTATCATGAGCTATATACATATATACATATGACATATTTAAACATATATTAAATAAAACTCAAAAGAAAACTTTGGCTGTAATAATATACCTATTTTGTAGAATATATTATCATAATAATATTATAATTCAAAAATATAAAATTTATTTCAAAATCCAATGCAACTTCGCAACCTCGAGCAGAATATTTACTCCGAACCCATGTTTCATTATGCAACCCAAATTTCGAAAGCTTGTAGAAGGTAAATATCTCAGTGCTTAGAAGGATATGCTTGAGATTTGGCTTATTTAGTTCCATTTAGGATGCCTTGGCCGAAGTTGAGGTTGGCTTCTTAATTACTCATCGCTATCAGCTGACCACTACCAAGTGAGACGTTCTAAAAGCTTATTACAGTATATCTACTGCACTCTATATGTAAGCTTTGTGCTTGATCAAATTGCCTTAATGTTATATGATGGTATGTTGAGAATAGATTAAACATTGTGATGTTGGATTTAGTATATATAATGCATATAAAGTACTAGAGGCCAGTCGTGGTGCACGGGCACAAAGTGTGACTGTAAAATCGACTGGTTGTGGGTTCGATCCTTATTCGAGGAAATGAAATATTTATTTACATTTATATTTTCATTTCTTCGCATTGGTGTTGAGGCAAAGGCGTGAACCTGATTTATATAAAGTAATAAATATGCATATATATAAGTACGCAATATTATATATTTTATGTCACATATAATGTATGTGAAGTGAAAAGATAAAAAAAAACTGATCAAATGCGAGTGGCACTCACATATCGAGGGTTCCGTACGAATCTTAGGATTGAATGTCAACGGGAAATACAATTAATAGAAGAGATTAATAGAATATTTAGTGTATGGAGTATTACTTTATTTGTACTGCAAGTTCTCACTTCTTGCCAAATTTCACAATTGTAGGTCCACGGGAAGTACTCTACAAGCTTTGATCACGTGGCGAATTTCATAAACAATGCATAAACTAACATAACACTCATATCTTTTGGATTGCCTCAACTTAGAAGCTTGATTTTTAGACTTTAATTAGACTTGAATATTTGATGTTAATTTCGAATTCATACGTCCACGCGATCTCGAGATAAATGCTCTTGACATGACAACGGATGGACAACAAAGTGATTCTGCAAGGGTTCCATTTTTTCCTTTAGAAGAATTCCAAAAAAATAACGTGAGACAGTTTTAAAACGAAGAAATAAAATACCTATTTGACTAGTATCTATAGAATAAATATCTGTTCTGTTCTGTTCTTTTTATTATGGATTTATTTACATAATCTATGCAAATTTTAAAATATCCTTCATCTGACAATATTCTTTTATTCTAGAAGACATTCATGTCGTGCTATTTCGTCTTAATTAAATTTTATTTGATAGAAATTTAGAACGCGTCCTACTCCATAAACTAAAATGTTTATATAGTTAAAAAAAAAAAAAACAGTTTCACGCTGTATTCCGCACGCAGCAGGGTAGGCAGAGGGAACCTAGTGTTAAAATACTCCCGTTCCCCACTTTCTGCCGAATTCTGGAGGCATTGCGTGTTGAGTTGCAGAACTCAACGCCGCGCTTATATAGTTTTTGTTGGTGTAAATATACAAAATAATAATAATAACAAAATATACGCTTTTGCTAAATCTCCATGAATTACGACATGCACTGACTGTCAACGGCGTATACTATTATTATCATCGGTTTAAGTGATTTACTACTATAGTTTCATACAAGCAAAACAAATGCACAGCGTGAGCAAAATGAAAATAGAAGTTACTAGTTTGAATAAAGACTAGGAACAATTTAAATGAATTTTATGATTCTTTTATTACAACGTTCCGGGTTGAGAATTACGAACAAAAATAAAGTTTCACCGCTAATAAAATGTTTTTTTGTTGTAGCAGTAGTGGTACGGTTTGTATGTAATAATGTCAGCATATAAAAATAAAATAAATTTAAAAGTTTCTTTTGTAATATTTTTATAATATAGTTCTAAGAAACACACACACACACACACACACACACAGATTTCAAATCATACGCTAAGGAATATTAATATTTGTTGCTGGAGAACAGAGAAATGTGTAGTGAATCCACAAACAGCTACACGCTACACGCTGCATCCCGCACACAACAAGGTAGGCAACGGGAACCTAGTGTTAAGACATTCCGTGTCCCACTTTCCGTCGAATTTGAGGCATTGCTTGTGGAGTGGCGGAACTCAATGCCGCGCTTTGCCTCGACACCAGAGCGAAGAAATGAAAATATAAATGTAAATATTTTTTTTATTTCCTCCATTGGGGATCGAACCCACAACCCGTCGATTTTACAGTCACACTTTGTGCTCCTGCGCCGGCTGGCCTCAAATAATATTCAAATAGTAACTTATCTATACTTATAATAAAATTGTAACGGATCGTGTCTATACATGGAAGATATATAGGGTAATTTGTTATGAAATATTTGTCTGTTTGTCTATGCGTTTGTTGTTTGTCTATATTTGTGTTTGTTTTATTTCAATCGGTTTATAAATAAAAAATATAGCACTTTATAGAACGTTCTTCGGCAAAAGTGCTATAAATAATTATTTTGTTGAATAAGTTGAAATTTTACTTTTCATTGTAGGTTTAGAAATTGTGATTACAATGATAATATTATTAGAAAACGAAAGTAATGCAATGAGGCCGTCGGGGCCCAGGGGTACAAAGGTGGGTAACGCAACGGTTGTAGGATCGATCCCCACTCGAGGAAATGAAGTATTTATTTAAATCAATATTGCCATTTCTTCGCTGCTGCTTGAGAAAGGCATTGAGGGCCGCGACTCAACACGCAATGCCTCCAAATTTCGGCGGAAAGTGTGGAACGGACTGTCTTAACATCAGGTTCCCTCTGCCTACTCTGCTGTGTGCGGGATACCGCGTGAAACTGAAAGTAATGCAGATTATTAAATTAACAATTATATAGTTCAAGCGGGCGAAGCCACAAACCGGTCGCTAGTAACTTTAGTAAATCGCAAGTTGAACTTTACAAGTTTATAATTACACTAGGTCAATATCTGCAGTGAATTTTAAAGAAACAAACAAGAGAGCCAGGCACGATTAACTACCAGAACAATCTCAAAGTAAATGCAAAGTTCCCAACGGATCAAACTATCTCTACAAAGTTGGTGAACGCAATAATTATAGTATTTTATAAGTACTAGAGGCAATCAATTATATTTTTATCGTGAAAAAATCTATCGACTAGTCGTTAGCCCACCAACGCACTCGCTTTTGATGATTAAACATCAAAAATATTTTTGTTATTTCGGTAAAAACTTATTGGTATATATATTTATATATAGGTACAACAGCATCAATCATTTTTTTCTACATTGGTAAGAAAATGAATTATTATTCTCTAAGTGTACACGGTCTCGCTTGAAAAAATGTGTGAAAAATTACCTCAATTACCTCTAATGATGGTATGACGCCATGTTCTATAGTCATTTTCAGAAGCCATCACGTAAATTGATATTGCTTTAGTACTTTTTTTTTCATTATTCTATCAACTGTATCGTGCAAATATGCGTTAGAGTTAGAAGTTTCTGATAAATATAGATATATTTCTTGATATTTATTAAGATAACGTTCATGTTACGCAGTTGTAACTGTTAAAATGTTTAAAGAAAAAATCTTAAAAACTTTTTTTTACTTTAGTTTAAGTAAACAAACCGCAAAATAATCGCTTTGAAAATCAAAATACCGTACCATATTTAAAAATAATCTATTAATTAAAATAATCAATTTGACATATTCTCAATTAAGTAGAATATAACTACTATTAAGTTTAATCGCGACCTTAAAAGCTATTCGGAACCTAATTAGACTCGAACCGGACTTGTAGCGGGAGCTGCACTAATAAACAAGAGGTAAGATGAAAGGGCGGCATATAATATGGCATATAAAACCTTTCAAGTAAATATTGGAACTAATTATCATAAAAGTACCTGTTTACGTTAGTCGTGGGCCCATTACCCAACAGCTGTCATTATGGATGATTGTCGATAAGGCAGAGAGCACGCCACCCACGACGATCCCGCACAACTCTATACTAGCATCATACCGGTAAAAGATTGCAACTTGTATCTATCTTATCAGATAATCCATGGATACATATTAGCGTTAATTGATTGTGTATTTATTACTTTATCTCTCTCTTTCTTTTACTTGCTGTTGTGGTGCAGGGGCACAAGGGTGTGGCTGTAACGCGACGGTTGTGGGTTTGAATTTATTAATATTAGCATTTCTTCGCTCTGGCACTGAAGCAAAAGCCCGGCGTTGAGTTTCGCCACTCAGCGTCCAATGCCTCTAAAAAATTCGATGGGAAGTGGGGAATTGAATGGGGAAAATTCTATATGCGGGATACAGCGTGAAACATTTATTTGTATTTACCTATTAATCGATATTCAAAAGAAAAATATTATACCCACTCAAAACAAGAATCTTGCGTTTTGACAACGCTCAAACCGACCGAGATCATTCGGCATTACCAAGTGAATGATAAGAAGAGTAACGTGCAAAAGTTGGGTCGTAAATTTCTTGAGAACGTCTGCTACGTCTCAACCGATCGGAACAATCTGATTATTCTTTCGACAGTTCATCTGGATTTATTGGACGAATTTTATATTTTACAACAATTTTTACTCTAACATTTATATTCATAACGAGGCCAGTCGTGGCGCAGCGGCACTAAGTGTGACTGTAAAACCGACTGGTTGTGGGTTCGATCCCCACTCGAGGAGATGAAATATTTACTTAAATTTATATTTCCATTTCTTCGCTCTGGTGTCGAGGACAAGCGCGGCGTTGAGTTCTGCCACTCAACACGCAATGCCTCCAGAATTCGACAGAAAGTGGGGAACGTAGTGTCTTACACTAGGTTCCCTCTGCCTACCCTGCAGTGGGTGGGATACAGCGTGAAGCTGATTTAAATTCAATTAAGTTTATCATATTTTTAATAGCTTTAACTAATACTTGAATCTTTAATGGATATCTAAAGGAGATAAACTTGGATAATTATAGAGAGCTGTAAGTAAACTAACCGAAGTTTTTTTATCGCGTTTAGTAATAATGATGTCACGATAAAAATCAATTGTAGATGTGGTTCATCTCAGGAGCCGGGTAATAACGGTTATTGGAGGTGCCCGCGGGCGGCTACGTTCCGTGACCTCGTCTTATGCTGCCCAATGGAATTCGAATACAAAGTATATTGTTTGTTTTTTTTTTATATTTTTGAGGCACTTACTGTTAGTATTACGATAGTTTACCATCTTATTTTTATTCATTTTTCAGTCATATCGATTTTTTGCATATTCTATTGTACTTGTAGGTTATTTGCTATTCTCGATTTAACTGAGAAGGATACTTAAATGTGAAAAAACTTTTAATGTTCCTTTCCTTATGAACAACAACAAATAAATAAGTTTCTTGTGTAAAAGAAATATTCAAGTCACAGTGTACGATGTAGTAACATGTATCATAAAGAGGCCGTCGTGGCGCAGCGGTACAAGAGTGCGACATTTGTGAAGTCAATCCCCATTCGAGGTAATAAATTATTATTTATTAATATTTTCATTGAGACCATCCGTCCCGCATTGGCACAAAGTGTGCCTGTGAACAGACTGATCGTGGGTTCGATCCCAATTCGAGGAAATGAAATATTTACTAACATTTATATTTTCATTTCTTCGCTTTGGTGTCAAGGCAACGCGCGGAGTTGAGTTCCGCCAATGAACACGTAATGCCTTCAGAAGTCAGCCTAAAGTGGGGAACGGAGTGTCTTAACATTACGTTCACAGTACAGTCCCTGTGCGGGATACAGCGTAAAGTTGATTTTTAATTTATTTTGATTAAAAATTTTCATATTTTAAAAGTATGTTAAGTAGAGATGGAAAATACGAGATGGATGTTAAAAGGGCTACTGCTGCCGGTTACAAGGTTAACGGTGCCTTAGATGCATTGATGAGAGCTGCACCTTTGTTTGCACCATGCAGTGTTGGTATCGACGTTGTTATACGACAGCGAAACGTGGGTATTACAGAAGAAGAATGAAAGAAAAATGAATGCTGGGAGATGCGATCTCTTAGTAGGATATGCGGAGTCAGCTTATCTGATCGAATCCGCAATGAAGAGATACGCAGAGTGACAAACACTAGCGAGAGTGACAAATACTAACCACGGTGAGAATGAAGAAGTTCACTCAAATTGCCTCGAAAAATTCAGCAGAAAATGGGGAATGGAGTTTCTTAGCACTAGGTTCCCTCTGCCTTCCCTTCTGTGCGCAGGATACAGCGTGAAAAAAAAGAATAATACACTTATATATACTTTTACGTTGAATATTAAAACTAAACTAACTAAACTATTAATAAAAATCTATTTATAATATAACAATTGACACAATATTATAATAAAAGTTACACAACTTGGAATACATTCACAACTACTGTAATAAAGTTAGAAGTGCTTCCCGTTCGGTGACAACCGCATCCCCCGAGCTGCTCTACACGACAGGCAATTCACGAACATGGTTGGTCCCAACTTCGATACGGGAGTAACCTGGCCATAGAAAAACGTGAATACAAGATAAATGCTGCGTGAAACCGTTTCCATATTGTAAGAGATCAGTCAAACCGCTAAAAGCTCTAAATGGCTAGTTTTATAAATGCTAGAAATGTGGTTTTTTTAACTTACAATATTTTGTTAAATTTACGTATTTAGATGGTATTATTAAGAAAAATATAATTATATTTGTAGGGATTTTAATAGCATTACAGGATAGGTAGCGGGAATTTAGTGTTAAGACACTCAGTTCCCATTAAGATCTAAGAACTTCCGTTGTCCACTTTCTGCTGAATTCTGGTGTATTGCTTGTTAAGTGGCGGTGCTCAACGCCGCTACGAGGAAACCTCGTAACCAGAGCAAGACAATTAAAATATTGAATATTTTATTTCCTCAAGCGGGGATCGAACCCACAACCTATCGCGCTTACAGTCACACGTTTGTGCCCATGCGCCACGACTGAAGTTATATTGATAAAAATTACATTTTTTATTACATAAGATATTTCCAATTTTAATCTAATAAAGAAAAAAAACCTGTATAATTTATATCATTATACCAATATAATAATTTTGTCCAACACATCCTTAAATGTTCTTGGAATATTCTTACAAACAGAATATCAAAGTATCAAATAACGATACAAAAAGTGTTGAATACAAAAAAATGGACACTCTCAGTTTTAAAGAACATTTATTCGTTGACCTTCCACCGATTCGATAACAATTAAGATACAGGTAGAATTTAAGCTGCAGTGGATTTTAAACAGCCATTTCTATTGGAGCTTACTATAATAAAATTAAAGGTCACCCCCACATTGTAGAGTGCAACTGTTTTTATGAGATTTTTTATTCAATTCATTTGGGAACCTTGTTTTATGGCCACTGTTATTTGACACCTAATTACTTACGTTTTATGCTTATTCTTGAAACTGATGCGGCCATTTGTTTTTATTGTTTTATTCGTCGAATCTCTGTGGTCTCTTATTTGCAAAAAGTTTTTATGCGTCCCTAAAATAAACTTTATTATGACACCAACGCAACAATGTATCCCACGTCGTTTAGTGTGTTATGGTTTAGATGCAATCTTTACTAGCTGACTTATAGCGTCGATGTCAAATCCTAACATCAGTATTCTCATGTAAATTTTTTTTTTGCTTGATCAAAATTCAAGAAAAACACGCATACGGCAGGGTAGGCAGATGGAACCTTGTATTAAGACACTCCGTTCCCCGCTTTCAGCCGAATTTTTTGAGGCATTGCGTGTTGAGTGGCGGAACTCAATGCCAGGCTTTTGCCGTGGTGCCAGAGCTAAGAAATTAAAATATTAATAATTGATACGCTAAAGAATGGGTATCGAACCCACAACCGTCGCGTTAGTCACACCCTTGTGCCCCTACACCACGATCGCCTCTTTTACCACACGGAGATTCATATTTTTATCAAAACAAAAACAAGAAATATATCTCCATTTACAAAATAAGCGATTTGTCCTACGTTTCCCTGGATATGTTGAAAGAAAGATGACTAAAGACGCACTTTATATTCGACGAAATGCATCGAATGGGCGGCAGCAGTGAATAATTTCATTTGATTTATGTTTTTCTAGGGCACCGTCGTCCTCATTATAGGGTGACGTTGAATGATTATCAGAGCTCGAAGAAAAATACCGTGTTTAACCCTCGCAGTTTACGGTTTAATTTCTATATGTAAAAAGTGTGACCAATCGATGAGTGGAATGGATCTCGAAATGAATTGGTAGCGTCAATTACTTGACTTGGCTCTTTGTTTTTACAGTACACAAGAAAATAATGTATTAGGTTTTTTATATGTATATGTGTAATATATATACAATATTTAATACTTTAGGTTGTCCAGGGCAGTAGTGGCGCAGGGGCATGAAGTGTGACTGTAAACGCGACTGGTAGGTTCGAACCCCACTCGGGGAAATGCTATATTTATATTTCTATTTCTTCGATCTGGTGTCGAGGTAAATTGCGGCGTTGAGTTCCACCACTTAAATACTTTCAGAATTAGGCGGAAATTTGAGGAACGGAGTATCTTAACACTAGATTTCCTCTGCCTACCCCTACCCTATGTGATAAAAATTTACCACTATAATAGTTCGAACGGGAATCGAACCCACAACCTGTCACGCTTACCCACGATTATACCCCACGACGACTGGCAAAAACAACACAGACACAAGAAGAAAATATTATTCATAAATTACAACATAAAACAAAGTAATATCAATCTGAGCCTTTTTTTATTATAATATAGCCAACAACAACAAATACCAGTTAATAACTCATACAAATAAAGCAACACACATATAATTTTTTTGCAAGACCCATACAATAAACCGTAGACGTGCACTGTCTTTGTTGCGGAAGCGGATGTTAGTCGGCGTATCCGGTGTAACGAGGCACTAAGCCAACAGTTGCGTGACAAAACCGCTTGTGAAAATAACCATAATTATTAGTTAGTTACACTGTAATATTAAATTAGTAAGGGTAAAATGAATGGAATATAAGAAATTTAATAAAATAAGTAGAGGTTGTCGTGGCACAGTGGAACAACTGGGCTGTAACGTAACTTATTTCTATTTCTATTCTATTTTTGGGGTTCGATTCCTACTACTGATACGATTCCTATTTTGGCAGATAAATTGCGGCGCGGAGAACTCCGTCATGTATACAATTTCGCCAGAAAATGGGCACGGAGTGTCTTAACGTTAGGTGAAGGAATCTAACGTTACCTATACTATGAGGAATAAATTGCAAAGCAGTTTTACATTTGCTTTATGAAAATAAATAATACATTACGACGCGTTTATTTATATACATTAATTGAGAATTCGATTATAATTTTGGACAAATTATCGTTTTTTTTTTTAGTTTCCTTTTTTAAGATAAAATATAACTTAAGGTATCGTATAACAGTGGAGAACAGTAGGTATACTTAAAAAAATAGACTAAATCAATTTTCATTTCGGCGAACTGTTTAATATCTGGTGTTGACAATCGATATAATAAGATTGTTTAAACTTTGATCTTCACGTTATAAAATATTCGCGAATTAAATATTTAGTTATACTTTTAGTTTTTTTTTATTTACTTTTAGTAAGACTTTAGAGTAGGTACATATTTGTCTTTTTACCATAAGTCAAAATTGAAAGTTCTATTATTCTTTAAGAAGAAAAAACAATATGCTTGACGCAAAATAATTATTTTTATATAAATTAATATCCAGTCGTGGCGCAGGAGTACAAACGTGTAAATGCGACCGGTTGTGGGTTCGATGCCCACTCGAGGAAGTAGAATATTTAATTTTTAATTTCTTGGCTCTGATGTCGAGCCATAGTATGGTATTGAGTTCCGCCAATCAACATTCAATGCCTCCAGAATTCTCCTCTCTCCTTCTCTCCCTCCCTCTGTTTACTCTGCTGTGCGGGATACAGCGTGAAGCTAAAAAAATATACGAGTAACATATACAGTAATACCAAAGAACGTTTAATAGATGAAAAGAATTTGTAAGTAGCACGGCGGGAAGCTTTATCAAACCTAACAATCCCTACTGGCTTCTCACGACCTCTTTTTCTTGATATAATTAAGTTTTAAACGCTGTTTGCTATGTTTTTCTTTGCGAGAAAAAGTCATTTAAATTTAATAACATTTTCAATTGTCAATGTGATTGAAGATTTTATATACTTTTTTTTAACTTCACATTACATCCCGCTTGTAGTAGGGTAGGCAGAGGAAACCTCCCCACTTTCGCAGAATTCTGGATTGCACAATGCGTGTAGAGTGGTGGAATTTAACGCCGTGCTTTGCCTCGATACCAGATATAAATGAAAATATTTAATTCCCGCAAGTGGGAATCGAACCCACAACTTGTGCGTGGGTACCTGCGTCACGTCTAACCTCAATTTTCGACTTTTTAACGTAATACAAATAATATCTTACATGGACATACATTTATAGAATGGAGCACTGAATGATAATCACTTAATAGAAAAAAATCTTCAAGATATCGTAAGGAGGTCAGCGTCAGATTGATAGTCAACGTTACCACACGAAAGAACGGCAATATTAGTAATTCCCCAATGTGGAAAACAAAGCGCGACGTTGTGCAACGCAATCAACACGCAATATTTCGATAATTTGAACGAGTTTTGAGAACGGAGTGTTTTAACACTAAATTCTCTCCGCTTATACAAAAAAAACAATAAGCTTTCACATGACCTAACAACTCACTTAACAAAAATGTGCTCAGCTTACATTTTGCATATTTAGAATGGGATAAAAATGACAGATAAGAGTTGAAGTCCTCTATCCATCGCGATACTCGCATCGTCCCTCTCACGACACAAGTCACGTATTAAATGAGAATATTCGGGCGAGCCTCTCTCTTATTTATCATTCTAATCAGACCTACATCCTATGAATTTTATACAAGATTGAACGATTTAGTGAGTAAAACTGATGGAACGTCCGTCGATGATGGCCCGGTTTTTGGAGAACGCTACTGTGTAAATACTGTTTTGGTAAAAAAAATAAACAATACAAGGCAGAATTTGTTTGGATTATGGTGTTTTAAGATTGAAATCTTGAGGCCAAAAAGTGCGACATTAAACGCGACGGTAGTGGGTTCGATCTCACCCAAGGGAACGAAATATTTGTATTTTTTTGGCTCTGGTAACCTAGCAAAAAAGGGTGGCGTTGAGTTTCACCATTAAACTAGCAATGCCTCCAGAACGGCGCGGGAAGTGGGTTATTGAAATGTCTGAATGGGGAACGGAGTGTCTCAACACTAGGTTCCCAGGTTCCCCCTGCCTACCCTGAAATGTACGGAATATAGCATGAAGTAAAAAAAAATATTAAAACCTTTACCGTAAAGGTGATGTTTGAAGTTTTTTTTATGAGTTTTTAAAGTCTTGTAACATAAACCAATTATATTAAAACATTGATAGGTATGACATTGGATTCGTAAGAAATAATTAATTTATATTATTAATAAGGTGCGGTACTATTTTTGTTACTAATTAAAAATGTATAAGAACCCGTATTGTATATGACAAAAAATTGCATAAATAATATTCCATATTGTTAAAAGTATAGCTCGCCTACTTTAAGTCTTAGTATCGAAGTATGTTCTACTTCAATATTTTTGTCATATCTTTTTCAATACATGTACTGTTAATATAGGAATAAACACACGTTTAATTTTTATATATTTAGATTTTTTTTATGCTTCGTAGATAAATTTTCAATGACTAAAGGCATTATATTGATTAACAAAAAAAAAAGTTTAGCTTCTCATTATATCACGCAATAGCAGGATAGACAGAGGGAACCTCGGAATCCGGTGTTAACAAAAAAATATTATTGTATTTTTTTATAAATTAAAAAATATATAAGTGTTTAAGTTAAATAAATTAATCTTATATATATTTTTATGTTAAACAAAAGCCATATAGCAGACAGATACCACCTTCATATTACACACCAATATCACAGAACCCATACATTAAAACAGATTGACACATTTTCACAAGAGCCTCAGCAAACCTCGACGTCGAGATCTTAAAAGCCGCATAGCAAATAATGTAACCGACTTATAAGAAATGATGAGTATCGTTCCTCAACTGTCGAATGGATTCGCATAAATATAAAAGTAAATGATGTTCACGTTGAAGCTGTCAGTGTTCAACGCTGAGCAATTAATTACAATTTTAATTGAACCCGTCGAGTTGCTCACAAAATGAGCACCGCCGTAACTCGTGTTAGTAGTAAAGTCCTAGTTTGCTTCTTAGATTTAATTGACGAATAAAAACTATTTATGTAAGGCGTAAAGGTGGTCGTTTGTGCTGTATGTTTTTTATATATGTTATATTAATTGAATGTGTTATTGAATTAAATTGAAAATAGGTGTTTTTTTCTTTTCGTGACAGGAACGATTGCGTATTGGTGAAGTATATAGTTAAAAATTAAATAAAATCAACGCACACATCAAGGTAGACAGAGGGAACCTAGTGTTAAGACACTTTGCCTCAACACAAGAACAAATAAATTGAAATATTAAGATAAATAAATATTTAATGTCCTCGAGTGGGGATCAAACCCACAACCAGTCGCGTTTACAGTCACACCTTGTGACCCCGTCGCCACGACTGGCCTCGTTAATATTGCATATAGTAATAATTTAAAGAACAAAAACCAGAAAAGTGCGAGACGGACTCGCGCTCTAAAAGTTTTGTATCAATTTCGAGGGTGTAGGTCAATGGGAAGTAAGCTGTAATAACTCAAATATCATACAAAATGGAGCAAAACCGATGCATATATGCTCGTATCTTTTGATTCGTTGAGTGAGACCTGGATATCTGACATTAATTTCAAATAAATGATCTTGGCAGAAGGACAACAAATCTTATAAGAGTTCCGTTTTTTCCTTTTGAGATAAGAAGGCCATCTTGGTCCTGTGGGTGGGGTCATCATCTCAAATTTAAACGTGATAGATGTTGGTACGATCCCTACTTGAATTATTTTTACTTTACCTACTATGACAGAACAGAACTGAAACTGACAGAACAGACAGAAAAAAATTGTTTGAGTTTTTTGAGAACGGAAAATAGAAATTGTATATTTTGTCTAAAGTAATAAATAATACAGGTATTTTTCACGAACGAACGAACGTCAGTATGCCTTCTAAACATACATTCTAAATATACATTAAGATTAAACATAGGATACAATTTTGAATTTTACTTAGAATGTATAAAAAAAATATTTTTACAATTAATTTAATATTGCGTCATGAACAATAAATAGATCTGTCACAACATAAACGTAGACAAAATAAAAAAATACATAATTAATGACCTTTTGCAAATCTACTTTAAACAAATGAGATACAAAATGACAAATCATCATGATTTTTAAATTCACATATGGAGCAAATCATATATGGAGTGTTCTCATATATGGATTCTACAAAAAAAGAGCATCTGTATACCTACTGAATGTAGGTTAATTGGGATTTATTTACTACATAATTAAGTACATAAGAAACCGTCGTGGCTCAGGGGCACAAGCCTGTGTGTAACGCGACTGTTGTAGGTTAGATCCCCACACGGCGGTATGAATCATTTTATTATTATTTTTTCTTTGGCACTAAGGCAAAAAAACTCGGTGTTGAGGTCAGTCGTGGCGCAGCGGCACGAGGTGTGACTGTAAAACCGACTGGTTGTGGGTTCGATCCCCACTCGAGGAGATGAAATATTTACTTAAATTTATATTTCCATTTCTTCGCTCTGGTGTCGAGGTTAAGCGCGGTGTTGAGTTCTGCTACTCAACACGCAATGCCTCCAGAATTCGGCAGAAAGTGGAAACGGAGTGTCTTAACACTAGGTTCCCTCTGCCTACCCTGCTGTGTGCGGGATACAGCGTGAAGCTCATTTATTTTTTATTTTATTTATTTTATTACAAAACAGTTTAAGAAATATTCAAAAACAAATCCACCAACATTTGTTACCCAACACATTGTTGTCTCAGACAAATTGTACGTCAATCGCAGCTGACGAACGAAACAAAATAAAACGAAACAAAACAAAACGAAACAAAACAAAACAAAACAGAACAAAACTTTGTAATTTTTAAAAATATCTCGTTTATTTTTAAAAATTACAAAGTCCCTTGTCCAAGTGGCAGTCATTCGTAAAATATTCTCCATGGATCATTATTCAACGCTATCTTTATTACGCTCTCAGTAAAAGAATTTAATTGATACCACATGTTCCAAATGTGGTGTCCTGGCTGTCGTCGAGTCGGCCGCACATGGGGCCGAGATGTCATCGGAAAGTACCAACCAACCTACATGTAAATATTAAAAATAATAGTAGGTTTAATTGTGCATAGAAGTTTTGACTCGTATCTTATAGTTGGTGATGTTTAGTTTGTTTTTTTTTTTTGTATTTATTTTAATTTTTTTTTTTTAATAAATAAGTTTAAGATTTTTTGGATATGGGTCACATTTGAGGGTGATGTTTAAAGATGATTTACATATCCAATAGTTATTTTTTTCAGGGTCACTCTGTATACCGCATGCAGCAGAGTAGGCAGAGGAAGCCTAGTGTCCAGACACTCCGCTTTCCGATATCTACCGAGTTCTGGAAGCATTGTATATTGAATGGCGGAACTCAACGCCGAAACTTTGCGTCAACACCATAGCAAAGAAATGAAAATATTAAACATTTCAATTTCTCGAGAGGATCGAATTCACAACCTATGGCAATTACAGTCACCCGTTTGTACCTCTGTGCCACGACTGGCCTATCCAATAGGAATTTTGGTCATAATTATTATTGACTATCGGTAGTTCGATATAACATCTTTTCCAACAAAATATTATTTACAGTCATTGCTTTAATGACAATTGTAAAGAATAAAAATGTGCGTATAACGAGCTTCTTATATTACCGTGAAATATTAGACTAAAATTCTTTCATTTATTCATTTTATTCAAAAATAATTTTAAACACCGACATACGCCTTCCACGTTGTATATTGTTCTTAAAAAAGTAAGACAGTTAAAAATCATTTTATCACCAAAATTTATAGCTTATGTGAAGGAAGTTCCAAGTGTAAAGGAAATCGAAATAAATCTACCACAGATGCTAGTAGTCATTCACAGCCCGTAAAAACAACATCCAAAGTGTTATAAAATTAGTAGTCTTTTTTTAAAAAATAGATTTGCTATTTAAATATTATATAAAATATTGTTTTACTATATTATAATAGACGCCACTCGTGGCACACAAAGTGTGACTGCAAAATTGACTGGTTGTGGGTTCGATCCCCACTCGAGGAAATGAAATATTTATTTTCATTTATTCGCTCTGGTGTCAAGGCAAAGCGGGGCGTTGAGTTCCGCCACTCAAAACGCAATGCATCCAGAACTCGGAAAGTGGAGAACGGATTGTCTTAATGTAAATATATAGTATAAAATCCATACAAACACAAAAAAGAATCGCCAATAATAATAAACGGCTATAATTATTTCAAACCATTAATCCCACAAACCACTTTTAAATTGAATTTTAATATAAATTTAAAATTGCAAACTGATTGGAGCCCAATGACCACGTATTTTTCTTTCATTTTATGTATATGGGAAAATAATATATATTTTTTTTATCAGCTTCACGCTGTATCCCGCATACAGCGGGGTAGGCAGATGTAACCTAGTGTTAAGACACTCCGCTCCCCACTTTCTGTCGAATTCTGGAGGCATTGCGTGCTGAGTGGCAGAACTCCATGCCGCGCTTTGCCTCGACCCCAGAGTAAATATGTGATCTCCTCAAGTGGGGATCGAACCCACAACCAGTCGGTTATACAGTCACACTTTGTGCCGCTGCGCTACGATTGGCCTCAAAAATCTTCAAGAAATGAAGATATTAAATATTTAATTTCCTCGAGTGGGAATCGAATCCACAACCTGTCGTGTTTCCTGTCACATCCCTTGCGCCACGACTGGCCTAAAAAAAAAACAAATAGAGGTTATATTTAACATTATGATGTATATTCACATTTAAACGGGACTTACCGCTACTATTCAACTGAGTAGTAATTTTGAGATGTAATGGCCCGTTCCGTGCATTATATATAGAGTTACCACAGTAGAGTGGATTCGAAATCGTAAATATTTAGAAGGCCAGCTATGGAAGACGTCGGTTTTGTTGTCTAAGGACTCCATTTTATGATATGTGATTTTCAATTAGCTTGGTCGTTGAAGCGTCCTCGTAAATTATATTTTAAATGGATTTTAGGAATTTTATACAAAAGTATTATAAACAAATAAATATAAATTTAATGGTTGACTTTTATGTTTTATATTTGGTTTTTAATTGTTTTGTGTAGTTTTGTGTATGAATAATAAGATGATATTGTATGATTTCATTGTGATTTTTAACCTCATTCCAATTTAAGTTGACTTATTTGTAGATTTTTTTTTTCTATATTCCGTAGCTAGAAGCTAAGAAATAGTCAAGTTGGTCAATCTAACATAAATAACATTATAGTACCTGCACAAGTAATAGTCTGTTAATTTTATTTGAAAAAATCCAATGACCTGATCGGTATTGGTTTTATTCCAGTCTCACAGTGTATCCCACATATTGCAGGGTAAGTTGAGGAAACCTAGTGTTTAAGGGAACGAGTGGTTCCCCATTTTCTGTAATTTTTTTAAGGTATTGAGTGTGTAGTGGCGGAACTCAATGCCACGCTTTTACCTTGGTACCACACCGAAGAAATGAAAATATTAATAAAGACTATTTCATTTCCCCTATCGGGAGTCCACAATCGTTGCGTTACAGTCATACAATTTTGCTCCTGCAATTTTTGTGCAGTTTAAAAATATTTATCAGACTACTCAACAATATAACCCTAATATTCAACTACAGGATTACATAGAAATTATAAAATATGAATTTGAAAGGTCAAATACCGGTCGCTCCTTTTATAATGTATATGAATAAATTTATCCAGCCAACTTAGGCTAAATCTTAATAAAATATAGTAAAATTGAACCAAGAAAAGTATTCATATATTCATGTTTTAATAACTGTTAAAATAATGATAAAATTATATTTATTTATATCAGGGGTTCCCAACCTTTTCTTGATCAAGGACCACTTTTATATCATTCTTGGTAGCACGGACCACTATCCATGTAGGTATAATAAAAATTAACTGTGATAACTAAACAAAAACTTCGCCTCACCATCCCCAGTCATAAAATTAAAATCGTTCGCGGACCATATTTAGGCTTCTGCGGATCACTGGTGGTCCGCGGACCACTGGTTGGGAACTACTGATTTATATGATTAGAGGCCGGTCGTGGCGCAGCGGCACGAGGTGTGACTGCAAAACCGACTGGTTGTGGGTTCGATCCCCACTCGAGGAGATGAAATATTTACTTAAATTTATATTTCCATTTCTTCGCTCTGGTGTCGAGGTTAAGCGCGGCGTTGAGTTCTGCCACTCAACACGCAATGCCTCCATAATTCGGCAGAAAGTGGGGAACGGGAGTGTCTTAACACTAGGTTCCCTCTGCCTACCCTGCTGTGTGCGGGATACAGCGTGAAACTAATTTAATTTTAATTTTTTTTAAGATATTTATTACTATAGAAACAACATAAATGAATAATATTTTTCATATTAAGTCAAAGGTGAATTTCAACACACAACGCGACAACAATAGCAATAAAGCGAAACAATAGTAGATCATAGTTGTTTAAAGTAATAAAGGCTCGGTCATACACGCACTTCTTTTAGGTATTTTTTTATATTTTTTAAGATCGACAGAGAGAAGAAAGTGACAAATCACTCTTTCTCCATTTTTAAAAGCGATAAATACCTAAATTTTAATCAATATAATGATTTTTTTAAAATACATATACTAAGTAAAAGTTGGTAAAAAAGTATAGGAGAATTTATGCTTTGTAACGGCGGCGTTGAGTTCCGCCACTCAGCACGCAATGCCTCCAGAATTCGGCAGAAAGTAGGGAACGGAGTGTCTTAACACTTTGTTCCCTCTGTCTACCCTGCTGTGTTCGGCATACAGCGTGAAGCTGGTATAACTTCTATCATTACAAAATATTGGCACCACCCTATTTTAATATGTAAAAAATAATTGAAATTTAGGAGAAAATAATAATACCACTATGCCATCTTAGTATGAAGTAAAAAATATTTCATTTAAAATTAGGTTTTTTATGTTAATTAAATTTTTAAAATAATAGTATTTTTTGAACCCGTCATCCATAATTCACTTAAATATTACGAATTAAGAATATAAACATAGATAATTATTTCTTTAAATGAAAGCAAATCCAATCATATATGAAAGTAGGACAAAATCATCCGTCTCTAAGTTCTATATATGTCCGTTTCGCAAATGTTTGAACGCATTGATAAATTTATTATTTATTAGGTTTATAATTATAAATAATTGATAAATTTGTTACTTATTATAATTTATTACTTACACGCAATGCCTCCAGAATTCGGCAGAAAATGGGGAACTAGGCTCCCTCTGCCTACCCTGCTGTGTGCGGGATACAGCGTGAAGCTGATTTTTAAATACTAAATAATAATAGTTTTTCGACCACCGTATGCTCTAGGCCTAATAAGAGGCCGTAACTGTCCCTTTCTTAGGACATTTGTTATCGTAGGCACCATTAATCACCCGTACAGTCGGCTCCTACCTGTTTCCTGCGATATGCCAGTTTCTTCACTCGACTATTCTTTTGGAGCTGAAAATAGAAACACTTAGCGATTACTTCGCTTTGTAAATAGTTTGGTATTATTATGTTTGTAAAAACTTAAGTTAACTATTTTTTTGTTATTTTTTTATTAGTATCAATTATTCGTAAAATCAAAAATCAAATCTGCTTCACGTTGTATCTCGCACACAACAGGGTAGACAAAGGGAACACAGTGTTAAGATATTCCGTTTCCTACTTCCGCCGAGTTTTAGAGATATTGCGTGTTGAGTGGCGGAAGTTAACGCCGCGCCTTGACTCGACACTAGAGCGAAGAAATGAAAATATAAATATAAATAAATATTTCATTTCCTAGAGTGGGGATCGAACCCTCAACCAGTCGATCTTACAGACACACTTTGTGCACCTGCGCCACGACAGGCCTCACCTGGTAAACGTTGTTATTTAGGTAAATATTTATTTTAAACAAAATTCTGTGATGCGTCCAATAAGCGGCACTGGATTTATAATATGGGATTTATAATATACATATACAAATCTTCTACAGAACAAATATATTTCATAATATTTAATTCAATTCATTCATTCATTCATTCATTCTTCCCATTAATAATTAGTTCAATGCATAATATGGAAGCTATAATCTATTCTAGGTAGGTATACACTGTTATAATTTTTAATTTGAAGCCATTGTAAATTAATAATCTTGTTTTTGCTCATATATAACATTTTAAGCACTATAAAAGTTTACATGTTAATAAGCATACATGTATTTTTTTTGTATATTGTTATACAATTTTCTTCGAAATTAAAATTTTAAAAAATCTATAAGGAATGCCACTTTCCATACTTATGACTTGTTCAAACCTAATAAACGTTTATAAACCATAGTAAGTCTGAAAAAAAAAATAATAAAACCATTTAATAATTTAATAGCACACTGTATAACGACCCGTTACCACATAAACGACATAATGATGTATAAAATTCATTTCATCACATAAATTTGGTGTATTTCATCGATAAATCCCATCGTTTGAATCATTGACAGGCGCGTCCTATTCTTAACAAATACCGTATATTTGTTAGCCAAATCCGACATAACGACCCCATATAGCTATAAATAAAAGCGTTTGTAATAAAAGCGAAAAGATTTGAAGTCAGCACTGGCTAAATTTCACCCACATTATAGGAAATAATAGGAAACAGTAGGGCCTCTGTCAGTCTCCCTACACAGCGATACGCTACGCCCTAAATCCCCTTTAATACCTAAATGCACAACGGGATTGTGATAAAAAATCGTTGCACACAAACGTTAGGGCTGATTCCGAGTAAGTAATAATGGGAATATTTATGTCAGGGGCACGTGCTAATATGTCGAAATGGTTACACGAAATACGCATATTGGTAATTACGTATAAGGGTAAGTTTTTTTTCGGTTTCACTCTGTATCTCGCATGTAGCAGGGTAGGCAGTGGGAACCTAGTGTCGAAGCACTTTTTTCACTTCTCTGAATTTTTTTTTTATTACCAGGCTTAAAAAAAATAAAAAAAAAAAAAAAAAAACTAAATCAGCTTCACGCTGTATCCCGTACACAGTAGGCAGAGGAAATTTAGTAGTAAGACACTCCATTCCCCACTTTCCGACGAGTTCTGTAGCGGAATTCAACGCCGCGCCTTGCATGGACACCAGAGCGAAGAAATGAAAATATAAAGGAAAATAAATATTTCGTTTCCTTTGATTTGATTTTACAGTCATACAAATGGTCTCAAAAAAGGAAAATAATTAATAATTAATTCAATGGGCCGAGTGGGAATCGAACCCATGACTATCCTGTTTACAGTCACACGATTGTGCCACTGCGTCACGACGGCCTTGTGTCACGTCACGTGCTAATAATATTTCGTTATGATTACACGAAATTCGCATATTGGTAATTACGTATAAGGGTGAGTTATTAATGTTTATTTACAAGCAGCTCTTTGATGTACTTATTAACTCGGTTTTGATTATTTGCTTTTCTGCTCACTACAAACATGTAAGTTAGTTAGAATATTATGTGATAATTTTGGATATTTTACATAGATATAGATATATTCTAATATTTATTTTTATAATGTTAAAGTTGATGAGGCCAGTCGTGGCGCAGCGGCGCAAAGTGTGACTGTAAAACCGACTGGTTGTAGGTTCGATCCCCACTCGAGGAGATGACATATTTACTTAAATTTACATTTTCATTTCTTCGCTCTGCGCGACGTTGAATTCTGCCACTCAACACGCAATGCCTCCAGAATCCGGCAGAAAGTGGGGAAGGGAGTTTCTTAGCACTAGGTTCCCTCTGCCTACCCTGCTATGTGCGGGATACAGCGCGAAGTTAAAAAAATGTTAAAAAAAACATTTAAAAAAGGCTTAATTGTTTTTGTCAACGTTTGTTTTTTCGTTATGTCCATTTTTTATATTATTCTAAAGTGTAAAAAATACGACGTCGACCTTTATTTTATTTCATATAGTAGTGTATACAAATCAAGTTTCGAAATTGTAAAAATTTGATGTTTTGCATAATAGGCTGTTACACTCTAGTCTAAGCCGACGTTGTTCTTATATAATTTAGAGTTTAGACATATCGTAAAAACCGTAATATGCCTAAGATCGTAATATATATTTAAATGTCATGGTCGTCGTGACATAGGGGCACAAGGGTGTGACTGTAATGTAATAGTTGTGGGTTCGATCCCCACTCGGGGAACTATTTTTTCTCTATTAATATTTTTATTTTATTTGTTTGGCACTAAGGCTAATGCCCGGCGTTGAGTTTCGCCACTCAACACGCAATGCCTCAAAAAAATCAGCAGAAAGTGGCGAACGGAATGTTTTAACACTGGATTCCCTCTGCCTACCCTGCTATATGCGGAATATAGAGTGAAGTTGATCAAAACAACATTTAATGTCAATATTTCTAAATAAAGAAAGTATTTCTGTAGTACATCTACACTTGTATCATTTAAAAATAACCTCTTTCAATTACCGGTTCCCGGTACTGACAGTCGTTAGGTTTGTAGGTAAATAAAAATACTATTAAACGAAATAGGTCAAAGTTGAACTAGTTGTATCGACCTACACCCTTTTGCTCAATTTAATATTGCAGAGACATCGTTAATATTTTGTTTATGAATCGTAAACTCTACCGTGAAAAGTTTCAATAAAACTGAAGGTTAAATAAATATATAAATAAACACATTGGCAGTCGTGGCGCAGGGGCGTAGGGTCTGACTGTAACGCGACGCTTGTGGGTTCGATCCCCACTCCAGGGAATGAAATATTATTTATTAACATTGTTATTCGCTCACTTCGCTCTTGCATCAAGGCAAAAAAGCCCGGCGTTGAGTTCCGCCATTCAACACGCAATGCCTCGAAAAAATCAGCGGAAAGTGGGAAACAGATTATCTTAACATTAGGTTCCCTCTGCCTACCCTGCTATATGTGGGATACAGCGTGAAGCTGATTTATTTTTATTTATAAATAAACAAGCAGTAAACATTCTACCTTGTGGTATTTTAGGGCTGTCTCCTGCAGACAATAGTCGCACCACAAAAGAAGCTAATCTAATATTTGGGCGGACTTAGTAGGGTGAAGGGGGACAAGCCCGCCTCAGGGGACGCAGTCTGCTGATCTAAGTCTATTAAGACGACTCGTTGCATTCCCCAGGGGCCATCGCTCTAAGGCAAGACGGTAGAAAAACAGTTTTGCTGGGAAAAGCCACCTGCAGATAAATTGAGAAATCTTGGCCAATATTACTTTCTATTGATAGCTTCTATTACGACAGACGTTAGCGTGGGAACCATGAGGTCAAACTTACATAAAAAGTGTACAAAAATATTATATATAAGTATTAATTTGAAAGGTTAGGAATGTCTCTAAAGAATAAAAAAAATGTAATTGCGTGTGAGATATCTGTATGGCTTAAGTCGAGTTGCGGCTATAAAACAAAAAAAATAATATTAGTTTTACAATAATTTATTGCGCAATATCTATAAAACAGATAGTGAATTGTTCAGTATAGTTCTGTATATAGATTTTATAGCAGATGTAGGGGACGGTGCCTCCAGGGACGCTGGGGACGATATAACAATGTTACCGAAGTTCACCCGAGGCCGAGGGCCAACACCGGGCAAATTGTGACCCTACGGTCACACAAGACTATTTGCTAGACTAAATTACTTCGGTCAAGGTAAATACCGATGTCATTAAATAAGGCAAGCGAATCGTGTTGCAGCAATTTACTTCGCTTCTAAACAAACAAAAAGGCATCAGACAGAAATATGGTAGTCATAACAGAGTCTCATGCACAATTAACATACTAAGTTATAGCGTCGCATAGTGGAATAATCTGTTTTATTATAGAAATGAGTTGTGAACGCACGGGAGTGTGGTCGGATTGATTTAGACTGGCCGTGAATAATTAGGGGCGAGTGATGCATGTTCGCTATAACCGTCCGCGCCAATGCTTGCAATGTACCGTATGTAGGTGTTCAATTTTGCAATTTTATGGTTGTTTTGTTTTAGTTGTTGTTGTTGTTTTGATTTATAATTGTTTTTTGTTGTAAAGCTGGAAATATATCATAATATTAAATCAGCTTCACGCTGTATTTTTTTTTTGTTTGAGGCCGAACGACCGAATCGACTGGTTGTGGATTCAATACTCACTCGAGGAAGTGAAATATTTGTTTACATTTATATTTTCGTTTCTTCGCTCTGGTGTCGAGGCAAAAGCGCGGCGTTGAGTTCCGCCACTCAGCATGCAATGCCTCCAGAATTCGGCGGAAAGTGGGAAAGGGAGTGTCTTAACACGAGGTTCCCTCTGCCTACCCTGCTGTGTGAGGGATACAGCGTGAAGCTGATTTAATATTATTGTTTTTTTTTAAATAAAATGGCATGATTTATGACGACAAACTGCGATATGTTTTTGTACAAATTTAATGAATAATTAGATAAACATTTTTCTTTTAATTTCATCAGTTAATGGTAATAAGAACATAACGTATCCTTTAAACACTATAGAAAATACAATCTAAACAGACACAAATCATAAACACTACAACAGTAACTTTACGAAATCAACAAAGTAAATTTCAACTTGAACAAAACAAAAGAGACAAAAAGTTATAATAGGACAAGAAAGGGCAAAATGTTATTTCAATAAAAAAATCACATTTATACTTAACATCTCATGTGTAGAGGCCAATCGTGGCGCAGTGGCACAAAGTGTGACTGTAAAACCGTCTGGTTGTGGGTTCGATCGCCACTCGAGGAGATGAAATATTTACCTAAATTTATATTTCCATTTTCTTCGCTCTGGTGTCAAAGCAAAGTGTGGCGTTGTGTTGTGCCACTCGACACGCAATGCCTCCAGAATTCAGCAGAAAGTGGGAAACAGAGTGTATTAACACTCTGCCTACCTTGCTGTGTACGGGATACAGCGTGAAGCTGATTTATTTTATTTTATTTCTTATGTGTAATGGACGGGTTTGAAAAATTAAAACAAAATATAACTTCTCACTGTATATAAGTTTGCAAAGTTCTAGTTGAAACAGCATCCATTGATACATTCGATGAACGCAAAGCAAGAACAATACGCGAACAGAATGAGAAGCGGTTGACTGGTTGCTGAGTTGTCATTTTACAATACAATTCTATTCAGCTTTATTGTATGTGTTTTTACAAATTTGAAAGGCTATAAAATCTATAGTGTCTCAGTGGAACAGCGTCTGGCTGTAAAATCGTTAGTTATGGGTTTGATTTGCTCTCGAATACATATATTATTTTTATTTTCTCGTTCTGGATCTGGAATCAAAATGCGGTGTTGAGTTCCGCAATTCAATATCACAAGTAATATCTTTAATTTGAACAGCGAAAGTGGATAATAAAGGGTCTTAATCCTAGTTTCTATAAAGTGTGAAGCTGAAAAATAAAAATAAAATCTATCGGATATTAGGACATAGCATAGGTGAGACAAAATTGATTGTTTAAAAATAGTTAAAATTTTTCTGAGGGAAACGTTATCCAGTCTCCAGTATCCTCTTGAACCTTCACAAAATAAATCATTAAAATATATCTTAAATCAATAATATTATATTTATAATATCGAGGCCGGTCGTGGCGCAGCGGCACAAGGTATGACTGTGAAACCGTCTGTGGTTGTGGGTTCGATCCCCACTCGAGGAGATGAAATATTTACTTAAATTTATATTTCCATTTCTTCGCTTTGGTGTCGAGGTTAAGCGCGGCGTTGAGTTCTGCTACTCAACACGCAATGCCTCCAGAATTCGGCAGAAAGTGGGGAACAGGAGTGTCTTAACACTAGGTTCCCTCTGCCTACCCTGCTGTGTGCGGGATACAGCGTGAAGCTGATTTATTTATTTATTTTATATTTATAATTTGTTTAAGTTATATGTACGAGTATATTATATAATCGATATTAAAAGATCTTATAGATTTTTTAGGCATTCAGTGACTGTTAAAAGAGTCTTCTCTATATATCGTTAATAGATTTTACAACCGTAACTGTTACTAATAAAGCAAAAAAAGAATTTTATATTTTATAAACTCACTAAGTAAATAGATAAATTATTTTGTGTTTCATTATTCCTTACTAGTAGCATAAATAAAAATAAAAAATCAGCTTCACACTGTATCCCGCACACAGCATGGCAGGCAGAGGGAACATACCGTTAAGACACTCCGTTCCTCACTTACCGCCGATTTCTGGAGGTATTGCGTGTTGAATAATAAAACTCAATGCCGCGCTTTGTCTCTGTTTGCTTTTATCTTTGTGGTTGTTTTTGGGCGAAGAAATGAAAATATACATTTAAATAAATAATTCATTTCCTTGAGTGGGAATCGAACCAACAACGTCGCGTTTACAATCACACTTTGCGCCCCTGTACCACGACTGGCATCAAATTTAATTTTTTTCTCAAAAAATCAATACAATCAAGTAAAATAAGTCCTATATCACCAATAAACATGATGTAGCAACTCCAATGTGCCCACCCCATACACAGTTCGGTAACCAGTAAAGCCTTTGTATTAATCAGGTAAATGCCACTCACGTTAACTGGCCTCGATGCCCTAATTTACTCTGAACCCCAAACGCTGGTTATTTTAGCAAAATTCAAAGCCTAAAATTGACGGACATACCATTTTAATTTACTGCGGCCAATTTATTTAATCTATTTACCAATGTGTGTTTCTAGATAGTTTATTTATTTAGGTGTTTAAAAATTAAATTAAATCAGCTTCACGCTGTATCCCGCACCTTAGAGGGTAAGTAGAGGGTATCTAGTATTAAGACACTAAGTTCCCATGTAATAATGAGGTAGGCCAAGGATACCTGATAGTGAAGTCGCTCCCTTCTCATTTTACCGACCATTTTGAACATTCTGTATCAAAAGCCATATTTTGTTTTAATTATACAATAAAACAAACAAACAAATTTTCGTTTTACATAATTATAGTAATGACTGTGATTAATCAAGAAGATCCTACTAATATTTAACTACATTAAATAATAAAGCTTATTTTAAAATACAAAACAAATAATGTAAATCTACAATAAAGCAAAGTATGAACTCACTGAGGCCAAATTAAAAAAAATTAAAATCTTAAAAAAATGTAAAATAAACACATATCTTAATAATATAGCCTAACTCAAACATTTAGTCAGTCCTGACTAAAAGGTCCAAATATAATCTAGTGTTTACACAAAGCTTATTTACATCTAAATTCTAAGCTAGACCAGCCATCATACATCAGCCTGAAAGCCCATCATTTACAGAGCATTACTAACGTTTAGTGGGTTATCGCAGATTTGAAACAAAGCGAACAAGCAAGACATTTAGCGGGGCGTCCAACGAGCCAGGCCCACACAGTTAGGCTCAATTTTAAACAATTACAGTTGAGCGAAGGGTAAATGTTTATTCGACATGAGCTAGCCTTCCATGAGATACTGGGAGGTACGATGTATTTATAATTTTTAGGTTCCAATAGTGATTGAATATTTATATAATTTTTAAGGTGCAATGGTGGAAAAGCTTCTAATATAATAAACTTATCATCATATAAGCTTTTCAGATAAAATTTTAATATGCCTCACTTCAGATTAGGTCAATATTTATAAATTTGTAGCGTAATTTACTAATATTATATTATAGTAAAAAAAAAAGAATTATACATATTATATAGAAATATATGTATATGTTTTTAACATTTATAAAAATATTATTCCGAACTTACAAAAAAAAAATTAAAATAAAAAAAACATAAAACTTTGAACTCAGAGAGACTTACCCACGAACGGCTTCCAAGAGACGCGGGTTCAAATCCCGAAACACTTCATACGTATAGTTTTATTATGATCAACTCGTATACTTATACTAGTACACAAAGCTAGCACTATATTTGGCGTGGACGACCATCCTTACGGCCAGTGATTCGCCCACACGCGCGCCTGACAGGAATTCATTACATCCACGATGCACACGACGCGGCCCGGAATGGAGGATTTTTAATTTTTGAATTTCGTTCACGACTCATAAGTGATATCCACTTGCGAGCAATCGTACTTTTTTACTCTATTTTGTGAGAGTTTATGGATATAATTATGACTTCCTACGGCAAGATTGTAAATTGTTTTAAGGCAAATAAGGTTCCCAGTAATAGGACTTAGTAATAATGGTGCTGGAGGTAACTATATACATTTGTATTGTGTGTTTGTACGTTTTTGTATTTATTTGTAGGTTATACAAGATGCAGAGCAGGTTTTGATGAAAATCTTATTTATGTTTTTATTTAAACACCTAAGGCAAGTCGTGGAAAGTCGTAGTCGTGGTAACGCTAACGCGGTTGTGGGTTCGATTCCCACTCCAGGAAATGAAATATTCAATATTTTCGGTGTAGTAGTCGAGCAATGCCTCCAGAATTCATTGGAAAGTTGGAACGGAATATTTGAAAAACATATTATATATAAGCAAATGCTTAGATGTTTCACAACAAATTTATTTATATTTACTATTCACTTAAAATAATTTAACAGTTAGAACGTCAATTCCGTCTCGCAAAGTGGAACAATTGTTAGCTTTGTACTTACTCGCAATTTACGTCAAGATAATTTCACTTAAGAATACATATAAAGGTTTTATTTTGTAGGGTATTTACGGCGTATTTGAGTGACAAAAGTAAAACCATTCGTTTTACTTTCACATCACAAAGCACTCAAAGTCTAAACATTTCCGATGTAAATTTTCGTATACATTTTAAGGGAGAAACCATAATTGTTTACAATATAAATAATGTATTGTATTTTTTTTGTATATATAAAAAAATTGACAAAAATATATTTTTATTATTATGCTATTTTTACTAATTTTTAGTGATAGTTGCATATATCACGCTGAACTTTAATTTTTGCTGCTGCAGAGACTTTCGTATTATTATTATTATTTATTTGTTTAGCTTTACGCTATATTCCGGACATAGCAGGGTAGGCAGAAGGAACCTGGGAACCTAGTGCTAAGAAATTTTCATTCCCCACTTTATGTTGAATCCAGGAGGAATTACGTTTTGAATGAAAATATGAATTAAAATCAGCTTCACGCTGTATCCTGCACACAGCATGGTAGGCAGAGGGAACCTAGTGTTAAGGCACTCCGTTCCCCACTTTCTGACGAATTGAGTGGCAGAACTCAACGCCGCGCTTTACCTCGACACCAGAGCGAAGAAATGTAAATATAAATTTAAGTAAATAAAATGTGGAAATATGAAAACATTAAATATTTTGTTTCCTCGAATTGGTATCGAACTCACAACCTATAGCTTGTAAAATCGCACGTTTGTGCTTCGTCCTATTACTTAAGAATAAAATTATTATTTACCATGATTTAGCAAACCAAAAATAAAATTTAAATGTTATCATCAATCGGTCAATCCAACTAACATACAGTACGAACTACTAAAACGATTCTAAATTAGAACCTAAGAACAAACTCTAACAAATGTAGTCTCTCCCCGCCACAGCACCTATTGTTGCATTAACAGATAACTAAGAGTGCAAGACAAATGTTTAAACTCAGTTCTGCTCACTCCCACGCGCGCTATCGTTTATCAATCTCCACCCACGCACTGATAACTCATCTCAGTTCCATGTGTTTAATCATTTGTATGGAATTTTAGAATCAGTTGTCTTAGGACCATTAGTGCTGGTTGTACCTGTTATTGTGACTTATGTGGCTTGAAAGCAATTTAAAAAGTTTATTATATTAGAACAAAATAAAATATTATTTTTTGTGTTTTGGGGATAAAGGAGTGTCTTAACACTGGGTTCCCTCTGCGTACCCTGCTGAGGGATAGAGCGTGAAGGTGTATAAAATATTAATTTTTGAACTAAAATACTATTTTAATTATGGTATATCAATTTTAAATCGTTATGAAATTATCTTTAAACTTCTTGTCACAACTTCTAGTCACGTAAATATCACAATATGCAGTTTATAATATTTAAAAAATACATAGTAACCCTTAATAAAAATTCTTAAAGTATATAAAAAAAAGCATTCAAAATTTAATAGGATAAGAGAACGATCCCATTTGTTAAGGTATTAAAATCAAACACAAATTCTAATCTTCACATCCAAGCCTTCGTTCAAATAATAATCTAACAATTTTAACACCCATGAAGGCCTACCATAAACAGATTACATTACCACTTTAAAAATTATACGTGTTTCTCTATACGCTCGCGAGATTAAGCTTCCTTACTACCCTTACTTGGGTCCCCTAAAGAAATACATAGAAGGGGCGATGCTTCAGAAATTCGACACGCATTTGTGATTTATTAAAATGCCTTAAATATCTTGGAATTATAAATCTCACTAGCTGAGATAAACCCCTAGAGCTCGTCTTACCAGTAATAAATCAGTGTTAATGTAGAAAAATGATATCACAATTGAGTTTTACAAGTATTTATAGACTTTACCGTGTATATATATACTGTGGAAGAATTTAATAATGTATATATATAAAAAAAAGACTGGTTGTGGGTTCGATCCCCACTCGAGGAGATAAAATATTTATTTAAATTTATATTTCCATTTCTTCGCTTTAGTGTCAAGGCAAAGCGCGGCGTTGAGTTCTGCCACTCAATACGCATTGCCTCCAGAATTCGTCATAAAGTGGGGAACGGAGTGCTTTAACATTAGGTTCCCTCTCCCTACCCTGTTGTGTGCGGGATACAGCGTGAAGCTAATGTACATATATTAATTAATTATTAATTTATAAAATATATAATATATTAATTTTAAAAAAATCTTAATGGTTTCTATTTTTTGTTTTTCAGCGACAGCAACTCCCCCCCCCAGCAACTTGCCCGCTTGAATTATACGTATATTTAAAATTGTTTAAAATTTATTTATGGAAAATTGGTTGTTTAAATAATAAACCAAAACGAAGTCAAGACCGTAGTATATATTTCCTTTCATAAATATAAAATTGTAAAAGAAGTTGAATATATGACAATATAGATAACCATACTGGAATTAATATAATCAATATCACATATCAATCAAATATGTCGATTTCAAATACGATATATTGGTGTGTTACCAATATGTCATATTTGAAATCTTTGGGATTTTGTTTCATTTTGCTTGCAAAAAATGTCATATTACAAAAATGTTTAGTTATTTCACATCTATAAAGGTAGGCGGTAGATACGCGTACGACAAACGCGGTTATTCTGGATTTCACTGCAATTCCGGGATAAAAACTAATCTATATGTTACTTATTTAGAAAACGTATAAAAATTTTGAACGTAGCGGGACACGAACCCGCGCCTCCTGAAACCGACCAGGCGCTCTGACGACTAAGCCATACGTTCTCACCAAGCTACGTCGAAGTTTTCATACGCTTGTTACAACTTATTTATGTTTTTAGCATCTCTGTAGGGAGATTTTTACAAATTTCCGCTACCCAAAGAGAGAGAAACTATTTTTTAAATATTTTTAAAGTGTTATTCCAAACTTAGGAAAGAAAAATACTTATTTAGAAAACGTATAAAATTTTTTTCCCGCTACGTTCAAAATTTTTATACGTTTTCTAAATAAGTATTTTTCTTTCCAAAGTGTGGAATAACACTTTAAAAATGTTTAAAAATAATCTAGATGTTGTTCCTCAAACCCCCAATTTTCTGCTTTCTGTGAAAAATCCATAATCAAAGCAACTAAACCATATTTTCAATAATTAACTTTAAATGCAATAAATAGCGCTTCTTAGCATCATGCTCTCTCTATAAACAGGCATGCCTATATGAAAACTTAGATATTTTTAGAATATATTTGTATATGAAAAACAGGATAATTAACGGACTTTTCTGTTTAACTATTTTGATTAAGAACATAATAAAAGTTATTAAATAATTTAAAAAAAAGCTTAAAATAATTTATAACACAAAATCCTATTTTACCACCAGAGATGATGTAATGTACTTTTTCCGCTACTCTTCAAAGCCTGTCTTAATTACCCGCCAGTGTTTAAGCACTTCGAGCAACAGAACGATAGCTATAGTTTTAAGATTTAAATATGAATAATGAAGCATTAAAGCCTTGTACAAAAAGACTACGTTTTTTAAAGTAGCGCCAATTAAAATGAGAAATTAAATTTCGGTTGTACAGTATCCAGTACCCAGAATAAGCTTCACGCTGTATCCCGCATACAACAGTATAGGCAGAGAGAACCTAGTGTTAAGACACTCTGTTCCCTACTTTCCGCCGAATGCATGTTGAGTGGTGGGATTCGACACCGAATTTTGTACTTTGTTGCCAAAGCGAAAAAAAGAAAATATTACTTAATAATAATTCCTTCCTCGAATGGGGATCGAACCCAAAACCGTCGTTACAATCACACCCTTGTACCACGGCACCATGGCTTCAGCTGGCTTACCCAACATACCACAATCTAATTATAATTGATAATTCTCAACATTTTTCCCTGCATTTTTATTAGCCTCGAATATAGGACGAGGGTGCACGGCTAGTGCGGCGTGCTCTCACATAATTACGCCCGTATCGCGCGAGCCCGCACCTACTTTACATATTTTGTTAGCACAGCCTCTGTTTAACCGTTGGAATCGAGGATCCTTGGTTTCCAACTTCAAATGGACAAATATCAGCGATAGGTCAGCTAGCTGGCTTTGCAATTAAACATGTGAGTAGAGGTTGATGGTTGGGCTCTGTAATAAATCGAACCCAATAGCCCCCGTCTCACCCATGTGTAATATATTGCGTCACAGAATGTACATCGTGTTCATATAATTTTACAAATTCAAGCTTGTTTCTGTTAAAATTTTGTACTCAATATTTATATTAATTTTGGTTATAGTAAAAATGTTTATCATTTTTTTTTTGTTGAGATAATTACAAAATTGGGTTTTGTGGGTACAGTATGTGCTTGTAGGAATTTTAAAATGAGGTAAAATATTAATATAGTTATGTTTTTCTAATTATAATAATAAAAAATCAGCTTCAAGCTGTATCCCGCACACCGCAGGGTAGGCAGAGGGAACCTAGTGTCAAGACACTCCGTTCCTCACTTTCTGCCGAATTCTGGAGGTATTGTGTGTTGAGTGGCAGAACTCAACGCCGCGATTTACCTCGACACTCTGGTGTCGAAGAAAATGGAAATATAAATTTAAATAAATATTTCATCTCCTCGAGTGGAGATCGAACTCACAACCAGTCGGTTTTACAGTCACACTTTGTGCCTCTGTACCATGACTGGCCTGTGTAATAGTAATAATAGCAAAAAACATAAACCGAATATATTTTTATAAATAAATTTGTTCTTGTTAGTTTTTAAGGCCGTCGTGGCACAGAGGCATAAGCGTGTGACTGTAAACGCGACTTTCATGGGTCGATTCCCACTCGGGGGAATGAATTATTAATTGTTAATATGTTAATTTCTTTACACTAGCATCAAGCACAGCGGGGCATGGACTTCCGCCACTCAACATACAATTCGTCACAAATTCGGTGGAAAGTGGGTACGGAGTGTCTTAACACTAGGGTCCCTCCGCCTACCCTGCGATGTTTAAAAAAATACTTGTACAGAATAAGAATATAAGATTTTTTCACAGAAGACTACGTGTTATTTTTTAAAAACCTTCATGTTATAATTCAATTTTACTGCATATATAGTGACGTGTATATTGTCATTTGCATGCATACATTTTTCATCTAATATTCTAAGTGAAACTGCAAGAAGGCTGATAAAATATTGCTATATTCTGTTAGTATTCCATTACATTTATGATATTACGAAAATGGGTTAATCCGAAAACATATAAGGACAGCAAAAATAGCGAAAATAGTTCGCTATTGTGTTCACCACAAAGAGGCTTCAAAAGATTTTCATCTTGTGAGTGAGAAAAGTATTAAAGGATTTGTATTTTCTTAAGAATTATTGGTCAATTCTGTCCTTTTGGTGCTTGCCCTTTGATGGATATGGAAAGATTGTTCTTTTGTTAGGATTTATTTAAAATGTATCGACATTACTTTAATGTTTGATTTCTATTTTTCCTTTGTTTTTTTATTTAATAAATATAATTGCATTGCAGTGAATCCATTTTAGGTCTAATGGTGTGAGATTTTAGGTCTAGTGGTTATGAATTCGATTCTCGCTCTAGGAAACTTATTTTATTTAAATTTTGCAATTATGTACTGTCACGAAAATTAGGCGAAAAGTGGTGAGCCGAGTGTTTTAACACTAGATCCCATGTGTCTATTCTGACAGTCAGTCGTGGAGCACAAAGGTGTGAATGTAAGCGCGATTGTTGTGGGTTCGATTTCCACTCGGAGGAATTAAATATTTAATGCCTTCTAATGAAAGTGGGGAAGTATCTTAATGGGAAACGAAGTGTCTTACTAGGTTCCCAGGTTCCTTCTACCTCTCCTGCTATGTATGGAATACAGAGGGAGACAAAATATTTTTTTTTTATTATTTGAAGATATCTAACACAACAAACATGTCGTTTTAGAAATGAATTCATCACATATTTTAATTATTAACCGACGAAAGCAAGGTTTAAGTGTTATTAATATAACTTTTTAACAAACAAAATCGACATAAAAAAATGATGTGACTAAAAATGTTTTCTGTAACATTAAAATGGCCGCTTATGGTGCTTTTAACCCCCATTGCGAAGTAATGCTCAATGATTTATTATTTAGCTATGTATTACTTACTTTTAAAAGGACTCTAACTTGGGGTAGATAAGGAAAATAGATGCTATAGCCCTATAGTAGTGTGGTGCTATCTAAAGAATTTTATTTTTATTTGAAATTGTAGCTGATAAGGCCCCATAGACTTATTTGTAATGGTGTCGTAGGTAATATGATATTTCTTAGGGTTATCTCTTTGGATAGGTTTTGAAAGGAATATTTTTAGATGTTATCAACTTAATTTAAGTTCGTAAAACGATCTCTCGCGTTGAATTGACTTGTCGTATCTAAGATAGATATTATTAAACAGACTTCTAGTGTAGTTATTAGTATAAAATAATAGATTTGAAAATTAAAAAAATAAATGAATTAAATCAATTTTTCATATTTTTAAAGTATCATTCTACACTTAGAAAAGAAATAAGTTTTTTAAATTAAATCAGCTTCACGCTGTATCACACATAGCAGGGTAGACAGAGGGAACCTAGTGTTAAACACTCCGCTCCCCACTTTCCGCTGAGTTCTGAAGGCATTGTGTGCTGAGTGACGGAACTCAATGCCGCGCTTTGCCTCCACACCAGAGCGAAGAAAGAAAATATAAATGTAAATAAATATTTCATCTCCTCGAGTGGGGTTAGAGCCTACATCCAGTCGATTGTACAGACTTCAACTTTGATTTTGAAATTATTATAATTGTTTAATTGATTAAAGTGAAAATTAAAGAAAACGATCGTTTTTATATTTAAAATAGCGCTAGTAGTAGTATTATTGAATGTAAACTGTAAATATTTTAAAAATGTTTTTTATTTTAATTTTCTAACGCAGTTTTACCTATATTAAAAGTAATAAAACAGTAATAAATTACTTTTTTCCAAAAAATAAAAGTTATAAATAACACCATATTATCCTCAACCTTATATGGTTCCACAGCATACCTATATCTGTAATACCTATATCGAAATGAAATTAAAACGACCAGGAGAATATCTAAATCTTAAATACCTCACATTCGCTTGCGTGGGATTTGAAATCACCTACATTGCGTGCGACGTTCATTAGGCACGCCAAATACACCAGTATGTTGTGTCATTCATTTAGTCTTAATATATTTTTTAGCGTCACGCTGTATCCCGTAGAGGGGCCCTAGTGTCAAGACACTCCGTTTACCGCAACGCCGCGCTTTGAATCGCCATCAGAGCGAAAAAAATTAAAATATTAAATATTTCATTTTCTCGAGTGGAAATACAACTCACAACGTGTGGCGTTTATAGTCACACTTTGTGCCCCTGTACCGCGACTGACCTTAACTGTAAAAGTATAGCCATAAGGTACATAAAGCCGTTGTTGTGCAGTCATCAAAAACCTAATGGTTGCGAGTTTGATTCCCATTCGGGACAATGAACTATTTTCATTTCCAGCCTTTGCCAAGTACAAAGTACGGCGTTAAATTCCTCCACTCAACATACAACGCATCGAATTAGGCTGGAATGTGAAAAAATCGGGTTCTCCAGTTTCGACACAAGGTTCAAGTGGAATAAAATTTAATCTGAACCTAACATCAGATCTCGTACAAGGAAGTCGTATAGAGCATAACGCAGCTTCACACTATATCTCGCATGTAGTAGAGGCAGAGGGAGCTTAATGCTGAGACACTCCTCTTCTCACCTTCTGCTAAATTCTGAAGGCATTGTAAAACCCTGCTTTGCTTGTACAGACCATAACTTAGTACATTTAGTACCAGTTGCATAATATATTACAATAGTAGAGCCCTGATGTGAACAGTTGGCGTTAATGGGACCCTACCCCAGGGAAATACACTCTTGATAATGTGAACTGTAATTTTATGTTGCGACAATAGCGACTCGAACGATTTGAATGTGATAACTTCGATTGTTACTTGTCATTTTGATGATAATAATATGTTAGCTTGGATTATATTTTACGTTATTGTTTTATTTGTTAAATAATATTATATTTAGTTATATATAGATAATTATTATTTAGGATTTGTGGATATAAATAGAAATGAGGTGTAGCCATTATATTAATTCTATTAATATCTTCTATCCACTTTTATGATTTACTAGCGACCCACTCGCGGCTTCGCCCGCTTAAACTACTGAATTATTTATCTAATATACTGAATTGCATTCCTTAAACAAACGACACAAACAACAGAATACTTAAATGGTAAAAATCATAAACAACGTAATAGGTAGTCTACCTATTATTCTTTTATGTAAAAATATTTAAACGAAAGATTGATGAACGAAAGATTGATGATTGATGATTATTTAAAGAGCTCCAAAATATGTGCAATTGTTCCTAAACCTACTTTACTAAAGAGCTAGCATTGAAGCATTCTCTAGTCCAGCTCCTTTCTTCTGGTGCTGGGGAACGGCATCAAGGCCATCTCGAGCCTCAGTCTCGAGCGGCAACCATCAATATGGGTGCGCCCTTTGGCCCTAGGACTGTGTACCTGCCCTAGACCAGATACAGAGAGAGTTTTTTGGTGGGAACGGAGGGATAATGCTGTGTGTAAGGGATAAATGAAACATGAGTCGATACAGCTGTGTATGGCCTGCGTTATGCATTTATAATGACAATTAAAAATGGACAGACGGACAAGTGATCCTATAAGGATTCTGTTTTTTTCTTTTGAGGTACAGAACCATCAAAATGAATATTTTTTTAGTTTGGTTATCCACGCTGTTGTGCACTAAATAATTGTAATTTTAAGTTTTTTATAATTAATTTGATTGAGCTTGCATGAATAGTCATATTTAAAAGAAAAATGTTTATTTATTTCATATTTGTCTAGGTAAACTGTAATTGCGCGCACACTGCAAACGTAATTTTTCCTACATAAATTCCGGGTTAAAATATAGATTACATATTAGTACTAATACAATAACAAATCTATCATACACAAATTGCAAGAACTACGTGGCTGCTTGAGAAAGTTTCAACTTATATTGGAGAATATTAAATATTGAAATCTTTGTCGAGTTTTTTCTGTCATCACACAAACAATAATTGAAAACTTAAGATTTTCACTTTCTGCGCAATTTATGCTTTGAGTACAGGAGTCACGCCACTATGACGCGATTGCGTCATCAATTCTTATTATTCTACCCTGCAACTTATTTGTGAACGATGATATAAAAGGCTGCACGGGCGTTTTACATTCAGTCTTGGCTCTGGTGTGGGTCGGAGCACTACTCGTGCTCCACCACTGGCTAACCTCGACTATTTGGACAATTAATTATTTGATTAATTAATTGTTATTTTAATTATAAATGTGATTAAGACCTATTTATAATTATCTACGTGAAGTCTTGGCTCTGGTGTGGTTCAGAGTACTACTCGTACTCTGCCACATAACCTCGACTATTCGGGTAATTGATTATTTAGTTAATCAATTATTATCGTAGTTATCAATGTGGTTAACACCTATTTGTAATTGCTAACTTTAGAAATCATCAAAAATCAAAAAAAAAATTAAAAAAAATAAAAAAAAAATAATAAAAAAAATAATAATAAAAAAACGTTGTAGTTATTTATTCATAACACGTTATTTATTCATAACACGTTATTTATTCATAACACGTTATTTATTCATAACACGTTATTTATTCATAACACGTTATTTATTCATAACACGTTATTTATTCATAACACGTTATTTATTCATAACACGTTATTTATTCATAACACGTTATTTATTCATAACACGTTATTTATTCATAACACGTTATTTATTCATAACACGTTATTTATTCATAACACGTTATTTATTCATAACACGTTATATTATTTTATATATAATAATAAAAAAAGAAAATTTTACGTTTTAAAAAAAAAAATATAATAATAAATATAAAAAAAGAAAAAAAGGGAAAAAAGGAGTTCGGAGAGTTCGGAGAGTTCGGAGAGTTCGGAGAGTTCGGAGAGTTCGGAGAGTTCGGAGAGTTCGGAGAGTTCGGAGAGTTCGGAGAGTTCGGAGAGTTCGGAGAGTTCGGAGAGTTCGGAGAGTTCGGAGAGTTCGGAGAGTTCGGAGAGTTCGGAGAGTTCGGAGAGTTCGGAGAGTTCGGAGAGTTCGGAGAGTTCGGAGAGTTCGGAGAGTTCGGAGAGTTCGGAGAGTTCGGAGAGTTCGGAGAGTTCGGAGAGTTCGGAGAGTTCGGAGAGTTCGGAGAGTTCGGAGAGTTCGGAGAGTTCGGAGAGTTCGGAGAGTTCGGAGAGTTCGGAGAGTTCGGAGAGTTCGGAGAGTTCGGAGAGTTCGGAGAGTTCGGAGAGTTCGGAGAGTTCGGAGAGTTCGGAGAGTTCGGAGAGTTCGGAGAGTTCGGAGAGTTCGGAGAGTTCGGAGAGTTCGGAGAGTTCGGAGAGTTCGGAGAGTTCGGAGAGTTCGGAGAGTTCGGAGAGTTCGGAGAGTTCGGAGAGTTCGGAGAGTTCGGAGAGTTCGGAGAGTTCGGAGAGTTCGGAGAGTTCGGAGAGTTCGGAGAGTTCGGAGAGTTCGGAGAGTTCGGAGAGTTCGGAGAGTTCGGAGAGTTCGGAGAGTTCGGAGAGTTCGGAGAGTTCGGAGAGTTCGGAGAGTTCGGAGAGTTCGGAGAGTTCGGAGAGTTCGGAGAGTTCGGAGAGTTCGGAGAGTTCGGAGAGTTCGGAGAGTTCGGAGAGTTCGGAGAGTTCGGAGAGTTCGGAGAGTTCGGAGAGTTCGGAGAGTTCGGAGAGTTCGGAGAGTTCGGAGAGTTCGGAGAGTTCGGAGAGTTCGGAGAGTTCGGAGAGTTCGGAGAGTTCGGAGAGTTCGGAGAGTTCGGAGAGTTCGGAGAGTTCGGAGAGTTCGGAGAGTTCGGAGAGTTCGGAGAGTTCGGAGAGTTGGGAGAGTTGGGAGAGTTGGGAGAGTTGGGAGAGTTGGGAGAGTTGGGAGAGTTGGGAGAGTTGGGAGAGTTGGGAGAGTTGGGAGAGTTGGGAGAGTTCGGAGAGTTGGGAGAGTTGGGAGAGTTGGGAGAGTTGGGAGAGTTGGGAGAGTTGGGAGAGTTGGGAGAGTTGGGAGAGTTGGGAGAGTTCGGAGAGTTGGGAGAGTTGGGAGAGTTGGGAGAGTTGGGAGAGTTGGGAGAGTTGGGAGAGTTGGGAGAGTTCGGAGAGTTCGGAGAGTTCGGAGAGTTCGGAGAGTTCGGAGAGTTCGGAGAGTTCGGAGACTTGGGAGAGTTCGGAGAGTTCGGAGAGTTCGGAGAGTTCGGAGAGTTGGGAGAGTTCGTAGAGTTGGGAGAGTTCGTAGAGTTGGGAGAGTTGGGAGAGTTCGTAGAGTTGGGAGAGTTCGTAGAGTTGGGAGAGTTCGTAGAGTTGGGAGAGTTCGTAGAGTTGGGAGAGTTCGTAGAGTTGGGAGAGTTCGTAGAGTTGGGAGAGTTCGTAGAGTTGGGAGAGTTCGTAGAGTTGGGAGAGTTCGTAGAGTTGGGAGAGTTCGTAGAGTTGGGAGAGTTCGTAGAGTTCGTAGAGTTCGTAGAGTTCGTAGAGTTGGGAGAGTTGGGAGAGTTGGGAGAGTTCGTAGAGTTGGGAGAGTTCGTAGAGTTCGTAGAGTTCGTAGAGTTCGGAGAGTTCGTAGAGTTCGTAGAGTTGGGAGAGTTCGGAGAGTTGGGAGAGTTGGGAGAGTTCGGAGAGTTCGTAGAGTTCGGAGAGTTCGTAGAGTTCGGAGAGTTCGTAGAGTTCGGAGAGTTCGTAGAGTTCGGAGAGTTCGTAGAGTTGGGAGAGTTCGTAGAGTTGGGAGAGTTCGTAGAGTTGGGAGAGTTCGTAGAGTTCGGAGAGTTGGGAGAGTTGGGAGAGTTGGGAGAGTTCTTGATAAAAAATTTAATTATGTTTTTATTCTGCTAAAAATTCTTTATACTCCATGGTATACATTCTCCATTTCTTTACACTATCTCGAAAAACATTACCATAATACGAAAAACATATACCATATACCATATACCATAGTAATAACTATGGTAATATGTTTTTCCAATTTCTGTCACGTAGTTAGTATTAACTACCTAACGCTGATCCGCATCAAAATCCGTTGGGTGGTTTTGAAGAAGAAGAGTTGGGAAGGCCAGACAGAGGCGATAGGCGTTCTTATTTTATAATATATAGAGAGATAAGACAATGTTTTATTCTATCCCTAATACAGGCGGCAGATTTCTTATGATTTATAATCTATAGAGAAACTACACACTCTTTTTATGCTTTCACAATAATACATATATTTTGAGATGTCCCACTGCCCTTCGATGGCGGCTTTCCTTTGAAAATTAGTGGCATAACTGTAAAAGTTACACATGGTATCGTAAACTTTTTTGTAGATATTGATGTCTTCTATAAAATTTTAGTAAATTACTTTGCCCTATTGTCAATAACTTCCACAGCGTCCGCGATATAAGGTTTTTTTGGTATTTTTTTAAACGTTAATCGCCCAATTGTAAAAGAATTCTCCAAATCGGCCCCGTAGTTTCAGGGCCTATTCAATTCAAATAAAGAAACAAAACACTTAATCGGTTGTCTTCATAATGTTAGTGATATCGATGCAACTTTCCCCCCACTCTGCAGAGTTACTTACTCGCTATGGTGCGCGAGGCTACACTCCGTGTTTTTTATGAAATAATAATTTCATGATTTTCTTTAGAGTGATATTTTTAAATTCGTTATATATTTTGAATGGATTGTCCGATTTTGTTAATGTACTTTACACATATTGAAATTATCTTTAATAAAATATCAATTAATAGAATAACGATTAATGCAGAGGTATGAATAAAATGGTATGTTTATTGCCGGCACTTTCATCAACTTACAAAATATAAAAATGTAGTTATATTGTCATAACTATGGTAGTTGGACATATGGTATCCCGGACTTTTTTATAGATATTGATGCGTTCTATAATACTGTAGAACATTATTTTGTTCTACCGTCAATAGTTTTCGCAGCGCACGCGATAATAAAAATTTTTAGATCAATTTCTTCACACCTTGGGTTACATTATTGCATTTTTCTTAGGGATCCCTATTTTTTTTGAAAATGTAATATAGCCTATGTGGGACGGTGAAGATGTAGCTTTCTAATAGCGAAAGAATTTTTGAAATTGGTCCGGTAGTTGTCGTGTGAAAATAATACAAACATACATACATACATACAAAAATACAAATCTTACCTCTTTATAATATTAGTATAGATAAATATGATTTATAAAGAAAATGGAAAGGGCAGATCGGCAATGCTTAGTAGTATTTTTGTAGTAGTATGGGTTCAAGTTATTTATATCTATTCGTAACTGCGTCACAAAAAAAACAGTATGGATAAAAATCGCAAAATGCAAAAAAATCCTACATTTAACTGTTCAATTTTTTTTAGGTATGGGTTTGAAATATTTTACCCTATATGCTGCTCCCGTAAAATCAGCGCAGACGCTTCCACACTGTATATTAACAGAAATATTAATTTATTATTGTTTATTACGTATCTATTATGCCTATTTAAATAGATAATCTGGCTCGATACGCGATGAGTGTGGGTTTTATTAAAAAAATATTTTGATTTCCGGACTGGGGTAAGATAAAACACGGCGTTGGATTCCGCCACTCAATACATTTAAACCAAAAAATGGCTATTAGGTAGTACAATGCATTCAACATGACTTAAAAGCATTTACCAATAATTAATTCTTATAATTATAATTCTAAGAAGTAGATATAACAAGGGCAGCAATCAAAAAATGCTTAATCAAATCGCTGGAAGACAAGAAGTTGTGTACTTTTTATTGGCAATTCTGCATGCTCGAAGTACATTAGCAACACGCAAATATTCACTTAGGTGCTGCTAAAATGAAAAACAACTGACCCGATTACATTTCAATTCTATTGACGCTCTACTCAGAATATATTCATTTTAATTTGTATGAGCGAAAATGTTGCGCCATCGCCATTTTGAATTTTTTATCAATTTCAACTGATAGATAGTGTGTAAACATTACTTTTTGACAAATAAATTAATAATCCAATTGAAAATTGTCACTTCAATAAAAAAATAAATTGTGATTTTTTATATTAATGTTATAAATTACCTAGGCGTTTTTAAGTTTTTTAGTTTTAATAAAATATTATTTTGTTTTATGAATGTTTCGTTTGATAGTTTTACCACAGTATTTTATATATTTCCTAGAAACACAAGCGCGGTTTCGTTCGGTGGTGCCGTCCACCACCATCTTGAGATGGTCAGCCTTGTTGTTTCTGACGGAGACTCAGATTGCCCAACTGAGCGATACAGTCTATCTCCAATATCCCGGCTACAAAACAGAACATAATATCATGCCTCATGCCGGGGCGTGTTCGTTAGGGAAGACTAGAGTTTCCGTCATTATGCCAATTTTGAAGGTTGACAGGTCCCGACCTTTCAACTATCTGGTATCTGTCTTGTATTTTTCAATAAAATAAAAGTTATTTTCATTGCTTAAAGATATTTTTTTATTAAAAAAAAATCTATGTCCTTTCTAATACCTTTAAAAATATGTGTACAAAGTTTCATGATAATAGGTTAAGCAAGTATGGTACGAATGCGTTTTTTTTTATAATTAAGCATATACAAACTTACATACACTTATTAATGTATGTAAGTTTGTAATATTACATTATGAGCTAGCCATTTGGTTGGCTAATGAGTAATTTAATTTTAACCTAGTTTCTTAATGCAACAATAGTACTGGTGTGGAGGTTAAGCGCGGCATTGAGTTCTGCCACTCAACACGCAATGCCTCCAGAATTTGGCAGAAACGTGTGGGGAACGGAGTGTCTTAACACTAGGTTCCCTCTGCGTATCCTGCTGTGTGCGGGATACATCGTGAAGCTGATTTATTTATTTTATTTTTTTTCTTTTTATATACGGTATACTTTTCCATGCGCACTTCTCAACAATCTCACAAAGTTATCGACTTCCATATTTAGTGTGAAAACATAACAAATAAACTTACATTCACATTTATAATATTAGTACGATAATCTATTTGTTATAAAATACCAACCTACTATTATAACGTAAGCTTACATTAAATACCAACAGTATCTTCCATAAAATGAGGATAAAATAAGAAAACAGTTTTTGTGAGTTTACATTTTTTATATATATCTATATATATATATAAAAAATCTATTCATAATCCAAACATATTTTTTGTAATTTTCTTAAAGAATCGCACTATAGAACTAAGGGCTCCACCCTTGGAACACAGTTGAGATGTAGGCCAAGATAGGAGCGTCATCACACGTCACGGGTAAGAAGCTAGTGGCGTTTTCACACCTACCCTTTGAGTAATCTTATGATCTTTTTCAATTCACACTGAAATACAACCCTGAGCAAGTTTCTTACAATTTAAGGGAATCGTGGTTGCATAAGAATATAGTGGGAACAGCCATATTGTGAACTAAGTCTCTGGTTTTTGGATAATTTATATAGGTAAAAAAAATAAAGAAATAATTTACAATTTGTTTTGTAAACAAAACAAATTGTAAATTATTTCTTTATGGGTTCCGTTCCTCTTAAGGAAAAATGGGACTTTTATAAAATCTCTTTGACGTCTGTCAGTCCGTCCGTTCGTCCGTCTGTCTGTCAAAAGCCTTTATCTCAGAAACACATGGAGATATCGATTGAAATTTAAACCATATACTCAGGTCTACGGTCCCTTGATATCCTGAAAAAAATGTATTTCTACATTTACTTTATAAAAATATATGGCCGTTGTTATAGCAATAAACGCGTATTTCGACACTATAAACAATAAATCGGCTTCACGCTGTATCCCTCTGCCTACCCTGCTGTGTGCGGACACAGCAGGGTAGGCAGAGGGAACCTAGTGACAAGACATCGTTCCCCACTTTCTGCCAAATTCTGGAGGCATTGCGTGTTGAGTGGCAGAACTCAACGCCGCGCTTAGCCTCGACACCAGAGCGAAGAAATGGAAATATAAATTTAAGTAAATATTTCATCCCCACGAGTGGGGATCGAACCCACAGCCAGTCGGTTTTAAGTCACACTTCGTGCCGCTGCGCCACGACTGCCTCAGTACTCTATAAAAAATAAGGTTCAAGAAAAAAATTGAAAAAGTTTTTTTTGTTATATTAGACTTAGTAAAGATAGAGAGTTATGTCCTTTTAGCAAAACAATGCCTACATACTCGTACATATATAATAGATAAAAATACATATAATTAAAAAAGGCAGAACGCAAGAATATATATTTTTTAATATTATATCAGCAAATTCCGCTTTTCAGCACATAATAATAATAATTTCTGTCTACCTACCTTGCTTAATGGGATATTTATGATAAAATCTATAAAATATGAAGGAAAAGCATAGCGATAACTAACTAGTTTTTCTTTTGAAAATAGAACCTGTTATCTGCGATCAATTATTACTTTTTTACTTCTTTGTCTGAAACATTAAAACACAAATGTTTATAAAAAAAATACAAATATTACAAAATTTATTTGAGACTATATTTAAAAGAATTCGTTTTGATTGAATATGAAAAGCTTTTTTTCTCGAACAAGCTGTTTGTGTCGAAGTAACCAAAGACCGCTGTCAATCTCTTTATCCCCTAACCTCCACTCAATTTATTATGATTAAACCGCTCTAATATTGAGAGATTCTTTCAGTTTATTGCCCATAAATAAAATATTCTCTTGGATCTATTGCCATATTTTGACATTTATTATATTTTTTTTTATTATAAACGCAACTACTGCATTTTGTATCGTAGATAGTGGTAGGGAAATTTAAAAACATTTAATATATTTGTTATTTCCGAAATAAAAAATATAATTTGATATATAATAAAAGATCAGAAGACTTTCATATAACAATTAAACATTGAGATTATTTACTTATATACATAGATTGAATTATATTATTTAGGTACTTAAATAGTATATTTAATCTAAATAAGTAAATAATCTAAATATAACACTCGAAGAAGTGAAATATATATTTAAATGTATATTCCATTTCTTCGCTCTGGTATCGAGGCAAAGCGCGGCGTTGAGTTCCGCCACTCAACACGCAATGCTTCCAAAATTCGTCGTACACTAGGTTCCCTCTGTCTACCCTGCTGAGTGTGGGATACATTACTTAAGTAGTATGTTTTTGTAGATCTACATCACATAACACATTAATAATAAATCATGAATTTGCAAAACGGTAATTTATTAGAGAAAAAATATTTTTAAAGGTCAAATATTCTCTATTAGAAATATAAATCTAATATTGGATTCCAAGACTCGTCTCACTCAAAGTAATTTTAAGATATCCAAGATTATTACGAAAGTATATAGGCATGATTGAATTAAACATTTTTCCGGTAAGTAAATTGCTATCAAAGGAAAAGCCTAAGGCTACTTTTTAGAAATTACAGTGCCAGTAAAACTTCTTATAGGAGAAAGGTATCTAAACAAAATAAGCTTAGAAATTCTCTTATTTTCCTTACATTTCTAGTAATATAAAATTCTAAAAGGCTGCCGAGTAAGCTCATAAATTTTATAAATCCAACACTGTCAAAACTTGGAGTTTAGAATTTTGAAATGTTAAACGTAATATTATACATGGCCACATGGAGTATTCGCTCAGAAAATATTTACAAATAAATGACGTAGACTTACAAATTTTATAGGCAAAAAGAAAAGATCTTAAAACAGCAGGTTTACTTACCTTTAAATTATGGAAGACTAAAAACTCCGCAACATTACTAAACATGAACAGACGCAACCGTAACAATAATTAGCATAAATATTTTTGCATTCTAGTAAATAGCTATTATTTACGATAGCAACACTGCAGCAATATTCCGCAATAAGGGGTAATAAGCGGTAAAAAGTTGGTAATAAACCAACTGGAATGATAAAGTGAAGCAAAATGAGAACATTATTTTCCCACTGCGGGGAACGCCGCCTCTCCTAACAAGGCGATCGAGTGCACGCCATGCTGCATGACTTCTAGTTGACAGCGAAAAATATTTCTTGGGCGACACGAGACTTTTTGATATTTATGTGAGTTTTAATTGTGTCGTGTGCTTTGCTTTCTTATACAATGTTTGTGACGCCATTGTTGTGGAAAATGGCAACACTTGCATGTTTATATGTATTTTTTTAAGTCATTAGTTGCAACACTATATAAAGTCTTTCCGTGAACATTGACAGGTTTACGTGTCTTTAGTGCAATTACGCCGCTGTTGCACTCAATAAAATATATTATGTATTTTAATTATACCAAATTGCTTATTATATAAATCAAATCAAATCAGCTTCACGCTGTATCCACACACAGCAGGGTAGGCAGTGGGACCCTAGTGTTAAAACACTCCATTCCCCACTTTCTGCCGAATTCTGGAGGCATTGCGAGTTTTGAGTGGCAGAACTCAACGCCGCGCTTAGCCTCGACACCAAAGCGAAGAAATGGAAATATAAATTTAAGTAAATATTTCATCTCCTCGAGTGGGGATCGAACCCACAACCAGTGGATTTTACAGTCACACTTCGTGCCGCTGCGCCACGACTGGCCTCAAAATATGAAAAATAAATAAAATAGTAACACACAGTATCGTATTACATTTATAAAGCATGTAGAAAGAATATTTCCAATAATTCCAATTTACTCAATTGTATGTAATTGCTAATACATTAATATTATAAATGAGAGAAATATTAAAAAACTTTTTATCTCGAGAATTAAAGCTTAAGTGATTATCAAAGCAAATATTGGCAGTATTGACTGTAGTTGCCTGTTGTATATTAAAATTATTACTTTAAACTAAATGAAACATTAAACAGAACCACGAGAAGATTGCCATTAATAAATGTATTATTATTTTCTAACTAATATTGTAACTGTGAAAAATTGTGAATATGTGTATTTCCGCTTTCACGCAAAACTACTGAATGGATTTAGATGAAACTATACAGCAATAAAGTCTATTCATCAAAATAGCACATATTCGTATTGTATTTATCAGAATAGTCAGTTCCGTTCCTTAATTTTAGCCGACTTTTGGAGCCATTTTTTGAGGCAGAACTCAACACCGCGCTTTTCGTCGAAATCAGAACAAAGAAATGAAAATATTAAATATTCCATTTCCCCGAGTGGGAATCGAATCCACAACTTGCCGCGTTTACAGTCACATACATGCTTTTGCTTTTGCCCCACGACTGGCCTTATTATTCTAATTGAATATTTCAAATAAAAAAATCTGCGTAAGAAAATGTACAAAAATAAATTTTAAATACTCAACTTCAATAATAAATATAAATTTTCTATGGAATGAAGTAAATCGAATCAATTTTCGCCACTTGTATTGTAACGATAAAGTAACAAATTTTATACAGTTAGATGAAACATTGCAAAAACAAACCGGCACCAGCTGGCCCTAACGACACTTCGCTAGGAGCAATATAATGACAGCGAAGACGGAGTTTCTTTATATTTTATAAACATTTACAAACGTTGGATATCTATATCTATCTATCAATATATTCATATAGTAAATTTTACTTGCAATATTGACTATATTAAATAAATCACTTTTATAGTTTTTTAATCATTAATTATTCTTCATTATTATATAAGTTGAGGCTATCGCTTCGCAGTGAGCGCGACGGTTGTGGGTTTCAATCTCCATTCAAGTGAATTATTATTTAAAAATTATTGTTATTTCACCGCTGTGCCCAAAGCAAAGCTTGCGACCTTGAGTTCCTCAACTCAACATGCAATATCAAGAAAATTTGGCCAAACTGAAAAAAAAGTAATAAGAGTTAACTTTTCATAATGCAATTATTTCAACGAAAAAATAAAATAAAATTGACAATCTATTTGGTTTTTTACTGTGTACTTTATTGAGTTACCAATAATTGTACCGGTAATTTTAATGAAACTTAGTATAACTTAAACACTACGTAGTGATACTTACTACTTCATATACTTACTTACTGAACTTTTTGAAAGATTATGTGCCAAAATTTGCCGTGTAAGGCCGGATCAAATTGCCAGTACTCTATGAGTTACTGTTAAGTTAATAAATTTTTAATAAAAAGTCATGTCCAAGTCCATTTAAAATTTATCCTCGAAAAACAGTATTTTCGACATCCCAAAATCGAGTGTATCCACGAATTTCAATTTCTGTATTATTGTGAAACTGTAGCATTTGGACGTGTCTATCGTTCTGTCACTGAAGTTGACTGCACATAGTCAAAATTAATTTTCAATTCCATTTGTATTTTGGATACTACTACTACTAAAAGTAGGTATATATAGCAATATCCTTTTTTCTATATATATATATAATTGAGGCCAGTGGTGGCGCAGTGGCACGAGGTGTGACTGTAAAACCGACTGGTTGTGGGTTCGATCTCCACTCGAGGAGATCAAATATGTACTTAAATTTATTTTTAAGCGTGGCGTTGAATTCTGCCACTCAACACGCAATGCCTCCAGAAATCGGCAGAAAGTGGGGAACGGAGTGTCTTAACACTAGGTTCCCTCTGCCTACCCTGCTGTGTGCGAGATACAGCGTGAAGCTGATTTAATTTTTTTTTTTATTATTTTTTCAGTTTCACGCTGAATCCCAGCAGAGTAGGTAGAGGGAACATAGTGCTAAGACTAATTATATATTATATTCTTTACTCCTTTTGCAATAGAATATTAATATTTAATATACAACATTTCACATAATAATAATTTAAATAATTAATTAAACTATTCACCAAATATAACATTTCAACCAATATCCACTCCTAATAATATTTCAAACGACAACACCTAACGTATATTTACGATATAACAATAGTTTATTTGTATACGCGATAGAATATTGTATATCAGTTTACTAAAATATTCGATAATTTGTATCGTAATAAACGATAGTAGAGTAGAAGCGTCGATGATCACTGTTTACGATACCATGTTAATAGCTGCCGTGTGATTTGCGGGTAGACTGTCAAAACAATGCAACCGCGACCATTTTCCGCAAAACTGATGCATTTATAATTTAAACGACAGCTTCTATTTTTTAGATTATTTAAATTATGTTTTTTTTATTGAAAAGAAAATTATTAAAATTGGGTATAAAAGAATAGATAAAAATAATGCATTTTTTAATATATTTTTGAAGGGTATCAATAAATTGATCATCGTGGCGCATTTGCAATTTAGGTATATTTTATTTAACGGGAGCGGAGTCTCTTGAGTAGGTTCCTAGGTTCTCTCTGCCTACTCAACAAACTATCTCTGATTTTATTAAATAATTTTCTCAAAAAGGATCTAAACGTTTTTTCGAAAGTTTTAACCGAGTACGGCTTTAAATTATTTACTCAACACGCAATATTTATAAATAAATATAAGCATTTTTTAAAATTCAACGCTATATGACAGACAAAGTAGTGTAGGAAAATAGTGTTAAGATACTACTGTAATAAAAATTGACAAACTTAAGGTCGCGGATAATGCACTCATTTTGTATGAAATGAACTACAAATATAAGTTTATATTGATTGTATTCTATAAAAAATTATAAATTTTCACTTTCCGGTTAAACCCCTTAATTGTACTACAACTTGTACTACAAGTTCTCCTTTCATACCAAATTTCTGTAGGTCCACGGGAAGTACCCGTAAGTAAGTAGGAAGGATAGTGGGTTTTGATTACTTGGTGAATTTCATGCAAAAGCAGCCAAGTGTTCGTATCTTCAGAATAATTATAATTATTATTGTCAAAATTATAGAACTCGGCATCCATTTAAATTTCCCATTGTTAAATCGCTGAGAACGACGTATTACTTAACATTTAACTTGGCTCCCATTTCACATTCATGTTTTTGATGGGATCCACATTACCTAAACGCCTATCAATACAGCTTCTTTCGTACAAGAACGCTGACATATACCTACAAACCGGCTTTCTAATGATTATGGAATTTTCGACTGTAGCCCCACATTAATTCTACTAGGTACTATAACCTAATGGTGTCAGCTTCACGATGTATTCCGAACACAGCACGGTAGACGGAGGGAACCTAATTTTAAGACACTCCCCCACTTTCCGCCGAATTCTGAAAGCATTGCGTGTTAAGTAACGGAACTCAATGCCGCGCTTTGCTCCGAAACCAGAGCAAAGAAATAAAAAAAATGAATTTAAATAAATATTGGATCTCCTTGGGTGGGAATCGAATCCACATCCAGTCGATTTTACAGTCACATTTTGTGCCCCTGCGCCACGACTGGCCTCTAATGGTATCGGTTCCATTAATTGCAAGTTATACTAATAATATTATGCGACGTGTACATGTATATACGTTTTAATGGATTTCACGCATTAATATCAGAGGGAGTCACGTACGATCCTAATTAGATTTAACAGAAAGTAACGTTATGGTAATTATAAGGCGTTTGCTTTTTAGGGGAGGGTGATTGTTTTTTGACGCTTTCAAAGTTTTGTTTCATTTTAAATGTAATTAGTCGATATTGTTCTATGATTTAAATCCAGTAATGTCGTTGTGATAGAATTTACTCAACTGAATTCGATTTATAGTTAGGTTTAAGTAATAATCAGCTTCACGCTGTATCCCGCAAACAGCACGGTAGGCAGAGGGAACCTAGTGTTAAGACACTCCGTTGCCCACTTTCTGCCGAATTCTGGAGGCCTTGCGTGTTTAAGCTTAAGTGCATACTTAATTTAATGAAGACACTACACCTCGCTTTACCCTGAACAATAAGATGAAAATATTAAATATTTCATTTCCCCGATCGGAAATCGAACCCACGACGTGTCCCATGTACGATCACACAATGATACCCCAGCACTATAACTTACAACAAGTAAATTTATCCTTTCAAATAAATTCTATTCTAACAAAGTATTATAGTTATACAATATAGAAGGTTTTACTAGAAATCACAAGTTATTGAAATATATGCGAGAATACGTACATTATTGACAAACTGTTTCCTTCACACATAAATATTGTATAGTGTCTCGCAACTTGCAACATATTAGTCGCGTATTTCAAAAGACCCTTTCAATTGTAGAATTTATTACGTATTTGTATGATATTTTATTTGATAGTATTGTTATATAGATATTATAAAATAAGTATAAAACTAAGAACTTTACAGTATTTTGATGTACATGATTGTTGAGGCTGCCAGTGTAGAGTTTGACTGTAAACGGAACAGGTTGTGGGTTCAATTCCTATTTGAGGAAAAGAAATATTTAATATTTTTATTACTTCGCTCTGGTGTTGAGGCAAAGTGCGGTGTTGATTTTTTTCACTAAATTCGCAATGCCCCCAAAATTCAGTGGAAACGGATTACGATGGATCGACGGAGTGTCTTAACACTAAGTTCCTTCTGCCTATCCAGTTGTGTGCAGAATACAGCGTGAAGCTTACATGTTTTCTGCAGTACTGCTCTGTAATCTGATAAAAGCTTTCTATCTGATTAAGAATAGTAATTTGTTGACACAAAATTGGATATGACTTTTGATTTGATTGATTATATTTAGAATGCTTAAAGCCCAATTTTGCATTAGAACACTATAATAATATTAATATTTTTATATGTTAAAAATATAATAATAATATATTACCATAGTGATGAGGCCAGTCGTGACGCAGGGGCACAAAGTGTGACTGTAAAATCGACAGGTTTGAATTTATATTTCCATTTCTTCGAGGCAAAGCGCGGCGTTGAGTTCCGCCACCCAACACGCAATGCCTCCAGATTCCGGCAGAAAATGGAGAACGGAGTGTCTTAACACTAGGTTCCCTCTGCCTATCTTGCTGTGTGCGGGATATAGCGTGAAGCTGAAAAAAAAACCATAGTGATATTATTAACAAGTGTTATTTTACCGATAACCGATACGTACGGTACGTTACCGGGAAAGTATAACCGTCACTGTCAGTAAGTTGTATTTGAATTTCAAAACAAATATTCTGAATGATTGTATTAAACATACATATATGTTAGTACAATGACTAGTGCAAAGACTAGACTGGTAGTGTCTATTACGAAACAGCGTTGTCAATATAAGAGGACACTCTTGACGCGTCCCCTCACGTTACTGAAATGGATTATAAATAAAAATTGTTAATAAAACCTTTATTTTTAAGTAGTTATAAATAATGATTTTATTAACATTTTTTTATATAAAGAGATTTACTACCTCTACTAAAGAAATATAAGATGTAACAAAATGTAACGTGGACTATTTTTAGCGTCACGATGTATCCCGCATACAATAGGGTAGACAAGGGAAACCTAGTGTTAAGACACTCTGTTTCCAATTTCCGCTGAATTTTGACTGGTACTTAGCGCCAGGCTTTGGCCTTGATGCTAGCGCAAAGTAATAAAGATAAATAATAAATCATTAGCCTGAATTGGGATCGAAAACACAACCATCCCGCCGCAATCACACCCTTCTACCCCTGCGCCACGATGACCTCAATAAAGCAATAATAATTAATGGTTATTTTATATTATAATATCTGATGATCCTTAAGTAAATTTAAATCTGAAATGCAGAAGGATTCAACTCGATTCGAGATAAAATAATGAAATAAAACTGTTGTATCGATTGCATTAATACAACTGAATAAATATCAGCCAATTATTCAAATACAAGTGCCGCGAACCGAAGTCCGTATCGATGAATATTTAATTGTTTTTCAATATGAAAAATGTATAACAAAGGCTTAGTTTATATACAGCTACTAATTGCTTTGGAGTATTGGAACTCGAAATGTTTTGTAGCGTAAAATCGATATTTTTTGAGTTATAGGTCAGCCTATAGTGTTTTTTATGGTAACGTTAAAACAACTAAAAATAAATAAAAAGAAATAAAAGGAATAGAATAAGTAAACTAATTAAGTTAATTAAGTGAAAATTGCCAAAAACGAATGATTGTGAATTCATCCATTTTGAATTTGACTGAGTTTAATACTTTATACTTATTATAATTTATGAGTTTTTTTATCAGCTTATAGCTGTATCCCGCACACAGCAGGGTAGGCAGAGGGAACCTAGTGTTAAGTCACTTGGTTCCCCGCTTTCCGTCGAATTTTGGAGACATTGCTTGTTGAGTGGCGGAACTCGGTGTCGCGCTTTGCCTCGACACCAGAGCGAGGAAATGACAATATCAATTTAAATAAATATTTCATCTCCTCGAGTGGGAATTGAACCCACAACCACTCGATTTTACAGTCACACTTTGTGCCCTTGCGCCACGTCTGGCCTCAATCTGTGAGTTAGTATATAGTAACTCATTTATACCGTAGTCTTATAGTGATACTATAATATTACAATATAAATAAGTTAACACTACAAATGTATAGAATAAGTTAATAAAAAGTGGAATTTTATAGCATTTCGTGATTTAAACATATTTTACTGTTTTTTTATAATCCCAAATGTGTTTCCATTGAATATAACTACTTTTCCAATGCTTTAATACAATACAATAACTTAAAACCAACAGCACTCCAATCATTTATTATATAATATGCCTATAACCTTATCATTAATAATGTAATTTCATTAACTAAAACTACCGTCCCATTCAGCCAATATAACCAGATATGAAGGGAACCATGATACCACGTCCATCAGAACAGTCTCAGCGGAAGGGTGCATATCAAATCGGTCGGTGTGTCAGGCCAGCTGCCGCGGATGCATTCGCAGATTGCTATGCAAGATTAATAGTGGTACCGCTGCACCTACTATTAGATGACCATATATGGTATGCGTTTGTGGTAATTATAGTAATTGAATTTGTTGTTATGTACGTTTGTTGTTGAGGCCGGTCGCAGTGGCATTTCTACTCAAGGAATTGGAATATTTGAAATTTTAATGGTAATAAGACAACACGCAGCGTTTAATTCCGCCACTCAACAAGCAATGTCTCGCACACTACATGTAAATTCGGAGCGAAGAATTTTAACACTAGGTTACCTACCGTCTCTGCCTACCCTGCTATATTTGGAATACGACGTGGAGCTACATTTTTTTTTGTATTCATTATCTGTATTATTAGTATTATAGTATGGCACATTTCACGATTTTATTTTATTGATAGATTTAATATGCTTTAAATTTGAACCTACTACCACTAGTCGTGCTCATCATTTAAAAGCAAGAATCTTTAATCTTTTCATCTAAAAGGACATGTACCTGACTGATTGATGTAAGACGCACGCACAGCCGTAACCGCTGTGCGTAGAAACGTGAAATTTGGACAGATGTTTATTTTCATAATCTGGCCATCCACTAAGAAGGGATTTTGAAAAATGTTGACCCTAAAGGGATGAAATAGGGGTTGAAAGTTTGTATGTAAATTTTTTAAAATCGGCACCAATTTTTATAAAAAAATAAATTCGTACTGTTAAAAATATTTTATTGAACACGTGTCTCGTGTTTTTTTTAGAATTCACCCCTAAGGATGCAAATTAGCGGGCAAAGCTGCGCGCGCCCACTAGTCTTTATATAAAACTTAATAAAAATAACATAACTTAAATGAAATATAATATATTAAAAAACAACAAAAAAACCAATACAAATAGTGCATATATTCGAACAAAATGAACTGTACGCAGCCCACGTATATAGGTTGGTTATTAAATTCCTTTATGCGCGACACAATTGCGATAGCGAGAATTGAAAAACACTAAAACGTAATTACTCGTTTAATTTTCACTGACATTGAGTTGGAATTGAAAATTTCATTTAAAACAGTTCTCGACAGCATCAGTACGACTGTAAATATAAGTTTCAGCAAAAATAACTGGATTTTTTATTATTAAAAGTTTTTAATTTAATTTTTTTGACTTGTAGTTAATAAATGTTGTTTTAAATTCTAATTAGACTTCATTTTAGATGGTACTCATGGCGCACAGGCATAATCGTGTAAGTGTAAATGAGATAGATAGGTTGTAGGTTCGATTTCCTTTCGAGGAAATGAAATATTTAGTCGTGGCACAGGGGCATAAAGTGTGTCTGTAAAATCGACTGGTTGTGGGTTCGATTTCCACTCGAGGAAATAAAATATTTAATTATATTTACATTTTCATTTCTTCGCTCTGGCGTCGAGGCAAAACGCGGCCTTGAGTTCCGCCTCTCAAAACGCAATGCCTCTAGAACTCGGCGGAAAGTGGGGAACGGAGTGTCTTAACACTAGGTTCCCTATGCCTACCCTGCTATGTGCGGAATACAGCGTGAAGCTGATTCAATTTTTTTGATGTAATTTTTAACTTTTTCGCTCTGGCGTCGATGCAAAGCGCGGCGTTGAGTTCTGACATTCAACACGCAATGCCTACAGAATTCGGCGGCGAAAGTGGAACAAAGTATCTTAATATTCACGCTGTATCTCGCATGTAAAGTGGTAGGCAAGTAGAGCTTTATTATCAAGACATTCCGTTTTCCTCTTTTCGTCCAAATTCCAAACACCGAGTTTTGATTGGTGGAAAATAATGCAGCACTTTTCGCTACCAGAGTGGAGAAATAAGAATATAATTCCCCTTCATAGAACTCGAACCCACAACCATCAGGCTTATATTCAGATGCACCACAATAGCCTCAGTTATATTAAATGATAATTAATTCATTTCATAAACGTGGGAATTATGTTTATATACATGAAATAACTACTACCGCTAACCGCTCTTTCGTCTGTAAAATAGTATCTATTCAAAGAGATGGTTAACCGCGATATGCAAACCTAATAATTGTTGAAAGTTTTTCATTAAAATTATAAAAAAATAAATCAGCTTCCCGCTTTATCCCGCTTACAGCAGGGTACACAGAGGGAATCTAATGTTACAGAACTCTGTTCCTCATTCCAGCGAATTTAGGTGTTGAGCGGCGGAACTCAACGCCACGCTTTTCCCCGAACACCAGAGCGAAGAAATCAAAAGAATATAAATTTTAATAAATATTTCATTTCCTCGATTGGAGTTCGAACCCACTACCAGTTGTTATTCATTATTATTTTATCAAAACAATTCCTTATTGTCTTTTGCTATAAATACTTAAGAGACATCTAGAAATAATAAAATCTGGCGGTGTTTAGTATTTTTTTGATTAAATATCTTGGACAAATGATTAAAAAACTAGTTTTTATTTAATAAAAATATAATTAAAACATCATTACTAAGGATATTATATTTAATCGAAATACATTATTTTTATCAATTTACTTCTATGTTTATACACTTTTATACGTATAGGCATTTTGTTAGTCAGGTGAAAATTCAATTGTATGCGAGCGTCGGCACGTACACGCTCCTATATGCCTCTGGAGACCGTCCCGACAGTATCTTGTTTTATCTATTTTTAATGGCTCCAGCAAGTATAATAATCAGATTGAAAATTGAGCCATTTTCACAATATTTTATAAAAATAACTGTTTTATTATTTAATATTTATATTGTAAAAGTTTTTATTTTAGTGAGGCCAGTCGTGGCGCAGCGGCACAAAGTGTGACTGTAAAACCGACTAGTTGTGGGTTCGATCCCCACTCGAGGAGATTAAATATTTACTTAAATGTATATTTCCATTTCTTCGCTCTGGTGTCGAGGCAAAGCGTGGCGTTGAGTTCTGCCACTTAACACGCAATGTCTTCAGAATTCGGCAGAAAGTGGGGAATGGAGTGTCTTACACTGGGTTTCCTCTGTCTTTCCTGCTGTAAGCGGGATACAGCGTGAAGCTGTTTTTTTTTATTTTAGTTAAAGAATTAGGTAGTTGTTGCTGTCACCAGTCTTATTGTATGTGAGGGAAATTTTGTTTAATATTTTTTTTGAATAATTATGTAGAAATATAATTATTAATAGTACAATTTAGATTTTATTTTATATTTTTATATAGCAAATCCAAAATCGAATGGAATGGCACGTCGTCCGTAGCACTTTACATATATTTAATGCAACAATTTTCTTAATATATAACAACATGTTCTTAAATATTGAATATTATGTTAAAAAATCGTATAAGATGAGAAATAATATATAAAAACAAAAATAATATAAAAGATTTTCAACTTGCATACACTCTCAAACGTTTTACTCAAACGCATATTATTGTATCGGATAAAGAACAAATTATTTATTGTAATATAATATATTAAAAATATGTAAGCAATCCAGTCAAAAATCCGAATTAAAGATTCCACCACATTCCATTTTACATATGTAGAGCAAATTACACTTGTTTTGATTATATATTGAAATTTTCATACATTAAATTAAAAATATATAGAAATAAGTACTTAAATATATATAAAAGACTTATGTTGACATCAACTAACAAAGAAGTTCTCCAGTTAATACTTGCAAAGTAAAATAGAGATAATTAATTTTCCATGACAAGAAAAGGATTTGCTCTTGTAGTCAATTACTTTATCGTAAGCTGATATAAGTCACTTTTCTGATATAATTAAATATTTAAAATCAGATTGAAAGTAAGGTCATTCGTGGCGCAAGGGAACAAGTGTGTGACTGTAACGTTGTAGATTCGATTCCCACTCGGGGGAATGATTAAAAATATTTACCAATACTTTCAATTATTCGATCTGATACCAAAGCAAAAGAGTTTAGCCACTCAACAAGCAATGCCATGAAAAATCAGCAGAAAGAGGGGAATGGAGTGTTTTAACACTAGAACAAAAATCAGAACAATGGAATCAATTAAAAATTATTATAGAATCGATTTCCATGCATGGAAAACATAATATATTCGTATTCATTTGACACTATCTTGGCACAAGTGGATGAATGGTGTCTGACTATAAATATGATTTAGAGGTGGTGGATTCAATTATTAGTCGAAAAGTGGAGAACGTAAAATAAACGGAGAAAAAACTACAATATTTTACGACTGCAAAGAAGTTAGGCTTAATACATAAAGTTAAGGTAAAAACAAAACTTTTATACGATCACTTGGGTGTCCGTCTGATCGTCTGTGCAGTGTATCAAACTGAAATTAATGTCAAATATTTAGATCTATGGTCCCACAAAGCATAAAAAAAACCAACTTAATCAAGAGATAAAAGCAATTATAATTTTTACAGCATTTTGTATAAAATTCGCCGCGTAATCAAAACAGGGTAGGTAAGGTACTTTCCTACAGTTGTAAAATTTGGCACAAAATGAGAACTTCCAAAATTTTTTTTATTAAATATCTACTATTTGTAGCTCCGTCCTCCATCTAAACTACACCGTACTTTTGGCGCTCCGTTCTCTCTGACTACCCCGCTAGGGATAAAGCGTGAGGCTAAGTTAAGTTTAAGTTAAATTAAAATTACAGATTAAAATTAAATTAAATTAAATTAAATCAGCTTCACGCTGTATCCCGCACACAGCAGGGTGGGCAGAGGGAACCTAGTGTAGACACTGCGTTCCCCACTTTCTGCCGAATTCTGGAGGCATTGCGTGTTGAGTGGCCAAACTCAACGCCGCGCTTAACCTCGACACCAGAGCTAAGAAATGGAAATATAAATTTAAGTAAATATTAATTCATCTCCTCGAGTGGGAATCGAACCCACAACAAGTCGGTTTTACAGTCACACTTCGTGCCGCTGCGCCACGACTGGCCTCTCTGGAAATTATAGATAGTTCATAGAAAAAAAATAATCACAAATAACAGTTGTAATAATTGTAGTTAATTTCATACAAAAGAGTGTATACGCTCGCAAACTTAATTTTGTCAACTTTTATAAATTGTACTTTATGTAAACCTCCATGAACGATTGATGAACAACCTCTTGACATTTTTGTAACTTGATCGGTATTTTTATTTGTATTATATAAAATATCTTGGGTATAATAGATAAATAACTTACATATATTGTGTTAATAATATATTATGATGGAAAAGTGAGTGGTAAGAAAGGAAGGGGGAGACCTCGGTTGACCTTCGAAAACACAGTATCTAAGATACCGGAGGAAGGTCACGTAAAAAGCATGAAGACCCCCAGGAGGGGATGTATGAAGAGGTTGATGAAAGTGGACGAGGCAAAAGAGGTATGTAGAGACTGTAGCGTTTGACGCTCCGTTCTCCCCGACTACCCCGCTAGGGATAAAATGTGAAGCTAGTTTAGTTTAGTTTTTGTTAGTAATATAGCAATATATTTAAGAAAATACACTTGTCGTGGTACAATAATTGGTAAAGTTTATGAGACTACTTATACTAGCTTGCGGTTAGCCATTGTTGTCTTAAGATTTATTCTACTTTAATACTTCAATTTAACTTGAGCGCGATAACTTAAGCTAATGTACTACTACTACTATTACTATATATTTTCTTTAAATAAATTGTGCTTGACTTGGCTTTATAAACTAATTACTTTTATATTAGATATTTAGTTGCTTGTAACAGTCGTGTCGCCAGGGTACAAGGGTGCGCTACAGTTGTGGGTTCGATCCCCACTCGAGAAGATGAAATATTTACTTAAATTTATATTTCCATTTCTTCGCTCTGGTGTTGAAGTAAAGCGCGGCGTTGAGTTCTGCCACTCAACACGCAATTCCTCCAGAATTCGGCAGAGAATGGGGAACAGAGTGTCTTAACAATAGGTTCCCTCTGCCTACCCTGCTGTGTGCGGGATACAGCGTGAAACTTATTTAATTTTTTAATTTTATATTAATATTTTCATTTTTTGCTACGGAACTAAGGCAAAATCCTGGCGTTGAGTACCGCCACTCAATACGCAATCCCTCGACGAAAAGTAGCCAACGGAGTGTTTAAACACCAGGTTCCCTCTGCCTACCCTGCTGTATGCGAGATACACCGTAGAGCTAACAAAAATAACAATTAAACTTCTAGCAAGTTTTATTTTTAGTTATTTTTTAAAATAAACCATACGAGTGTATGTAGGAGTATATATAATATCGTAAACACATAAACGTTGAATAGAACTTTTGGTTATTACTTTGTACGTTTCCAAGTGACTGAATTTACTGAATTTGAGTAAAATGAATTGAGTAATTCAGTATAAAATATTCACATACACTAACTAGCTTAATTCATTCTATACTAGGAAATTTCATACATCAATATAATAATTTTATTTATTTAAAACAAATTGAAACTGATGACCTAATAAAACTTATAATGTATGTAAAACATATTACAAATTATTAATATATACTCGTATATTATCAAAAAACAAAAAAAAAACAACTTTAAGCTGTATCCCGCATGTAGCACGGAAGGTAGAGGGAACTTAGTGTTGTCGAGGTAACGCCGGCTTGTTGCCTTATTTTCATTTCTTGGCTCAGAAAAAAGGCAAAAGCTTGGCGTTGAGTGCGGAACTCAACACATAATGCCTCGAAAAATTCAGCGGATAGTGGGGAACTGAGAGCCTTAATACTACATTTAATCTAACTACCCGGCTGTGTGCGGGAAAATTTAGAAGAATTAGAGGCCAGTCGTGAAGCAGGGGCATATAGAGTGACTGTAAAATCGACTGGTTGTGGGTTCAATCCCCACTCGAAGAAAAAAATATTTATTTACATTTATATTTTCATTTCTCTTGCTCTGGTGTCGAGGCAAAAGCGCGGCGTTGAGTTCCGCCACTCAACACGCAATGTCTCCAGAACTCGGCGCACAGCGGGGAACGGAGTGTCTTAACACTAGGTTCCTTCTGTTTACGCTGCTGTGTGCGGGACACAGTGTGAAGCTGATTTATGATTTTAAAAGATATTTGACCCAACTACCCAATCTATGAAAACTGGCAACACCACATCTATACAATAACATTTATATCCTTTACAACCATAGAAACGGCACTCATTTACAATACAAGGACTATCGAAGTAAATCGTCAACTTGTCGAAACGTTAAAGTTACGACCCAGTTACGAGCTACCTTTTGTGACGATAGACGCCATAACAAATTGTAAAGCCCTGTCATTACCAATACACGACTGGCCCGATGCCAGGATGCGCTGCTATAATTTAGATTGTTTCGTGTATCATTTCAGCATCGAAAACGATAAAATTTTACGGTTATAGCGCACCATATGCTGGCGTAGCGTGTGTTACGTGTTACTGATAAAGCACCTACCCCCATAGATAGCCCCAGGTGGGTTTAATTAACCTAAAAGTTGTGACTAAATCATTTTTGGTTTTTTTTATTTTTTGACTTCATGATCGTTTCGCATTTGAAATATAGATATAGGGAGACTAATTATATTACACATCTATCTGTGTCTTTTACTACGAAGAAACTATCGCCATCAGAATGTAGACTTACATCGATTGTGATTAATATAGTAAACAGCTTCACGCTGGGCAATCCGCTCCCGCACACAGCAGGGTAGGCAGAGGGAACCTAGTGTTAAGACACTCCATTCCCCACTTTTTGCTGAATTCTGGAGGCATTGCGTGTTGAATGGCAGAACTCAACGCCGCGCTTAACCTCGACACCAGAGCGAAGAAATAGAAATATAAATTTAAGTAAATATTTCATCTCCTCCAGTGGGAATCGAACCCACAACCAGTCGACTTACAGTCACACTTTGTGCCCCTGCGCCACGGCTGGCCTCAATAATATTAATACAAAATATTGCAATTACACCGCAATATGTATTTTTTATTATATAATGTTAGTATGAACTGTATAGGGATACTTATACATTTGTGGTTAAAGAGTTTATTTATTTCTCAAAAGAAATTACATTTCACTTAAATAGAAATACAGAGTTACTTATCTTAAATAGGTACATATTAATAAATGTGAGCGTTGGAATCAGCAAATATAGTAAAAACAAAAAGAAAACAATATCAAATATTCAATTAACAGTATACACATATGTAAGTTAAAGAGTGGGTATACTGAAATAATTTAGTAATATCAGCTTTAAAAAATTGAAGTAAACCCACATTTGAAAAAGTTACAATATAAGGTCGTATTCTATTTTATTTTTATACGATATTCTTAATTTAGTTTTAAAGTTATAAAAACTTTTAGATGTTTTTATATCTTGAGGTAAATATTTTATCTTTATGTTAAACGTAAATTCGATTTGATATAAAATTTAAAATACACCAATACTAATAATATATATATTTTTAGAGTTACGCTGTATCCCGCATGTAGCAGGGTAGGTAGAGGAAAGCCTAGTGTTCAAACACTCCACTCTCTCACTTTCCGGCGATTTCGAGGTATTTGATTTCGGCAGAACTGAACACCGACAAAAATCGAACCCAGAATCTGTGTGTGCCACGACAGGTCTCATTAATATTATATGAACTTATATGAAGATAACGAGTGGTAGCTAACTTTATATATGTACGGAGAACAAGTAAAACTTTCCAAGCGTAGGCACTAGCAGGTAATAACTATTCGTGGACGTAACTCCAACATAGCGGAGTAAGGCAAATATTGAATTGAACTAAGTTTCAGACAAGACAAGTCTGCCTTGATGTTAATAATTAACTTACACTCGAAATTCTATTTATATCTATGAAATTTTGGAATTAGGATGAGCTGGATACCATAAATTGTAGGTAGAATTGGAATGATAGTTCGTGGTGAAAGTAACCAATATGTATTTAAGAAAAGCTTTAGCATATTTTTCTTAATTATATAGTGTTTTAATATTTTTTTATAATATATAAGATATATTACATTTAATATTCTCAAGAAGAGAGTAGAGAGCAATAAATTAATAGTTTCAAAAATACTAGAATAAAATACACTTCTATAAGTGCCCGTAAAAGCCAAAAATAAGTTATAGATCGTTCGAAGTTATCTCTGTTTCTGGACTAAAGTGTAAAGTATGTGCTTTTAATTATAATATTTGATTGTCAAAGCATGTCGCTGGATGGAACAGGAAAACATATACTACGAGTATATTGGCATCTAATCTAAATATTATTGCCAAGTTTCACGATCATACTACAATTAGAGAAGAGCGTGTAATTCATATTCTTTAATTCGATCTTATAAAAGTGTTTTAAAAATCGATGGATTTCGTATGTTAAAAAGTAAAAAATGCTCCTAAATATATTTAATATATGGAATATAGGACAAATTAACAAATCAGACACAGAATCAGTTTTTTTGATTATTTTATTCGCTTCACTTTATTTAAATTCAATGGAAAAAGGCATTGCGTCTTAAATAATCGTTAATCGAAAACAAATCAAATGACGTCCTCTTACATATAGTGACAAGAAATGGAGTTTATATGTAGAAATAATGCCATATAATATTATGGGAATTTATATAACTGGTGACTTGTATTAGATAAGTACTTGTTATTCAAATAAAAAATAAATAAATCAGCTTCACGCTGTATCCCGCACACCGCAGGGTAGGCAGAGGGAACCAAGTAAAACACTCTGTTACCCACTTTCTGCCGAATTCTGGATGCATTGCGTGTTGAGTGGCAGAACTCAACGCTGCGCTTTGCCTCGACACCAGAGCAAAGAAATGAAAATATAAATTTAAGTAAATATTTCATCTCTTCTAGTGAGGATCGAACCCACAACCAGTCTGTCCCACACCAGTCCAGGATTTACAGTCACACTTTGTGCCGCTGCGCCACGACTGGCCTTAATATATTATTGAATATTATAATATCTGAAAATTATTGAAAATAAGTAAACTGTACTAACAGAAGTAAACCTAAACAATTTGTAATTGCCTGAAATTTCTATGAATAAAATTAATATGACTTCTTGTGCCACAAAATATACAGCTTTATTTTAGGCTTTTACCGTCACAATCATAAAAAGCACAGAATAATAAATACTAATGTAAAGTTATTTGCGGTCACGAATTTGCGCAAAGTGTGAACTAAAATTTGCATAGTTCGACGAAACTTCGCTATGGAAGTTGTAGATCAATGTACCACAGCGACTGTTCCACAACGACTGCGAATTTTAATGTACGAAATGTATGTACCTCTATATATGTGGATGTAAAAAATAAATAAAAAATAAATCAGCTTCACGCTGTATCCCGCACACAGCAGGGTAGGCAGAAGGAACCTAGTGTTAAGACACTCCGTTCCCCACTTTCTACCGAATTCTGGAGGCATTGCGTGTTGAGTGGCAGAACTCAACGCCGCGCTTTGCCTCAACACCAGAGCGAAGAAATGAAAGTATAAATTTAAATAAATATTTCATCTCCTCGAGTAGGGATCGAACCCACAACCAATCAGTTTTACAGTCACACTTAGCGTCGCTGCGCCACGACTGGCTTCATATATATATATGTATATAAAATAAATAGGTTTTACGGTTTGTTGCAAAAATTTTTCACCGATGCGGACTGCTGGAACGGCGCGGACGAATGTTCGCGAATTTGTACCTTTTTGATGTTGAATATGTATGAGGCGAGTGGAACGTTCAATATTTTTGTACCGGACCGGACCAGCCCAGAAAATAATCACTTAAATTTCCACATTTGTTTTTACTGTTTAGAATGGAAATTGAAAAGGATAATACGGAAAAATATAATGTACACTGGCAAGCGATATTATATTTTTTTTATAAAAAAAAACAGCTTCACGCTGTATGCACACAGCAGGGTAGACAGAAGGAACCTAGTGTTAAGACACACCGTTGCCCATTTTCCGCCGATTTCTACAGGCATTGCGTGTTGAGTGGCGGAACCCAATGCCGCGCTTGGCTCGACACCAGATCGAAGAAATGAAAATATAAATGTAAGTAAATATTTTATCTCTTCGAGTGGGGATCGAACCCACAATCAGTCGATTTTACAGTCACACTGTGCCACGGCTGGCCTCAATTTTATTATATAAAAGGGATAATTCCCTTTCCTTTTCCTTTTTTATCGAGTATTTTTTTAGCTTCACGCTGTACCACAGCTGGGTAGGCAGACGAAATCTATTGCTACAACACTCCGTTCTCCATTTCCTCTGAATTCGACCATTTATAAATTAAATAAAAAAATGTGTAATTAAAAATTTTGAAATACAGTTTAGAGTCTTATTTATTATCGCCGGTACTATCATACTTTGTTAAGTGGATAATAAAACAGAAGGCTGCTTTCATTAGCCCGCCTGATATAAAACCAAGTTAAGCCTTGCTAACTCCAAATGTAACCTTCATTTTTATGATAGGTATAAAATTTCAAATTACGCTGCTCAAATTCCGAGTTCGCTTTTTGTTTTCTGATGACGATATTTATTTTTAAAATTTTAATCAATCAGCTTCACGCTGTTTCCCGCACATATCAGGGTAGGCTGAGGGAACCTAATGTTAGGACACTCCGTTCCCCGCTGTCCGCTGATTTTTCGAGCCTGACAGATCTCAATGTCTCGCTTGACTTGGTACCGAGAGATCGAACCCTCAACCGTCGCGTTACAGTCACACCTGGCGCTTCTAGGCCACGACGGCATTGATTATTGAAATTTAATTTAGATAGAAAGATAATATCACTACAGGTGACACACAAGGCACATGCAAAAAGAAAGTAAGCAGCTGTATATGTTGTTTAAATTACTTAAGGTTTTTTTAACTTCACGCTTTGTCTCACATGCAGCTGAGGGAATCTAATGTTAAGTCACTCCGTTTCTTGCACTAATTTATCAGCTTCACGCTGTATCCCGCACATAGCAGGGTAGGCAGAGGGAACCTAGTGTTAAGACACTCCGTTCCTCACTGTCTGCCGAATTTTTCTTACACTTGCCGTTCGATTTTCGAAACAATGCGTCCTAAGTGATGGAACTCAACGTATTACCGGAGTGAGGTAATTATAGTTATTGATTCCCGCGAATGGGAATTGAATCCACAACTGTCACATTTACAGTCAGATGTCAACAGTCAGACGGCAACAATCAAATAGTAGTTTCATAATTAACATTAGTAACATTTCTTACTATTAAAAGATATAGTTGAAATTATATGTAACCATTTTACGTCTAATAATTACAAATTGCTATTTTTAGTGGGACACCGTAACACAAATAACAAATCTTTATCTGTACTTATCTCTCATAACTAAGAACGACAATACAAATGTTTATATAAAAATTAATCTCGTTTTTACTAGGTAGGCAAAGGGAACCTAGTGTTAAGACGCTCAATACTTTCCGCCGAATTTAATAGTAGTAGCGTGTTGAGTAATTGAACTCACGCCGCGCTTCTTCTTCTGCCTTATTACCAGAGAAAAGAAATTAAAATTTTTAAAATATATAATTTTCCTCCCTGTGGGAATTGAACTCACATCCGTCATACACTCGATGGCTTCAATTATATATTAATCTCGTTAAAAACTAGAATTACGAAGTGTAAGGATATAAGAAAAAAGCTTTTCAAAATATATTCGGGACTACATATCCATTGTATGCTGACAATGATAGCAACTTTTTAACAAGTTCCGTAAATCATTCTTATTCGTTTATAACGACAACCAAACTTCCGGTTTGTGCTTTTACGCTAAGGAACTTTTTTATGTGACGCTACAATAACTCTAGATATGATGTCAAAGTTTTTATTGCTGATGTGTCCCTTATTGATATTAGTTTACGCTATATTTCATTTCATATATTGAATTGTTGACTTATTTTGACCAAAATTAGTCAAAGGAAAGTATTGAAATTTACAAAAATCAAAATAAAATAAATAACACAAATTTGAGGAGCAATAACGTATACAGATAAAACGAGATGTGTATATAAATTTGTGAATTTTATTTTTTTTAAGCTTTACGTTGTATACTCTGCTAATAAGTGGGTAAACAGACGGAACCTGGGAACCTTGTGTTAAGACACTTCGTTTCTATTAAGACACTTCCGTTTCCCAATGAATGATGATGATGATGGATGAATAAATTGTGAATAATAATTAATTTAAGACTTGTTATCTTTAATTTTACATATATTTTTTCTTTATTGTCAATTTGAATTTACCTCATCTTATTAATTTATTCACCTTCCGTATTTATACAGAGATATTATTCCTTCAATAGGGTGAATGCGTAATCTTGGAAACAGTATATATCTATAAGATAGATATCTTAATATAAGAATTTATTTATTTTTAAACTATAAAATTAAAAAATATAAGACTATATAACAGTTTAGTAAATATAAATTTGTGACTAAGTTACATATGCTTAAATTCAAATGAAAATTCATCTGAATTATATTACAGAAGAGTATTTAATAAACATCCCAGAATGGCTTATGTAGGGTCGTCACATGCCACGTCAGCTTTGCGGTAGCCGCGCTATGGTCGCTACATTGCTCCACTGTACAATGACAGTACGTACAACTTATAAGCTTAAAGCGAATTCAATAAATAATATTTTAGTTTTTCATTATTTAGTTAAATAATTGGTATAAGTTAGGTATATTTTTATTTTAGGAAGTAATAAATTAATATGTTTTTGAATAAATATATAATTTTTAATAAAAGTTGGATGCATCATCCAGTATAAATTCAAGTGTATATACAATAAGTTATTAAAATCTTTTTACTAACTCGAAATAAAAAGGATTTTTTGTAGAAAACTTTATAATATGTATTTTTGATGTTCAAAATAAAGTACTGCCTCTCGACAAGTTATATTCACAATCTAATAGTTACACTAGATACTCTCAAATTCGGGTGGAAAACGTAAAAAAATGTGTTGTATTACTGGATTTTTTCTGTCTATTGCTAGATGCGAAATAAAGCGAAAGCTGGAAAAATACATATATTATTAAAATGATTATCTATATATAATGAGGAGGAGGCCAGTCGTGGCACAGCGGCACAAAGTGTGACTGTAAAACCGACTGGTTGTGGGTTCGATCCCTACTCGAGGTGATAAAATATTTACTGAAATTTGTATTCCCATATCTTCGCTCTGGTGCCGAGGCAAAGCGCGGCGTTGAGTTCTGCCACTTGACACGCAATGCCTCCGGAATTCGGTAGAAAGTGAGGAACGGAGTGTGTTACACCAAGTTCCCTCTGCCTACCCTACTGTGCGGGATACAGCGTGAAGCTGATTTATTTATTTATTTATCTATATATAAAGAAATCCAAAAACATTTATCAACTTATGACTCACACCAAACGCACCCTAAATACGAGGGCGTGAGCACACAGACCAATGTATCACCAGATTATATGTGTGCAGACCGAGATATATGTTGTGGTCTGCACGGGTGTGCAGTGCCCATACCTCCATGAATCGAGCCTATGGCGTTTGTTTCTAGTTCCATTGATCTCACCTCGACGTTTTGGTATCTAAAGAGATTATACTGCCACTTCCATTTTACTTTGAACATTGTTTGTCTCAATTGTGGCAATTCCATTTGTTTTAAGGTTCCATACTTCAAAATTCCAAAACGGAACTCTTATAGGATTATTTTGTTGTCCATCTATCAAGACTATTTATCTCGAGATCACGTGGAGGTATCAAGTTCAAGTTAATATTAAATATTCGAGTCTATAGTCCCTTGAAGCTCAGAAATACCTCAAACTTCTAAGTCACCGCAATTGAATCAAGTCAGAAAAGAGAAAATTTATAGATATTTCATATAAAATACATGCCCATGCATATGCCCGCAAACTTAAGTTTGTCAACTTTTATTAATGCTCTTCTCACTGACCAACAATTCTGAAATTGACACGAAAGCCTGCCGGAGGCGAGTCCGACTTACGCTTTACTGATTTTTCTTATTATTTTACAATTCTTATTATTTTTTTAGTATTTTATTTATTATTATTTTTTCTTTTCTTTGGCAAACGCTACGTTGAGTTCCGCAAAACACAACCACTAAAAGCCACAATTTTCTTAACACTAAACTACCTCTACCTACTCTCCTCTTGTCTCGATGTGTAAAAAATACTTTCTATTAATCTTGATAAAGTCCCATACACGCCAACCTGTTAATACAATTAATTGAACTCACTACGTTAGTGGTTAACTAATTGGTAGAATTGAATTAGAAACCACTCAATTAGGCGACATTCTGTTAATGGAGGCTTAATTAAAAGTAATTCCTTACTTTTTGACTTACATTCATCTTCATTCTTAATAAATACATATATACGTCGTGCGATTTATAATATTTAAATTTCTATAGAAATATTAAATATTTAAATTTCTTCACTTAATACGTAATGCCTTAAAAAATTTTGAAAAGAATTTATGGAAAGTGGGAAGCGGAATATCATAACACTAGGCTCCCTCTGTCCATGTTATCAAATTATTTATTTATTTAAATACTTGTCTACAACAATATTATTATTATCTAAATCATATATTCTATCGAATAACTAAAAAAATTAAGTATCTCGTTAAAATTTACCCTCTGAATAATAATCTAGTGTCTCTAAAATGAATAAAAAAGTTATTATCATCTTCACACCCTGTGAATATCCGATTCATTTTACAATCTAGCTGACTCGATAATTGCTTGTGATAATTGGTTTTCCTCTCATAAAAATGTAAAGGTCCACCCTTCGGCAAGTTTTCAGGGGTGCCGCTTATTTATATGCAAATGTAGGAATACCACGCACGTGTACCAGTAAGGTGCTGTTCAATTATAAGAACAACATTTCTCCTTGTGTATTTTTATAGAATTTTCATAGAATTTTATATATTTTCATAGAAATTTCTTAGAATGAAATTGAGCTAAACATCTCCTTATTTTCCAAGTTCCAACGTTGCACCTCCAGCTTGGTTATTTAACGTATACCGCGCAAGCGAAGAGCTGTTAGTGTAAATATTAACTTGAATGCAAAGTAAAGGACGAGTGCTCGAAATATATGTGTAATTTTATAATATTTTGCTGTATTCTTTTCATTTGAACGTGTTTCGTATTTTCATTTAATTATTTAAATATTAAATAAGATAAGATAAAAAATATTTATTGCTTGAACAGATACTTTACATTTCCATTTTTACACACAAAATGGACAAAGATGGTCTAATCACTTTAAGTGATCTCCTCCAGGTAAACGAATTCTGGAAGAATACAATTAAAAGTGCGCAGCAAACCGACTTAAAAATAAATAAATGTATATATAAATATATACACACATACTTATACATAAAATGAATATATACATTATGCATGTATAAATAAATAAATACAAGATAATTGTACAAGCACGTATTAATAATTGAGGCCAGTGGCACAGAAGAATTGCAGATTGTGGGTTCGATTCTCACCCACTGAAATGTAATATTTAATTTATTCTCATTTCTTCGCTCTAATGACGAGGCAAAGCATGACGTCGAGTTCCGACTCAACAGGCAATGCCTCGAAAAATTCGACGGTAAGTGGGAAGTGGAGTGTCTTAACACTACTCTCCTGCTACCTACTCTAAACCATGCGAGATACAGTGTGAAGCTGAAGAAAATATATAATAAACAACTTCTATAGTACTCTCAGAGAGTAACTCAAACGCCCATTACACTCGCTCGCTGCATAAAATGGGCAATTTAAAGTCCTGAAAGAAACCATCTGCCATTTCTATGCAGATAACTAAGTACATTTTATCTCAAACGCATTATCCGTAACACCATTACACACCGAACATTACCCCGTAGTTCCATTTGTGCCCTCAAACATTAGTATTCATAGGAGTCAGTCGATTGAGAAAAGAATTTTCACGCGGCCGATCTTGACGGAACGGACACTGAGTGGTCCCATTTCCGTGCTGCTTTTATTTTCCCCTAACAACTTGATGGAAACGTAAAAAATGGTCCAGTGTTTCGTAATAATTTATTAGCTGGGTGGAAGTTAATATATTAGGGATGTATATTTTAATTTGGTAATAAGATTAGATATTTTTTAATATATGTTTAGGGTTCTGTATGTAAAAAGACAAAAACCTTATAGGATCACTTTGTCTTGTCAATTTGTCTATCCATCTGTCACGACCATTTTTCTCGAGATCGAGAAGAGGTGTACAGAAATATCCAGGTCTACGGTGCCTTGGAACAAAGAAAAAAATATAGCTTCTAAGTCAAGTCAGCCAATAGATACGATAATTTTTGGTGCATTTTGTATTCAAACAATTATAAAATTTGGCACTAAGTTATAACGTACAGCACAAATAAACAAAAAAATCCGAAAAATGGAAATTTATAGGTATTCTTTCAAAAAAAAACCATTACAAATTTATAATTATAGTAATTCAAAATGAGAGCATACGTCCTCAAACACAAGTTTGTTAAGTTTATTCGCACCTTATCAAATTCTATAAAGTACCTATTTTCCGTCAACCTACATTTATACATTTACACTTACACTTAGGCTAGAAGTAAGAACTTACAGTACAAATAATGGAATTTGGAATTGTCAATTTTTGTAAGTTCTACAGTCCTGAAATTGACACGGAATTGTCGGTGTGCAAGCCCGATCGCACTTGACTGACTATTTTCATTTTCTTATGACTAAACTTTTTTTATTATTTATACACGAGTTTATAAACGCAATCTTCTGTGACAGAAACTCCACTAAAAATCTTTAATTTATTAAAAGAAAACTAAAATAATAAAAAATCTGTCATCTTTAAAAAATTAGATAGCCGAAATTACATTACATGTTGAAAATAGTAATAGTAATAATCCAAATATTTCATTTAAAAAAATGTAATTAAATTATGCATAAAGTACTCAAAAAAATGCGGACTTTAAAACAGAATTAAATACTTAACGCCAAACTAAAACAAGAATGTTGGGAGAGCAAATCTCATTGGGGAATCCTGGAAACGTGAGCAGAACTAGCAAAGACAAATTTCCATCGACTTGATTAAACTTGTCAGTTTCGAACGCAAGATGCGATTTGCCATTACCTACAAATATAATCCGCGGAATTGGATGATTAGTTTGTATGAAGTTTTTAATATCGCTGTCACTGGATTATATAGAAATATGCAGCTTTTATAATTTGTGATCTGACTCGATTTCTTTTGACAACAAATTATATTACACATACATAGTTTTGATATATTTTTTTAACTGTATCCCGTCAATATCAGGGTAAGTAAAGAGAACCAATGTTAAGATACCCCGTTCTCGACGTTTCCGGTAGCGGTATTCAAAACAACAGTTTGTCTGCTTACCAGAGTGAGAAAATAAAAACAAATCAATCCATCGAGCGGGAATCGAACTCCTTATCATGCTTATCCTTTTTGATCTCAGTGACGGTATTATAATAAAATTCAATTAGTAGTAGTCAACAAGTACAAGCAAATATACCGTTGCAATGAAATAATATATACTTAATTACATAGAAGCTTTCATACTGGTTCTATGTTGGCTGTTAGAAATGCAGCTCACCTTGAGTAAACTAGGATTTGGCCAATTTTAAAGCTTATGTTTCTAAATGTTTATTTACGAAATAAACTCGAATTTTAAAAGCTTCACATGCAGTGTGTACTTAAAATTTTGTGTTAGTCTTTACTTTTTTTTATCATATTTAAAAATATTTTTTATTTCACTAACTAAGGTCAGTCGTGGCGCAAGGACTCAAGCGTGTGACCGTAAATGCGACAGGTTGTAGGTTCGATTCCCACTCAATGTAATGAAATATTAAATATTTTCATTCTTTTGCTCTGGTTTCAAGATAAAGCTTGGCGTTGCCTCTAGAATTCGGTGAAAAATGAGGGAACAGAGTTTCTTAACGCTAGGTGCCCTCTACCTAACATATACAGATACAGCGTGAAGCTAATTTATATTTTTCAACCGCATTCCAAAATCAAAACCTAATCAAACTTTCATCAAACTACCCTTGAAGTGTACCCTTTTCAATAAAAAGAATAATCGAAATCGGCGGGATATCGAGTTATTCATCAATTAAATAAAAATTTGAGGCTTATGTGATTTTTTTATGGTTACCATCGTCAGAAATGGACCAAATTAAAATGGACCACACGGGAAGCATTAGCTTGCAAAAAAGAATCTACAAAATCGGCTCACCCAGTCAAAATTTCTGAGATAACAAATATAAAATTAAATACAGTCGAATTGATTGACCTTCTTCTCTTAGGAATTGAGTAAAAAAAATAGCAATGAGCGCAAAGTAGTTCATTCATAAATTCCCCTTAAATCATTTTTAATTCTGACAAAACAGAATACAATAAATACCGTGTCAAATTTCACATTAGGACCACCTACAACAAAAAAATACATTTTTTTATATTTTTCGGCCAATTATCACAATACAGGTAATATATTAAACCAGACAGACTCGAAACCATTACTATCGTTAACGCTAAATCAATACCTAAAAAAACAGATTCAAAGGTAAACCCAAACAGTGACGTTCATCGGTGATTGCAGTCACGTTGCAATAACGAAGCAATTGAGTGACAGACCCTACACTGCAAGACCTATAATAATGTTACGGCCACCCCTCTAAACCCTCACCAAACCGTTTTGGTTCCTATTCAAGTAAAAATAAAGGCCACAATCGTACAATACAATGTATTTCAGAATATATTGTATTGTACACACCACGTATGTGGGGTGTATAGATATAGGGTTTACTCAGCGGAAAATATATTACAATTTTGCAGGAACTTGGAATTAACTTAAGAGTTGGTAAAATATGATGCAATAACTGTCTTTTAGTTTAAGACACATATATAAATGTACTAAGAAAAATGGTAGTATTTATTTTATTAAAAATATCTTTATATGTTGTCATTTAAAAATACGTATTCGTATTCTGAACAAATGGTATGTAGTTATTTTGGATGTTAGTCTCGGAAATTTAAAGCTGTGAACAGAATAACTATTCGTTAGAAATGTACGTGAAAATTAAATGCGAATAAATCGTTTAATAACATAATCTTTAAATATCATAAAAAACCTAAAATAGATATAGGTACCTATTACTAAGACCAGTCACTCAGCATGTCCAAGGTCATGGCCCTGTAAACGCGACAGGTTGTGAGTTCGATTCCCACACAAAGAGATAAAATACTTAATATTTTAATTTCTTCACTCTGATGTCAAAGCAAAGCAAAGCGCGGCGTTGAGTTTCGCCAATCAACACGCAATGCATCTAGATTTCGGCGGGAAGTGGTGAGCGCGATCGCCTAACACTAGGATACAACGTGAAGCAAAAAAAAAGAAAATATACAAATTTTTGTGATCAGTGATAACGAGAATATAAAAAAAAATATTGAATTTAAACTGAAATAAATCACTTTCTCTCCCAGCCTTCAAACTCAAATCAAAACGATGCCATATTTACGTAGGCCGTTTGATTGACAGGCGCATCCCCTCGCTCGTCGATTGCTCGAAAAATGTATACAATAAACGTTCTCCACTCGTAGTTGAACTAATTAATACACAAGAGAATTGCTTTTAATAAAATGCTATAATTAAAGTTATTGTAATATATATAGTGGGTATTTACGTTCAAGACGTGCTTGGGGACGTTTCTAATATTTTTTTAGTAATATTATAGAATTCGAACCTGCTATCGTAGACTATGTTCAGTAGTATTAATACAAAGCATTACTTACTACTATATACAAACATTACTACTATAACTAATTTGAGTTTCACGCTGCATCCCGCACACAGCAGGGTAGGCAAAGGGAATCTAGTAATAAGGCACTCTCTATCTCTCTCTCTCTCTCTCTGATCCCCATTTTTCACAGAATTCAAGAATCCTGGGAATCAAATCTACAGTCTGTCGTATTTACAGTCACACTTTATGCCCCTGCGCCACGACTGGCCTCAACAAACGCTACTAAAACATCGACAAACGTATATAAAAACGTAGTAAATTACAGAAAAATACGAGAATGAAACTCTAAGGCCTAATTATTCTTTAATTAAAGACAATCTGTCCTGACAGCTACTGCAATTTGTTGCTAATTGTGGATTTTATGTTGTACCTAACTTTTATAGAACGCTGCTGTAACTTTATATTGTTGATAAAAACAAAAACTAAATTTTAAAATTTTATATTATGATTTATGTTGAAAATAAATGTCGAATAGACTACATGTCATAATTAAGAATTCTTCATACTTAAACATTTTTTCCATAACAGGGTACACAGAGAGAACTTGGGTATCTAGTGTGAAAACACTCCGTTCCCCACTAAGACACTTCCGTTCTCCACTTTTTGTGAATCATTGCGTGTTAAGTGGTGGAATTTAACGCCGCACTCTGACTCGTTACTAGAGCGAAGAACGCTTACAGTCCCATGTTTGTGCTCTTAAACGCATTTTTATTCCTCTATTGTTTCGTAAATGATATAACTATTATACATAATATATACATAGAGGCCAGTCGTAACGCAGCGGCATGAGATGTGACTATAAAACCGACTGGTTGTGGGTTCGATCCCCACTCGAGGAGATAAATATTTACTTAAATTTGTATTTCCATTTCTTCGCTCTGTTGTCGAGGTTAAGCGCGGCGTTGAGTTCTGACACTCAACACGCAATGCCTCCAGAATTCGGAAGAAAGTGTGAACGGAGTGTCTTAACATTAGGTTCCCTCTGCCTACTGTGTGGGGGATACAGCGTGAAGCTGATTTGATTTTAAACATAATGGTTTAGCAATACACTAAACAAAGGCCTCAAATAAACAAAACAAGCAAAACAAAACAAAATTAAACGTTAAACGCGGTCGCTATCGCCTATCGAGAACAAAAAAACTTGACGTAAACAAATCCAGCACTTCACTCCAGGTTTTTACGTAAGACTCAATTTCGCTAGCGAAAATATAACCGAAGTCACATTAATTAACCCTGTATCTGGTCACTGATTAAGAGTGCAGTAGCGGAACGGAGTGTGGGGTCAACTTTAATTGGTCCACTGTTGTATTTTAGATGTGCGATACGCCGGTCGAGGGTTTAATGAATAGAGGAGAGAGAGAGAGAGAGAGAGAGTAGATGTGGACATATGTTATTGTAGCTTCGGGGATTTTTTTTTCTGTAATTACCTCTTGTGTTTATGTGGATGGGAATGGAGAGTTTTTTTTTTAAAGAAGGTTTTTACGTTTCGTTTTTAATTGTGATGTTGTTTTTTTTTTGTTAGGAGATGTTGTTTCGTCTCACTTATTGTATGTAAAATAAATAATCGTAGTAACAAAATTTCTTTATAATATTCACATCTTACAATAAAAACTTACTACGAAGCTACGACTGTATAGGTATACCGGAGTTAAGTTCCGCCGCTTATATATGTATAATGTCTTTGATTCATGGGGATAGTAAGGAACAAAGTGTCTTAATATTATGTTTTTATTGTGATTTGTCTGTCTTGCTATGGGAAGTAATGAAGTTAAAAAGTTAATTATAACTTTAACCCGAAAATACCTTGTAGACGTGTCATTATAATTAACAACATATTTAAACTCAATACAGTGCTACATTAGCTTAAAAACATTCACTTAAAAAAGTTGCCTTAAAAATTATTGTTTTATGATCATAATTATCATAAATTCACAAAAAATAACCACCACCTAGATCGCTGTACATCCCTTTTAGAAGACATTAATTTATATCGGCTTTCACCTCGCAATTCCACAAATCGTGTGGACCATACAACTTTAAATATTTTTTACAGTCACCATTTCAATTTTTAGTTCCATTCGACTAACACCGCATTTAAACGTACATAGGTATCAAATTTAAAAATATTTTTATTTTTTTTAATTGTTAGCGCAACCGTACGCGAGTGTGAAGTAATGACTCGAGCTCTAAATTTCATATAAAATCTAAAAAGCGAGTAACAAAAAAGACAGTAATTTGTGAAGCAAATTAAATTTCAACTGAAAACAGTCAAAACGAGTAGGTACCTACGGCTCCCGTCGGGTTGTGTATTTAATGCGGATGTGAATTTTCCCGCATCCGGCCAAAAATAAATGAGCTTTCTTCCGCATACTTAATTTACTGCTATAGCCGCTGCGGGCTTAAAGTCTGAATAAATTAAAATTAATATTTTACACGTTTAATGTCGCTTTCCGCTGGCATGATTTGTTAACACTTAGTTATGATCGCAAGAGAATGTTAAGATTAGAGAATTTTGGTTCATATATAACATTTTTCTAAATTATGTTCTTAAGGAACAGTAGTTTATATTTCTTTGGAATAGTTTTGAGGCAGGTCGTGGCGCAGGGGCACAAGTGTGTGGCTGCAAATGTGACAGGTTGTGGGTTCGATTGCCACTTAAAATATTTAATATTTCATTTCTTCGCTCCGGTTTCGAGGTAAAGCGCGGCGTTTAGTTCCGTCACCCAATACGCAATACCTCCAGAATTGGCTAGAGAGTGCCTTAATACTAGACTAGCTCTGCCTCTGCTTCATAATCATGACACAGAGCTGAACAAAAAAAACCGGACAAGCGCGAGTCAGGCTAGCCCACCGAGGATTTTATACAGAAATTAGGGGTCTCCAACTTGTTCTGAAATTCAGGCTTAGATTAGCCAGAGCCCTTTCAATTGATACTTCACTTGAACTAGCAGCTTTCATACCAAATTTTGCCCTCCTTTTAAGGCTAGTATTTTTAAGTTTCCAGTTTTTTTTCCTGAACTAGTACTACCTGTAGATGCTAGCTGACAAATTTTGTGATTCTAGGTCAACCGGAAATACCCTATTAATTTTAATTCCCTTTAAAGTGTCAAAATACGCGTTTTGGCGATTTAAACGGCCATATCTTTTTTTAAAGTAAATGTAGAAATTCGATTTTTTCAGGAAATCATTGTGCCGGACGGACGAATTTTTATTCTTCAAAGTGGTCTTATAAAGGTTCTTTTTTTCTTTAAAACATACGGAACCCTAAAGAAACAAAAGAATTAGTACATACATTTGAAAATTACAAAAAAATATTCCCATATTACCGCATTGAAATTTCAACAATACGAAATACGTAAAATTTACACAAATTATCATAAAATTAATTTAATCTGATCAAGTTACTAGCGCTTAAGTTATAATAATAAATCACTATAATCAATACATTTGCAACGGACCAATAATTTCTGATTCGTTAGCGAAATGTAATAACGGCTATTAATTCGCATTGCCGTATTGGTCGTATGGCCGGTGTCATTATGTTGTTGTCCACACTCTCGATTTAATAAAATATTTGAGAATAATATTTCGTTTTATATATAAAAATAATATTTAAAATTTGGATAGGCCAGTCATGGCGCAGGGGTACAAAGTGTGACTGTAGACACGATAGATTGTGGGATCGATTCCCAGTCGAACAAGTGAAATATGTAATCTTTTTTTATTTTCCTTGCTCTGGTAACGAGCAAAAGCTTGGCGTTAAGTTCTGCTATTCAACACACAATCCCTCCAGGAAACGGAGGTGTGTCATAATGAGAACAGAGCGTCTTATTACTAGGTTCACAGGTTTCCTCTGCCAACAACGCTCTATGCGGGATACAGCGTGAAGTTAAAAAAAAATTGTGTAAATACGGTCAGAAGGTTATCTTTTCTAAAAATTAGGTTAAAAAAATGCATCATTAAGTCCTGCCATCCAACGGAATAGAGAATGGAAAAAATCTCTCTACACACCTCACACAAAGCACAGAACCCATAGACCTAAAAGATACACAGACACCAGAACACTTAAAACAATGAAATAATATTGAAATCAACGAACTATTACATAACAATGCTCCAATTAGCGTTATCTCCCGTGTCGATGGGATATTGGTCGTAAATTAATGAGTGCCGCTGTAAGACAAACGTTCAGCTACCGGACACGAGCAAGCAGCCCCATATAAACCTGGATGTGACTAGAATAATTATGCAAATTTTGACCATTTGTGAAATTCTGCTGATTTTTGGGACAAAACTGTTATAAAGATATTATTAGTAAAAATAATTTTGTTTATTTTTTTTTAAAGCTCAATTAGGCCATTTTTGTTTTGTTTTATATTTTCAACCGATTTCTGTAAAAGGACGAAGTTATTAATTCGATTGTATTTTTCTTTTGTGAACTGATTTTGATGATTTTTTTATTTGAAAGCTAATTCCCGACTGCTAAGGAAGGGTTATGTTTTTCGCGCGTATCTTGTATGTATGTAATATTCTTTATTACCTCGTATCTCCACAACTACTGAACGGATTTACAGAACTGAGGTATCGTTAGATTCGTATTAGCAGCCCAAGTGTTTTTAGATAGGTGACGTTAAAACAAAATAATCATGGCAGCTGTGGGATCCCATTGGACTTAGTGAAAAAAAATAATTTCGTTTCGAATACCACAATATGGGTATCAAATTCAAGAGCTTAATACGAGGATTTCAAAAAGATATATCATGATTATCATTATTTTAATAAATCCTAACAAAAAAGTGAAAAATAAAAAAATATTTGTAAAAACAAAAACCCCGACTGCATAAAACTAAAAAGAAAATAAACAAGCCCAATAGTTTATTAGGATTATCAGTCGGGACCTATAAGTGATTCTTTAATCAATAAAATCTTTACCAGTAACGCCGTATAATTGAAAGAGCTCCCGACTGTTAATCCTAATAAACTATTGGGCTTGTTTATTTTCTTTTTAGTTTTATGCAGTCGGAGTTTTTGTTTATACAAATATTTTTTTTTGTATATAATGAATCTTAAATTTGCATTAAGTATAGATGACAAATAGACGGATAACCGCCGGATCCGATTTTAATGTTTTTATAAATATTGACGTTATTACCATTAGAAGATAGAAAATTTCACCAAAAACATAAACACGAATATCTACAGACACAAAGTAGTATTACACAAAATTAGCTTAAACGCCCCATTGTAAGTTACAACACTGCTCGAATTATTAATGAACACAATCTAGTTACAAATCCAATTTAGATCCGCGCTGTTTTAAGGCTGTACATAAAATAAATGACCTTAATTCATAAATCTATTCCAGCGAAATCAATTTATGTATCGGCGGGAGTGGAGCAAGTTTTAATTAAGGTAAATATCTCGCACGGGACTGCAGTGTGGACATACCCTAATAGTGTTTAGTTGTATAATGAAAATCGTGGTACATCTTGTCGCTGAGATTATAAAATTGATATTTATGAAATTTAATACACATATATTTTCCCTATTTATATTTACGTTATTTTGTATATTTTATAGAAAGAACCAACCATGTCAAACCCATACTTTACTAGGTGACTCCAGGAGTCAACGACGTCGCGCTCGGTCTTGGTAGACTAAGCATATGTAAATTAGGATTCAATAGGTTTCAATTTCTGTTCATATTCCATAACAATCATGAACAGTCATGGAAATTCCAATTACGTGACGATACTATGGCACAATGATCACGATTTATTTCCATAATAAACATAAAATATCTTAAAAGATATTTTTTGTGATGAACAACAATCGTTGCACAAATGTATATTTAGTGCCAATATATACTTTATACGTAAGATACGGACATATCTGATTATTTTATATGAGCTCTTTCACATACTCTGATAAACAAGGCAAAGCGCGGCGTTGAGTTTCGCCACTTAACACGCAATGCCGTGCAATGTGAACGAAGTGTCTTAACACTTAGTTCCCTCTGTCTACCCTAGTATATACGAGATAAGGCTTGAAGCTAACAAAAACCAATTTCAAAATATTTTGTGAGACTAATACAAAACATAAACGTGTAATGATTACCAGCAAATTGTATATAAGAATTAAGTTTTATTTATGTTATATTGGAAATTGGAGTAGTCATGGTGCATCTCATGACCACAACAGCGCTTTCCACTTTACCATTATAGTGCAACGTTGCCTGTTCAAACTATTCTAAGATTTTATGTGGAAATACATTTCAAGTAATATTTCTTTTTGTATAAAATAATATATTATGTAGGAGGACGAAATTTTACAATATATTGTAAAGTTAAGTACATATAAACATATATATGAGATAGATATATAGAGAATAAATTGTGACTTTTAGTTTCATCTAAAAGTCACAATTTATTCTCTTCGAAGTAATGTAATTATTTTTAGCTTCGCCTTTGTATCCCGCATATCGCCGGGTAGGCAGAGCGAACCTTCTTAAGTTCGAGACAAATATTTTAACACTAGGTTCTTACCTAGTGTTAAAATATTTGTCTCGAGACGTTCTCCATTTAGACACTTCCGTTCTCCATTTTATCTATATCACTATAATCGTTACATTGTAAGTATATAGTAAAACTAAATGCAAACGTCACTTCTAAAATTTTGCAATTATATCTATTTATAAGCAAAAGCACTAAATTAATATTCTTAAAAAAAACATTAGGTTAATATTCATCATAATAAAACCGAAATTGGTATCCTATATAAAGAAAATAAACTGGTATTCCATACTCGGTACGTTTCTCCCTCAAATTCAAGTTACCCCCTCTTCTCATTAGAAGCGGGCACGCAAAGGGAAATTATCCTCACTTAACCCTCCTGGAGGCGTTAACTGGCACCTCGCAGGAGAGCACTCGGCGCCGATTACTTTATTATACGAATTGAAACAATTTTTCTTTTGGTAATATTTAAATGGTTCTTTCGGTTACGAACGCTCAATATCCTTATCAGGGTAAAACATACGAGATTATGTTCATTCAAATTCTTCCCTCGTTTCATTTTTTTTTGAGAATGGAGAAATATCGCTTCGCTTCGATTGAACTGGTGAGATACTGAGCATATTTGACAACGAAGATTGTAAATTCCCATTGTAAAAAGTAATTATCTTTTAAAAGATCAAACATAAAAACAGATTTGGTGAAATATTTCCGTCGTCTTCAAAACGCAAAATCAGAATGAACCATCAGTAACAAACCTTTAATTTGGTCCCTTCTATTCACGAACTCTGCGAATAATTGTTTTTCCAAATGAACGCCTCAAAATAACAAATTGGTTTGTCGCCAACCCTCGCCGCCTGGAGTGCTAATGCAACAATTATTTTTTCTTGTTTCTTCCACAGATACGCTATCTATTGTGTAATAAATCTTATTTAAGAGCCTGCATTGTATGCTAAAAATCGGGCAAGCGCGAGGCGGACTCGCCCGATGAGGGTTCCGTACAAAAATTGGAGGTTTCGAGATTTTTTTAAAATTCAGGTTTAGCTTAGCCAGAGCCCTTTCATCTGATACATCACTTGAACTAGCAGCTTCAATACTAAATTTTGGTCCCCTTTTAAGGATATTTTTTTTATTTAACTACAAATGTGAGTGTTTCTTCTGATGTTTTCCTAGTATTATCTGTAGGTGCTAGGGGCCAAATTTCATAATTCTAGGTTAACCGGAAGTACACTATTAATTTTGATTCCCTTTATAGTGTCGAAATACGCATGTTTTGTTATATAAACGGCCATATCTTTTTTTTATTTTTTTATAAATGTACATTTTTCTCAGGAAATAATGGAGAGGTAGATCTAGGTATATAGTTTGAATTTGAAATCGATATCTCCACGCGTTTCTGAGATAAAAGCCCTTGAAGATAGGCAACAAAATGATCTTACAAGAGTTCCATTTTTCCTTTAAAGGTACGGAACCCTAAAAATTAGCTTCACGCTATATCCCGCACACAGCAGGGTAGGCAGGGGGGACCTAGTTTTAAGACACTCCGTTCCCTACTCACATTGTATAATAAATGCAGTAATAATAATTTCCACGGCACGTTTGTTGTTTATCTTTGTAACTATCTGATTAAATGTTGTATCACGTTTCAAATGGTTGTAACATATGAGAAGCTATATTTGTAAACTAAATACTTAAGGTAGGAACATGTTTTTTTTTTTATAATTACTGTTGATATTTTCCATGTATTCCAATAGAAGCAATGTAAAATAGTTGAGATACGATAACTTTGTTAAATGTTTTGATTATACTCGTCCCAGTCCCAATAAAAAAGTATTCTAGTCCTCAATAAACATTTAAACCCAGCAAGGTAAGTAGAGGGAACCTGTTGTTAAGACACTCCGATCCCTATTTTCCTCCGAATTCCGGAGGCATTGCGTGTTGACTTGCGGAACTAACGCTGCGTTTTGCTTCGTTACCAGAGCGAAGAAATGAAAATTTTAAATATTTCACTTCCTCCAGTGAGAATCGGGGAACCCACGATCCGTTGCGTTTACAGTGGCGGTAAAAAAGTACTTTCCCCAATAAATTTAAAATTATCAAGTACCACCACCAAACGAACAAACAACGAAGCTGAGAGGCTGAAATCAGCATCCGACCAGCAATCCCATTGACTGCGGTTTCGTCATTATGCTCGTGTTAATATTTGCATGCGTCGATTGTTACGCCGCGCGCAATAACGTGCCGCTGTACCCTCATTATTAGATACACTGCGTAATTTGGAAATTCCATCCCGTTGATGCTTATGTTGTTGGAAATTAACCGGAAATATGTACATGGATATTTTGATAAATCTTTTTTATTAAGGGTTCCGTACCGTTGAAAGGGAACGGGACCGTCTAGGATCATATTTTTTCGGTCTTAATTAATATTAAATACTCAAGTCTGTGGTCTCTTGAAGCACAAAAAAAGTCAACGCAATTAAAAGATATTAACGTTGTATGCATCGCTTCATTGTATTTGTAAGAAATTAATCGCGTAATCAAAACCTAAAGGATAATTCCGACAGTTAAAAAATTCGATACGACGTGAAAAATAATAAATAAAGAAAAAATCCCAAAAATTAAGATTTATAAGATTTATAGGTATTTATTTATACATTTATATATTGTACATACAAAAAACAAATACAAACTTATATTTGTAGTTAATTCAAAAAAAAATCAAAGCATATGCCTAAGTTATTCAACCTCTATAATTTGCACTACCTAAGTTTTTCAACTTCTATAAGTTGTACTTCCAATTGACCTACAATCCTGAAATCTCACGTAAGCCTTTGAAAAGTCCGACTCGCACTTAACCGATTTTTTTATAGCATAATTTAAACAGTGAAAATTTTCAATATAGTTAGAAAGAGAAGGAGGTTTCAAGATACAAAAGCAAAATGTATATTAGTAATATAACCTGACATTCGATAATCGAATATGTCATTAACTTAAAGATTTAAAACCATGCTGAACAATATCAAAACATCGATCGGAAATTATGTCGATTTTGGCTACCATTTATGTTATTTGCAAGAACGATAGATTGTGGATTTACATGCAAACGTTGTATTTTGCTTTGCACACATGTATAAGGCCCGGACTCCACCAAAGCGGAGATATGCGCAAGTCCAATGTGCGAATTTGTGATAACGAAAATGGTTCTTAAAAAAATCATCTCTTCTCCGCTCGTCTCGCCTCCGCTTTAATGGAGTCCGGGCCTCGATGTAATATGACTTATCTACTCCATATATTTTCTTATGCTATTGTTTCAGTTGCTAGAGCTACTTAGTACTTTTAAAAATATTATATTGTTAAAATATCGAATTTGATAGATGCATGTTATACTAACACCAGGAATATCTATGACTATCATGGCTCGGTGGGAGAGCCTTTAACTGAAAACGGAATGGTTATCAGTTGGAACTTATCTTCAGAAAATATTACTTTCCTAAACATAAATGACTTCTCTGTAAAATGCGGTAAGCTACATAGTAGCTATCATGGGTCGTACCATATAATTTAAATAACTAATACAATAAAATCTTAAAGTGGCTTCATTTTCTAAAGTGATACAACATTCTTTCAATCCACTTTCGTCTCGAGAGGACATCCACCGGTCTTAATACCCTCGCATTTTTGCTCATTCGTCACGCGTTACGTCTCAGTAGCGCTCTCACGTACGCCGCCTTAGAAACTTTTATTACTTTACGTTCAGTAATTGTACTTTCCAATATAAACTATCCCGATGGAAAATACGGTAATAAAACATTTGCAATGCAATCTAAAAATTCTTTAACATTTTTTTTTTCAGTAGAGGTAACCTGGGAACCTAACCAAGAAAAAAAACCTGTTAGCTCCTGTTGAGACACTCTGTTCCCATTAGGACACTTCCGTTCAACACTTTCCATGGAGTTATTACGTATTAAGTGACGGATATCAATGCCGCGCTTTGCATCGTTATAAGGCTCCCAGGTTCCCTCTTCCTACCCTGCTATCACTCATAAAAATAATATCAGTCATATTTTTTCAAATACATTTATTTCTATATTATTATGAAAAAAAATTACGTAACGAAATGAAGGAAAATCAGTTACTCAAATGACACCTCACAGTGTTGACTTTATTGAAAGGAGCCTAAATTACATTCTAATAATAGTGACGAATGTCAGTCGTCGATCAAATAAATGAAAAGCCTGAATAGGCAACAGCCTAAGAAATATCGTCAGAAGTGATAAATAGGTTTGAATTATCTATATTTTCCACTTTTTCATATTATACTTAGCAGCAACATATGGGGTAGACAAAGAAAATCTGTGATATTTTCAAATATTTTTAAACATTTTTAAAGTGTTATTCCACACTTAGGAAAGGAAAATACTTATTTAGAAAACGAATAAAAATTTGAACGTATGGCTCAGTGGTCAGTTCGAGTCCATCTACGTTCAATTTTTTTCTAAATAAGTATTTTCAAATATTGTTCTGTAATTCGTTACATTTTAGTAACTTTGGAGGTATTGCACAATACATGGAAACTGAACTACTAAAAAAATAGAAAAATATTCCCCACCATATTCTCAAAGTCGCCAGCTTACAGCGGCGTAAAATACATTCATTGTTACAAATACAATAGCATTCCAAACTATATTTAAATTATTTATCGGAAACTAGAGGTCTAAAGGTAAACTTGCTTAAGATAATATTTTCAAAGTAAAACTTGAAGCAACATTCAATCTCTGGTAGAGTAAAACGTAAGGAGTTCATTTTAGAAACAATAACATACCTAACCGAAATTTGAAATAATACTGTAGAACTACTGAGGCAAGTCGTGGCGCAGGGGCACAAAGTGTGATTGTAAGATCGACTGGTTCTGGGTTCAATCCCCACTCGAGGAAATGAAATATTTGTTTAAATATATATATTTTTCATTTCTCTATTGGGTTCCGTCACTCAAAATTGCCTCCAGAATTCGGCGAAACGTAAGGAAAGGTGTGTCTTAACACTATCTTCTCTCTACCTCTGTGCAGGATACATCGTGAAGCTGATTAAATTTTTGATTTATTTTTTTTTACTATAGAATTCTATATCTAATATAAGTAGCATAATAACATACAGTCACCACTCCAGAGCTACGTCCTACTCTTTCGAATAAGATGGCAAGTAATTTTGTGAAAACGCGGTTCTAAAATAAATTATTCATTGACGACGAAACGCCCGAGGCCGTATTCATTTCATTTCTCAATCTGAATTCTACTTTTCTCCAGCGCCTTTTTCTTTATTGGGCCTTCTCGATAAATTTTTGATAAGTGCACGAATTAAACTTTGTTTTAAGTGGGTTTCGTTTGCAGATTTTTATTGTTCGCTTACCATAAATTTAATATGCGTACGTAAATTATACGGGTTATAATGGCGATGTTCTAACAATTTTGTAGCTCAAGAGTTGACGAACGATATAAACTTAAGTACCGCGAAGATTTATGACGTGAATTAGCTCAGAACCATTAAAGGCGACCTGAATTAGTCACCTAAAATACAAATATATATTTATAGAAGATATTTGATAGAAGTTACACATTCGAACCGTCTAAACTTTAGTCGTAAGTGTTATCAGCGGTCTCCTAATAGCTAGCGATTGGTTCTCGAACTGGAGTTGCTCAGAGCGTCACGATATACGAAGGCCTGAACGTCGGATAAGATAACAGTATGAGAAATGTTAATCGCTGTTTTGAATTGCTTTTATATACCGACGCCTATCATATTGCTGGGCTTAAAGTTGAATTATATAATATTATTTTATATAGTCTAATTAATTCAGCTTCACGCTGTATCCCGCACACAGCTGGGTAGGCAGAGGGAACCTAGTGTTAAGACACTCCGTTCCCCACTTTCTGCTGAATTTTGGAGGCATTGAGTGTTGAGTGGCAGAACTCAACGCCGCGCTTAACCTCGACACCAGAGCGAAGAAATGGAAATATAAATTTAAGTAAATATTTCATCTTCTCGAGTGGGGATCGAACCCACAACCAGTCGGTTTTACAGTCACACTTCGTGCCGCTGCGCCACGATTGGCCTCTTTCTGTCTCGTTATATAGTCTATCTTTCTGTTATTCTTTTTATTTCTATTTCTTCCTCGTTATATAGTATATCTTTCTGTTAATTTCGTTTTTCCTATGAAAAAATATTATAATAATAAATTTTTGCACTTTAAATCATAAAATTCAATTATAAGCACCGAAGAATGAATTCAGTAGGCAAATTTCGCAGATGCGGTATGCAAAAGGCATTCTTAGTAAAACGTGGGTAGTTTTAGAAAACTCTGGAACGATTTTATGGCTCTGTAGCTGGCTTGGGTGCAAATTAGGTTGTTTTAAACCTTGTTTGCGCCTACACTCTAGTGCTTCGGATTACGACTTAGTATATGTGATACATTTTAACTATATATACATAAATATATACTTTGAGGCCGTCTTGATGCAGCGGAGGAAAGTTTGATTTGAGGAGCGATAGTTCTGATTCTCTTGGGAAGGAAGTTTCATTTCATTTAATCGTTCCAATATAAGATAAAATGTGGCGTTGAGTTTCGCTACTCAAGATCTTTTCTCGATCGAGAGGCTCGAGAACGAAAATTGGGCGGAAAGTTCGGAACGGAGTGTCTAGCACTATGTTGCCTTTGCCTACCTTGCTATGTGGGAACAAGCGTGAAGTTGCTTTTCTTTATATTATAGTTTATAATCGATAAGTAACATTTTACATTTTACAAAAAGTAAAATTACCCTTACATTTTTCAATAACACCTTCTTAGACATATCCACAGAAAAAAAACCCAGTTCCATAACGTCATTTACTCAATGAATAAACATAACATTTAATATTAATAAATTCAAAATAATTTTTGATTTATTAAAATTGTATAATTAAAGTGTAAATCAAAAGATTAATATTCATACATTCACAAATCAGAGTAACAAGCGCTACACCACCACGTCTATCTTTAAAACATCAAACTTGACGACGTCACTTGAACAACGTGTCTCTCGCAACAACTTTGTTAACTTACGACGAGCCTTCAATAGCTAAAGTTAAATTAGGGTGAAACAAAATAGCACTTTGAATTACAGCCCATAGTGTTTACACTCTCCGCTCTTTTACAACGTTGTTTTTAATAATGGTTCTGAGTAAATTCTGTGGATATAATTTGATTGTTTTGTTTACCTCACAAAGTAAAAATTGCCTTTATATGTAAATTGTGTACTTTATTTATATTGCTATTGTTTGAAAATGCTTTGTATGTTAAATTGTTTCGATATAATTGTATATATTATTAATATTATCTTATCGCGACATATTAAGCACTTCTTTTTGTCAATATAGCTATATAATTTTCACTATTAGAAGTTATTTTCTAATAACTATATATTTTTAATTGGAATGGATCCTATTTTTATCGGAAAGATATCCACCTGATCCTCTTTACCAAAGCGAGGAAATGAAAATATTAAATATTTCATTTCGTCGAGTGGGAATCGAACCCACAGCCTGTCACGTTTACAGTCACACGCTTGTGCTCCCGTGTCACGTCGAGTCTCTATTATTTTCATGATATGAAAATATTATATTGTCATCAGAGCTAAATCGTGTGCAATTTTTTAAGCAAATCAAAACGCAAGAAGCGAAATCAAATTTTCTATGACAGATTTTTTATTATTGATTGACGGACTCCTTGACTGACTGTTTGGATACCTGGTTCATTGATTGATAGCCGCATGATTTAATATCTAAATCTGCCTAAATATTTATTAATATAATATATAAACTTAATTCTTACTACGGGTACTATCTTAATAAAAAAGTAAAGCATAACTTGCTAAAAAAAAAGTATATTAAATTGTTTTTTTTAAATTGAGGCCAGTCGTGGCGCAGTGGCACAAAGTGTGACTGTAAAACCGATTGGTTATGAGTTCGATCCCCACTCGAGGATATGAAATATTTACTTAAATTTATATTTCCATTTCTTCGCTCTGGTGTTGAGGCAAAGGGCGGCGTTAAGTCCTGCCACTCAACACGCAGTGCGTCCAGAATTCGGCAGAAAGTGGAGAACGGAGTATCTTAACAGTAGGTTCCGTCTGCCTACCCTGATGTATGCGGGATACAGCGTGAAGCTGATTGTTTTTTTTTAATAAACAAAAAAATATATACTATATACTTCAATTCTATACAAACACTTTATGTCCGTAGACAAATTATGTTATCACGCTCATATTTTGTGCACCATTTCATAATATGTAATGAAGTAAGTGCTAACGACGATCAATCACAGTATCATTATTTCGGATCAACGTTGTCGCGTGACTTGCGTGCTGCCCTCACCGTCGCTACCGAACAAACCACCAAACGTTAATATGAAAAGCTTGCAGCTTACGAAAATATACGAATACGTAAATACCATTGATTATGCAAGTATATGAATGGTTATATAAAAACACATGAGTGGCATTCACGCAATACACGGTGTTAGATTTAGAAAAACTACTAATTAGTTCGCTGTACTAAAAAGAAATATCGTCTTCGCTTAGAATGTAAGCTTGCTAACAGCCTATTAAAAAAGTCTCTGGAGAGACGAAAAATGATTTTTAAAAAGATAGAAGAAAGCTTCACGATGTATCCTGAACCAGGCAGGGTAGGGGGAGGGAACCTATCGTTAAGACACTCCGACTCCTATTTTTCTCTGAATTCTGGAGGGTGCATCTTATCATAAATATATACGAGTATTTTAAAAAGCAAACTGATTATATCCTATTAATTTTGGCTTGAGGCAAAATGTAAACAAAGAAATACTGTTTCTTAACTAAAACTTTTATTTAACTTTTAAATTTTTATTTACTTTCCAGGTTTACTCAATTTTTAAAATATAAAAAGAACCAATATAACGAAAATAAAATAATCAGAAAATAATTTAACATTTAACAAAACAAGAAACTTAATAAAAACAACCAGTTGAGCCCAGTCGTGGCGCACCGCACGAGGTGTGACTGTAAAACCGATTGGTTGTGGGTTCGATCCCCACTCGAGGAGATGAAATATTTACTTAAATTTATATTTCCATTTTTTCGCTCTGGCGTCTGAGGTTAAGCGCGGCGTTGAGTTCTGCCACTCAACACGCAATGCCTCCAGAATTCGGCAGAAAGTGGAGAACGGAGTGTCTTAACACTAGGTTCCCTCTGCCTACCCTGCTGTGTGTGGGATACAGCGTGAAGCTGATTTATTTATTTTTATTTAATAAAAACAACAAAAGTAACAAAAAAAAAACAACACAGTACTGTCTTATGAATAGGTTGACCGATAGTAAAAATGGTGGATATAATCTGATCGATGACAAAACATCACATTTTAATGTAAAATGCCCGCAGTACGTGTGCTCTATAATTTACTATAGTAGTTTATTTTTACAGTATTAACCCGCCATTGGTGACGTGTATGTCTGTGAGACCGAGTGGATCGAAAAGGTCGTATAACTTTATAACCCGCCATCGATGCGTGTTGGGATTTCGAGTAGCTGCCTCATTTAACGCCACCTTTCTTCTCTCCATAACAGCACCACGAACGCATGTTCCAGAGTTTTGGAACCAACCCGGTCCGTGAGACTGACGTCGTTACCAATTACGTAAGTAAATTATTCAAAGTTAAATTCGTATTTTCTATAATAAATTTGTAAAATTAACAAAAATCCGTACTTCTTTTATTTTCATTTTACTATAGTATTATAGAGTCAATTACAACAAAATAAATCAGCTTTTTATATATTTTTATTGATATTTTATAAAATATGTAATCAATTGTTATATTTTGATTCAGAATGTCTTACAAAAAAGGATAGCGTCGGCTCGAAGAGCCCATTTTATCTGATAAAGCAAACTATAAAAGAAAAGCGAAAAGCAGAAGCTAAAGAATAGCGAATGTGAAAGCGCAGTAGAACCGGAATATCTCATACCCAAATAAAAAATCAGACAGTGACATGGCGTTGAGTGATCGAAAATGTACAGGTGACAAGAATAAAAGGAGAACGCCTTTTATTCAAGAAAGGACAATTATGCCAAATGTAGCAAAAAACCCCATCGCATCTCCTGTTGGACTCGAAGCCACAATATTATAAAACAGTAAACGTTAGTGAAACTAATTAAGTCTAATAAAAGAGAACGACATACACAGTTGAAGTTGCCAAGAGTGTTGAGACCGAGATTTTCAGAAATTTAGAAGATCAATGATAAAAGTGGAACTGTTGGTGTTTTACGAAAACGTGCCGAGCATGTGAGTGGTAAAAAACTAGATGGACCAAATATTCTTCACGCACAACGCAACACAACGCAACGCAAGCACGTCATGCCTTTTTGCTGTAATTGTTTGACGGTACAAGAAGAGTAGTTTTCAAGAGGGTGTGTGCTTTTTTTGTGTTAGAAGAATATATATTTTTTTTATTTTTAGGAGTTCCTATTGTCATAAGAATAATAAACGTCGATTTAAGACATAATTTTTTCAGATTGTTATTAGTTCTTAAGAACTACAATCAACAGATTTTTTCATGTCTTATATTTTTTTACGAAAATATAAGTCATTTCCTCAATTCCCGTAAAAAGAGCGCTGACACTTCCAACTTCCACGAAATTATCTATACGTTACTTAACTAATTAGTTATTAGCAAATTCTTAGGTCAAAAAACCCAATCCGTGAGACCGGCGTCACCAAATATGTAAGTTAAACTAACGTCGCTAATGGCGGGTTAAAATGCATCTTAAGTTTAATAATTAATTGGTTTTTGGTTTTATTACATGTCAAATATTTAAACGTTATTATGAAAGTTAAGAAAATAATCTATAGAATTTATGATACCAAAAAATGGGGTAAATAGAAACATTTTTAGATTTTAAACATGACTTTTACAATGTTCCTGGCTCTATATATGATGGCAATCTTTATTTTTGATTATAATATTCTTTCGTTTTTCGTTCGTTTCTTTTCATTTCTAATTTTATAAAATTTCAAAATACAATTATAAAAATCATTTCTTGCTTCATTTTGTGCTTTTATACATTTTTGGAAACCCGACGTTTCGAACACTTTGTAGTAGTCCGTGATCACGGGTAGACTGAGGTGGCATTCGTCTGTCAGTTGACATAATTATTATATCAAACTACCGCCAACGATTTCTTAATTGCCTCGCGTACTGCCCTGGATTCCTGCAGAATGAGCTGATAGTATCTTGCCCTCTGGTATGGTGGGTTTGAGACTTCAATGATTTAATGAGTGGGTCCCAGGTGGTAGAAAAAACAAAAAAAAAACAAAAAAACCCAATCCGTGAGACCGGCGTCACCAAATATGTAAGTTAAACTAACGTCGCTAATGGCGGGTTAAAATGCATCTTAAGTTTAATAATTAATTGGTTTTTGGTTTTATTACATGTCAAATATTTAAACGTTATTATGAAAGTTAAGAAAATAATCTATAGAATTTATGATACCAAAAAATGGGGTAAATAGAAACATTTTTAGATTTTAAACATGACTTTTACAATGTTCCTGGCTCTATATATGATGGCAATCTTTATTTTTGATTATAATATTCTTTCGTTTTTCGTTCGTTTCTTTTCATTTCTAATTTTATAAAATTTCAAAATACAATTATAAAAATCATTTCTTGCTTCATTTTGTGCTTTTATACATTTTTGGAAACCCGACGTTTCGAACACTTTGTAGTAGTCCGTGATCACGGGTAGACTGAGGTGGCATTCGTCTGTCAGTTGACATAATTATTATATCAAACTACCGCCAACGATTTCTTAATTGCCTCGCGTACTGCCCTGGATTCCTGCAGAATGAGCTGATAGTATCTTGCCCTCTGGTATGGTGGGTTTGAGACTTCAATGATTTAATGAGTGGGTCCCAGGTGGTAGAAAGCTTCCAGCCATCCTCTCTATTGAAATTAGGATATTTTTGTATTTCAATAGCCTCGCGGATCATTCTAGGAATGTATCTGTTTTCCTTAGCGAGGATTTGGGGTTTATCAAACCTAATGTAGTGGCTGGGTTTATCCACAGTATGCTCACACACAGCTGACTTCGATACATGCCCATTCTTGATGTCAGAGATGTGTTCCTTCACTTGATGTATGATAGTCTACCCGTGACCACGGACTACTGCAAAGTGTTCGAAACGTCGGGTTTCCAAAAATGTATAAAAGCACAAAATATACGCGATTAATCCGGTTAAAATAGTTTCATTTAAAATGTGTAATAATCGTGAAAATCAAAGAACTAATCATTTCGTTATCGATAAAATAGATAAATTTAATTATTATTAACTAATTCAATTTAATATAAATTCTATAGACGTCGTTCAATAATATAATTTACATACACAAAACCATAGAGATATTTATTTCACTTAAAATACTATATTAAGCTACGTCAATCGTGACCTATAAAATAACCTTTTTGTTATTTGTTCAATCTCATGCTTTCGTGAATAGGGTATAGTTTCCGTTAAATTTGACAACAGTCTAGACTGCAAGCGGAGTTGGTGTTCCACAAAATGTTTCTGCCTATTGTATAGCTTACTTGAGGCCAGTCGTGGCGCAGCGGCACGAGGTGTGACCGTAAAACCGACTGGTTGTTGGTTCGATCCTCACTTGAGGAGATGAAATATTTACTTAAATTTATATTTCCATTTCTTTGCTCTGGTGTCGAGGTTAAGCGCGACGTTGAGTTCTGCCAGTCAACACGCAATGCCCCCAGAATTCAGCAGAAAGTGGGGAACGTGTTTTAACACTAGGTTCCCTCTGCCTACTCTGCTGTGTGTGCGGGATACAGCGTGAAGCTGATTACTTAATTTTGTATGTTGTTTTCACACTTCTCTACCATTCATAAAAAATTGAGTGAAGACAGTAAATTGTAGAGTTTGAGTGTAGTGTGCAATCTGTTAATCGCTCAGTAACGGAAAAGTATTATATACAGTATATTTATAAATTTCTTTTTGTGAAACAAAAAAAGATTAGTAACAAATTAAGTAATAGAGTCCTTGTTGGCACCGCCGCAAATAAATATTCGAAGAGGGACTAATTGGTTGCCATTGGATTCGACAGGCGTCCGGATGGGACTGGGTGTGCGGTGCGCCACATAATTTATTTGAGTCTAACCACTGACTTACTTACGGGCCTTATTGATTATAAATTAACATTATTAGTTTTAAATAAATAATTGAAAATATACTTTTTTTATATATAAAAACGTATATGATATAATGATTAATGCTATTTATTGTAAGCCCTTTTTTCTTATATTTCTTAAAAAATAAATTATTTATATTATATGTAAAAATTTAGTACATTTTTGTGTATATGCAGGAAGGGTTCTTCTATATATATTTTTTTTTTTATTTAGCTTCATGCTGTATACTACTCATAGTAGAGCAGATAGAGAGAACCTAGCCTTTCCTTGAGTGGCGAAACTCAACGCCGCAAATAAACAAATATTAGTTTCTAATATACTATCGTGCAAGGAATATAGACGTCGCGATACAAAGTTGCTTCGATTAAAATAATATTAATATTGTACAACATAATCCTTATGGCTTAAACCGTAGACTCTAATTTATTAAGAAATTACATAACAAATTGCTTTAAAATACTTAACCATTTCTTAACTACCTAGTACTGCTAATTAATTTCCTTTAGATTCGATAACCGTCTGGATGAGACGGCTTGGTTCACCGAGTTTATTGAATTCTCTGTCACTAATTGGGGGCTGGTAGCTTGGTTTAACGTGGTTTTTTTAACAATTGTTGTTTAAGAAGCCAGTCGTGGCGTAGGGGCACAAATAGTGCCTGAAACGTGACTGGTTGTAGGTTCGATCCCCACAGCGAAATATTTATTTAAATTTATATTTTCATTTCTTCGCTCTGGTGTGGAAGTAAAGTCTTAACACTAGATTCCCTCTGCCTGCCCTAATGTGTGCGGAATAAAGCGTGAAGATGATTTAATTTTTAATTGTTGTTTATTTTTTTGCTAGAATAATGCCGTATCAAACATATTTTAAACTTAATTCTTTCAAAATGATTATATATCAATAACATCACAACATAGCATCCATTCTTTATTTTGAAATACATACATATTTTTATTTTAAAAAAATAATGACATAATTGGCTAGAATGCTTAGACTGTTTCAAACAGTCGCAGGTTCCAGTCCACGCTACGTTCAAAATGTATGCCTTCACAATTAAACTAATTATTAATAGTTTTAAGCCTTAAGCTTTAATAACTGTAAGTATACAGATTACTACTACCGGTCTAGGCAGAACGTACGTGATGGTTTTTAACGATATTTTTTTAAATTAACAAGTTTTACTATCTATGCTACTACTACTAGATATCCTACAGACCCACACGTTATTAATGTATCAAATTATTTCATTTTATTCATTTTGTTGGTTATTTTTTTTCTTTTCAGATTTTTTTTCAGATTTACGCTCTTTCCCGCATGTAACAGGGCAGAGGCAGCCTAGTGTGAAGATACTCCGCTCCTAACTTGTCGTGTATGTGGCGGAACTCAACGTCGCGCTTTGCCTCGACTCCATAGCGAAGCAATGAAAATATTAAATATTGGATTTCCTTGAGTGGAAATCGAACCCACAGTCTGTCCCGTTTGCAGTCACACGCTTGTGTCTCTGCGCCACGACTGGCCTGTTCTTTCAGAATTAGTTTAGTATAATTGCAAAAAAGAGTAACCAGCTATTAAATAAAATGCTGCAGCATTTAAGTGAGACTGATAGCGAAAAACACGAGACATATGAAATAAAAACATTTTGGAATACAGATACAAGTGACCACAAAAAAACTAAATATTTAACATAATTCTGTGTTTAAAATAAAGAAAAAGGATGACTTTACCGCCAGTGAGTCCGGCAAAAAAAGGGCATCAGCTATTATAGTAGAAACTGTCTCATTAATTAAAAATATATTTTTGAATTAACATTTATTTTGTGTTATAGTTAATTAAGATTGACGTGTTATTGATTTCTTCTAAGATTATTCTATTAAAATTTTGCAAAATATCTATGAACAAAATCTACCTACATACATATACATACGTACATACAACAAATCTACTTGTTGCACAGTTATAACAACAACAACTGTAAATCAGAATTTGAATATTTTACAGTTCCCATTCTTCAGTAAACTAAACCCACAACGAAACGCTAAAACGTGAAACATTAAATTGATCTTAAATAATTCCACTCGCAGCCAATTTTAGATCCGTTTTTCACTTCTTCACGAACATTTTTGCCCATTTGGATTCCGGACGCTATCCGACTGAGCCTGTTATCCCCAACTTTGCGTTCTCGCTGAAAAACTCCGGCTATTATCGTAAATATCAATTTGTATAAAACTAGAGGGTGCACGCCCGTCTACGTACACAAATTGAAACGACTACTTATAAGAGTATGTTGCTGGAAATATTACTGTGGTTTAAAATGTAATATTTTACTTTGTAAATATGAAGTTTTTGATATTTTGTTGCTTCTTCGCATTTCTTTTAAATTTTGGAGGGTAGTACAGTAATTTTGAACTTCGTACAACCGACGATGGGATTTGTAAAAATAGAAAAAAATCTTTCATACATCATTCTAAACATTATTTCAAATCAGAAAAACCTAGACCAGAACCTATCATATAATATTTCTTTATGCAGTATTTAATCGAATTCTAAAAACATTAAAGAAAAAAATATACAAAGTAATGACAACGATACACGCCACATGCATTTCTAAAATTCCAATTCCATTTAAAATGATTCCACATTAACTTCTACATTGTGATTATTTTAATTGCGCAGCCATTGTAAATATAGAGCGAATACTATCTACTGTGACTTCACGTAACAAAGTGCTTGTGTTGTTTCAGAACATTGTATGGATATCATTTGATGTACACTTCATAGAAAAACAAGTTATAAAAGAGGAATGACTTGACTGTTTTCCCTTGTAAAGTTGGCGAAGAGGAATATAATTTCATTTTATTTTCTATCTTACGTTTAGATAATAAGTTTTAGTTACTTATATATTACATTTTGCTATAAACAGAGGGGAAGAGAAGCTGTGGCACAGGGGCGTCAAGTGTCTGACTGTAACACGATGGCTGTGGGTTCGATGCTCACTTGGGTAAATAAATTACTATTTATCGTTATTTTCATTTCTTCGCTTTGGCACTGAGGCAAGGCCGGGCGTTGAGTTCCACCACTCAACAGCCGATAGCTCAAATAATTCAGTAGAATATTGAGATTGGAATCAACAGAAATCGAAGTCATAGTATTCGTTTACTTTGCATAATACCAAAAAGGAAAAAAATACCACGATTTTGAAACGAAAAAATGAAATGTAAATTTAAAAAGAGTAAAGATAAGTGGTTATACCTTAACCCCCTCGTTAATAGCGCCGTTAGAACGGCACGCGGTCAACTTTTCCACTTAATTTAAGTTCTATACTTTAAGTGCAAAATGTTAAAAACTTGGGGGATTCAAAAAGAAATAACAGTGTTTGTTGTTCGCTGTCTTTCTCTCTGCTCTTTTTAGACAAAACTTGGTACTCTCGTATTAGGTACCTTTTTGAAAGCTTTGTTATGTTCTATTTCTTATTTCGTTAATAGAAGTAAATAGATACAAAGAATAAAAAGATACAAATTAAGTCTTGTCATTTTTTAAATCATTAATCCCAGATATAGCAGGGTAGGCAGAGGGAAGTTAGTGTTAATGTTCATTAACACTAGCTTCCCTCTACCGTTCCCCACTTTCCGGCAAACTTTTCGACGCATTGCGTAACTCAACGCAGTGCTAGAGCGTAGAAATGAAAATATTAACAAATAATAATTAATTCCCCAGAGTGCGGATCTAACCCACAACCGTCGCGTTACAGTCCCATCTTTGTACCCCTCCACGACCGCCTCTATTAATAAATTGAGGTACTAAATTAAATAATGGTAGCGGCGGTTATAATTTCAATAGTAATAAGACCCAGATTGAATCAGCTTCACGCTGTATCCCGCACACAGCAGGGTAGGCAGAGGGAACCGAGTATTAAGACACTCCATTTTCTGCCGAATTCTGGAGGCATTGCGTGTTGAGTGGCAGAACTCAACGCCGCGCTTAACCTCGACACCAGAGCGAAGAAATGGAAATATAAATTTAGGTAAATATTTCATCTCCTCGAGTGGGGATCGAACCCACAACCAGTCGGTTTTACAGTCACACCTAGTGCCGCTGCGCCACGACCGGCCTCTAATATTTGTAATTTAATATTATATATTTGTAATTTAATATGTTTATTTTTCTTAAATTACACAATTAAGATAATGGACTTTTATTATCCCATTTCTATATATTTACACAGTTATTTGTTTAATCAATTGAGGCCAGTCGTGGCGCAGGGGCACAAAATGTGACTGTAAAACCGACTGGATGTGGGTGCACACGTCGCTAAGCTCCGCCACCCAAAATGCTACGTCTCGAATGCAGATGAAAAGTGGAGAACCGAGCATATTCTTCTATTTGCGGGATTCTATAAGAAAAATATAATGTAACAAATTATTTGTTGTTCTCTATTTAATCATCTGCCATATAAAAATTTATACTATATCTATATATATTATATTATCTTTGACGTCACTATCGCAATAAGAATTGTAAATTTGTTAATAATGAATTCCACGAGATCGCGCTTCAATTAAACTTGCTCGTGGAAGTGGATCTCAAGATTTTGAGGAAATTAACTCGAGTGGGATTAAAATTTTTCATTTACCGACCTTATTAACTTAATAATTAAACTTTGCAATCTGGGTCTTATTAATATTGAAATTATAACCGCCGCTACCATTATTTAATTTAGTACCTCAATCTATTAATAGAGGCGGTCGTGGAGCAGGGGCACAAGGATGTGACTCTAACGCGACGGTTGTATGTTCGATCTCCACTCTGGGTAATAAATTATTATTTGTTAATATTTTCATTTCTTCCATCTGGTGTCGAGGCTAAGCGCGGCGTTGAGTTCTGCCACTCAACACGCAATGCCTCCAGAATTCGGCAGAAAGTGGGGAACGAAGTGTCTTAACACTAGGTTCCCTCTGCCTACCCTGCTGTGTGCGGGATACAGCGTGAAGCTAATTTAATTTTAATTTATTTTTTTTAAATTACAAATGTAAATTATATTATTTGAGGCCAGTCGTAGCGCAGAGAAGACTTTCGCCACTCAACGCGCAGTGTCTCCAGAATTTGGTGGAAAGTGGGGAGTGGAGTGTCTTAACACTAGACTCTCTCTGTTATATATATATATATATATATATATATATATATATATATATATATATATATATATATATATATATATATATATATATATATATATATATATATATATATATACGGGATACAACGTGACAAAAAAAATATTTTAAAGAAAAAAATATTGTCTAAGAGAGCATCTTACTGAATGTGTATGGAGACTGAATGAATTATTTAACTTAAACTATATTATTTCTATTTTTAAATTATAAAATTAACTATAAATAGTATAATGGTACCACAGGGATCCATCCTTACTCGGCCATTACATAATAAGACATTATTTCACCATAATGCTTGGCAAATGCAGTGGATCTTGTATTTAGCATATAAACGAGAAATTCTGCGCTTCATGGATATTCACGTAAGCCAGGTACATTAGACAATGAGATCTATGCTATTACAACCTTTAACCTAAATTCACTTTATTTTATAATATTTTTTTGAGGCCAGTTGTAGTGCAGCGGCACAAGGTGTGAGTGTAAAATCGACTGGTTGTGGGTTCGATCCCCACTCGAGGGGATGAAATATTTAGGTATTTAGATTTATATTTCCATTTCATCGTTCTGGTGTCGAGGTTAAGCGCGGCGTTGAGTTCTGCCACTCAACAAGCAATGCTTTCAGAATTCGGCAGAAAGTGGGGAACGGAGGTTCCCTCTGCCTACCCTGCTGTGTGCGGGATACAGCGTGAAGCTGATTTTTTATTCTTATAACATTTTTTCTTTGTGTTAGAATAATAAACTTAGTACTCGTTTGTGCATTAAATATATATTTTATGTGCTACGTCACCCGCACACAGATCGGCAGAGGGAACCTAATGTAAGTAAGTTCCGCTCCCCACTTTATTTAATTTACGTAAACATTATATGAATACTATTAGAATACTTCATTATTAACAGCATCCAATAACAAACACAAAAATAAACCAAGACCAACTCGCAGCCAAAAATTACACACACTATACATCGAATATACATCATTGTCACCAAAAAATAGAACAGCCATTCAAAAACGGGTTATTACTCGAAATTAATTCATCCGTAGTTCATTTTAATGCTGTATAACGACATCTTTATGTGCCGTGACTCAATATAGGACGTGGATACGAAGAATAAATCTGTCAGAGGCGTTAACAGCCGGTCACAAATTGGAATTTACCGTCACGTGTCCACGAATCGTTAGCATTTGAATTGTTGCACTATTAGATATTAAATGATATGCTGTTCTCGGTTTTTGGTTATAATTAGGTGGTATTTCTGATTATATTATAGCTTGGTGGCTTAGTCAAGTGGTAGTAGGTGCCATTCTGCGTTTAGATAGTCAAGAGGTAGGTGATGGAGTAGGTGTTGTCTGAATTTATAGTTTTGTATAGCATTTTACTTTTTTATTTAATAATATGTGTATTATTATATATATCAAAATTACTGTTTTCATTATTGCATTAATAATATGTATATTATTAAAAACGTAAAAACAAATAAGCGAGGAATAGAGTCTCTTAAGAGTAGATCCCCTCTGCCTACCCTAATATATGAGGGATACAGCGGGAAGCTGATTTATTGATTTACACATAAACAGAGTGTTGAAAGTTCTGATATCAGTATATTACATTTCTTAAAGTAAGAAAAAGTATTGAATAAGGAGACATTTTTCAAGCAAACAGTAAATACATGTCTTTTCATAGCAATTGATAAAAGAACGTCGGTATCCACAACTTCGGCGCCCACTAGACTTTGATTGTAGTTTGTCAACTTCAATATTTAACTTGTCCCTTGCAGTGGCAAAGTTTCTGCTATCTGAACATAACAGTTTGGTGAGTCGTTCGTCTTTTATTGGACTTTGAAACCATTCGGATGTTCGAGAGTTAAAGCCTCCGAATTAGTAGACCCTGACCAATAGTACAAAATTCACAATAGACCAGCTGGCCAGATATTATAACATAAATTATATAGCACCATATATTTAGATTATAGTTTATCGCTCGTATTATATTTTTTTAAATATTACAAGTAGAAATAAAATAGAAAATATTAGAAAAAAGTTTTATCGTTTTTATTTCAGCTTCACATATTACCAAATTTTCATATCACCAAAGCGGCTAATTAAATCTAATTCTTTCCCCAAATGGAGATTGAATACAAAATACAGCGTTTACTACAGTTAAAAATTGCCCTTATTATTTCACACTCTACGACACCTCAAAATATATGATAAAATGATATAATCCTTTTTATAAACGAAATTCCTCTATTCAATTTGAAATCGATGCAACAGAACCCGTGCGGTCCCGCGCGGTATCTAATGAGCTCTCTAGAGATACGACGCTGCCAATTTTGAGGGCAGTGACACTTTTATTCTGAAAATGTATGAGAATTTCTTATTAATATTTGAATAGTTCATAAAATTGATTAATACTATCGCAGCAACGCAGCACTGTAGTGGCGCTGTGGAGAAGTTTATGACTATGCATGTAGTAGCTTCCGGTTTGATTTCCGCTAAAGAGAATTATTGTAATTTAAACATAAAGCTTGTAATGGCCTCCTACATCTAACTTGAGCTAAGTGTAATTTAACCAAAAAAAGAAAACATTCTATTTCGATTTTAGAGGAAAGTCACGTTTAAATATCAGGACCACCCAGAGGGCATGTATGTGCCTGTATGAGTACGAGATTGACGAAACTGGAGGAGGTGAAAGAGATATCCAGAAACCGTAGCGTTTGGCGTTCCGTTTTCTCTGACTACCCCGCTAGGGATAAAGAGTGAAGCAAAAAAAAAAGATAAAAAAATCTAATATTAATCAAACCTTCATAGTCCTATCGTAATCAAAAAAATCAAAAATATTCTACTTACTCTCTCATAAGCTCATATTTTGCACACAAAGATCAACTCGCAGACAACTGTTATTATTCTTAATAGTGATCCAGGAAATTTCAATCCAGCATTAACAAATCGATACGAATGCTGATATTACTTCGCCATTGTTTCTTAGGAATTCATTTCGAATCCTTTGTTACATAGAAAGCGAGTATTTAAACAAAAGAGTGTAGATTTTCATCTAGCTGTTTTGTATTATGATAAAAATAAACAAGACTCCCTGCTCCGTCCCCTTATCTGGAATCGAGTATTAATATTATATATAGGACTATTACCAAAACTCCCGAGTCAGTCCGGTACAAAGGAAGGCGTAAATATAACAGTAACAATTATAATATATCTTATTATTTATTAGCTTCACGCTGTATCCCACACACAGCAGGGTAGGCAGATGGATCCTAGTGTTAAGACACTCCGTTCCCCACTTTCTGCCGAATTCTGGAGGCATTGCGTGTTGAGTGGCAGAACTCAACGCCGCGCTTAACCTCGACACCAGAGCGAAGAAATGGAAATATAAATTTAAGTAAATATTTCATCTCCTCGAGTGGGGATCGAACCCACAACCAGTCGGTTTTGCAGTCACACCTCGTGCCGCTGCGCCACGACCGGCCTCAATATACCTGAATATATGGCCTCAAATAATATATCTTCATATGAATTATTTTTTCTGCTCAACATACAAGTTGTTTTCGTTTACATGTACCAATATAAGAATATGGCTTCAATAAAATAAGTGCTTTATCTCACTCGGATTTTTTTCGGAATCGGATATGAAGGTTTTTTTACATTCTGTATGAAAGAATTTTGCAATAACAATGATGTACATTGCAATCTTTTAAACTACGTAACATATTTTAATTTTACTATTTCGTTAATAGGAAGTGAGTATTATAGATATATCATGGTTCCATTACTAATCACGCAATACCTCTAGAATTCGGCGAAAATGGGGAACAGAGTGTCTTAACACTAGGTGTCAAGGTTCCTTTTATCTACCTGGCAATATCCGGGATACATAATAAAGCTGAAAGTAGTAAGTGTTAAGACACTTCCATTCTCCACTCTCCGCGGAATTCTCATTGCGTGTTGAGAGGCGGAACTGAGCATCGCGTTTTCACTAGTTACCAGAGAGAGGAAATGAAAATATTAAATATTCAATTACCACGAGCCAGTATCGAACCCACAACCTGTCACATTTGCAGTCGCACGTCTGTGCCCCTGTTTAGTAATTGTAAATAATATACAATTAAATAAATTTATAGCTATTTATTTTAAACATGTATTGAAACGACGACAACGATTCACTATTAGACTTGGCACATCACGATAAAGCCATATCTCGAAACTATCTTTTCCAGCTCCACTTTGTTTCACAAACTGTCCACGGAAGAAGTCAATAATTTGACTAAAATATCGTTAAGCATTGAATGATATATTTTTTTTTCAGCTTCACGCTGTATCCCGCACACTGCAGGGTAGGCAGAGGGAACCTAGTGTTAAGACACTCCTTTCCTCACATTCTGCCGAGTTCTGGAGGCATTGCGTGTTGAGTGATATGGATATTGTAAAATGGTTCGATCATCGATTCTGATAGTCGAGCACAACACAATCAGACCAATGATAAGCCAATACTAACAAAAATATAAATCCTTCAATACTAAGAATGCAATCTATTTTTCAACAATTTTAAAAAGGCTTTATCTATCTACGAGTATAGGAACACCGAAAAAGCATTCAAAAACGAGGGTGCTGTTGTAAATTCTAAAATTCAATAAAAGTTTGGTATATGTATGAAAAAAGATTCGGGAAACAAAAGTCTCGTGTCCCAGCGCGGTCGAAATATACATGAAATCAATTCAGCGTTCTATACGAGATCAGAATGAATTGGCACTCCATTTCCCTAGAGGTCTCGCTTCAGCGGAAGTGCTCACCTTCTCTATTATTCGTAATCAGGGATAAAAATTGCAGGATATAATGGAAAGGCTGGTAGCTGATTAGTTTTTTTTTATTTTTTTTGAGATATGATGTTTAAAATAAACAATTTTGTTAAATTTATAGTTATTTTGAATTTCGTTTTGGAACAAGTTTTTTAATCATATCAATTATTCCTCATTTTACTTAAGAACTAAACACCTTAAATTTAATGTAAAAATACAATACAAATAAAATTAAATAAATCAGCTTCACGCTGTATCCCGCACACAGCAGGGTAGAGGCAGAGGGAACCTAGTGTTAAGACACTTCGTTCCCCATTTTCCGCCTAGTCCTGGAGGTATTGCGTATTGAGTGGCGAACGCCGCGCATTGCCTCGACACCAGAGCGAAGAAATGAAAATATTAAATGTAAATAAATATTTAATTTCCTCGAGTGGGGATCGAACCCACAACCAGTCGATTTTACAGTTACACTTTGTGCCCTGCACCACGACTAATACATAAAAATACATACCAAATCATAAAATACCTTAGCGTATTTTCAGATACTACGGACATTGCTTCTTACAAAAAATATGGTTACGACAACAATATATTTCAGTTATACGGTATATCTTTTGTATGTAAATTGCATATCGTCAATAGATATTTAACTTTTACTGCCAGATATCATCCTTATAAAAGGCGAATTCTTGGCACTCGTCGCTTTCATCCTTTTTTACCTCAAAACCTTAGAATATAACACCTCTCTAGGGTGCGGTAATATTTGCATTTAGAGCGAACGGTATTCTGACCTTATCAGAGGAAGATTGTATTTGGGGGACGAATTTTGATGACGTAAGTGGAGTGGATCCCGCGGAATGGGGACGAGGAAATGACTATTTAAAGAATTTTTGAAGAATCCCCCTCGTTGGAAATGACTTTGAGTACTGCCTTCGCGACGTTTCATATATAGGCAAGGTATTCCATTCTATTTCAGCCGAAAGTAATATTTTTTTGACTTTTATGTAGTTTTACTTTATATATATTTTCTTCTTTTTATATTTTTTCTTTTAAATAGGTGATAATTAAATATAAATAAATATCTTAATTATTTTTTTTTTCTCTCATTTTAATTTACTTCTAGTCAAACGTAAAAAAAAACTTTTTTAATGTTCTCTAGAAAATATGGCGAAAAGAATTATATTACTTAGTAATATAATACAATAAATATATAAAATAATATTATGACTTCTATGTTTCAATTCTTGACTTCTAAAATCAAAATGCATATTATTCAAGAATTCAAGTTTATTTATTAGTAAGTGGAGATCCCATCGCTTAAAACTGTAGGGATCAGATTTTCTAATGAAACTTATATTTAAGAATGATATATGATAGCAGAATAGATTACACTAGGGTTGCCTAAAAGAATCCTGCCGCAATCACCTTTAATTAATGTTTTTCGTAACTCGTTTTTGGAGAAAATTGCACTCATATGTTTTTTATGTGAATCGCACATCATTTGAAAGAAAATCGCATAAGGAATTGGAAAAACAATGGTTGCCAGCTCTCAGTCTGCCGCAAGTCCAGGGTTGCCTGGTTTAAAGAGGTTACTTAATGTGAATATTTGCACTCATGTGATTTTTTAATGAATTATATATCAAATTAAAGCTTATTTTTTGTCATCACTAAAACACATGGTTGCCTGGAAAATGGCTGCCGCAAGCAAAGGTTGCCATCATTTGAAATATTTTATTCTGATTCCGTTTGATTGAGAATAGACGCGATTTGCGCGATTTGCCTTATGTTTTAAAGTAAAATATTATAAAATAGAAGGTCAATCTTAAAATTAATGTTTATTCTAGCTATTTACCTGTTAAATGATGATTATAATCATATTAAGAACATACAAAAAACTATTTAAATATGAAATCATCCTTATTTTTCAAGTGAAATAATGAACCCATGATATTAAGTCTTTGCTGAATCTGTTTTCTAAATACTAATACTAATTTAAATTATCATTTTAAAACTACTAAATTATCTAATTAAATAAATGCTTACAAATATCAATCTATTATAAGGTATTAATTACATCATGTTTCCTTAAGATAATGAAGGGCGACAATTATTGCCTATTTTTTTTTTATTAATTAAGAAAATATGGAAAATAACATTTCAATATACTCTCTCTCCCTTTGTCCTCTGCTCGTTTGATTTTTTTTTCTCGTTTTTTTTTGATAACGGTTGCCGCAATCTTTTTTTCTCACGCAACTTTTAAGAATTGCATTGAAAGAAATATATATGATAGAATTATAATAAACAAAATTAATTTATCAAAAATAAATTCTAAGAAATTTCGACAGTAATGCCGAATAATAAACGCTATTTAAGGTTTATGACCAGGAGTCGGCAAATATCAATTAGTTGTCTACTTTTTACTATAGATAAACATTTTGTGGCGGTATTGTAACTGATATCTCAAACACCTTTAAATATATTATTTATTAAATAATGCCTTGACTCGTGATGTGTCTAGTGGTTAGAACTCTTTATAGTTGTGATCGTGAAGAACCCAAAATCTTTTAGAGATTCAGAGGAAACAATGTTAAGAATTCCATATTATGCCATTAGAAGGTATCGCTTTAATAAGATATTTGCCATCAGAAGTTGTTCTTGTGTCAGTTATTTAGATAACTGTAGACTCGACAATATAATATTGTCATAACTCGAAGCTCGTCCGAAGATAAGCCAAGAGCGCGTCCTATCTTCCCCTCCACTATAACTGCGAACTAGTTATAATAAAAGGAAGAAAGAGTACGGGCCCCTCCCCGCCCTACACCGTGAGTTCCGACCAGACCGTGGCTTTACAGTCATCGTTGAACCCTCCGGGACGTTTGTGTGTGATCTTTCCGAAGGTACTTGTTACGCTTGTTTATATTAAGATTGTATTAGAATAGTGATTCGTGATGTTGATTGATTTGTGAGATCAATATAAGTCGTTGGAACGAACGCACTACCGCAAGGCGGCCGATATGTTAAATAAACGCACGGCACACACCCCACAGTCGTGTCTCGAACCGTAGGCGGACACTGCTACATACACCAGAGTTCCAGGACATAAAATAGCACCACACACCCGTATGAGACAGGCGGACACTACTACATACACCGGACCTGGGACATAACAGCACCACACACCTACTACTCGTATACCAAGTCGTAGAAGTGGTATATAAAATGTCAATGGCTAACGCCATACAAGCATAGCTTACGTACCGCGAGCGTACTGCGAGACGGCATCAGCCACGACATAGTTAATGTCGCTATAACAGTTCGCATAAGCCCATCACGTCAGCCTTCGCGACGTCAAGCAACATTCAATATTATAATATGGATCAAAGATCCACAATATGTGTCGCTCCTACACATATATTGCCTTTATAAGAAATTCGATCCTAAAAGATCGTGCCATCATAGACTTCGAATTATCACATTATATTTATTATACATTTGGTACGAGTCTTTATGTGCATCATATTTATTTGTACCGTAGTACTTAATAGTTCGACTCGACCGCTGCCTTCCGAGCATCACCACCACCTATATATACGGAACGACGGTCGCGACACTCGGGACGACAATACACGAACTCGTCTCGATTAATATTTTATTCAAAATATATAGTTTGTATTATTCATAATTAACTATGTTATTTATGTGCATTGCCATGCATATTTTATTTTATTTATTTATTTATTTTTTACTTATACTCAAGATATATATATACTGTTACATTCAACCCCCTAAATTCTATGGAGTTCATCGAAATAGAATTTACATTTATTTATTTATTTATTATCAACCCCCAGATTGGGCAACCCCCCAACCTCACTATACTTTGTTTTCACAATCCCAAAACATGAATATTCATTACACTGTAAACCTCCTCTATCTCATACCATTTCACGGACAACAAATTGTAGGCGTATGCCTAATTGTATATATGTTTATTACAAAGCCGTTTGACCATCCTGGTCACGGCACCAAATTGTAACTGATATCTCAAACACCTTTAAATATATTATTTATTAAATAATGCCTTGACTCGTGATGTGTCTAGTGGTTAGAACTCTTTATAGTTGTGATCGTGAAGAACCCAAAATCTTTTAGAGATTCAGAGGAAACAATGTTAAGAATTCCATATTATGCCATTAGAAGGTATCGCTTTAATAAGATATTTGCCATCAGAAGTTGTTCTTGTGTCAGTTATTTAGATAACTGTAGACTCGACAATATAATATTGTCATAACTCGAAGCTCGTCCGAAGATAAGCCAAGAGCGCGTCCTATCTTCCCCTCCACTATAACTGCGAACTAGTTATAATAAAAGGAAGAAAGAGTACGGGCCCCTCCCCGCCCTACACCGTGAGTTCCGACCAGACCGTGGCTTTACAGTCATCGTTGAACCCTCCGGGACGTTTGTGTGTGATCTTTCCGAAGGTACTTGTTACGCTTGTTTATATTAAGATTGTATTAGAATAGTGATTCGTGATGTTGATTGATTTGTGAGATCAATATAAGTCGTTGGAATGAACGCACTACCGCAAGGCGGCCGATATGTTAAATAAACGCACGGCACACACCCCACAGTCGTGTCTCGAACCGTAGGCGGACACTGCTACATACACCAGAGTTCCAGGACATAAAATAGCACCACACACCCGTATGAGACAGGCGGACACTACTACATACACCGGACCTGGGACATAACAGCACCACACACCTACTACTCGTATACCAAGTCGTAGAAGTGGTATATAAAATGTCAATGGCTAACGCCATACAAGCATAGCTTACGTACCGCGAGCGTACTGCGAGACGGCATCAGCCACGACATAGTTAATGTCGCTATAACAGTTCGCATAAGCCCATCACGTCAGCCTTCGCGACGTCAAGCAACATTCAATATTATAATATGGATCAAAGATCCACAATATGTGTCGCTCCTACACATATATTGCCTTTATAAGAAATTCGATCCTAAAAGATCGTGCCATCATAGACTTCGAATTATCACATTATATTTATTATACATTTGGTACGAGTCTTTATGTGCATCATATTTATTTGTACCGTAGTACTTAATAGTTCGACTCGACCGCTGCCTTCCGAGCATCACCACCACCTATATATACGGAACGACGGTCGCGACACTCGGGACGACAATACACGAACTCGTCTCGATTAATATTTTATTCAAAATATATAGTTTGTATTATTCATAATTAACTATGTTATTTATGTGCATTGCCATGCATATTTTATTTTATTTATTTATTTATTTATTTTTTACTTATACTCAAGATATATATATACTGTTACAGTATGCAAAGCAAACAAAATGCAATAATTTTATTTTCGTAGATGTATTGTTTCTAAATGCAATAACAGTGCAGATGGCCAAATGAGATGTTTTTGAATATATTACTTAGTTACTTACCTTTCGTTTTGGAGTGAAGACGTTTTTAGTTAACATGACAAAAATGAAGATCTGTTTTTTGTGCGAAAATGTGTGTGGAATTTAATAATGAGTCTGAAGTGTAAAATTATGTTGTTGTTTCGCCAAAAAATGAATTTTATATACAGTAACATTTTCTTAAATAGTAACACAATGCACGGTTATCACTTACAGTGTTACAAAAAGTTCATTGTTGTAAAACAAAAATATAAAGAAGAACCCCACTCGAGGAGATGAAATATTCACTTAAATTTATATTTCCATCTCTTCGTTCCGGTGTCGAAGCAAAGCGCGGCGTTGAGTTCTGCCATTCAACACGTAATGCCTCCAGAATTCGGCAGAGAGTGGGGAACGGAGTGTCTTAACACTAGGTTCCCTCTGCCTACCCTGCTGCGTGCGGGATACAGCGTGAATCTGATTTGATTTTTATTTTTCAATTATTTTCTAATGCAAAACGTAAGTATAATTAATGTTTGAGAAGTATAATTAAATTTAATGTTTAATATTATATATTTTTCTCTGATGACGAAGAGAGAGATTGAGAGTTTATAACGAGGTAATTTTCCATATTTTCTGGATTAATAAATAAAATATCTGCAATAATTGTCAACCTACATTATATTATGAAAACATTATGTAATTAATAACTTATAATAGAACGATATTTGTAAACGTTTATTTAATACTAGTGGGCGCGCGCAGCTTCGCCCGCTTATTTGAACCCTTACGGGGTGAATTCTAAAAAACCATGAAACATGTGTTCAATGAAATATTTTTAGGAGTGTGAATTTCAAATATTATAAAAATCGGTGCCGATTAAAAAAAAACAACACAAACTTTCAGCCCCTATTTTATCCCTTTAGGGTTCAATTTTCTTAAAATCCCTTATTAGTGGATGTCCAGATTATGAAAAAAAACATCTGTCCAAATTTCACGTTTCTACCATCAGCGGCTGTGCGTGCGTCTTACCTCAGTCAGTCAGGTACTTGTTTTATATATATAGATGATAATTTAGTCGTTTTAAAATAACGATTTAAGCGAGTATTAATATCTAGAAAACAGATTTAACAAAGACTTAATATCATAGATTCATTATTTCAATGGAAAAATAAGGATGATTTCATGTTTAAATAGTTTTTTGTATGTACTTAATATGATTAAAATCATCATTTAACAGGTGAACAGCTAGAATAAATATTAATTTTAAGATTGACCTTCTATTTTATAATATTTTACTTTAAAACATAAGGCAAACCGCGTATTTCATAGTCTATTCTAAGTCAAACGGAATCGGAATAAAATATTTCAAATGATGACAACCTTTGCTTGCGGCAGTTATTTTGCAGGCAACCATGTGTTTTAGTGATGAGAAAAAAATAAGCTTTAATTTGAAATATAATTCATAAAAAAAACACATAAGTGCAAATATTAACATTAACTGACCTCTTTAAACCAGGCAACCCTGGGCTTGCGGCAGACTGAGAGCTGGCAACCATTGTTTTTCCAATTTCTTATGCGATTTTCTTTCAAATGATGTGCGATTCACATAAAAAACATATGAGTGCAATTTTCTCCAAAAACGAGTTACGAAAAACATAAATTAAAGGTGATTGCGGCAGGATTTTTTTGGGCAACCCTAGTGTAATCTATTTTACTATCATGTATCATTCTTAAATATAAGTTTCATTAGAAAATCTGATCCCTACAGTTTTAAGCGATGGGATCTTAGGCCATAAGTATATATAAGAGTAGGTACCTAGCATATTTATTATGTTATATTAAATTTTAATATACATAATATATTTATATTTTAATTACAAAGCCATGGAACCCAATAATTAATGGCCTCAATTTACGTAAATTGTTTAAAATTACACAATCAAATTACTCGCGGTAATTTCTATACAAAACCAGGGATAGGCATCCAATTATGTTTTGTGAATTAATTAAAATGTTTTTTGTTCTATAATTAACTATACTGCACTTTTTTTATTTAATATTAATGTTATTTTCCATAATTTTTCATTTAAATAATAGTAGTTGAGGCCAGTCGTGGCGCAGCGGCACGAGGCGTGACTGTAGAACCGACTGGTTGTGGGTTCGATCCCCACTCGAGGTGATGAAATATTTACTTAAATTTATATTTCCATTTCTTCGCTCTGGTGTCGAGGTTAAGCGCGGCGTTGAGTTCTGCCACTCAACACGCAATGCCTCCAGAATTTGGCAGAAAGTGGGGAACGGAGTGTCTTAACACTAGGTTCCCTCTGCCTACCCTGCTGTGTGCGGGGTACAGCGTGAAGCTGAAAAAAAAATAATAAATAAATAATAGTATTGAGGCCAGTCGTGGCGCAGGGGCACAAAGTGTGACTGTAAAACCGACTGGTTGTCTATTCGATCCCAACTCGAGGAGATGAAATACTTAAATTTGTATTTCAATTTCTTCGCTCTGGTGTCGAGGCTAAGCGCGGCGCTGAGTTTTGCCACTCAACACGCAATGCCTCCAGAATTCGGCAGAAAGTGGGGAACGGAGTGTCTTAACATTAGTTTCCTTCTGCCTACCCTGCTGTGTGCGGGATACACCGTCAAGCAGACTTATTTTTTTCTATATACACGCAGTAGTGAAGGCAGAGAGAACTTAGTAGAAAGGCGCTGTGTTCCCTATTTTTCCGCCGAATTCTGGAGGCATTGCGTGTTGAGTGGCGGAACTCAACGCCGCGGTTGGAAGGTAGACAATGTAATGGCATATCATTATCATCTCCACAAAAACCGATATAAAAGTAAAAAAAATAAATAACCCAACTGAAATATAACTTAATAATGTTATATTTTCCGGTATAAATGGGAGTAAAAACGACAAAAATCTGTGAGCAAATTTCTAGCAACAAAACACGTATTCAAATTAACCGCGAAACAGGATGCTCGTTACGTGGGGAACAAAACAAAAATATAACAGGTGAGGGTGGAAAATTTGGTGAAATGTAATAACCATTTTTGTTTCTATTTACTGGTTGTCAAATATTACTTTATATCATTACTATTAAGGCCAGTCGTGGCGCAACGGCACGAAGTGCGACTGTAGAACCGACTGGTTGTGGGTTCGATCCCCACCCGAGGAAATGAAATATTTACTTAAATTTATATTTCCATTTCATCGCTCTGGTGTCGAGGTTGAGCGCGGCGCTGAGTTCTGCCACTCAACACGCAATGCCTCCAGAATTCGGCAGAAAGTGGGGAACGGAGCGTCTTAACACTAGGTTCCCTCTGCCTAGTCAGATGTGTGCGGGGTACAGCGTGAAGCTGATTTATTTTTATTAAGTTATTGCTATGGTATACAATTATAATTTGAAGTTGTAGAAGTTGTAGATTCAAAAGTCTATTGAGAAAGGTGTGTTCAAAATCCTATGAGGCGATCGAAACACACTAGGATCTACTGTAAATGCGATGATTGTGGGTTGGTTATTATTTGGGAGAAGATTTTTTTCTATTTCTCCGCCTTGGTAAAGAAAAGGCAGGTGTTGAGTGCCACCACTCAAACACAATAAATCGAGATGAAGTCGGACAACCAACCGTTTAGTAAATCAATCAAAATATAGGATCAGTTGTGGTACAGGGACACAAGTATTTAAACGCGACATAAATATAAAAATGCAATTACACAAGCAAACCTAGGAGATATAAACTAGTACTTTATATTTTACTATTTCACCCACTTATTAAATCTGTACAGGTACGAATAAAGAAGAACGTCGTAAACATTTAATACCTTATTACCATAGAAAAGAGTAGTAATAAAATTAAAATTTATTGCTCCAGTATTGTTTCAAATGTCATAAATTTATTTATAAGCCAATACATAATTTATGATCTTATTACAGTTTATATAGTTTTAGAATATTATATGCTTAACCTTTTTATATATTTGTTAGAGATATGGGTTACTTTCAATGTTAATAGCTATTTTTCAATTTCTCATAATTTTATTTAAATTTGAACACAGCTGTTAAAAAATCAGCTTCACGCAGTATCCCGCACACGACAGAGTAGGCAGAAAGAGAAAGAAACCGTGTTCCACTTTTTTCTGTAGAATTCTAGAGGCATTGCGTTTTGAGTTGCGTAACTCAACGCCGCGTTTTCTCTCGACACCAGAACGAAGAAATTAAAATATTCAATATTTAATTTCCTCCAGTGGGAATCGAAACCACGACCTATCCCCACGTCTGGACTGATCTTATTTTATAATAACATAGATACATTCATTAAAAAAAATCTTATAAATATTTATTAAATAAAATTGAACTACTGTCCAAAACAATTTTCACCGATGCAAGCTCGACTGAAGTCTAATATAATTTCAGTTTGCCAGTGAAACGAATTCCGAATTTCATCCTTTCCAAAACGCTGTTAAACTAAAACTGCATTCAGCTCCCTAAATGCAGTTTAGAAACACATTATTAAATCTAGACGCGTAATAAAGGTAAACTACAATATGTACTATAATTTGTTTATTTTTAACATTTTATTTTATCAATAAATTTTATTTATCAGATCCATCGGCTCATTAATTACTTAATAATTATTCTTATTGATTATTTTCTATTTTTTTAGCCTCACGCTATATCCCTCATGTAGCTGAGTAGGCAGAGGGAGCCTAGTGTTAAGACACTCCGCTTCTTCTTACCGCCGAATTCTGGAGGCGTAGCGTGTGAGTGACAGAACTCAACGCCTACTAATAAAATATTAAATATTTAATTTTTTCGATCGGAATTCGTCCCCAAAACCAGTCGCGCTTATAGTCGCACTAATTGGCCTCAAAATGCAAAAAACCCAGACAATGTAAAAAAAAACCAGAACTATTGCGAGTGTTCAGACACTTAACTATTAAGTATACACAAACAATTTTGAGTTGGCCCCGTTTACATAATATAAACGTATATACCTGTGTTCATAGTTATTCCCCGAAACGAAGCACTTTAGTCGCAAGCTAAAAAAAAAAAGATTTGCAAATCCTAAAATTTGCTTAACGTCTCGTAAGGGAGCCCACGCTACATACAAAATCAGTATGCAGTAATAGTGTAGTTTGTATTCCACGCTCACGCCTATATACGAACTTTTCACACTAAATTTTATTAATAAAAAAAGGTATCAAAAAATTTGGGACTTTTTCTTAGTCGTTGAAGTGTAACTTATAAATGCTACCCATATATATGTATGTTTTAGCGTCACGCTGTATTTCGCACACTGCAGGATAAACAGGGTGAACCTAGTGTTAAGACACTCAGTTCCCCATTTTGCGCCAAAATCTGGAGGCATTTTATATTGAATAGTAGAACTCCACGCCGCGCTTTGCCTCGACATCAGCGAAAAAATGAAAATATTAAATATTTCATATCGTCGAGTTGATATCGAATCCATAACCTGTCGTATTTACAGTCACACCCTTGTGCCACTGCGCCACGACTGGCCTCGATCAATAACATATTATGATACATACACCAATACACCAATTGAAATAGTATAGCATTATATCAGTAGTGTGATAGGCGTTTGAAATATATTATTTTGATTTTTATGCAGCTCACAATCAAAGTTTTATGGAGATGCCTTAGAAGTGGTTGCGTTGAGATACTTTGACGTCATCTTGGCACTCTTAAGGATATGTTTTATTTATATAATTTGTCTACAAGTTGAAGTATTCTCCATACAATGTGACATTGGTATAGTGATTTTGTGCTCAACTGGCACTCTCGGAAAGCCATTATTAACGAACTGAACTCTTGTACAATGACAAATCTCTATATATAATAAAGCAGTAATAATATTTTATTGAAAAGAATAGTAGAAAGCAAAAATTTTTTTTTTTAATTTCTTGTCTGTCTGTCTGTCTATTTGTATGGTCATATTTTTCTCTACAAGTACTGAACCGATTTACTTAAAAGTTTCACCAATTGCTTTGTATTAACTCAACTTAACATTTAAAGTTTCATCAAAATCAGTTCATTAAAAAAGTTATCAGCATTTCAATGAACTCAAGGCATTAAGTAAGATTCTTGGCTAAAGAATGACATTCGAAACGTCTTGGTTATATGACTGTTGATAAAAATATATATTTTTGAAGCACTATTGTTCAGAGTACAAACAATAAAGTAAACAAAATTGAATTGTTAGTGCAGGTTAATAAATATTTCATAAATCATAACAGTTAAGTTTAAGTCGTAATTAATGCAACACATAGATAAAGGCCGATTTGATCTTCAAAGAAATATTAAGTAAATTCATAGATTCTTCGGTTCATTCGTTCGTTCGAAATAAATCTATATAAAAATGCCTAAAAACAGCCTTTCTACGTGTACTCTGTAATAACTACATATTTACCAATTGTCATTAATATATGTAACTAATTTAAAAACTGTACAGGAGTTAATATGCAATCATTACAGTTATTTTACAAAGAATAATATGAATCCTTCAAATCAATAATTTTACATTTAAGGCTGTTTCTGAATTTCATCTCAAATCCTCAAATTCTCTGACATCAGCACATTTAAACGAGTTTTAAAATTATGATGAGACGTCCATTACATAGGTAAAAAGAACGCCATGTTACAAAAATATATACGCATAAGAAATAATTAGCTTTATGTTTATTTTTATAAATATGAAATATCAACATTGGTCGTATTTTTTAATTCAAAACAATCAAAAGTCCTTATACAAATTACGATAATGTATTAAAAAAATCATATTAGAATATTACAGATAAAAGTAATAAAAATCATATTAGAAGTCATTTCTGTTTATTAGATCAATAATCATGTAGTTTAAGCGGGCGAAGCCCGCAGGCGGGCTGCTGGTAATTAAATAAGAGAAGAGATTACTTAGAATTCCATGTATTCACCGTGGGGATGCTGCACCGATCGCGTTACAGGATGAGGAGCACAATAGTGGCTGAGTTTCGCAACCAGTTCAAGTTGTTGGTTTAAGAGGCGCCTTCTTCTTCTTCCTATCATATGATTAAATTCTTCAAATTGAGGTTTGGCAAGGTCTAAAGAGATGGTTATACAAACTACCTATAGTGACGATCTATTTTATTTTGTTTGTATTATATATTTTCTCCAAAATTGGTAGATTGTATTGAAATTCGATTATTTAGCTTCTTACATGTAAATGTAGATTTTATTTTTTAGGTAATTCATAATATGTGTTTTTTAATGTTGTTTAGTTTTCTCATTGTTCAGGTTTCGTCTATAGTGTAATGGTTTGTCTCATCAAAATTGTCGCAATATCACAAATATATGCTATAATCGTAATATTAAAGTTATTTAGTAAATATACATATATACATATATCTTGACAGTAACCGCAGACCGATAACGACCGCAGTCTAAACCACAAAATATTATATATGATCAGATTGAAATAATGTTAATAAGTATATGTTGAATAAGTAAAATTCATAATAGAAGAGAATTATTTATTATTTAATGTATAAAAATTATTAATTCAAATTAATTAGATTTCTAAATACCTGAAAGAAAAATATGAAACTTTATAATTACGTTGTATATTTATTATTTGTTTAAATATTAAACGAAAGTGAAATCTTTTATTCAAACAGTAACTATTCCAATTTGTAATTTAAATATACCTTTATATAAAACATTTTCAAGTTATTTATTCTCACAATATTATTTATTCTAACTAAATGTCTTTCTCCTGAGACTTTAGAAGTCAGATATTTGTTTAAAAAACTAATTTACATTTACAATGTTCATTTGAATTATGAAAATGTATTAATGTATTTTCATAATAACTTTGATGTTATATTTAAAATATATTAAATTATGCATAGTATTTATTTTACAACGTAATACTTGTAAATATAAATTGAAATGAGGTAAGTCGTGGCGAAGGAGCAGAAGCGTGTGACTGTAAACGCTATAGGTGGTCGGTTCGATTCCTACTCGAGGAAATGAAATATTTTATATTTTAATTTCTTTGCTCTGATGTCGAGGCAAAGCGGCTTGAGCTTGAGCTTCGCCAATCCACACGAAATGTCTCCAGAATTCACCGGAGTGTGGTAAGTAGAGTGTTTTAACACTACGCTCCCTCTACTTTACCTGGTACACGCGTGATACAGCGTGAAACTATTTTTTTTTTTGATAAATTTACAATATTCTTTATTTAAGTAGGGTTTTGCTACTTTTCATTCAGCGAATAAACATAAAGCTACCACTGGCTCAGACGGCAATTTTACTGAAAAGAGTCGGCAATAAACTTATCAGTTAGTCTTTCCAATATCAATGTTACAATTTAATGATTACATACTATCAGACTAGCTATCCTGTATGTGATTCTATTGATAATGTTTCCATACATTTTCATTCTGTAAATATACCTGAACTATATCAGGCTTAAGTTGTTAATATTATTTTAACAGTTACTTCAAATTTTTGCACATTTAAAAATACTTTGTTTAATTTTATTATACACTATATAAACCTGGTCGGTTTCCTGGAGGCGCGGATTCGAGTCCCGCTACGTTCAAATTTTTATACGTTTTCCAACTAAGTATTTTTCTTTCCTAAGTGTGGAATAACATTTTAAAAACGTTAAAAATATATAAACCTTGTTTTGTCATTTTTTTCACTACTTTTTCGTAGTAGGTTTCGTGACTTTCACTGACAATATACATTCCATTATCGTTGAATCATAAGCGTCAGAAACAGTATTTATGAACATTATTTTTACATAATACTATAAACATAAAATAAATAAATCAGCTTCACGGTGTATCCCGCACACAGCAGGATAGGCAGAGGGAACCTAGTGTTAAGACACTCCGTTCCCCACTTTCTGCCGAACTCTGGAGGCATTGTGTGTTGAATAGCAGAACTCAACGCCGCGCTTAACTTCGACGAACGAAAAAATGGAAATATAAATTTAAGTAAATATTTCATCTCCTCGAGTGAGGATCGAACCCACAACCAGTCTGCGTCTGTCGTTGCGCCACGACTGGCCTCCATACTATAAACATATGCACATTGATTGCTTACTTCCCTAGTAATAATAATTGTTACTTATAAAGATGGCGTTTAATCGGAGGAAAGATGAATATAGACTAAACTAAAGCACGGCCGCTTTATCCTCCAGAGTAAATTGCGGAATTGCAAATTTGAATCAATAGAATGAATCTGGAAGAGCCATCTATATATACTTACACCAACATTTTAGATTAGTTTTGCTGAAAAATGTTTTTTTTTTCAGCTTTACACTGTATCCTGTAACAGGATAGGCAGAGAAAAGGAGTGTCTTAACATTAGGTTCCCAGATATGTGGCCTACCCCCCTGATGTGTAACAATAAATTTAACTACTTCATCATTTTTAGGGATATTTTTAGGAGGGAAAAAATGGTCAAAAATGTCTTTCTGTCTGTGAGGAGCATTTATCTCGAGGTCGCGTGGATGTATCAATGTGAAATTAATGTCAAATATTTAAGTCTACGTTCCCTAGCAGCGCAGAAAAATTCAAGCTTCTGAGTCATTGCAATCAAAAGATACGAGCGTCTTTGTAACCTTATTGCAACTTTTTGTATCAAATTCGCCACGTAATCAGAACCTATGGATACTTCCTGTGTACCTACCTAGTTAGGACATTTAGCATAAAGTGAGAACTTATGATAAAGGAAAAATCCTGAAAAAATAAATTTATAGGTATTTTATACAAAAATCATTACAAATTTATAATTTTAGTTCAGTTCATACAAAATGAGTGTATAAGTCCGCAAACTTAAGCTGGTTAACTTTTGTTCATGCAATTCTAAAATTGATAAGGAACCGTCGGTATACGAGTCCAATTGCATTTGACCGGTTTTTTACCTAAATTTTGTACATTCTACACTAAAACAGAAAAATAATCTATCTATATATATAAAAGGACTTGTGCTGACTGACTGAGGTAAGACGCACGCAGAGCCGTAACCGCTGATGGTAGAAACGTGAAACTTGGGCAGATGTTTATTTTCATATTCTGGACATCCACTAAGAAGGGAATTTCAAAAATATTAACCCTAAAGGGATGAAATAGGAAAGTTTGTATGGAAAAAAAATTAATCTGCACCGATTTTTATAAAATTTTAAATTCAGACTCTTAAAAATATTTCATTGAACACGTGTTTCATGGTTTTTAAGAATTCATCCTCTAAGGGTTCAAATAAGGGGTTGAAAGTTTATATGGAAAAATCTTTAAATTGCCACCGATTTTTATAAAAATTAAAATTCAGTCTGTTAAAAATATTTTATTGAACGTGGTTTTTTTAGAATTCACTCCTAATAAGCGGGCAAAGCCGCGCGCGCCCTCTAGTTCTCATATAATTAGGTTTTTTCCGCATATTACATGAAAATAATGTTATAATAAGATAAATTAAATGTAAAATCATTATCCATTAAAAAAAGATTTAAAGCTACACTAAATTGAAATAACAAGCTGAAACTTTCTAGTAAATTGTATTTTAAATTGAAATACTCAGAATGCCCGGAGATGTGATGATAGATAGTCTTAGCTTAAAAACAACAACTTATCTTTCAAAACATAATAAAATATTTAAAAAGACGTTAGGTAGTTTTAATTTTAAAATATGATTATTTTTCTACAGGTTTATCAGACCGTTTAGACATACTATTAAAACATACCTCCACACAAAAAAAAAATAATAGTAAGTTAATTTTAGGGATCATTAACTTATAATAAAATAAATATTGTTTATTCTTAATAGGAGGTCAGTCGCAGCGCAGGGGCACAAAGTGTGACTGTAAAACCGACTGGTTGTGGATTCGATCCCCAGTCAAGGAGATGAAATATTTAATTAAATTTACATTTCCATTTCTTCGCTCTGGTGTCGAGGGACAGCGCGGCGTTGAATTCTGCCACTCAATACGCAATGCCTCCAGAATTCGGCTGAAAGTGGGGAACGGTGTCTTAACACTAGGTTCCCTCTGTCTACCCTGCTGTGTGCGGGATACAGCGTGAAGCTGTTTATTATTAAGACAAAAAGAAAATTGTTTTGAAAATCATATAGTACAGTACTGCTATATTCGGAATACAGAGTAAAATAATAAAAAATATTATTTATTCTCTTCCAGCAAGGTACTTTACAGCTTATTTTATCCCATCACGACGGACGTCGCTAGTCTCAATTCAATATGGCTCATATGCAAATTGTGTTGAATTGATGATTGTCGTCTGGATCGGCAAATAATCGGCCATAGACTTTGCGACGCTACCTATAATTGTATAAATGGAAGCTATAAATAGTTTTATTATAGGAGTGAGGCCAGACGTGGCGCAGGGAACCAAGTGTGTGACCGTTAACGCGACTGGTTGTGGGTTCGATCCCCACTCGAGGAAATGAAGTATTTATTAAATTTATATTTATAAAATTAGGAAGTGTATTATACTTACATCCCTTAATTTATTTTGTTCTAGTCTACATTGACTGTAATTACTTTTTTAGTTTAACTTTTACTCACTATATCTACTGTACTTTGTAAGAAAGCAAAAATGAGTAAACCTTTTAACGCGGTCTCTCTCACTCACTCACTGTAATAAAAATATTAAAGTGAGACTTTGAATCTGTCACCATAACGTATGTACGTAACATACTAGTCTCTTATATTTTTTTGATGTAAGGCTTTGATCGTATAAGGCTTCACATATTTAACTAATATAACCAATAAATATATCACGATTAAGAAAAGAAATTTATATTTTAGTATATATTATTTTTAGAATTCTTGAAAAAAAAAATTATGTAGAATTTGGTTCTCATGCCAATTACTTTTAATACATTTTATAAGTCGTTGGAAAAAGGCTCAGAAGCGTACTTATATTACTAATTGAGATCACCGTGGCGCAGCGAGACTTTAACTATAAACGCGATAGTTGTGGATTCAATCCTCTCTTGGCAAAACTATTATATATTTTTTTTTATTTCAATTTGAGGCCAGTCGTGGCACAGGGTCACAAGAAGTGGCAGTAAACGCGACTGATTGTGGATTAGATCCTCACTCAAGGAAATTAAATATTTATTTAAATTTATATTTTCCATTTCTTCGCTCTGGTGTCAAGGCAAAGCGCGGCGTACAATTCCGCCATACAAATGCCACCTGCTGTGTGCGGGATACAGCGTGAAGCTGATTTTGTTTTTTAATTATTTTATTTTTTCCCTGTAATATATTGTATATTACATCGAGTCCCAACACTCAACACAATATCTCGAATTAAACCGAAAACGAACTACCGAGTGTCTCAACACAATTCTCATACCTTGCTAAGCGAAATAAAACATAAAGCTGCTTCTTTTAAATGATGTAAAAAACAAATATATTTTTATAATTTTTATAAAAGTACCTAGTTATTTATTAAAATATTTTTAGTACAAATAGTACGTAGTAGTATATTTTTTACTTGTGTTATTTCCGCTTGTGTACCTACAGTGGGTACATGCATGTTTTCACAGAGTTGCGAGCTCACTGAATAACACACTGTAGTTAGCGTTGATTTCATTCATATGTAAATATTATTTCTCCTTTTCATTCCTTTTGGTGTTACATTTACATTATTTTATATGAACTTTAATTATTAAAGTTGTACATTTATTTTTTTAAATATTAATTACTTACATTTAATACTGTTTTGACCTAGTATGAAATGTGTTTGCCATTTTTTTGCTAAAAGTTTTTGCTTTAATAAGCAAATAAAGCAAATGAGTTTCGCCGACCAATATAATATATTATTTTATCATGATTTTTGTATAAATAATTAAGATGCAGTGTATTATCTTCAATTGAATTATTTTTCGTTTAAGAGTTTCTTTTTCAATAAGTAAATCGGGATACTATTATTTAGACTTCGCTCTTCTTCTCTCTTTTGAACCGTGATACTAAGACAGTTAAAATTTACAATTTCCTAAAGTCGAGATCAAACCCATAACTATCGCGCATACATTCAGACACGGGCCCCACTGTGACACTTATGTTAATTTAACTCCACGTACAGTTTAGACTTCATTTTATCCTACAATTATTGTATATCAATCATGTGAGCTATATAACTTGACGTAGAAACGGCTCGACTTGTTTACTTCAGTTACTTCCATAGTATTATGTCCTATGGGATTTTACTTTGGGGTAATGCAGCCGGTATTCAAGCTATATTTGTCCTGCAGAAGCGAGCTATTCGTGCAATCTATAACTTAGGCCCTAAAGACTCCTTAAGGCAAAAGTTTAAAGATATTAATATATTGACAGTTGCATCGCAATATATTTTTGAAAATGTTATGTATGTTAAGAAAAACATTAATAATTTTACCAAAATTGGTGATTTTCATAATATTAACACTAGAAATAAGCATAATCTTGGTGCACCTGTAACTCGGTTGCATCGAATCCGTAATTCTTTCATGGGACAATGTGTACGCTTTTACAATAGGATCCCAGAAAACGTCAGAGAATTTTCTATTTCACGATTTAAAAAAAATGTGAAAAGACGTTTGTGTGTTAAAGGTTATAACCAAATTAATGATTTTGTAAATGATAACACGCCTTGGGAATGAAATGCTCGCTCCAGTCTATTTCAAAGGTATCATTGTCACAAATAATTAAATATGTATTTGTTTAAAATTGATTTTAAAAAATAGATCCCGCTGAGTTTCTTGTGTTCTTCTCAGGTCTGAGGCATTAATTTTAGTGAACTGGTGGTAAATTTGACGTTCAAAAAATGAAGCATGTAACTTCTTATTTTGAATAAAATTATTTGAATTTGAATTTCAATTTTAACAGTTTCAAATAAATATTAATTTTATTAAAATGAGTAGACTTTTTTAGCTCCACGTGGTGTCCAGCACATAGCAAAATAGATAAAGGGAACCTGGAATAGGCTTCCATGTGTTAATTCTCCGGTCCCATTTAGCCACTTGTGTTCCTACATACCGCCAAAATCTCTAGTTTCTGCCTGTAGAATGGCGGTACTCAACCTCTCGCTTTGTCTCGATTAAAGATTAAATTAAAATATTAAATATTTCATTTCCTCGAGCGAGAAGCGAACCCACAACCAATCGCGTTAACAGAGGCGCCCATGTGTCTACTACGACAATTTTTTTATACAAAAGTTTTCTTATAATAAAGTATTTTCATAAGGAAATCACAAAACTATTCTATACAAATACCTTCATTTAAAGTAAAGCTGTATAATATAACAGGATTTATCCTTCTAATCAAAATGGCGTGTGTATAACGAAGAGTATTATGCAACAACTTAAGTCCCAACGTGCTTGTTCGCGACACGTATCTCTTATGAAAAGGATCAAAATTTTCTTGGGACACAAGTTAAAAGAGACTAATCTTTAAAATTTATTAATTTCTTTTTAAATTAGAGGCCAGTCGTGGCGCAGGGGCACAAAGTGTGACTATAAAATCGACTGGTTGTGGGTTCGATTCCCATTCGAGGAAATGAAATATTCATTTACATTTATATTTTCATTTCTTCGCTCTGGTATCGAGGCAGAGTGCGGCGTTGAGTTTCGCCACTCAACACTCAATGCCTCTAGAACTCGGTGCAAAGTACGGAACGGAGTGTCTTAACACTAGGTTCTCTCTGCCTACCCCCTGCTATGTGCGGGATACTGACGTGAATCTGATTTTTCTTATTAAATTAATTGATCTGTAATTTTTATTTCTTAAATAATTACGGAACTATAATTATTTAAATTGTGTAATTAAAATGAATTAAAAACCAACTATTTGATCAATTTTTTTAGATGTGTAAATGAAGCATTCACGGATATTTTCTATTTCACATCTACTACATTTTGGTAGTGAGCAGAGAAAATCTGACGCTTTCATGGGTTTTATTAAGAATAAAATCCATACATTTGTAGAACACAAATATATTAGGTATAAGAGCATCTCTTCCACTCTCCTTATGCTGTATTTTGTCCAAGAAAAAAATGAGAATAAACATATTTTTTAATTTCCCACCTACTAAGTGTAGTAGCTAATAAACGCAATAATTTTTTTTTTGTTGCGTTTTTTAGCTTGATAGGCTGTTATGAAATTTCATGGAAACGGAGTATTGGCAATTCTATATTATATCTTTATCAGCTTCACGCTGTATCCCGCACGCTGCAGGGTAGGCAGGGGGAACCTAGTGTTAAGACACTCCGTTCCCCACTTTCTGCCGAATTCTGAAGGCATCGCGTGTTGAGTGGCAGAACTCAACGCCGCGCTTGTCCTCTACACCAGAGCGAAGAAATGGAAATATAAATTTAAGTAAATATTTCATCTTCTCGAGTGGGGATCGAGTCCACAACCAGTCGGTTTTACAGTCACACTTTGTGCCACTGCGCCACGGCTGGATCTTGTAGCTGGTATCTTTATAAACATAAAAAATTGTTTGCCTGATTAAATATTTTGGTAAATATTATTATATATAGTAGCGAGTATTAGACTGACCAACTCCATTTTCTACATAATAATAAACATAAAAAAATATAACAAAAAAATAATTGAACATAAGCTTATATCTTACACCTAAATATAAAGGGCGTTCAGTTTTAAATGGGCTTAAGCATCCTGCATTGTTGTTTATCTCATTACTCCTAATAGAATTCCAAAACGTTACGTCGATTAATTTCAACGTGCATTCAACAGCAGTATGTTAAAGTGAAAACCGTAATATATTATATAGAATTCAATTAACTAAATGGGTATTTCAAAACATTTATTTTATAATACATTTTGTTGATAACGTACATAAATTATTTAAAAGCTTTTAGATCTTGATCAATCAATTTAACTTTAACTCGACTATTGTTTTGAAAATCACTCCAAATCGTTAAAAGTTAATCTTAGATTTATATATTTGTATAAATCCATTTTGTGTGTGAGATATTTTGTTATTATGAATATTGTAAAAAGAATAAAAAAGCAAACGGCAGGCAGAGGGAACTTAGTGTTAAAACACTCCGTTTCCCACTGTCCACCGAGTACTGGAGGCATTTCGTGTTGGGTGGCGGAACTCAGCGCCGCACTTTGCCTCGAGACCAGAGCGAAGAAACGAAAATATAATGGTAAATAAATATTTCACTTCCTCGAGTGGGGATCGAACCCACAAGCAGTCGATTTTACAGTCACACTTTGTGCCTCTGCGCCACGAATAGCCTCATAATGGTAAAAAGAGTAAGGCATGCAAAAAACTTATTGTAATATATTATATTTAATAACCTAAATATTTTTATTACCATATTTTCAAAAAATTATGTATAATGTGCACATTTGAAAAAAATTAAGCCACCTTGGCGCTGTGAGAAAACTAAATTTTTATTTCCTACATTGTCAATCCGGAAAAGCGAAAAATAATATATTTTTTTAATTCAAGTCTAAAGAAAAATAATAAAAGAAATCTATTATCTAGTCTAAAGAAATCTAAGGAAAAATAATATATTTTTTTAATTCAGAAGTCTGTCCTCTAAAAAAGTGGGTCAAGAAACTTACTATAGATTCAAAATACAATTAGAGTACGATATCTTGTAACTTTAAAATGAAAGGTGATATTCTGAAATAATATTGTGTAATAGATTTTTTGGTAAATTATTTAAATTATTCAAAAAGGTCGCAGCTTAAACAGGCTTTAATATATTTTTGATGACTCTAAAATTCGTAAGGAAGAAAAAAAAATATTGGAATAAAATAATTCGAAAAGTTTTTAAACGTACGTAAATAATGAATGTTATTTTTATCAGCTTCACGATATATCCCGCACACAGCAGGGTAAACAGAGGGAATTTAGTATTAAGATATTCCGTTCCCCATTTTCCACCAAATTCTGGAAACATAGCGTGTTGAGTGACGAAACTCAACGCCGCGCTTTTTACCTCGATACCAGAGCGAAAAATGAAAAAAAATAATAATTTCCTAGATCGGATATCAAATCCACAACCGGTCGCGTTCTCTAAATAATGAAGGTTTTATAATAATCTTATGTGAAGATTTAATTGACTCCTCAAGCGCATCCACGAACTTAGTTCATAATTGGACACCAAGTGTGCGCTAACGAGGTCCATGCATGCCAAAACACGAGTCGAATTTTCTAGAAATTTTAGTGAATGCAAACATGGATCTTGATATAAGGATACTATTAAACATCCGTCCCGCTTTGAAGTTATTTAATAGGAGTTTTAAAATAACATTTCTGAGATGTACGTACTATACAATATTTACGCTTACGAAAGTCATTTTAGGGTTCCGTACTTCAAAAGGTAAAAACGGAATTCTTATAGGATCACTTTGTTGCCCGTCTGTCAAGACCATTTTTCTCGAAATTGCTTGAAGGTATCAATCTAAACTAAATATCAAATATTCAATTTTAATTTATACTTGGATAGCGCTTACTTATATAGATATAAAATAATCATCCAATTTTCTCTAAATACACTTAAATACAGTTCAAGCGGGCGAAGCCGCGAGGGGCCCTCTAGTATATAACAATGGAACAGGAAAAGAAACTATTTATAAATATTGTATCTATATCTTAATACATAATTCAATATTTAAAAAAAATCTTTGAAATGCTTCTAACCGTAAGTCAACCAAGCCGGCGTAGCTAATAAAAAAAGCTATGTCATAGAAAGAGATTATACGATAAAAGAATTGAAACAAATTAATATCCACTTACCTCTTTAAGTCCCTTGGCGTAAAAACTTATCCAATCGAATATTTTTCCACTTGCAGTCGGCAAAATATTTAATAGAGATTTTAGTAAAGCCGGCGTGTAGAAAAAGCAAAAAAAGTTTTGCATTCATCCGCTACCGGCTTAGCCTAGTTAACTTTGAGTGGTTTAACTTTAATCTACTTTAAGTTGAGATCAACCTGGATCACCTTTATTTTTTATTTCAATTTTCCTTTACTCTTGTTAATAACTAGCCTTTGGTCTACAAAGAATTACTCGTTCGCTACAAAGGTAGAAAACTTCTAATTTTACTTGAGTTTGCTTTTAGTACTATAGTTACCTTGAATTCTGAAAACGTAGTTACATTTATTGTTACGTGTAAACTCTCATTGAAATATAAAATACAATATAATGTAATTTTTCTCATAATCCTGTTTAAGTTACTAATAAATTCGCATGTATTTAAAAAAACAAACATTATTTCAAACTTATATCTTAATACATCAAATTAGACATACCAAAACGGCCTTTGTCTCCGATGAAAACGAGATATCTTTTGTACCATAAAAAGTAATTATTTTATCAGAAGACAAAAAGCAAATAGGCACAGCGAAGTTAGCCTTCATTAAGACGTTAAGCGAAGTCGAAACTTGGGTCAGGAAATTGAGCAATTTTGGCATTATATAGCGTGAGCTCTGATAGCGTTTGCGAGCAAAAACAAATGATTTTCAATCTAATTACGCTACAAAGGAACATTAGCGATGTTCCATTTTATCATGTGGGTCGTTATTCTTAATTATATTTTTCGTTATGATAATATTTTTTTGATATTTTCTCATTATTTTGTCAATTTGTTATTCTCTTTTTTTTTCAACTTCCCGTTGTATCCAGCATGTTGGGTAGATAGAGGTAATCTAGTGTCAAGAAACTTCGCTACCCATTTTCCGTCGAATTCTGGAAGCATCATGTTTTGAGTGGCGGAACTCAACGTCGCGTTTTTGTCTCGACACCAGAGCGAAGAAATAAAATGGTAATGCCTTAATACTACATATAGAACTTTTTTTTTTTTTTTTTTTATTTAGAATCAAAAGGATCACAAAACAGATTTACAATAAGTCTTAGATCTAAGGTATAGTTACAAAGTTAATAATTGTAGACCCAACATCAGTGATCACATGAACGATATACGATCAGAAACGCAGTGTAGATAACACATACAAGAAAATTAAAATAAACTATAAAATTTGAAATTTTATGCTATTAAGGGTTGGTATATGACATAAAGCCATTATTTTTACTTAGACAAGTTAGAAAATAAGAGGACCAGTCACCTGACCGCCCTACGGTAGTTAATTCCTTGGGTTCAGATTTGAAAGTATCTGCAGTCAAGTGACTGTGATTTGAATATTTTTATGTTTGAGATTCTCTATTATTGCTCTCATAAAAATACCAGCATGCAAGCCTAAAATATCTATGTTATTAAAATTAAAATTATATAATTCGAGCATGCGGCGAATTGGTGCCCTAACACCAGCATTAGGTCTACATATGGAAGTTGCAAAAAGTTTATGTTGACGAGTAGTTCGAATATGGGCTTTAACAGGTACTTGATAACATATTTTTCCAATTAAATCTATACAATCATATTTATTATGACATATGTCATAAAATAACATAGTGCTGAGCTGTATACGTCTAGAGGCTAAATTTAGTAAATCATATTTGTCTAACAACAAATCATAAGATAACTGACTATGAGTACATTTATAATGTATACATTTTAAGAACTTCTTCTGTACCCTTTCAATACCATTGATATACTTTAAGTAAAGTGGATTCCAAATAGCTACGGCATATTCTAGTTGAGATCTGATAAGAGATTTATATAAGTATAAATAAGTTCTATAATCTTTGAACCCATTACACGATCTCAGAACGAAGCCATACATTTTAAACGCCTTATTTACAATATTTTCTACATGAATGTCAAAATGAAGCTTTGTATCTAAGGTAATTCCTAAGTCTCTAATTTGTTTGACTCTCTCGAGTAAGACACCACTGAGCCAATACGTACTATCAATGGGACTTTTCTTCTTAGTAATTGTCAGAGATTTACATTTGTTCAGACTTAGATTCAATCCATTAACACGACAGTATATTGAAAATCTATCCAAATCATCCTGGATTTTAGCTGGATCTTCCGAGCATTCAATTGTTCGGTATATTTTCAGGTCATCAGCATACATAAGAAAATGGCAATGTTTAAAGCAGATACCAATATCATTCACGAATATTAAAAAAAGTAACGGACCCAATATTGAGCCTTGTGGTACACCAGAGCTCACAGGTACACAAGATGATTCAAAACCCTTTAACACTACCCTCTGGGACCGGGCAGAAAGATAAGATTTAAACCAACGCCATAGATTCCCACGGATACCATTGAAGGCCAATTTTTCTAACAATATCTTATGGTCCACTCTGTCAAAGGCTTTCTGAAAATCAGTATATAGGCAATCAGTTTGTTTATTAGCATCAAGTGCTTCAAATAAATATGTTGTGTATGATAAAAGATTAGTTACTGTAGAACGTTTCTGCATGAATCCATGTTGTTGTGGGATAATTATATCGTGGATAGAAGGATATATAGCATTATGCACTAATCTCTCAAGGATCTTCGACAATATTGGCAAAATTGATATAGGTCTGTAATTTTCAACATTATTCTCGGGACCTCCCTTATGAACAGGTACAATCCTAGCAGTTTTCCATACACTTGGAAACTCACCATCATATAGACATTTATTATATAATAAATGAAGCGGTTCATCAATTACATCTGCTACTTCTTTCAAGAAGCAGGCATGAATGTTATCTTAGTAAGAGAATAAGAAATTTATAGTTACTGTGCACGCACACCATCTACTTAATATAAAATATAATTCGTAGTATTAATTGAAGTTATTTTTTTAATTAAAAAAATCAATATTCATCAAAGTTTAATTTAATAAATCTTCTAGTTTCTAACTATTTTTCATCTTACATAATTATAAATTAACCCAATCTAAAGCCAAATTATGATATTAATATTATAATTTTAAACTTAATTAAAAAGGAAGAGTATATTAATAGTCAGCAAAACTCTATTTGGTGTGCGGTGGGCTCTACCAGCCATGCACCTACTATAAAAGCAAATATACACAGTAATTGCAATAATAAAGGCAAAATTAATTAGAATATTCTCGTGAAAACATAAATAATGGGACAGATAGTAGTAGCTATAGCGTTGAACAAAATTTCAATTATATCAGCGTAGCGCGAAGCAACACCCGCCTTCAGTTTCTGTTTACATTTTGTTAAGGGAATGAGAATTTAAAACGAAAATTTCTCAGCTGCAAAGGTAATGTAAAATGTCGCGACATCTGTTTTAGGCTGTACTTTCGTAACGAATTGTAATCACGCGAGCGTAATATTAATTAATATTTACGTAAAACATGACATTCGTCTCATACATTAGTCGTGGTACGGTTGAACTTACTGAACTGAAGCAAGCAGAATCGATTCTACCGTAAAATTCAATATATTGTTTAATATCGATTTTGTTAAGTAGTTTCGGCGTGCCTGACTGAACTCAATGACTGTGGGTTCAATTTTCACTCGATACAGTCCATATTTATTGATACTAGATTTCCAGGTTCCCTCTGTCTGCCTTGTTATGTGGAATGTAGTGTGAAGCTAAAAAAAGCTTTATATTGATATAACTTTTTTATTAAATAAAACAAACATTCAATATTAGGGGAAGTTTTTTAAAATACGATAATCAAAATTACATTTAAATCGGTCAAACCGTTTCTGAGATTAGCGTGCACAAACCGTCCGTGCGTGCGTCCGTACTTTTGTAAACAGACAAATATTTTTGAGACATTATTTTGAATTTTATTACATTAATAAATCATTTTTAAATAAAAGATTTTCTCATAAATCTTGTCATGTACAGACAGCGATGAGTTCCAGTTTTATTATATGTATAGATTTTCTTTTTCCTGATCCGGATAAACAAAGAAAGTACATCTCTATCTAGCTTACATTTGTTTCTTAATGTAGCAGAAAATAGAGAATCAGTGAATTATTGCTGTCTGAGTTTTATTTGTACAAAATCAGTAGATACCGTCCACTAATAAACTAGCATTCGTAACTGAATTCTTCGATGGATTTATTTTCTATACACTATACAATCAGTGCCTTTAAAAAAATATTTTATCTGCGTGAAGCTAAAAAGGAGAAAATGAGAATAATTCAATTGAAACCGAATCCACAATCCCCGTAGAACATATTTATTACAATAGTTCCATAAATAAGTTATAATAAATTAAGAGTATTTACTTGTTTCTCATGAAAAAGGGAATCAATTAAAGGGTACAACGAAAGTGATGACGAGAGTTTTCCGATGGCACGTCCGTGGGTCGTTAAAAGTTTTTCCCAAAGCTGTTGGGCTTTTTTTTTGTTTCAAATCAAATCCAAAAGTTACTAGGTTTATTTGTGAAATTTCAGATGTTACTATCGATAGAAATTGAATTTGTGGTACTTTTATTATTATTTTAAATTTATAAGCGCGATGATCGATTCATATATTATTTATCTGGTACGGATCGGAAATCGGAATTTCAGTAAAATGTGGCATCTAACACTCGATTCTCTTTAGCTCCCTTACTATATGGCTAGCAGGAGAAAGAGAAAAAGTAAAAAAAAACTATAGATCTACCGCCATAGTGTAGTTTAGGTAAAAAGAAATTATTGATAAGTCATTGTGTTCTCCATTTTTGACTGTCAGATGAAGACATAAAATAAATTTTACTTGATTATCTCTTAATTTATTATGAGGAAATGCGTGGCTCAGCGGCACGAAGTGTGATTATAAAACCGATTTGTTGTGGGTTCGATCCCCACTCGAGGAGATGAAATATTTACTTAAATTTATATTTCCATTTTTTCGCTCTGGTGTCGAGGTTAAGCGCGGCGTTGAGTTCTGCCAATCAACACGCAATGCCTTCAGAATTCGACACAAAGTGGGGAACGCAGTGAAGCTGATTTTTTATTTTTTTAAAATATAAGACCCTAATCATATAGCTTACCTATTTAAAATTTAGCTAAATAAAACTTTTCCATAGTGTTTCCGTCGCACTTTCTTAGAAATAAGAAAATATTAAACTGATCATTACTATGACAATATAACTCTTATAAATACTTACCTTAAGTGATTAGAGACGACAAGCATATTTAAAAGTAGGTCTTTATTAGAATTTTATATCTAAAGGAAAATATGATAGCCTATGATACTTGCTTCCAATTACTTTAACTAATTAATTACTTGTTTTCCTCTAACGTAACATCAGCATACTTTTTACTTAATGAAGCGAATAAAGTACGACCACTTATAAGCTAGGGTTGAAACAAAATTTAGTTTCTGTATAAGGGTAAATAAAAGCTGATAATATTAAGGCCAGTCGTGGCGCATTGGCAAGAGGTGTGAATGTAAAACCGACTGGTTGTGGGTTCGATCCCCACTCAAGGAGATGAAATATTTACTTAAATTTATATTTCCATTTCTTCGCTCTGGTGTCGAGGTTAAGCGCGGCGTTGAGTTCTGCCACTCAACACGCAATGCCTCCAGAATTCGGCAGAAAGTGGGGAACGAAGTGTCGTTAACATTAGGTTCCCTCTGCCTATCCTGCTGTGTGCGGGATACAGCGTGAAGCTATATAGTATATATATAATATTGTAAAAAATCTAGTCCATATCACACGTATTCAGAAAAAAATATTCATCGTGTAATTGGAATCTACAACAGAGTTAGTTAGGAGGATTTATTCAGTACGTAAAAAATATCTTTTTTTTTACTTTTTCTTTTTTGTATCGTATACATTGTTAGAGTTTATTTTTTAACATGTTTGAAATAAATAATGGTTTGATTCTTTAAAAAAAGTAGTTTCTGCTTAGTCCCTTTCTGAGACGATATTCATAAGTTGTTTAATTTCTTTAACAACTTCAAATTGAACAACAAATAATTATATAACATTAAATAATTATTATTTTCCTATATTATTAATTAATTTGCTTGTACCAGCCCTGCTTCGAATACCAATTTCTAAATGAGCCGTTTTCTCGTGAGTCCCACTGTTTTTCTAGTATTTTAACGTAAAAATCCAGATAATTCGCCCGATTTGGCAGTATCAATGAATGAAGGTCGTTTCTTGCCAATTCTCATGAAAGTACTATATATGTGTAAATTTAGTGATGACTTGCTGATAAAATTAAACTGAGATTTTATTTATATTATGAGAATTATTTGTGAATGCTTATTTCTAATTTTTATATTTTGTGAAAAGTTAGCATTTATACCTATTTTTCGGATAAAATCTACGCCCATATATTTGTAAAACTTTATGAGTTGGATAGTAATTTGATAATTAACTAAGGTTAATGTTATATAAGAAATATTTTGAATCTATAAATAGAATTCGCTTAGACTCAGTCAAATCAGATGAGATATTGCTGACTTTCTTTGATGAATTAAAATTTTAGGGATATACTTAAGTTACATTAGAAATTGAAATAACTAAAAAAAAATATTTTTTGTCTTCTGTAGACTCGCAGAATTGATGGCAAAATAAGCTGGGGGAGATTTCGGCTAATTTTAGAAAACCTAGTATCTGTGATACTGGAGAAGGTCACGTAAAAAGCATGAGGACCTTCCGGAGGATATGCACAAGGATGTTGAGTGCAGTGGACGAACCGAAAGCGACCGAACCGTTTGGCTCTGTCCTTTCTGGCTACTCCGCTAGGGTTACAGTGTGGCGCTCTGAAATATTACATTTACATTATTCACTCATACCAATATTGCAACAAACAAATTCAAATTCGCTACCAACAATCACATTTGGTTCAAATAACAAACATCCTATTTTTATAAGCGTTGCTAAATAAATTTATAACAAGGTCTCGCCCAAGGACAAATGCAAACCGCCATGTAATTAACAAAGCTACACGGCTCTCGTTCCACCGGACAGCGTTTAACGGTTGATGACAGCCCACGGGCGATGCTTTCAAACAAAGGACTACTGTAAACTGGACCGCAGGGGAGACGGCGTGTGGTACAAGCGTACAAGCAGTGATATATAAGAAAATCGCGTTATTATTTGATCTGTAATATCTCAATTGAATAGAAATTTATAAATAATTAAAAAGTAGTTATAGAGTTATTTTTGTTTACATTTGCCTAAATAAATATTGATAAATCATGGTAAACATATATTGTAAGGGTGATATGTATGTTTGTGATGTAATGTATGGTTATAAAAATTTTGCTGCATGTATCAAGTCAATCAGCCCTACTGAATACGAGTCCTCGTATTCTCATGTGTAGGGCAAGGGCGTCTACTTCTCACAGGCAATAACATGTCTAGTCTTTCACAGATTACTGGGTCCCGCATGATTTGAATGGTCCTAGGTTATATACGATCAAATTGTTCGAGCTGATCCACAGTATCAACTCAAAGATGAGAACAATACTCCATGTGAAGCCGTACCTAAGCTCTATACATTGTCAACCTGTGACAATGACATCCAGTTTCTTCGAGGACTACCTCGTCTTGCTTTCATCTGATATTATTGTTATTTATATAATAACCATAATTTTTTATATCATAATTTCGAATTCCCGAAACATTGCGTATTGAATGACAGAACGCCACGTTTTGTCTTGTTATCAGAGCGAGGAAATGAAAATATAAAATAATACATTCCTCCGATTGGGAATCGAACCCATGACCGTCACGCCACGCGCCGTACCACTTTGATGGCCTCTACAAATATTTAAATTATTGAATATAGCTGAAACCGGACACAAAATGAATAATAATTCGTATCTTAAACTATCGCTTCAGCTTGTACTATGGACAACGTGAAACCACAACGACGAAGCCACACCTGGTGGAATTTTACCGCGGTCATGAGAAAGTTTTATGAGTAAAAGCTGTATTGTTAGGGAAATTAATGTTTTACGACGTATAAATACTCCTCTATATCCTTGCCTGAAGCTCTTTTAATTGGTGATTCTTCTTTAATAATGGCTGTTGATTAATAATATCTTTTAGATGTGCATCCTGACTATACTAAGATCTAAGAATATGAAATATATTTACATATCCTATAATAAAAACTAAAGTAAAATGTCTCATTTTTCTCAACCACAAAACAAGAGTACTGCGAATATTGTAAAATTATTTTATTATAATTATACAAGCGTGCTATTTAAAGAAATCACTTTGGTATTGTAAAAAAATATTTATATTTTAATGTCATGATGAATGTGGTGTGCACGATAGTTATCGGCTAAAACTCCACTATTTCAAATTTTCCCTCGATTTCTCTATGTTATATATAGATGACACGAATAGATAAAGTATGGTGAAGGCCAGTCGTGGCGCAGGGAAACAATCTTGTGTATGTAAACGCGACAGGTTGTGAGTTTGATTCCCAGTCAGCGACATGAACTATTTAATATTTTCATTTATTCGCTTTGGTGTCAAAGCAAAGCGCAGCGTTAAGTTCTGCAATTTAACACGCAATACCTCCAGAATTCGGTGGAAAATGGGGAATGACGGAGTGTCTTAACACTAGGTTCCCTCTGCCTACCCAGCTGTGTGCGTGATACAGCGTAAAAAAAACGTAATGGTAAATACTATGTCTTGTGCAATAATCACAAAAAGCAAAAAAAAACTTAGCTTCACGCTGTATCCCGCACACAGCAGGGTAGGCAGAGGGAACCTAGTGTTAAGACACTCCGTTCCCCACTTTCTGCCGAATTCTGGAGGCATTGCGTGTTGAGTGGCAGAACTCAACGCCGCGCTTAACCTCGACACCAGAGCGAAGAAATGGAAATATAAATTTAAGTAAATATTTCATCTCCTCGAGTGGGGATCGAACCCACAACCAGTCGGTTTTGCAGTCACACCTCGTGCCGCTACGCCACGACCGGCCTCACTTGAATCTTCTTTTCTAAGAAATAAACTACAACATGATTGCAATATCGTGTGGTGTGTAAATAAAATAATAACGTTATCGATTATGGCCAGTCATGGCGCAGGGGCACAAGCGTATAACCGTACACGCCACAGGTCGTGGGCCCGATTCCCTCCACACACAATACCTCCAGAACGCGGCAGAAAATGGAAAGCGGAGTATCTTAACAGCTCCCTCTACCTTCCTAGCCACACACTGTATACAGTAAAGCTGAAAAATACAAAACAACATCAAAAAGAATAATCAAAATCTACAATAACTTAAAACCTTCGATCTGTTCAACGATCGCCACACAGGCTGTTCCAGCAACAATCCAAATTAAAAACTTCATTACATACAAACAACAGTTTTAACGTTAAATTTAAGGTTTAATATATATATATATATATAGGTCAAATGGAACATTCATTAATTAAAGTGTCATAATGGCGATTAAATTTTACGGATGAGGAACGACACGACGAGTCGCCTCGTAAATACATCAGCGGTACACCGCAGCTCACAAACTTGTGCGCCACAATGTACAATAAATTATAACGTTACACTAAATAACATTATTAATTAATTTGTATTACGTCAGCTTCACGCTGTATCCCGCTCTGCAGGGTAGGCAGAGGGAAGCTAGTGTTAAGACACTCCGTTCCCCAGTTTCTGCCGAATTCTGGAGGCATTGCGTGTTGAGTGGCAGAACTCAACGCCGTGCTTGTCCTCGACACCAGAGCGAAGAAATGGAAATATAAATTTAAGTAAATATTTCATCTCCTCGATTGGGGATCGAACCCACAACCTGTAAAATCTCCTTCGTGTGTTCTCTATTGTGACATTGGTGAAGAGAATAGAGTTCAACTGGCACGCTAGGAACTTCATTAACTAAGAACTGATATTATACTAAATTGAACAATTACAAACATAATATTTAATAGAACTTGAATAATTCCGATTTTTTTATTGTATTATTCCACATTAAGAAAATAAAAATATTTTTTTAGAAAATTGCATAAAATTTGAACTTAGCGAGATTTGAACCCGCGCTTCTTGGAATTTACTTCTTGGAAATTAACCAGCACAGTCACAAGCTTGTACCTCTACTTAAAAAATAAATAAATGATGTATTAAATTCATTTTATCAATTTTATAACAACATATCTTTTATTTATAAAGTTAAGTTTTTATGTAACTAATTTTTCTATAACTAACTAGAATTTCAATTGCAATTTTAACTTGGCTGAAGCTTGCCGTGTAAAATAAAATCATTAAATATTTATACTCTTATTGAACAAATCGACATTGGACATTGTCAGATCGATATCTTTGATACAAGAAACCATTCAATACATATTTAGAAGCAATGTTTAATGTATATAAAAATATAAAATCAAAATATATATATATAAAATAACTTATGTTATTGTACTGTAAATATATGGATAGTGAGCGAATTAAGATAGAATTAATTCTTCAGATCTTTACATTCTGAGGCCAGTCGTGGCGCAGGGGCGCGAAGTGTGTCTGTAAACGCGACGGGTTGTGGTCCCAAGTTGTAGGTGTGGAGCAAATGAAAGTTTTATTAAAATAAATAAATGAAATAAATCACCTTCACGCTGTTCAGTTCCCGTACACAGCAGGGTAGGCAAAGGTTAAAACAAAATTAAGACACTCCGTACCCCACTATGCGCCGAATTCGGGAGGCATTGCATGTGGAGTGGCGGAACTCAACGCCGCGCTTTGCCTTGAAACCAGAACGAAGTAACCAACATTTTAATTTTAAGTAATTATTTCATTTCCTCGAGTAGGGATCGAACCCACAAACAGTTGCTTTTACAGTCACATTTTGTGCCTCAACTTTTAATATTTTCGTTTATTCGCCACCCAACACGTAAACACTCCATTCAGTAAAAAATGGAGAACGGAGTGTCTTAACACTAGGTTTCCTCTGCCGACTTCGTGGTGCCCAGAATACATCGTGAAGATAAAAAAATAAATAATTGCTCTTTCCAGGATACTTACGTAGTGTTATTGGCAGAGCAGGTGGTCGCGTGATCTTTCAATATGGCCCCGTTGTGTCGTTATTGGCGATGGCAACACATTTCGTTTATGCGTTACAGAATTTATTACAAATCGAAAATATTGTTATATTCGGATTATTGGAGACATTTGTAGGATTATCGATTATTATATTAAGCGAAACATGTGTTATATTTCATTTCAATCAACATTTTCCATCGAAACCGAAATGTTACTTTATAATTTAGATAATTTAAAGACCCACTTCCATTCCATCCAGTTTAAAAATATTGAATTTCCTCGAGTACAAAAGTTGAAATATGTTTTTTTTCACCTCATTTAACTTAAATAATTAATATTTTTTACATAAAACATGAAGAAATTGTAAAAAAATATATGTGCTTTATAAACTATTGTAGTTATATTAATTACTCGTATTTTGTACTTTTAGCATTCCGTACCTCAAAATGCAGATGTAAGTTTGTCAATTTTTATAAGTTGTACTGGCACTTGACAATATTTTTTTAAGTAGAAGCTTAAAAATTCCAAAGCAGAATAAAAAGTAAGCATTTACATTCACTTATAAAATCTTGTACTTGAAATAATTATTTTACTGACAAAATCTTATTCTTTCTCTTATTCTAAGTCAAAACGAAAAGCTGTAAGTCTTAGTTAATTAGAATTAGATTTTTTGTCAGCTTCACGCTGTATCCGGCACTCAGCAGGGTAGACAAAAGTAACCTAATGGTAAAACACTCCGTTCCACATTTTCTACCGAATTCTAGAGGCACTGCGTGTTGAGTTGTGGAACTCAACGCTACGCTTTATCTTGACAACAAGGCGAAGAAATGGAAATATTAAATATTTAATTTCTTCGACCGGGTACCAAACTCACAACTAGTCACACACTTGTGCCCTTGCGCCACGAATGACCCCTAGACGAAACGTACAATAAGCAATTTTCTTTTCACATTTCAAAGTGCTTGAGCGGTAAAATATTTATTTAAAATGTACTGATACTTAAGCATATTAAAATATATTTCATCACATTCAGCTTTTCCTTAAGAGTTCAACTTCCAGTTAGCTTTCTACTAAGTCCTTAGTTTAGGTGCGCTGAGTGCTAAATTAATATTTCTTGCTGTAATATACGTACATTTCAGTTGTCACATTTTGAAGGCCATAAGAGGTTTTTAAATTTAAGTTACGTTGCACAAAATGTTTTAATAATATTTATCTTGAGTAAATAATTTATGTGTTTTAAATAAATAATGGTATATTTTTTAAAATGCTTAGTAAAAAACAGAATAAATATATTAAACATAGAAGAGCTCAGTCAGCATTGGATTGTGTCACTTGGAACACAATGTCTTTATGGTGGTTTTAACACTGAGTTCTCTTTTCTTACTCTGTTTAATATCAAAGGCGTGTAGATAGAAAAAATAATCCATATATTCTTTACGTCGCCACGACTAGCCTCCAGAGAGTCCAGAGAGAATTCTCTGGAGGCTAGTCGTGGCGCCGTGATATTGAATATTAGCGCGACTGATCATGGGCTCGATTCCCACTCGAGGAAATAAAATATTTAATATTTTCATTTCTTCGCTCTGGCATTGAAGCAAAGCGCGGCGTTGACTTCCGCCACTCAACATGCAATACCTCCAAAATTCGCTGGAAAGTGGTAAGCGGAGTGTCTTAACACCATGTTCTCTCTGCCTGCTCTGCTACATGCGGGATACAACGAGAAGCCGAGAAAAAAAATCTCTATTTAAAAACACAAACAGTATAAAAAGGCTAATTGGTGTTTCTTACTGTAATTGAGTTGTCGTGGAACAATACAAGTAACCAAGTATTTGCATACAGAGGCTCGTTCCAGTCCATGTAATTACATCTTATAAGTTTATTAAGCTAATTGCTAGTGGACAAGCGAGTTGCTATCATTGTTAATAGTTAAAGTTATTTTTATTTATTTTATTTAATTATGCTATTTCTTAAGCTTATTCTAAATATTTAAAATGGTTCTGTTATTGTATCGCAGATAATTTATTTAGTTACAGGTGATTTACTTCACTAATTGATATTGATATTGAATTTAAAAATTACTTAGATAACACATTGTTTTGTCAGTAATTTCAGATATGGCTTCACAGCAACTAACACAGTTAAACCCGCTTAAGATGATTCTATAGGGACCCGACCAAAAATACATTTATATGTTGTAGGTTTCACGCTATATCCCGCATTAACCAGAATAAGCAGAGTGAACCCAGGAACCTACTGTTAAGACATTTCGTTCTCAATATGATACTTCCATTCCCCATTTTCCGGCGACTCCAGGAGGCATGCGTGTTGATTGGCGAAAACATGAATTATTTTAATAAAAAGATTATATTGCTTATAATTTTACTTTTGCATTATTTCGACTCTAAGAAACTGTATCTGAATTTACAAAATTGCAGTTCCCTTATTTTCGTCTTCATCATTATCATTAAATTCATCATTTAAATAAAATCTTTAATAATCATCTCTGTTCAAATGATTTTCATAAATGAAAGAATATATAGGAAAACCATAGAAAACTACGAGATAAGAGAAGCAACTGCAAAAGAAAAACTTACCATATACAACTATAGACTAAAACCAGAAATATTATAAATTTTATTCTTGTTCTGAATCAAAGCGAGAAAACAAATAATTTCATATAAATATTAACGTTAAGCTGGTTAAATTCATTAGTTGTTACGGTAACCACAAGAACATCTGTTGATCAACAAGAAGCTCAGTGAACTATTCGCTAGGGTTGAACAAAGGACAAAAATAAAATATGAGCCACAAAGCGTTCTTGTGGTCGCTTTGTATCGCTTTCAATCTACGTTATGAAAGCATGTAACCGGCCTTCAAAGCAATATGCTGAAAGGGTAATAGGTATTAAGTAATCCTATATATTTATAGTATGCAGAGTAATTGTAAGATACTCAATTATTATTTAGATATTTTTAAGTCATCACATTTTCTCGATTGTGTTGTGATGCAGCGTCTGATTGTTATCATAACGGTTGTGGGTTCGATTCTGACATGGGGGGATCGATATTGAGTTATACCGCCCAATACGTATGTGGTCTCGAAATGTGGGTTCCTTCTTCTATGTGCATGCGAGATAAGATAAAATATATATGTAATTATACTCATTGAGAAAACGTATAAAAATTTGAACGCTTTTGGCGCTCTGACCACTAAGCCATACGTTCTCGTTTTCGTATATTTGGAATTGAGGATATATATTATATTAGAATATATTTTACAGCTGTATAGAAATTAAAAGACATTAGCTTCACGCTGTATCCCGCACACAGCAGGGTAGGCAGAGGGGACCTAGTGTTAAGACACTCTGTTCACGACTTTCTGCCGAATTCTGGAGGCATTGCGGGTTGAGTGGCAGAACTCAACGCCACGCTTTGCCTCAACACCAGAACGAAGAAATGGAAATATAAATTTAAGTAAATATTTCATCTCCTCGAGTGGGGATCGAACCCATAACCAGTCGGTTTTACAGTCACACCTCGTGCCGCTGCGCCACGACTGGCCTCTTGTATAAAAATATAATGCATATTTTATTTTTAGCCATCTATAGTTAAGAGCATATAACTGCTCTTCATTAAGCTAAGGAACAAAAGTTATATGATGCTATATAAAAACTATTGGTAAAATCGGGACAGATACCCCGTTGGGATAAAACCGTAAACAAAGTTGTTGTCGTACAATTTGTTGCGCTGAGCAATTTTTTTCGCTATCGATTATATTTATAGTTAAACTAAAAGCTGAAAGTATAAAATCAAATTTGTTAATGTTTCATAACTTTATATAAAGTAATCGCTACCATTTTATTTTTATCAAGTTCATACATTTTAAGATTGACAACACATTTACTGGTTTTTTGCTATTATTTTGCTAAATAATTTAAAATTGAAGCGCAAAAGCTACAAATAGGAAAGACTCTCTCTACATGTTAGTTCTGCGTCTTCACACAAGCCTGCTGAAGGACTTTGAGGCTCCCGTGGCCCGAAAAATTCTTGGACTTTTCAAAAATTTGAATATTTTTTTTAAATATTTTGCAGAAATATACAGAATTAACTTCAAAAAACTATGCCATCTTTGTAGACGACATCTCATTTCTCTCAGATCGCAAACCCATCTTTTGTGATTGCCGGTGCATGTTTAACCAGGGCCTTTTATCTACACCAGAAATCCTTAATCTGAAGAGACCGTCTAAATTAGAGAAGAGATTTATAAAAATAGTATTAATTCGACATGAATAAAGGTCAGCATATATATTGTATATAGGTATACATTTTTAAGGTAAATTTTTTTAGCTTCCCGCCGTATGCCTCTCATAGCAGGGTAAGCAGAGCTGAACCTGAAACCTAGTGTTAAGACACTCCGTTCCCATTATGAATTCCGGAGGCATTGCATGTTGTATGGCGGTACTCATCAATGCGCTTTGCCTCGTTACCAAGAAAATGACCCTGACGCGTTTACAGTCGCAGCCCAGACTGTTTTAAGGAGATATAAACCTTTTATTACCCTAATATGCAATTTAAGTGTGTTGGGTGCAGAAAATTACCTTCTTATTGCAACTCAAGTAACAAAATTTGGATTTATTATCATAACTTTCCGCCTGACAGAAGCATTATAATTTTTTTTTTTTTGAAACTAGAAGGCTATTTCAAAGAGTGTGACATCTAACCCAGTTTTACCCCAAGCTAGTTGTAACTCACGCATTCTATTCATTACTAATACTCATTAGCAAATATGAACTCATTTCATTTAATGATATTATGTTATGTTGTTGAATAAAATAATATTTAAATAATATAAAAAATATATTACTATAAATCATTTTTTAAAATACATGTTATTTATATTTTCACAAAAGAAATTGATAATGATATGATATTTATTACGTAGTACAATTTATACTTTTTATACACTTTTTTATTGCAATTTGATTTTCTAATTTCGAGTACATTTTAAAAATCAACTTCAGAAAGTGTTAAGACACTCCGTACTCTACTTTCTGCCGAATTTTTGGAGGCGGTTCGTGTTGAGTGGCGAAACCGAACTCGAATCCCATGTCGACGGTTGTGGGATCGATTCGAATAACAAATCCCTAAATGAATTATTATTCGATTCCAGCAAACAACGCTTTACAGTCACACTAGATTTTAAAATACAATTTTATTGTACAACAGCTGAGAATTAAATCTTACAGATTTAATAGAAGAAATTCAACTGTGCGGGATACAATGTAAAGATAAAAAATATAAAGACCAAAAATGCTTCGTGTTTGACCAAATAGGAAAGAAATAAATAAGAAATATAATTTAATTTTTCTTATTACAATAGGTAAAAAAAATATTACGATAACGTAGATTACTACTTCATTATTAATACCTGGAGGCGCTACTACAGCAACTGAAAGTAAAAATTAATAAAGATAATGAGCACCATCAAAGTGAATTTGCCCTTTATACTAAACTGTCTTGCGGCTATTTAGCTAACACGCCTAGACTGACGGCGCACAGAGTAAATTAGAGGGAATCTTTGTAGTCCACAACAATTATAAATGTTCATAGAATTATAATGTTAAGTTATTTTATTATTATTATAAAATATAATTCAATTCAGTTTTTATTTCATTTGGATAGGGATATATGTCTAAATAAGAAATAAGTGATCAATGAAAATATGAAAATGTAGTGTATATTTAAAATAATGTAGTAACACAACATTTTTAACATTTTTAAAGTGTTATTCCACACTTAGGAAAGAAAAATACTTATTTATGGAACGTATAAAAATTTGAACGTAGCGAGACTCGAACCCGCGCCTCCTGGAAACTGACCAGGCATTCTGACCACAAAGCCATACGTTCTCATCAAGCTACGTCGAAATTTTTATACGCTTGTTACAATTTATTTATGTTGCTAGCATCTCTGTAGGGAGATTTTTACAAATTTCCGCAGTAACACAACATTTTTTATACTTTGTTCTTTATCATAATAGCAATTATAATTTAGTTGTAAACATGTTTTTTTTTAGGCCAGTCGTGGCGCAGGGGCACAAAGTGTGACTGAAAAATCGACTGGTTATGGGTTCGATCCCCACTCGAGGAAATGAAATATTTATTTAAAATTTATATTTTCATTTCTTCGCTCTGGTGTCGAGGCCAAGCGCGGCGTTGGGTTCCGCCACTCAATACACAAAGCCTCCAGAACTCGGCGGAAAGTGGGGAACGAAGTGTCTCAACACTAGGTTCCCTCTGCCTACCCTGCTGTGTGTGAGATACAGCGTGAAGCTGAAGAAAAAAATGTTTTTTTAATTGTGTCACTTTACGGTGTGCACTGCATTTCCAATGCACTGCTTCTAACCCTGCAACGCGATGGGCTCGGCACCTATGAAATTAAATTTATGGAATGTAGTTTCTTCTTTCAAAATAGCAGCTTACTCTAACCTTCACTATATATATTTTTGTAATGAATATGTACTCAAACATAACACAAATCGTTTATTAAATTAGCTTCACTCTGTATCCCGCACACAGCAGGGTAGGCAGAGGGAACCTAGTGTTTAGACACTCCGTTCCCCACTTTCTGCCGAATTTTGGAGGCATTGCGTGTTGAGGGGCAGAACTCAACGCCGCGCTTTAACCTCGACACGCGAAGACATGGAAGAAATGGGACGACAGAGCGAAGAAATGGAAATATAAATTTAAGTAAATATTTCATCTCCTCGAGTGGGGATCGAACCCACAACCAGTCGGTTTTGCAGTCACACCTCGTGCCGCTGCGCCACGACCGGCCTCTATCGGAATCGTTTATTAGTTATACTATAATATATTTTTTCAGTTTCACGCTGTATTTTTCAGGATAGGCAGGGGTAACCTAGTGTTAGACACTCCGTTCCCCGGATAAGACATTGCGTGTTGTGTAGCGGTACTCAACCACGCGCTTTGCTTTGTTACCAATAAAGAAAATATTAATAAATAATATTTCATTCCCCCGAGTAGAAATCGGATCCATAACCGTCGAGTTTACAGACACACGCTTGTGTCACTATGCCACGATAGCCTCGAATTACAACAAAGAAATGTTGATAATAAATGCTATTTTAATTGCAACAACTTTAAACTGTTGTAAATGATTAATTACTTATTCATAGTAATTAATCATTTACAATAACGCAAATATAAATAAATATTTTTTTCAGCTTTACGCTGTATCCCGTGTGAAGCAGATAAGGCAGAGAAAACCTAGTGCTAGAACACTCCACTCTCCTTTTTTCGCTGAACTCCGGAGGCATTGCGTGTGGGGTGACGAAACTCAACGCCGCGCCTTGCCTCGATGTCAGTGCGAAGAAAAAAAATATTCATTATTTCATTTTCGCCAAAGGGAATTGAACCCACAACCACGTCAATTTACACACACTTCGTAAAACTGCACCACGACCGGTCTCAGTCTATTAAACTATTTTTATAACTCACAATTGTAAGTAAACTATAAAGCAATTTATTATTTTTCCTCACATGCCGTAGTTTACCTGTAGAGTTAAAGTAAAATAATCGTACGCTAGAAATATGCAATTTAAAATGTATTAAATAAACAAAAGCCGTATAGGACGTCATGTTAGGTTCTTCAAAGTTTCACCTACCGTCTACCGTTACCGTCTACCTTTTTAAACAATCTTTCAAGCGCAACACAATACATTGGTATTTAAAAAAATGTTACGAACATTTAATTATATTTTAGCAGATTGAGTTAAAACTTTTCAAACTCGTTTTTTCGTTATGAGTTTTTGAGGGAGGGGCATCACATCAAAGTGAATTAGCGAGTGTTGTCTAGGGGCTTCCGTTTGTAAGCCGCTTTGAACTTTGACTACTTGCAGGAGCTCCGACAATTGTGATAGAACGTTTGTAGGCGTTTTATTTTGATTTCACTTTAAATGGATGCCGCTTTATAATATAAATTTATGAACAGAAAATTTAAAAAATTGAAAGTAGAGAACGGAGTGTCCTGTCACTAGGCAGGGGGAGACTAGTGTTAAGTCACTAAGATCTCAACTTTCCACCATATTCTGGAGGCTTTACGTGTTGAGTGGCGGAACTCAAAGCCGCGCTTTACCTTGATACTGCATTGAACAAATAAAAAAGATATTGTCCATTCCCCCACATGGGAATAGAATCCCAAACTATTTCGTTTGTAATCATACATTTGTGCCACCGCGCAACTACTACCTCAATACAATTTTTTTATCAACATAAAAAAAAACTTTATTAATTGTTTTAAAAATAATATAACTACATTTTTTATTAAAAAGTTATTATAACAAACTTTTATTTTATTAATCCAATTTAAGTTTTCCAGTTTATAAGCCAACTAACACACATACGACAGTTCAGTGAGTGTACTACTTAAAGGGTTAAAGGTGCGTTCAGGCGTAGCACCCGTCTCGGCGAATGCATACGTAAATATTTACCTCGGTACTTAGCTTGTGTGATGAGTGCTAATTGTTTTAAATAGATATATGATAGTATACTATAGGCGCGGCGTTGAGTTCTGCCACTCAACTCGCAATGCTTAAAGAATTCGGCAGAAAGTGGGGAATGGAGTGTCTTAACACTAGATTCCCTCTGTCTACCCTGTGGTGTGCGGGATACAGCGTGAAGTTGTTTTTTTTTACTATAAAAGAGAGATTGAGTTTATGACTGTAATTGATGTAAAAAATATCTAATTATACCCTAATTGTTTAATTTTTTGAAGATATTTGGTAAAACTGTCAAAAAAATGTTTGAATCAACATTATAGTTATTATATTATTTGTGTTTGTATTATAGAGGCCGGCACAGCTTGGTACTGCAATCGCGACGGTTGTGAATTCTGCTTCGAGGGAATGAATTATTGAATATTTTAATTTCCTTCACAATATAAAGCGCGTTGAGTTCCACCACTGTTGAGTGGCGGAACTCATACAGTATCGGCGATATTCGAAAAAAAATAGAGAACAGAGTATCTTAAGCTCTTAACACTAGATTCCCACTGCCTACCCTGCTATACGCGGGTTTTAGCTAATAAAATAGCTGAAGCTAATAAAAGAAACATTATTATCTATAAACTATCTAACCATCACCTAGAATTTAGAAAATATATAAAAAAAATACATTTAACTAATTACAATAAGAACGGAATATCCTAACGCTAGGTTCCCTCCGCCTTCCCCGCTGTGTGCGGGATACAGCGTGAACCAAATTTTTTAACTAATTACATCAATAATTACCATAATTAAACATACCGCAATTTGATTCGTTTTAACATGCAGTCGGCTGATGCAAACAGTGGCTGCAAATCCGACCAATCTTCCGAATGAGCCGCATCATGTAGGAGTATGTACTTATAGTACGATACCACACAACGGCTATAGCTGTTTCTGATAAATTGGCCTGATTTATCTTAAAACCAAAGAGCACGTATCGGGCCAACATGGATACATTGAGTAGATATCAGATTTACAACTTAGTAATGTCTGGATTGTCTTTTATGTTGCAACAAAATTATGCTAATTAAGCATGTAATGGATTTTCTTGCTTATTTTATATAATTTGTATATATAAGGCCATTTGTATATTGAGGCCAGTGTTGGCGCAGGTGCACATAGTGTGGTTGTGGGTTCGATCCCCACTCGAGAAGATGAAATATTTATTTAAATTTATATTTCAATTTCTTCGCTCTGGTGTCGAGGACAAACGCGGCGTTGAGTTCTGCCACTCAACACGCAATGCCTCCAATACAACAGAAAGTGGGGAACGGAGTGTCTTAACACTAGGTTCCCTCTGCCTACCCTGCTGTGTGAGGGATTACAGCGTGAAACTGATTGTATATATAAGAAAGTTTTATGTAAATGATTTTACATACTCTACTGTATAAATGTATATATTTATTATCCTATTATCGTCCAAAGCTAAACATAAGTCTCGCTCATATAGCACTCACCCTCTAATTCTTGGACTGCTCGCGTCCATCCGCTGTCAGATACCTTTTTTACAATGGCCATGACGATATGGCCGGCCGAGTTCCATTTTAGCGTGCTATAAACTCCAAGGATTCTGCATTCCATTGCTCGATGTTCAATTTCTTATTTGTGCACCAGTTCAACAAGGAGAGCCCACGGTTTCCACCCCTTAAGTCATCACTGGTAGGATGTACCTACTGATAAAGACCCGAGTCTTTAGGCATTGTGCGACAATTGATTTAGAAATAAGATTTAAATATAAATATAATATAAACAAATTTATTATGAAAGGTTAAAGTTATGCAAACTTAAACTTAAAAAAAACTGTTTAAGACGACGACGACAAGTTCACCATTAAAATTTTTTGATTCAATGAAGCGATAATTTTCAATCGCGTAATAGTAAACGCAGAAATGTTATATTCTTATGAAGAATACCTAAAATTGACGTATTATATTTTAAATAGAACTTACACATCATTTATGTCATAAATAGAAACCTTAAAATAATTATTAATAATAATAGTTTTTGAGTATTATTTGTCAGGCTCATCACTTATGACAAAAACCTAATTCACTTGACCTATAAACTCGACTCGAAAAGAGAAGGAAAGAATGTAGGAAAATTAAGTGATTTAAAAAATAATTAAGTAGTAATTATTTATAGTAATAAAACATAAATGTGAAATGAGAGCCAAGTTAAATGTTTTGTAATGGGTCGTTCTTGATTTCACCGATAAAGGAATTTAAGATGAACAACTAAACTAAAAAAACTTCATCAATTAATTAATTAATTAATTAATCAATTAATTAATTTAAGGTAAAACTAAATCTCTAAATTTGGCTTGACTATTTCGTACCAGCAGCCACCAAACCAAATATCAACTAAATGGTCTAGTACAAGCTGGAAGAGTACACGAACTTACAAAAAAAATTATAATAAATCCTGTAAAAAAACTATTGAGTGAAATTTACAGTTTGAATTTTATTCCAAGTGAACTCCGCACCCATCCTCGATATAGTCATACATCTCTCGTACTTTTGTCGGTGAACTCGAGAACGACGCATTATTTGACATTTAACTTGAAAAATGTGCGCATACACCGACAAAGTTAAGATTGTAAATTTTCATAAGATCGTACTTTTCGTTACCTATAATCCTGAAATTACAGAACCCTTTGTGGGCGAGTCTGACTCCGCACTACAGCAGTATTTTTATATTATTAATTCTTATTGTATGTAACACATCCAAATTGCACTCTGTTTGTTATCAACGTTGGCTGATTGAGAGGTTTTTGTGGAAATATCCATCTGATATAATTTTTGGAAACCTACTACTTCGACGATGAAATGAAATGGATAGACGGATTCTTATCTCATAATTTTTTTTTTATGCAAAACATATATTAAGATTGAAAAATGTTATTAAATAACAAACCATAATAGTAGAAAGAAAAATACATTACAATTTAGTAATTAATAAATTAAAAAATAATTAATAACCTATTGTGTTCTTAAAACAGCTTTAGGTTTTTTGAAATATGAATAAATAATAATATCCATTACATTTTCTTACAAACAATAAAATCATGTTAAAATATTTCTTTAACAACAACATAATAAGTAAGCTTAATTAAAAATTAATGAGCATTTACGGTACAATAAGAACGAAATTAACTCACAAAATATAATGAAGTTATTAATAACACATTCATTATATGATGAAGTATGGGGGGGAACTGGGGGGGATCTATAAACACTCATAGATACCCTGGGAGACCCTACTTGTATGAAATTTAACGAGTGTACAAATAAAGCAACAAATTTAAAACGATTTTAATTGAAGAGTTCGATAATTAAGCTTGAATGTTTAAATTAATTAATGAATTTCGTGGAATCGCCGCTCCGAGAGCTCGATCTGTAGTCTGTAGCGCTCGCAAATAACATTCTTAATTAATGTGAACAAGAACAAACGTTTTGCTATTGTGGATGTTCAAAATCGTTCGCCTTTTAAGTCCCCACTTTATTCGATTGATCGAATTGAATAGAACAATGATATAGCAAAATTGAGCGCTTTATTGGTTAGACTATTTGTTTTAATAGAGCTTTATTAGATTGAGTTATTATCATACTTTATTATTTATTTGTTTTTGTTTTTAGAGTGCTTTTTTTATTTTTTTGTTAATAATTTAGCGAAAAATATCAATATTATATATTATATATCGGCGCGAACATAAAAACGGAAGTTTTAATATTTTATTTATGTAGTCAATTGACTCGTGGCGCTAGTGTCCTGTTGTCAAACTTGACAACTTTAGTGTCATATTCAACATAAATACGACGGTTGATCATTCTTCGGTTCGAGGTTCGAGCCCCGCTGGGGACGCCCTTACAGTCGTCGACCCCTCTCAAGCAGCCAGGTAGTGCTTGCATTTCTTCTGGGACAGAGTACCCTCTTCCCTACCCACCCGGTGTCGCTGTAAAAGCCAATAGGGCTAACAGCATTAACCTCAAGTTCAAAAAAAAAAATCTTCGATTCAGAAGCGACCCGTCACCAACCAGGACGAATCTCTGGCTCGTGTGTGTGACACTCTGAATCTTAAATAATAATTAAGTAAGGGAAGTATAATCTTGTTATTATGTTTGTACATCTTATTAATTTATATAATGTGTTCTGTTGCCGTATTAATTGAAATATATGTGAGTATATGAGTAATCGATTTATGTTATTTTATTGCTTTCATATATTTATATATATCTACTATCTAATCTACAAATTATGTTATTACTAGATAAACAGAATGATTTCTTTAGAATTTATATTCTTTGAATTCTTAGAACGTCGTAAAAGATGATAATTTTTTTTAATAAGTTCAAATACAAAATAGTATTTTCTTTAATCTACTGACTGTAGTTAGAGAGTAAAAATTTCAATAATTTCAAGTTGAATTAGGACTTTGACTTCTCATTACACACAAGGTGTTGTTCTCATTACACACAATTACAACATCTTGTTACGAACAAAAAAATGGTTTATTATGAAAATGAAATATGAATTAAAAAAACCTTTTTAAAAATAAGATATATTTATTTTTATTTTGCTATGTTATTGTAGATGTGTGTTTTTTTCATAGAACATTGATGACATACAGATTCCTTCCATTTAATACTCATAATGTTGTAAAAAAACTATTGTTGTTACTGATATTGTTGTTGATGGGTTGTACAAAATATTTGTAATCCACCATTTTGTTGCGACGGCTATTAACGACAATATTGATTATATGTAATTTCATTGTAATCAAAACCGATGTCATAATTCAAATTTCCAGTGAGTCTTGAGGCCAGTGGTGGCGCAGTGGCACGAGGTGTGACTGTAAAACTGGTTGTGGGTTCGATCCCCACTCGAGGAGATGAAATATTTACTTAAATTTATATTTCCATTTCTTCGCTCTGGTGTCGAGGATAAGCGCGGCGTTGAGTTCTGCCCCTCAACACAGAATATCTCCAGAAATCGGCAGAAAGTGGGGAACGGAGTGTCTTAACACTACTAGGCTCCCTCTACCTACCCTGCTGTGTGCGGGATACAGCGTGAAGCTGATTTATAATTCAAATTTCAGCTCAATGGGTCAATGGAAAGTAGGTCAAATTGAGCTTGCAAGATTTAACATACACTAACAAACTAAAACGGCAAGTGCAAATAATTTTAGTATTTACTAATGACAAAATACAATTTAAGAAATATTATATTAAGCTGGAAATTTTTCAATTGGACCGGTAGTGGTAATGAAATATTTATTTAAATTGATATTTCCATTTCTTTGGCATAGTGTCAAGGCGAAAGGCGGCGTTGAGTTCCGCCAATCAACATGCAATGCCTCCATAATTCGACGGAGAGTGGTGAACGGAGTGTCTTTACACAAGATTCCTCCTGTCTAACCTGCTGCGTGCAGGATACAGCGTGAACATGTTTTTTTTATTTACTAAATCTTTTCAATATACATACCTACTTAAAAATGTATTCAAAGCACTTATCACACAATCACAAAGATATCGTCTTCCCGCACGCACGTATAACACGCATATTTGCCCTTTATTTTATTGTCTCGAATCATGAAAACAGCTCACTGTTTTTGCACGCATACATACCATGCATATATTACAGTGATAATAATCAATATGAATCAATATACAACAGATGCATAATTAAACGGAAGAAATAAATGGTCCTAAATTTTCTTAGCACGAAGGTGTCCTAAATTTTTTTAGCACGATAGAAATGCAATTTTTATGAAAATTTTAATTAAATTAAATAAGCTTCACGCTGTATCCCGCACAGAACAGGGTAGGCATAGGGAACCTACTGTTTCCCACTTCGTTCCCCACTTTTCGCCGAGTTTTGGAAGCATTACGTATTGAGTGGCGGAACTCAACGCCGCGCTTTACCTCGACACGAGTGAAAATATAAATGTAAATAATTATTTCATCTCCTCGAGTGGGAATCGAACCCACAACCAGTCGATTTTATAATCACACTTTATGCACCTACACCACGACTGGCCTCAATTTTTTTATATTTTATCAAATAAACACAATATTCAATATCGACATTTTCTTTTCGCACCTCTATTCCCCACTTTCCGACGAATTATCAGCTCTATTTCTCTACCTCGCGAGAAACTGATAACATAAATATTTTATTTCTTCGAATGATAATCGAACCCACAACGTGTAGTTCAGCCATACACTTGTGCCACGGCTGGCTCAAGGATGTATTCCATTTAATAACATTGTCATTCTTATATAAATGGACCCCAAAATTTCGGAAAAGTGAAAAGAGAAAGTAATTCAGTCGGATATGCGTCAGCTGGGCAACATTAGTCAAGCGATGTGAGAAAATTTAATAAAAGCACTGTGTATCATTTTGTAGAGACTGCGCTGAGCCCGTTGTCGTAAATTTCTGAAATAGTATAAACAAAACATGTTCTCATATAAAATCGCTTTAAAAATAAAAGCATAACGTCTCAATGGCTCAAATTCGGGAAGAAAGAAGAGAACGGAGTGTCTTCACACTACGTTCTCTCGGTATGCAGTAAAAATTTTATTTGTAAATTTGCTAAAAAATCAATTCGATAAATACTTATTTAGAAAACGTATAAAAATTTGAACGCAGCGGGACTCGAACCCGCGCCTCCTGGAAACTGACCAGGAGGCGCGGGTTCGAGTCCCGCTGCGTTCAAATTTTTATACGTTTTCTAAATAAGTATTTTTCTTTCCTAAGTGTCGAATAACACTTTAAAAAATGTTTAAAAATATCAATTCGATATTTAATAAAAAAAAATTGTTCAAGCTGTACTTAGGTTTATGCAACAGACAAGTCCTTTAGTTATTATATAGCTTTTATTTGCAACATCAATAAACTATAACGCAATAAACAACAGCCAAATGTCAATTCATAATTATTCAAATGTGTAATGGAGATATGTAAATTATATAACCTAAGTTAATTTGCATTGCCTCGATCGAAGATTGATTACAGATGATACTCCTGACCTAATTTTGTAATAGATTTTTTGGGCATGGTTTAAACTCTTTTTAGCATAAAGATTTAAACATATTTTTGTATAATTAATATATATTAAGCGTGATCGTAAATGCGACACAGGTTGTGGATTCGATTACCGCTCGAGGAAATGAAATATTTAATAATTTTACTTCTACGCCCTGATGTCAAAGATGTTGGGGGCAAAGCTGCGTTAGATTCCGCCATTCACCACGTAATGCCTCCAGAATTCGGGGAAAAGTGGGCAGCGGAGTGTCTTAACACTAGGCTTTATCTGCCTACAATTTACAATTATTTTATATAACAATTTTTGTATTTGGGACATTTTTCTGAATATATTGACGTCAATATGTAAGGGAGCTCAGATAATGAAATTTTCATGCAAATGATATCAGATATGAGAAAAAATATGCTTTGTTTTTGTATTCGACCAAGGGGAATCCTAAACTAAGTCGGTACGGCCCACTCATCCGCTGGGAACGTCAATAAAAATGGCGACCTTGACTTTATTTATTCAGAATATATTATTGCATTAGCATCATTGCTTTTAGGTGTAATTTATTTATAAAATTAAAGTAATCAGTTTCACGCTATATCCCGCAAACAGCAGGATTGGCAGAGGGAACCTAGTGTTAAGACACTCCGTTCTCCACTTTCCGCCGAAATCTGGAGCTATTACGTGTTGAGTGGCGGAACTTAACGCCGCGTTTTGTCACGACATCTGGAAATATAAATTTAAATGAATATTTCACTTTCTCAAGTGGGGATCGGACTCCCAACCAGTCGCGTTTACACTTTGTGCCCCTGCGCCACGACTGGCCTATATTTATTTATTCTACTTAGATTTCGTTAGTATTATATAATAATTAACTTTCAGTATTACGCGTTCGATCGTGAATTTTATATAGCTTGCGAACTACTAGGTACATCGTGACTTCCACTATAAAGCAACTTTGTAAAGAAACTGGAACCTATAAATTTGAATCCACTCCATCGAATCCAATTAATCGTATTAACGATTCTATATTCCGGTTTGTACTCAAATTTTATAATTTGAAATTTAAATATTTTAATAATTAAGTTTTTAAAATCAAAATCAGCTTCACGCTGTATCCCGCACACAGCAGGGTAGGCAGAGGAAACCTAGCGTTAAGACACTCGGTTCCCCACTTTCTGCCGAATTCTGTTCCTTTATTATTGGAGTTGTTTTTCTTTATTATTTAATTTTAAAATAATTCCTACATTAAATCGGCAAAATCAAAAGAAAAATATAAATGATATAATATGTAATAGGTAGAAACCATTAGTGATTTTATCAAGTCATCAACGATCATGCAACACAGCAAGGTAACGGACTAAAAGCGGACGATCGTTCAAAAACTCGAGATATGCAAATAAACCTGGCTGTCGCATCTTATGCAAATCTATAACGTCTTAAGTACTAACAGCTTTTCGTATCAGTAATTACACTTTACGCTGTTTTATTATTATTCTATAGTGCTTATGCCTTGTCGCCTCTGAGTGCAGCCAGTCGTTAGTATTCAAAATGTAAATTGCTCGCTCCCAGGGCAACGCACCCGTCTCAGATCTTACTTTCCCAGAAATAATTTCATTAACATCTGCATACTCCGTATTCTTGCGAAATTCCTTTGAAGCTGGAGAAAATCTCAGAGGCATATATAGAGTATGTTATATACAACAGATAGTAAAAAAAATTTTGCGGGAGGCCAGTCGTGGCGCAGCGGCACGAGGTGTGACTGCAAAATCGACTGGTTGTGGGTTCGATCCCCACTCGAGGAGATGAAATATTTACTTAAATTTATATTTCCATTTCCTCGCTCTGGTGTCGAGGTTAAGCGCGGCGTTGAGTTCTGCCCCTCAACACGCGATGGCTCCAGAATTCGGCAGAAAGTGGGGAACGGAGTGTCTTAACACTAAGTTCCCTCTGCGAAGCTGGATTTCATATTTACCTTTTAAGCCACTCTTCAATTTCTTTTACCCAAACACAGATTATTTATGGATCATAAATAAAGCAAATGTCACAAATGGTACAAATAAAGCTAGGAATCTTCCAAAATAAAAGACGAAACGACGAAAATATGGCTCAGATCAAATGTTTCGTCAAAATAGTGTCATAACAATTTCTTAGAGGTCTTCAGTTGGCAAGGTTCCGATCATCTCTAATCGACGATCTCCAATCCGGAAAATTTACTCCCACGTAACGAGGTTGTTGCCTGCAGAACGATGTCGCTACAAAAGTTTTGTTTTTTATCCGCCTTGTTTTATTATAATTTGCGTATGTCGGTAGCCAAGAGCAACTTGGGAACCTATTTATAAAACACTCCTTTCCTCGCTTTGTGGTGAATTCTGGAGGCATTTTGTGTTGAATGTCGGAATTCAACACCGGGAATTTGCCTCGTCACCAAAGCGCTTAAAATTTCAATTCATCGAGTGGGAATCGAACCCACAACTTGTAACGTTTACAGTCGCACGCTTGTGCCCCTGCGTCACAACTGTCATCAAGCTAGAAAAGCTATTTAATTATATAAAATATTTTAAGTGACATATTTTATCAATAACAAACAGCTAACAGTTTATTAGTATCAAAAGCTGTTCTCTAAAGGGGAAACAATGAATACACTATTACACATTTAGCATTTCATCTCAAACTGTCGTCAGTCTTGTAACACAGAACCTCATCCCCTCGGGTCTCATGTCATCGTCAAAAGATGTATTACTTGACATATACTCGCTTAGCTGTCAAGAGATAGACAAAGCCACCAGTCCTTACTAGGACCATTTACAAAATATGTAATTGCTTTTCATTGCTATATCACTATAATAATATTATAAAGGTGTATGTAAGTTTGTTTGTTACATTTTCACGCCAAAACTACTCAACTGGTTATTATGAAACTTTGTACACATGTTTAATGTGGTATTAGAAATGACACAGGATTATTTTTATTAAAACTATGTATATATTATCTTTTGTTTATAATATAAAAATACGTTTAAGTCTCTAATCTTGTTATAAATTAATGAATGTTATTTTAACTATTTAATTATTATTTCACATTTAATCTAGACATCGAATCTAGATAGAACTATTCAAGTCTTCCTATGTTTATTATATTATATACGAAATTCTTAAAAATTATCAATACCTGTCATTATTTTTATGAAAAATATGTTGTATAAAAAACACATAATATGATCAAATTAGACTCCATAATATCTATTTAATAAAATAAAATTAAATAAATCAGCTTCACGCTATATCCCGCACACAGCAGGGTAGGCAGAGAGAACCTAGTGTTAAAACACTTCGTTAACCACTTTCTGCCGAACTCTGGAGGCATCGCGTGTTGAGTGGCAGAACTCAACGTCGCGCTTTCTATTTAATGAAGTCTTATTTATGTCTAAATTATTATTTTAAAATAACAACACAAAAATACAAAAGAGAATATTTAGAAATTACCTCATTACAAAGAACTTTGAATAAATTAAGCCTTATGCCTAAATATTACCATTTGTTTACTAAGTATCTATTTTGCGAATTGAATTTCGTATTCGAAGTTTGCGAAAGAGAATACTTAAACTGTTTATCTGAATCCTTTGGGACAGCATCCCTTTCGTTATATCGACCAATTCAGGCGTTCCTCCAGTCCACTCGAAATATTTGTTGAGAGCTCACTTCGGTGGAATTAATACTTTCTGTTGTCGCAATATGCTTTTTAAACAATACTCCCTAAAGCTAAATATATCGTTACGGTTGTTGTGATGAATTGTGCAAAATATTATGTTCTGGAGTTTGAATTTGTAAGTTCATTTTTGACTTTATTTTACTTTAAAGTTGATATAATAAAACATTCTAACATTGTGGCCGTGGTTTTTTAACTTTAACGCGATGGATGTGGGTTCGATCGCCACTCAGAGGTATAAATTATTATTTATTATTCATAATTTTCAATTCTCCGCTCTGGTGCCGAGGTAAAGCGCGGCGTTGAGTTCCGCCCCTCAACACGCAATGCCTTGAAAAATTCGATAAAAAATCGGGAACGGAATATCCTAACAGTAGGTTCCCTCTGCCTACCCTGCTACATATATACAAGACCATCGTGAAGCATTTTTTTTATTAAACATTCCAAAGGGTCTAGTAGGTAAGTGTGTGAAAACTACACTGGCCTCTAATAAATCTTTTTGCCATTATTGTATCGTTTCATCGAAAATAGCGACACGCCAAATTCTTATCCTACAATATTCTTTACAGAAATAATAAATGTTCGTTTCCTTTCCAACTTCTTATAATTATGTTGTATATACATACTCGTCATTTGGTCGTAAATATTTTATTCACACGGTTAAGTATGAAAATTGAAATTACATATAAAATTCATAGACAACTCAATGGTCTCTTGCTGGTCGTGGCGCAGAGGCACAAAGTGTGACTGTAAAATCGACTGGTTGTGGGTTCGATCCCCACTCGAGGCAGTGAAATATTTATTTACATTTATATTTTCAATTCTTCGCTCTGGTGTCGAGGCAAAGAGCGGCGTTGAGTTCCGCTACTCAGCACGCAATGCCTCCAGAATTCGGCGGAAAATGAGGAACACTAGTGTCTTAACACTAGGTTCCCGCTGCCTACCCTGCTGTGTGCGGGATACAACTTGAAGCTGATTTGATTTTTTTTTTAACTCAAGGGAATTATAAAATCTTGATGGAGCAATAGCAGATAATTTTGCTTTTTTGAAGCGAGAGTATAAATCCAACTTCAATATTTATTTAATCAAAACATGAATACATATTTTTGAGGCCGTCGATACGCAAGAACACAACCGTATGACTGTAAACACGAAAAGCTGTGGGTTCGATTCCCGACACTCATCACGCCATGCCTTAAAATCGGTGGAAATTAGAGAATATCATAACAGTAGGTTCCCACTGCCTACCCTACTACATGCGGAATACAGAAAACATCAAAAAATGCTATTTTTTTAAGCAAATAGATATTAAATAATTTAAAAGTATATGTATGTATATATTATACATATCCATAACTGTTCTGGCTCCACCTAACTTAAAGGGAACACCAGCCAAGTAATAAATAAACCAAAGAAGAAGATAAGTAAATACGGGAAGTATATTCTGCGTAATAAACAAACATCGTGATACTAAAGTAAAGTACAAACAAACACGGCAATTTATCACAAAATCAATCACATCTCGCAGCGAGCGATCGTCGAACAACTCATTACATTACACCTAGAAGATCTACGCTTTTGACGCACGCGAGCTTTTGTAATCAGTGTCGTCCCCACTCACATTTAACGTAAATTTATTATTATTATTTTAATTTGTGCGTTTGTCGAAAATAGAAATCTTCATGGGAAGGTCGAGCCACTAACACTAGGTTCCCAACTTCCCTCTGCCTACCCTGCGATGCAGTGTGTGAAGCCAAAAAAATATGTGTAATGTGAGTGGGAGATGGGTGTATTCGACTAAGGTATATATATAATAAAAAATAAAGAATATAGATTTTATAAAGGTTGATAAAACTAAACTACAAAATTATACTTATTTCCTTTGGTCTTCTTAGCAAATATCAGATTCTCGCTATAAAAGTATGTATTGTATTGTCATCGAATCCGAGCATTATGTAAATTTTCAAGAAAATCGGACAACAAAAAGTGGGTCACAATAACGTTTCAAGATGCAGGGGCACAAACGTAACGCAAGTTGTGATATAGATTCGGGTGACATGAAATATTTAATATTTAAATTTCGCTCTGATCATGAGGCAAAGCACGTTGACTTCCGCCACTCTATGGAATGCCTCAAGAATTTGGCGGAAAGTTAGGAACGGAGTGTCCTAACACTAGGTTAACATGTTCCCTCTACCAACCCTGCTATATAAGTAGTTGCTGTCTAGCCCCTGATGTATCATAAAAAAATACTACTAGTAAACTCAGAAAATCTTTTATATATATAAAAATTAAATATAATTCTAGTTTCCTTACGTGAACGGGTAACACGGAATGCTGTCGGCAGATATTAACAGCCATAGTCTATAACTCTATACGGTAAGGCATTGTACGTGGTTGCATGACAACGGGATTAAATTTTTATTAAATTCGTATTATGGCGCTCAGTCGGAATCGACTGTATTACAAACTTATTATAAACTTATATGAAACGTCAAAGCGTGTAAGTAATCTTCGTCACTTTCCCTCCGAATATCCTTTTGATCTATTCAAAAGGATGTTGAGCGAAATTCTTAGTTGATAAAATTGTGGTTATTAAGTTCATATTGCGGTTAGTCATGGCGCAGGGGCACAAGTGTGTGACCGTAAACATGGATATTTGGGGATTCGATTCCCACTCGATGAAATATTTATTTAAATTTATATTTTTAATTCTTCGCTTTGGTGTCAAGGGAAAGCGCGGCGTTGACTTCCGCCATTCAACACGCAATGCCTGGAAAGTATCGGAGGAAAGTGGAGAATGGAGTGTCTTAACACTAGGTTCCCTCTGCCCCTGTTATCGCTTATAACAAGGTTATAAGAGTGTAATTTTAAGTTCTTACTTTGGACACCGTATTTTATATGGAACAGTGCTTAAAAAGTATTGCTTACTTCACGTGCAAGTCGTGTGTTCAATCCCATCGGGGGACTTTGATTTAGGTGGTTAAACTAGTCGCTACTTTAGATAAACATTTTTTGTTCTGCTCACATTTTAATTATTATATTTATAGGACTGATTTAAAACAAATACACGAAGAACTCTATCATTTAGTTTTTGTAAAGGTTGGATGTTTAATAAACTTCACCATAAAAATATTTAAATAAATACTAGACGTTTCTAGATTCTTATTGTTTCATACAAAACGCAAACGAGCTACAGCCTCAGTGACCCAGATGCAACATTGAATATTTTATTTATAAAAAGTATTTATAATTTATAAACAGAAAACTCGTATCAGTTTAATGTCAATATAGCATTGTTACATATTTATATGTTTTCTTATATATTAAAAAAAAATCAGCTTCAGTTCGCTTTATCCCGCACACAGCAGGGTAGGCAGAGGGAACCTAGTATTAAGACACTCCGTTCCCCACTTTCTGCCGAATTCTGGAGGCATTGCGTGTTGAATGGCAGAACTCAACGCCGCGCTTAGTCTCGACACCAGAGCGAAGAAATGGAAATATAAATTTAAGTAAATATTTCATCTCCTCGAGTAGGGATCGAACCCACAACCAGTCGGTTTTACAGTCACTCTTTGTGCCGCTGCGCCACGACTGGCCTACATATTTATATGTCTTCTTATATATATCTTTTAATAATATTTAAAAAGTGTTGGCTTTCCGTTTCTCTGACATATTGGCAATGCAAAATGCTCTGCCAAAAACTTAAAAATATTATTAACTAAGCGGATCATCTATTAACAAACACGTTTTTAGGGTTACTGCACCTCAAAAGGTACACCTTTATGACCACTTTATTATCTGTCTGTCCGTTTGTTAAAACCATCTCGAAATCGTGTGGCGATATCAAGCAGAATATCACAATAATTAATATCTGTCTAATGATCCTTGAAGCACAGGTAAAAATCAAAGTTCTAAGTACAAGCACTCGTGGTCTTACATTTTTGTAATTTGGAACGAAATGAGGCCAGTCGTAGCGCAGTGCACGAGGTGTGACTGTAAAACCGACTGGTTGTGGGTTCGATCCCCACTCGAGGAGATGAAATATTTACTTAAATTTATATTTCCATTTCTTCGCTCTGGTGTCGAGGTTAAGCGCGGCGTTGAGTTCTGCCACTTAACACGCAATGCCTCCAATATTCGGCAGAAAGTGGGGAACAGAGTGTCTTAACTCTTGGTTCCCTCTGCCTACCCTGCTGTGTGCGGGATACAGCATGAAGCTGATTTATTTTGATTTATTTATTTTTTAGAATTTATAATACAAATAAAGGAAAAGATCCAACCATATAAATAAAGGAACAATTAAAAATAATATGTTTAAAAAATTTAAAGAAATAAACATAAGACGGAATGCAAGATTAGTGTGAATGGAACATATTATGAACAAGTGACAAAAATTTACATATCTGAGAAGTATGTTGAGTAGAGATGAAAGTTTAAGTTAGTTTAGTTTTAGTAGCAAAGTGTAATGTATAACTGCACGTTTGACCGTAAATATTGTAAAGCTACCTATGTATCAACGCTATTGAAAGGCAACGAAAAATGAATGCTGTGGAGATGCAATCTCTTCGTAGGAAATGCAGAGTCAGTTAAGCTGATAGTATTAATGAAGAGATACACAGAATGCTAACTAGTACCTGCTAGCGAGAATATCACGGTGAGAATGAAGAAGAACGTATTCAGTTGGCTTGCACGTCGAGAAAATGGGAAAATGCATGAGGAGGGCGTGTATGAAGAGGTGTGACGGTAGATGAGTAGAAAAAGGAATGCAGAACTTTTAGATTAAAGCAAGAAGCCAACCAATATCTATGTTTTATCGTTGATTTCTAAATGTTTACTATTGCTTATTCCGCGGTGTTTCGTACTTACATGGAATATGGTTTAAAATTACATTAAAACCGTAAATTATAATTTAGTTATAAAACCAAATCATGTCGATATGTTAAATTATTTATTACATCGCTATATACCATTCTGCTGCATATTCAATTTTCAATATGTTTTGAACCTATTCAGCTCATTCTATCTACAATACAACTAATAAATATATAAATAACCTATTATTATTAAAATAATAATACTGAACAGCTCATATAAGCAGTTTTACGATACGATTGTGGGATTTATGATGTATTGTCCATTGGCAACTAATTATTCTCATTAACTCCTGATCCACATTATGGAAAGCAATAATATTTTTTAAATGTTTTTGCAATCTACTGTAAATATTAATAGCTTCTCTTGCATCGTATATATAATATTTTTTATATTAATTATATATAATTAATAATGGAACTAAAATGTGAAAACTGATAAAATATGAATATTTAAATTTATTGATCTCTAGTTTCGACTGACAACCAAAAAATGGTACTTAGTAAATTGTATTAGCGTTTAAATTAATATATATATATATATATATATATATATATATATATATATATATATATATATATATATATATATATTAAAAGTTAGTTAGTTAAATATTGGACAACTAATTGAGAGGTTTCGATTGTGTGTGGGCTATATTTTTACTAATATATTTACTAATCCATTACACTTTAGAGTTTATACTAAGCATATCCACGTGAGGAACCATTATAAGGTATAATAGAAATATTTGTGAAATTGTTAGTAATAATTATAATGTATACATTATTGGGAATATTTCTAAGTGACATATCACTGCTGTAATAAAAATGTTCTATCAAATTTTACAACCAAATTCATACGAGTCAAATTGCTGTCATAAACTCGGTGTAGATACCGATTTAATGATTATAACGTGACATTGACGAAATGATTTGTTCTTCTCAGGCACGCTTGAAAACCATTAGCAAATAACTTAACCGATTTAATAATATTTAAACGCTAATTCCCATCTCTCAGTGAAAGTAAACGTTAAAACATATCGGACGAACCAACAAATCAGACACAAAATCCAGCTTTTATATTGATTTTATTCCCTCTTGTTATACACAATGCAATATAATAATTCTAATAAAAAATAATAACTAATTCTAATAATAAGTTGTCTCGATAATATCTTAGGACGTAATGAAGACGAATGCCCTGTCGTTTATGCTTTATTGGAAAGGCACCGGAAAAGACGCAGCACACTACCGCCACTTAATACAATCGGTAATGGAAACAATATCAAATGATGTTCTCGTAATCATAGTGACACCTATTAATATAAAGGGAATATTTAAAAATAATGCCATATACATATAAAGGCCGGTCGTTTCGCAACGGCACGAGGTGTGACTGTAAAACCGACTGGTTGTGGGTTCGATCCCCACTCGAGGAGATGAAATATTTACTTAAATATATATTTCCATTTCTTCGCTCTGGTGTCGAGGTTAAGCGCGGCATTGAGTTCTGCCACTCAACAGGCAATGCCTCCAAAATTCGGCAGAAAGTGGGGAACGGAGTGTCTTAACAATAGGTTTCTCTCTGCCTACCCTGCTGTGTGCGGGATACAGCGTGAAGCTGATTTTTTTATTTATTTAGAAATAATGACATATATAATATTAATAAATTATGCCAACAAACATAACCCAATTTTTGACTTCACTTTAAAGCGGACAGGTGTAAAACTCGGTAAAATATCACGTTAACGGGTACTTAGTAAATTGCGTTGCATCCATTGCTGGTGCTCGGGCCGGGAGCAATGCAGTTACGACGTCATTAGCACGCTATGTGACGTCATAACTCCGGAGCTATCTCCCGGCTGTCGGCAATTACGGGGATGGATGGAGCTACACGTGCCCTAAATGTGCCTTATTATTTTATTCCGCCTCGAACTATTAATTTAGGTGAATTATTGTAATGAGAAAATGTAGGCATATTTTGAAACTTCGAATAAATGCGTTGCCGTTTAGATTTTGTGTACATTAGGGAAGTCTGTACACAAAATCTAAACACATTGTCACATTGTTGTGTTAAATTTTGTTATGTAATGTTAATTAGTAAATGGAAACTGACTTTTCATATTATAATTAGGTGTATAAATATTATAAATGTATAGGTAAGACATTTAACTTATATGAGAAACTGCTTAAAACTTACACGCTTTTTCTCGCATTATGTAAAGTGATAAGAAAATTGTACATTGGTTAGATTAAAATATCTAAATTAAACAAAATATAGAGGCCAGTCGCGGCGCAGGGACACAAATTGCGATTGTAAAATCAACTGGTCGGGGTTCAATTCCCACTCGAGAAAATGAAGTATTTATTTAAATTTATATTTTCATTTCTTCGCTCTGGTGTCGAGGCCAAGCTACTTTTAAACATTTTTAAAGTGTTATTCCACACTTAGGAAAGAAAAATACTTATTTAGAAAACTTATAAAAATTTGAACAATTTGAACAATTATTTGAAAAAAAAATTTGAACAATTTGAACGCAGCGGGACTCGAACCCGCGCCTCCTGGAAACCGACCAGGTCAGAGCGCCTGGTCGGTTTCCAGGAGGCGCGGGTTGGAGTCCCGCTGCGTTCAAATTTTTATACGTTTTCTAAATAAATATTTAAATTATACACTCTGGTAACGAGACGCGATATAAAATTCCGCCACTCAACACTCAATGTCTCCAACATTTTGCGAAAAGTGGGCAACAGAGTGTCCTAACACTAGATTGCTATGTTCAATCTACTCTGCTATATGCGGGAAACGGCATGAAGCTAAAAAAAAATTTAAATATAAATATTAAGCTCATTTCATTAAATTGAAGGAAGCATGTACAAAATGTTTATATAAAACGTTTTCTATAATAATATTTCTAAGCTGAATACCACTACAATTTTGAAATTCGTAGCATACATGCAATTATGTAGTTAATTCTCTCACTTATCACAGGTATTTGGCGCGTCACACGTCACGGGCACCACTATAAATCTACCGAAGTCTCCGTCCGCCTTCATGAATCACTCCGATGGAATTCCACCCATCTTTGGAGAAAGATTTTAAATTCTTTTTGTATTACTCAAAAAAAATGTGTGAAATCTATAAAAAAGGACTTTCATCTAGTATTTTTGAAAGTGGTGATTAAATAACAGAATTTTATCAATTTCATTAGATTGAATCTTACGGCATACGAATCGTAATCTAGTTTTTTTTTCAATGAGAAAATTTGGGCACAAAGAATAGCATTGATGCAATAGAAAGTATCATAAAATTATCAAGAAATTCATATTACTTTTTATTGTTAATTTATGAATAATATAATTATGGATTTATATTTTACATAAATTCTACACCTATAGATAAAGGGTACATGCTGTAGTTAGATGATAAACAGAAATTGTTAAAAATACAAATAGTATAATATCTATTAAAAGATGATCCGAAAAAACAGTCAAGGCCGAGTCGCATTCGCCCACCGAGGCTTCCGTACCAATTTAAGGATTGTAGGTCCAGGGGAGGTATAACTTATAAATGTTGACAAACTTAAGTTTGCAGGCATATGCACTCATTTTGTAAGAAATGAACTACAAATACAAGTTTGTAATTTTTTTTCTACGAAATACCTATTCGGATTTTTCTTTTATTTGTACTGTAAGTTCTCACTTCTTGCAGAATTTCATAACTGTAAGTCGGCGGGAAGTATTCTATCTACATTTTTTATTTTGATTATGCGGCATATTCCTTACAAAATGCAACAAAACCTCGTATCATTTGATTACGTTCACTTAGAAGCTTGGTTTTTTTCTATGCTTTAAAAGATCATAGGCTAGAAAATTATAGCTTAATACTTCTGCGCAATGTAGAGATATATGGTTTTAACAAACGAATATACGGACAACAAAATGATCTTATAAGGATTCCGTCTTTACTTTATGTGGTACGGAACCCAAACAAAGAAATATTTCTATTTCCTATTATCCGATCCACATATCTAATTTAAATATATAAATATTCAAAACGAAAAACCACAAAAGCAAAATGAAACACACCTTAATCAACGCAGATGATTAAATTAAAGCTCCTGTAAGTTCATTAGGTTTCATTTAAAATTTTATTTGCATCCAAGCTCATACACGCAAACGGCAACTAGTAAATTTTATTTTTCTCTTCAGTTTCACGCTGTACACACACAGAAGAATAGACAAAGGGTGCCTAGTGTTAAGACACTCTGCCCCCTACATTCTGCCTCATTCTTGTGCATTGCGTGTTGAGTGACAGAACTCAACGCCACGCTATGTCTCGATAACTGAACGAAGTAGAAAAAAAATAATATTGTTCCTCGATTGAGAGTCGAACCCACAACCTATCGCGTTTACTGTCACACGCAGCTACAACTGACCCCTACCAACCAGTAAGCATACCAATCAGAACGGGGGAACAGTACGCGTTGCGTGCGTTAATGACCCCTAAACTGGTTAAATCCATTTCATGCTCGGTCTGCCTCACTCATGATATTTTGATAATGGCGTAAATTTATGCGGCTCTACCTCGAAATCCGAGACTGCATAATGACTTGGTGTCGGGCTTGTTTTATGCTAAGTGCTAGTACGAAAGAGACTGGAAATGTATGCAGATCGGTCGCGTGGGAAGTGGCAACAAGTGGCCGAGACGTTGGTTCCTCGACAAACAAAAAACGGAACCCCTTTTAATAGCCGAAATTAACTGGTGTTTAATTAAAATGTCGGCTGTGCAAGAATTTGTAGTGGCACGAGATTTGATTACAATGTACTTGGTGGAAAGCACCGGTTAAAATATTTGAACATACTCTTTGGTGTTAAATATGGTCATTTTACAGATGTAATGAGTAGGTACTTTCCTGATTTTGGGTATAACTAAAATCTATAATAATTATTAAAGGCATCGTAGTACAGTTGGGATCTTACGCGATGGTAGTGAATTCAAATGTCACTCAGGAGAAGGCTATTTAATGACTATAACATAAATCTTCTTCAGATCTACATAAGCGAAGTATGCTATCGAGTTATATCATTTCATTAAGTTCTTTAGGTCAGATTTTAGAATGAGTTTCTTATCTTCTTATCTTATTTCGCATAATAACGAGTAATAAACCATTAATGTATATTTCACTTCCTTCATGATTCATGGCTGACCAATACATTTTTTTTTAATCTTTTATCCTGTTATAGATAAAATTATCGTTTTAGCAAATTTCATAAATAATTAGATAAGGAATCAACATTTTCAAAACTTAGATGCGGCTATAGTGATTAGACCAGCCCTATAATATACTAACTGTACATTGCGTGCCATCAACTGAAATAGATTTGAAGGAAAGACAATATTCCAATTATTTTGAGTCATTTTATTGATTTTGTTAATTAAAAAAAATATATTACATTTCAGCGCTTCGTTTCAATTCGATATTTATTGAAATGCTGTAGGATATACAATATTTCTTTATTTTCAATATAGTGCGTCAACGAATAAATCAAAAAGTTTTCCGATGCGCGAGGAGTCTACCTGTCACGACAATATACGAAATTCATTGGAATGACAGTGGTGCCATCTGTTAAAAATTCGTCGAGTCAGCTCAGAAACCTTTGTGGGTTCAAGCACAACCAATTTGCTAAAGATCATCACATGATCAAATACATAGTTTACGATTCTATAATGAACACACAGATAAACATTACTTTTTATATATATAGATATGTTATAAAAGATGTAACACGATACGATGGCCCGAAGGCGTGTCCTCGTGATTTTATCACCGTCCTGTAATTACATACTATACACTAAATTTTACAAAACACTCTTATCTGATGGCTGTCAGTATGTTAATAGCACATATCCCGAATACTTGCAGTGAATTATTTTTTCCTTGGCAAAATTTATACCATGTATTGTATAGGCAGGTTGAATTTAATTATTTTATGCAAATCTTTGAACCTTTTTTTTAATATAAAATTGTACAAATGATTTCAATTTTAGTTAAACATAAAAACTAATATTGATAATAGTACACATTTGTCTTTCTCCTATTGTGCGATAAAAAAACCGGTCAAGTGCGAGTCGGACTCGCCCACGAGGGTTCCGTGCCACTTTTAAGATTCCAAGGCAATGGGAAGTACAACGTATGAAAGTTAACAAACTTAAGTTTACGGGCATATGCGTTTTATATTAAATTATCTATAAATATAAGTTTGTAGTAATTTTGCTGTATGAAATTATGAAATACCTGTAAAATTTATTACTTTTCCATATTTGTTTGTATTGTAAATTCATTAAATTTCATAACTGTGGCCCACAGGAAGTATCTTATGCGTTTTAATCACGCGGCGAATTTAATTTATAAATATAAATAAAATCTTTTGGATTGAGTTGACTTAGAGCTTCATTTTTTCTGTGCTCGAAGGGATTGTAGACCTGAATATTTGATATTCATTTTGCTTGATGCCTTCACGCGATCTCGAGACCAGTGGTCTTGATATACCGGCAAGAAAGTGATCCTATAAGGGTTGCTTTTTTCACCTAAAAACTAATTCTACATAATTAGAACGGCCATATAGAAGATAGATAACCATATCCTTACTACTTTACTACAAAACCACTTTATCTTATTCGCACTTCATAATTAACAGATTTAAAATGTTTCGAACTTAATAATAAATGAAATTTAACAGCAATGTTAAATATTACAATAGTCAATTATCAAAAAAATATATAATATAAAATGTTTGAATATCTTTAACAATATTAGCAGTTACTGTATAAAATATACTTACATTCATTGTCATTTAAATTGATTACAGCTTCAAACGATATATAAAATGTACCCAATATTACACAGTAAAATTACGTTTTCAGTTTTAATTTGACCATATCGAAACCACTACTGTAATAAACTAAAATACCTTCAACCAATTTATAATACGCACAGAAAGTGTGATCTTTCTTTTCTTTTAGCTTTACGCCGTATCCCGCATGGCAGGGAGTCAATTGTTGAGACACTTCGTTTCCCACTTCTGACCGAATTCTGGAAGCATTGTGTGTTGAGTTGCGGAACTCAACGCCGCGCTGTACCGCCACACTAAAACGAAAAAATGTAACAAAAAATGTAAAAATTCAATTCCTGTTCATTTAATATAAGCAAAAACCAAATAAGTATTTCTTCTTCTTCATTCAGCTTCACGCTGCATCCCGCACACAATATGTAGGCAGAGGGAACCTAGTGTTACGACACTCAGTTCCCCACTTTCCGCCTATTTCAACGCTCAACGTCGCGCTTCGCCTCAACACCAGAGCGAAGAAATGAAAATAGAAACATAAATAAATATTACAATTCCTCGAGTGGGCATCGAACCCGCAACAATTCTATTTTACAGTCACACTTTGTGGCCCTGCGCCACGACTGGCCTCAAATAACTCAAGTACTTATTTATTTCAAATTGTAATTTCCAATTTCAACAAGTATAGCATATTTCGTTAGCATTCTAATTGCTTTGTAGTTTTCACCTAAAATATTTGATCTCTGTACCTTTAAGGTGGTCAACGAACTCTGGCACAGTCATAAAGGGTCTAGTCATAATAAAGGGCAATCCACCTCAAATATTTGACGGCACCCTCTGCAGTCAGATCAAAGAGCGGTGAGCGCATCAAACGCTTTTGTTGTTATCTCCCCTAAGACCTTGGATATTAAGCAAAATTTTGGTATTTAATGCTTATTTTTAATGAGGAAATAAGGATAAGAAGATAATAATAAGAATATTATTAATACGTGAAGTGAAAATTTTGTACCCATTTTTCTAAAAATTATGCTGACGACGTGTGAAGAAGCGGCAAGAAAATTTTGTTCTTTTCAATGATAATAAAAATTTTCTTATCTCATGAATTGATAGCTATCCTGCATGACATTCAATAGATATTAGTTCTATACATCTTCATACTGTAATCGTAAAACAGACTGGTTGTGGGTTCGATTCCCACTCCAGGAGATAAAATATTTACTTAAATTTATATTTCCATTTCTTCGCTCTGGTGTCGAAGCAAAGCGCGGCGTTGAGTTCCGCCACTTGACACGCAATGCCTCCAGACTTCGGCAGGAAGTGAGGAACGGAGTGTCATACTCTAGGTTCCCTCTGCCTACCCTGCTTTGTGCGGTATACAGCGTGAAGCTGATTTATTTATTTTTCAGTACATCATAACAAAAACCCATTCAATACTTACGTGGACACAAAAATACCATAATATATTTGAAGGCATTAGTATCACTATCAGTATTGAGAGAAAAGGTATGTTTCTTAAGTCGAACAACCTATTAATAATATCAATTACTTATAGTTCGCATCTGAGTTGCGTGACCGGCCGATTTGTTTTACTCTACTTTAGTAATACGAATCTATTATGAACAAAAAAAATCAGCTTCACGCTGTATCCCGCACACAGCAGGGTAGGCAGAGGAAACATAGTGCTAAGACACTCCGTTCCCCACTTTCTGCCGAATTCTGGAGGCATTGCATGTTGAGTGATTGCCACTCAAAATTCGGTGCAAAAAGGGGAACAGAGTATCTTAACACTAGGTTCCCTCTGCCTACCTTGCTGTGTGTGGAGCGCAGCTTCAATTTTTGTTTTTTTTTTCTTTTCTACATATCATTCGCTTTTCATACACTCAAGAGTCAAAATAAAATAAATAATAATAACAATATAAAACAGAAACAACCAAGATTATCTCATGAAATACGTTCATTATGTTTTACAAAGGCATTGCCGTAATGCTCTAAACGACCTCACCTACAGTAACAGCTAAATGTGAAATATTGTTTTACAAATAATAATTACGAAAGGACATTTTGTCCTCGGGGACCTTGTTATGATTTGTTTATTTGTCTTTGTCCAATTTAACTGTTTGTTCTCACTTCTACACGCCTTAATAGTATTTTGTCACCAAACTTTATTAGGGGATAAATGGGGAACGGAGTTACCACTAGGTTCCCTCTAGCAGGGTGTATGTGATACGGTGTGCAGCTGATAGTAAGTACTTTAAGAACCTGCTTTTTTGCTGACATTAAAAATAAGGTGAAGTCTGATACATCAGAATTTGCGAATATTTGACTATTATTTAATAGATCTTATTATATAACTATTTAGAACTACTTAGTACGTATGCTAAATTTCGAAGTGTATGTTTGATTGCATATTAGTACCACCTCAGAAACTAAAATTCATTTGACATTTTCCTTTTTGATTTTAATGAGATGTCATCAAAATCTTTGAGTTTTTAGATAATAGTATGTACTTATTTCTGAAGGGCACGTCACACAATTGACATGTATATGTTTGATATGGATTTTCAATTTTTCCATTATTATTAAATTGTAATTTTACATAAATTTTAATAAACTTACCAATCAGGCCCAAGGAAGGAATATATGTAAGGAATTTTAATATATGTAAGGAATATGTAAGGATTTTTTTTTTCTAAAAAGGTGTAATTTAAAAACAAAGGGAATGGAAGTGCAAAATGACAGATGTTATTAAACTCCAAGCGGTTTTCTTTCACAACATATATATCCAAATTACGTACAAAAAAAAATTTAAACTCCATATCCCGTTAAGGTCAGGGTAGAGTTCGTTCATTAGAATTTGGGTCTTTATAGAGACAAGATTAGCCTATCATCAATCTTAGGACAACAATGATCCCCTAACTAAGAACCGACGACACAGAATCAGTCAGGCAGACAGCCTGCATACATCAAGTGCCTTTTCGGGGATGCTTCCATTAAGCTGTTCGTGACTTTAGTATACGAAAGTATATAGCAAGGAAAAAAAACTACTAATTTACTCATATATTGTTACTTCCTTATAATAGTCAAGTTTTCAAATAGAAGAATATTTTGAAGGCTTCATTATACAAGCATATACATATTTACTTTTGAATTTTTCGCGCTTTGCCTTATTCTCAGAGCCAGGAAATGAAAATATGTATTAATAAATAATACTTCTATACCCCGAGTGGGAATCGAAACTGCAATTATCATGTTTACAGTCACTTCTGCCACGACGGTCACAATGACGGTTAGTTAAATAATAGTAACTTATTTACTTAACTTAAACTTAACTTAAATATTGTTTATACAGACTAACAAATAAGTATATATAAATAAAGTCCTTGTTTAGTTAATTCTAAAGTTAATAAAATAAAATTAAATATGCAGCACCAGCATCACAAAACTAATAAAATATACATATAATATCATTATTTTATTGAAATAAATGAAATGTACATTCAATAAATTAATATCGAGGCCAGTCGTGGCGCAGGGGCACAAAGTGTGACTGTAAGATCGACTGGTTGTGGGTTCGGTCCCCGCTCGAGGAGAGGAAATATTTATTTACATTTATATTTTCATTTCTTCGCTCTAGTGTCGAGGCAAAGCACAGCGTTGAGTTCCGCCACTCAACACGCAATGAACGCAGAACTCGGTGAAAAGTGGGGAACAGAGTGTTTTAACACTAAGTTCTGCCTACCCTGCTGTGCGGAATACAGCGTGAATCTGATTTAATTTTCAATTTAATTTATAAATAAATATATAAACCAGTACCAGTATACAATTTAAATACAAATAATGCATAATTACAATACTTTATCGCAATTTTATTTCCTTTTAAACGACCAAAATCACTTTGCAATAATATATAAATCGATGTAGTAATGATATCCGCCGCAATTGAATCACTCATAATATTAACAATGCAGATTACGACTATTAATGTGTTCCGTTTCGTGTTTCACTGCAAAATTGGAGGGTTGGCAAAAAAAATATGCTGCTACAAACAAACAGTGTTTAATTAAAGATATTTGTTGTATGTATTGAAAAATATGTATGTGTTAGCCTGTAGTGGCGCAGGTGCACCAGCGTGCGATTTTAAACGCGACAGGTTGTGAGTTCCATTCTCATTTGAGGAAATTGAATATTTAATTTTTTGTTTATTGTCTGGTAATAAAGCATAACGTGGTATTGAGTTTCTCAACTCAACTCGCAATGCCTTCAGAATTCAGTAGAAAGTGCAGGACGGATATGTCTAAATAGAAATAACTATCGTAACATTAGGTTCTTGGGTTCCTTCTGTTCTGACCGTAGGGTTTGGCGTTCCGTTCTCTCTAACTACCCCACCAGGGATACAGCGGGAAGCTAGATAGATAGATAGGGTTCATTTTGCTGTGTGAGGGATACAGCATACATGAAACTAAAAAAACTTGTATGTACAATATACAATTAAAGCCTGATTTATTTTTGTACAACTCATATTCATATAGTTATCTATTTCTTTGCAAATGATGAAGAAATAATAAGTTTCGAAAATCCATCTGGAAATGGGAAAACTCATCAAATTCGCAAATTTTTTAATGAGCTCAACCAAAGTTAGAGTCGAGAACACTCGAAACGAATCCCAGTCCCTGTGAATTACAAACAGGAATTAATTAGGAAATGGCCTTCATTGGAAATTTTAGTATTGTCGCCACCTGGCATCCGCGATACGGAACAACAAAGCTGGTAAACAAAAGCCTCCAAATTATCTCAGTTGGAAATTATTCCATGTTTTGCAAATTACGCGCTCATCGAATATTAATCTGTATTCTTGATGTTTATTCATATGTATGTAGGTATCTATTGAAGTTGTTTTGTATACAATTAAATTATCAATTTATTGTACTTATTTTTTGTATAGGTTATGTTTAATGGTTTCACATCATTCTTAGTTTTCATAAGTTTAAAATTAAACGGACTCGACACCGACATAGTATTTTCTGTGATTTCTATCTTTAATTAAACTGAACACGGTTAGCAAAATTCATGCAAATAATACTAGGATAAAATCAAATATTAGATTATATGTATCATTACAAAGCTATCATGGCACAGTGGAACGGCTTTTTACTGTAAAACGTGAGAGTTGCGAGTTCGATCTTTACTCGAGAGAATACCTTCCTTTCATTATCCTACCTTTAAATTTTGGCACTCAGCATGAAATATCTAGAGTTCGGGTGGAAAGTGTAACGGAGAGTACAAACACTGCGTTCCCCTGCAACGACAGATACAGATACACATATTACTATAACCCTTCCTTACTTTAACAAGTATTTTTGCAGAAAAATATATATAAGAGTATACTCGTAATATAACTATAAATCCCCTAAACATTATCAGTTATTCATTTTCATCTATTTCATCAAATAAAAAAGATCAACTCGATTTATTTCACAACAAACATTTTAATCAAAGCCATACATACATACATTTCTATAGAGATGGTCCATTCTTGATTAATGACAGAATCAAAAAAAATATCCAATATAAACTCTTCCACGATATCGATACCATTACGCAGTGCGTGTAATCGCTCACATCGATCGATCGAATATTTATTGTTAATTTGTGAACCCGATTGGCCGACAGTCCCATGACGGGAAACAATATTTTATACGATGTTATTATATCGGTGTTGTATGCTCGAGAGACGGACCCATATTTGCTGTGGAAATCGGACCACACTCGATTCTATATCGCAATTATTATATATTCCACGGAATTAATCATTCTATATACATAATTAGATTAATTATTATAAAATAAATCAACTTCACGTTGTATCCCGCACACTGCAGGGTAGGCAGAGGGAACCTAAGTGTTAAGACACTCCGTTCCCCACTTTCTGCCGATTCTGGAGGCATTGCATGTTGAGTGGCAGAACTCAACGCTGCGCTTGTCCTCGACACCAGAGCGAAGAAATGGAAATATAAATTTAAGTAAATATTTCATCTCCTCGAGTGGGGATCGAACCCACAACCAGTCGGTTTTACAATTACACTTTGTGCCCCTGCGCCACGACTGGCCTCATTATGTGGCATAATTAATTGTAAACATTGAAATATTGAATATTATAATATAATATTATTAGTTTAAATTGTAGTAGCGGTAGCAGGAATTTATTATTGACAATATTAGTTTTATGTATCTAAATATAAAAGTATATATAAGTATTAAATGATACTAATATGTAATGTAAAAGCAGCTCGATCGATGGGAAATATGATTTTAACTGAAAATCAGTTAAACATATTTTAAAATTAATCTAAATTTATAATGTAACCATATATTTACATTATGAGTACAAAGATATTTAAAACCTAGTGATTTTTATGCGTTCGAACTTGTTATAAATTCGACCAAACGACTTTATAAAAATGTTCAATATGTATACTTCAATAGTTAAGTTTATTTTAAAAACACAAAACAAATAAATAACTGAAAATCTATAAATTGGTTCATGTAAAATAAATATAATGTGTGTCAAGGCCCTCATTCTAGACATTCTTAATAAGTTTTAACTTTATGTTACATAACTGCCATGTATAACTGAACTACTTAGCAATGGCTAACTATTAACTAAGTAGAAACTACTAACTACTATAGAATAGTCTGTAGTGATCAGCTTCACGCTGTAAGCCACATATGGCAGGGCAGGCAGAGGGAACCTATTGTTAAGACACTCCGTTCCCCACTTTCGGCTGAAATTTTCGAGGCATTGCGTGTTGAGTGGCAGAACTTAACAACAGACCGGCCTCAGTGCCAAAAGAAACAAACGAAAATATTAATAAATAAAAATTAATTTTTCCGAGTGGGGAGTCTAAAATCGAACCCGCGGCGTCGCGTTACAGACACACCCTTGTGCCCCTGCGTCGCGACGTAATTCACAAATACATATAGTACGATTTCTTAACAAACATTAAAATTGAATATAGACAGATTGTCTTCAACCAAGTCAACTTTGTTTAAAAAAAAAGTCAGCTTCACGCTGTATCCCGCACACAGCAGAGGGACCCTAGTGGTAAGACACTGCGTTCCCCACTTTCTGCTAAATTCTGGAGGCATTGCGTGTTGAGTGGCAGAACTCAACGCCGCGCTTGTCCTCGACACCAGAGCGAACAAATGGAAATATAAATTTAAGTAAATATTTCATCTCCTCGAGTGGGAATTGAACCCACAACCAGTCGGTTTACCACCACACCTCGTGCCGCTGCGCCACGACTGGCCTCTTTGTTTAATCAAAAGTTACGAAAACAAAAGGAATCTATCGACTCGTAAATTCACGTGCATTTTCATATAGCGGCGGCTGCGTAGGTAGAATCGTTTTCGAATCGAGTCGCTGACTCAATGGTTGAACATCGATACATCGATACATCGATACCAATTGATTAAGGCCGAGATCAAAGATGTGCTTCCGCATGACAGCGGGCAATCGTATCCCTACTGATAGATTAACGAGATGCTACCTACAAGAATGTTAGGGTATAACCATCCATTCTATATCCGTTACGACAATCTGGCACACAATTATAGTCCCTATTGAAACTGAAGAAATGCCAAATTGCTTTCACATAATATTCAATATATTGTATTCTGAATTTCTAATCTTTATGATAGATCTACGAGAGTGTTTTCTCGCATCGATAAATATATAGAGAATATTGAATTTTATTGCGGTTAACATTTTTGTAGGATATGATAGGCCGGAAATTAAAAGTAGGTGTGTTTTGAATGTTACAATATATATTTGTGTATTATTTTCAAAGTTAGTTGTTTTGTATTTTTATCACATTATAATCATGAGGCATTTTCGTTTTTTAAAAAAATATCTTTACTGTACCCCGCCCAGCAGGGTAGGGAGAGGGAAAATAGTATGCCACCATTTCATTGCAAATTCTGGAAGCATTGCAAGCTCTAACTTGCGGAATTCAACGCCGCCCTGTGCCTCGAGACCAAAACGAATAAATTAAAATATTAAATATTTCATTTCTTCGAATAGGAATCGAACCCACAACCTATCGCGTTACAGCCACACTTTACGACTGACTTATACATTTTTTTTAAATTAATCTATAAACATTGGTTACAACAAATAATTACATAAAATAATGATAGGCCCAAAACTATATTTGACCAAAAACTAAACTATAATCCCCATACTAAATCAGCATAGCTAATTACCTTGGATTACGAAGTCAGCATTTCGGAGGCACAACGGTATATCAGGCACGTAATAAATTGTACTGCCACCCCCTGGCCTGTAATTTACAGTTCGAAAATTAGAGGTGGTCTTCCGTCAATACTCAATTGACCATTTCAAATATAACGGCTTAGTTTATCACAGTCTATGGTTAGACAGATTAAAAAGTAAAAATTAAATTTAAAAAAATATATTTTGTCATAGTTTTTGTTTATTTAGATAAATAATTTTCATAGTTTATAGAATTTTCATATATTTTAGTTGTAATATTTATTTATTAATTTTCTCAAATACTCTTCACTTATTCCAAACTTCTTAAACTACTCCAAAGTTTTGTACCTCCACCGTTTAGAGAAGTTCATTGGACAGTTAGTTAATATGTACTACATACATATAGTTACCAAATATATAAAATTATATAGTACATATGTTTGTATATTGTATATCTAAATTCGGCTAAAAATATATAAACATTTTATTTTCAAAAATAACTTGGACCAACCAGACACAATATAAAATATAAACTTTTTATCTGGAGCAACGTGATAAATAAAAAAGTTTTTATACAATGAAAACAACTGCCGTAACTTAAAGTTAAGTAATGCTCAAAGTTATTTACAAAATTGTTGCCCAATTGGAAATATGCTAGGATTTTCAGTAACGCTTTTATAGTCCTTTAATAAAAATACTTTTGGTATTAATATTTCAATAAATACTGTTCTGATATAATTTTGATAGGAAAAGCAAGTGGATATAAAAACGGAACCCTCACAGGATCATTTTGTTGTCTGCTTGTGCGTCTGTCTGTGCATCTGTGCGTCTGTCTCTCTATACGTTTGTATGTCTATAACAAGATGGCTCTTTGACTGTCCGTCTCTCAAGATAATTTTTCACAAGAACGCGTGAAGCTAAAATAAATATTAAATTAAAAAATCCATATCTACAGTCCCTTGGATCACAAAAAAATAATTCAATTAAAAAATATAAGCATTTATAAATCGCTTTTACCACTTTTGTTATGATTTTTGAAGAAATTTGGTAAGATGAGAAAAATAGCAGAGCAAATAAATAAAATCGAAAAATTACTAATTTATAGGTGTATCACAGAAAAATCGATGGGCGAATACGACTCTTATTTTGTTCATCTTTAAAATATGTTGCCAAAACTGCGTAACTGAATTATTTTGAAATCCGGATCCGGTACGGCTAAATAGACGAGAAAGCAACATAATTGATTTTTTTTTTTAGTTGATTTACATATAGCAAAACGAAATTTTATTAAAAACAAATATAATTAAACCAACACAAATGGTTCTTTAAATAAAACATAAACCAAAAAAATTATGGAAGATTCACAACAAAATCACCCATAAAACTAAAACGCCAATATATAATATTATAATATAATATTATTATCTATAATACTATGTATATTATTATTATTATAGTAATATATCAAGCGGTAACTCGTAATCTCATGACCTTCATCTACAATGAATAGTTATAATGGAAGTCATCTCGCTCCCACAAAATCGATTACTTTCTAGATATGATCGAGATGCGAGGTATCAGTATTTATTTACAGTAGTCTAGAGATAAATGATTGTTTGTATGAAGTATAAAAAAATCTTTTGAATCGATATATCGCAGAGGTTTAATCGGAACCGTTAAGTAGCTTTTGTCTACTATTGTTAATGTTTTTCTACAACAATAAGGCCAGTCGTGGCGCACAAGCGTGTGACTGTAAACGTGACAGATTGTGAGTTCGATTCCCCCTCGAAATTAAATATTTAATATTTTTGTCTTGTAAATATTTAATGTTCTTCGCTCTGGTGTCGATGCAAAGCGCGGCGTTGAGTTTCGCCACTTGCACACACAATGCCTCCAGAAACCGGCGGAAAGTGGGTAGTGGAGGAGTGGGTAATTGGTACAGGATTCTAATCTAAATCTTTTCCTGGTCAAACAAGAACATGATAGTGTCATGGTAGCATAGTTTAATCATAAAACATGATAAAAGTTAAAACTACCTCATTAGTACATAATCTACGAAGAATAGAACGAAATCATTCTTTTGGTATAAAATTATTTTATTTTATAAGAAATATTTTTAATATTCTTCTTTCCTGAGAGTAGAATAGGTAGAGAGAACCTTGTATCAAGACAAACCGTTTGTACAGTTTTCATCACCTTCAACTTTTTTACCTTCAACTTCAACAACAACACCCAACCACATGTCGTACTATGAAAATATATTAATTTGAGTCTTCAATCTTATCGTGTAAAAATAATTAACACAAATAAAATGTAAATCAACCATGAAGACCAATTAGGCATACAATTTTAAACAATAAAATATTACTGATAAAGTATTTGGTATATAATACAACAAAATCTCGGGCTTCTTTTCTTTCGGCTTGCGGATATTTGTTTAAGAATTCACTTAATTGTACAAATTTATTATTTTTTTAAAACATTTTAGTAAATCGTGAACTAATGTTAATATTATTCGTGTAAATTATCATTGAACAAAAAAAAAAGCTCTATAGAATAAAATCTGCAAAAATTATTTACAAAATTATCTTTTAATATTAACAATTTATTAATTTTATGTAAAAATACACTATAGAAAAAAAATTGTCCTTTGTAAACATTTAAAATAATACTATGACTGAATAATATAAATATAAATATTTGGTCATCACGTTCCACAGTATCCGTAGACGGTGATCACGTAGGGTTCCCCAAGCAATAATCTTTTAAGCGCCTTCTACTGAAACAATTTAGCCCACCACGCTCCTCTGGGACTACATAAAATACATATAGCCCAAGATCCCAGGGCCCCCAGACCTACGTAATTTTAGAGAATCTGCAATTTTGAAAACTATTAGTCTAATATGTAGATAAGACAGTATGCATACTCACTAACTTGAGAACCCTTTCAGTTTGGATGCTTTTAAGGGGTCTTGAAATAGTCCGTAAATACTGTATTGCCCAGTTTAAAATAACCTTTAAGACATCTGGCAGGGATAAGGACCTACGTAAAGGGTCTGGTAATAATAAATATATATTTTTTACATTATTCTTAGAAACATTTAAATACGAGCGATTCTACGTTAACGTAGGTGAACGTGAACCTTAATTTGGCGCTATCACTGAAAGGTCCTCACTTTCAAGTTAGTAAGAACGCATACAGTCTTAATTACATATTAGACTCTTAATCCTCAAAATGTCAGCTTTTCTAAAATTACATAGGTCTGAGGGCCCTGGGATCTCAATCTAATGTTATAATTATAATGAAACTAATGAGATAGCCTTTCAAGATAAGCAATTTCTATAACCAAATCCAAAATAAATTAATCTAATCACAGTCGGGCATTGTCAATTCAATCGGGAGAAAGTATATTTTACATTTTCTTGCTCTAGTAGCTGAAACGCAGTGTTGAATTCCGCCACTCAACGCACAATTTCTCGAAAATTGAGAGAAAACGAGAAACGTAGTTTCTTAATACTAGATTCCCTCTACCGCCCTGCTACATATTTGAAAAAGCCACAAGTTAAGAAAATAAATAAAATAGATAGATACATAAAATAAATTATATTACAAATAGAAATTCCAAAACAGATAAAAGAGATACATGTATTCTAAAGGTTGTATAGCTTTATCCCTTAGGATATACTTCACTAACTGAGTTTGTCGACAGAGAAAAATATTTTTCGATTTAACTTTGAAATTAATTTTGAAATTTCTATCTGGACAACGCGCATTTGAAGCTGGCTGTGAGGCTGTGACCCGTCTGAAAGTTAACATTTTATAGAGAGGTTTGAATTCATTCAAAAATATATTTTCGATTTTGTGCTTTATGACTTCTAGAAAATATAATATATCACGTATTCCGTCGATAGCGTGGCAGTTGAACAATGTGTAACAATCGAAATTGATAAAAGAAATATGTCGCATATTCTCTAAAAACAAATTCAATAAAATGCACAGTAGACAAATAATATAATTAGATAAATTTAATATTTTAATCAAGATCTATATTATTAGTGGTACTGCCTTCGTTCCCCACTTTCCGCCGCTCGAGGAATCGCATGTAGAGTGGCGGAACACGTCGCCGCATTTTGCCTTGTTACCAGAACGTAGAAATGAAAATATAATATATTTCATTCCCCCGAGTGAGAATCGAACCCATAACGTAGCGTCTAAAATTAATAGTAGAGAAATGGCGCGGCAAAGTACTATAGTTTAATTTAAATTTTAAGTTAAAATTACTTTTCCTAAAGTTATATTTGGTTAGAGTGTGAATATAAATAACAAAAGTGAAATGGAAAAATTTTCTCTAATTTAACGTCCTCATTAATAATATTGATTGATGACCTTATCAAAATATTTAGTATATCAGTAAAGTGTTATCAATTAATCCAATTTTACTGGTTTTAAAAATTATTTTATAATAGATGCTAAATATTGAGGCCAGTCGTGGCGCAGAAGCACAAACTGAGACTGTAAAACCGACTGGTTGTGGGTTCGATCCCCACTCGAGGAGATGAAATATTTACTTAAATTTATATTTCCATTTCTTCGCTCTGGTGTAGAGGCAAAGCGAATTAATATTTTCTACAATGCTAATCGATAGTGTCTTGTATAAACATTGTTTTAAATTAAGAAGAAGGTTTTTTTTATAGTTTATTTATTTAAAAAATATCTTATAGGTATTGTTAAAGCGACGAATAAAGTTAACAAACTTAAGTTTACACATACACATATAAATAGTAGTAATATTTCATTTCCTCGTGTGTGGATCGGACCCACAACCAGTCGCGTTTACAGTCCCACTTTGTACCACTGCGCCATGACTGACCTCAAAACATGAAGATATAATTATAATTTATTTCCCTGAGTGGGAACTGGACCCATAAATGTAGTTTTTTTAAGTCGCACGCTTATGCCACTGCGCATTTTGCTACCAAAAATTGTTATATTTAAAGAAAAATATTTAGTTATATGGTATATAGGTAGATGTGCACGGCTCGCAGTTTTTCCATAGTAAACTTCGATCTCGATCTTGAAATCTCTGTGTTTTTTATCGTCAAGCAAATTGAAAGCACTTAGCCAATTCAGTAAAATAGTTGTCTAAAATAACTTTTAGCAATTAGCAAATTCGTCGAACTGAGTACTTTAAATTAATATAACTATTTCATTTATGAACTGATTTTAATAAAGTAATGTTACGATAACGAAAGAATCTAATATTGAAAATTTAAATCGGTTAAGCCGATTCTGAGATTAAGAAAACCGATAAAAATTTTAAAAATCATTGTTTTGGTTTCTATTACATTAATAAAATTTCACAATAATATTTTTTCTTGTATATCTTCCATATATAAACACAGATCCGTTACAATTTTTTATAAGTACCTATAGATATTAATCTCTGATTACACATAAATTACGTCAACTAATATAATTAAAATGTAGTGATTGATAAATATTGTTGTTTTTTGGCTTTATAACAAAAAAAAAACAAGAAACACGTGATGACGATCATTAAAAAGGTTACACGTGGACTGAAAGTTGAAAAAAAGAGAGAGATCTATTGTATGTCTTACTTGAAACATAAAATCAGCTTCACGCTGTATACCGCACACTGCAGCGTAGACATAGGGAACCTAGTGTTAGACACTCCGTTCCCCACTTTCTGCCGAATTCTAGAGGCGTGTTGATTGGCAAAACTCAACGCCACGCTTGTCTTCGACACCAGAGCGAAGAAATGGAAATATAAATTTAAGTAAATATTTCATCTCCTCGAGTGGGGATCGAACCCACAATCAATCGATTTTACTGTCACACTTTGTGCCCCTGCACCACGACTGGCCTCAAATTATATTATATAAGTATATATTACATACAACATTATAAAGAAAATATAAAGCTCACTTACTATTATTGTAAAATATTTTATACTTTTACATTCCAAAAAATACATTTGTCGTCGCCTTTCATAACTCTTGTAGAAAACGCTCAACAAAGGAAAGTTCTTAAGTGCTCCAATCCGAGATCCGACTGCAGTATAGGGCATGTATAAGTGAAATAAATGCCTTGCTTCAGCTAAAAAGCTACAAAGTAGTAAACACCCGTTTTAGTTCCACTGGTAATAAATTACCTTCATCCACCCACACTCAAGTAGTTTCGCTTCAGGGTTCGCCCTATTTCTAGTTCCGTTTACAGGATATCGTATTGGAGTCGTGATGATATAAATTTATTTTTTAATAAAATGATAATGAAAAATTGAGGCCAGTCGTGGCGCAGGGGCACAAGGTGTGACTGTAAAACCGACTGGTTGTAGGTTCGATCCCCACTCGAGGAGATGACATATTTACTTAAATTTATATTTCCATTTCTTCGCTCTGGTGTCGAGGTTAAGCGCGGCGTTGAGTTCTGCCACTCAACACGCAATGCCTCCAGAATTCAGCAGAAAGTGGGGAACGGAGTCTTAACATTAGGTTCCCTCTGCCTACCCTGCTGTGTGCGGGATACAGCGTGAAGCTGATTTAATTTAATTTAATTTTGATAATGACAAATGATTATTATAACCCTCGTTTGCATAAAATGTGTTTTTAGTGATAATAACAAAAGTGTTACACAATAATATTTGAAACAAGTTCATTGACACGTAAACATGTAGCACAGAAATGATAAGTTAACAAGAACAATTAATGATTAATGATAAACTATAAAAACAGGTATTTGTTTGTACATTTTCTTTTAGGTTTTTCAGGCTTTATCCTTAGCGGGTTAGACATAGGTAACAAAACACTAAATGTAATTTTGGTAAAAATAAAGTTTCCTACACTGACACAAACACAAACAATATACTAAAATACAGAATAATACCAAGCTAACATACAGATGGACTGGATTCGACTGTACAAGCAAAGCTTAAATACATAAGCTTTGCTTCTCCTGCAATCGAGAAACTTACATTCAATATATTTAGAAATTCAAATTCCTTTCATCTACCCCAAAGCTACCTTATTTAATGTGGAAAAACAGCACCTTAGTACAAATCAGCTTCACACTGTATCCCGCACACAGCAGGGTAGGCAGAATGAACCTAGTGTTTAATACCGTCCCCCACTTTCTGCCAAATTCTGGAGGCATTGCGTGTTGAGTGGCAGAACTCAACGCCGCGCTTAGCCTCGACACCAGAGCGAAGAAATGGATATATAAATTTAAGTAAATATTTTATCTCTTCCATAGGGGATCGAACCCACAACCAGTCGGTTTTACAGTCACACTTCATGCTGCTGCGCCACGACTGGCCTCAACTAGTAGTCTATTAGTACTGTTACCTTAGTTTTAAGTAATTTAATTTTAATCCAATTGTCACGTCGCTATAAGTAGAAACGTGACAATTTAAACGTGACAAAATGTAAACGAGTTATTACAAATTTCAGTTCATAATTAACTACTTAATCATAGACGCACATCAGATGAAAGCTGTAGACGCACTATTAAACCTCTTGTAGAAGGAAAATTAAACAGCGATTCGATTACGGGGCGTACGTACATACAAAAGTTAATTTGGTAAATAAATTTTTGGCTTCGCTGAAATTCTTTGGAGCCATTAAGTATATTGCCTTATATAGGCAAATATTGATTATGTCATTAAGTTTTGATTGAATTTATTAACACTATATACTTGTTGTTAGCGACTAGTGACAATTAAGGCCTTTTAGTGACAATTAAGTTTTTTTTTTAAGGTGAATTTGTTGAGAACCAGAACGAGCACCTACCACAAGAATATTATTGTGAATTAACTAACTACAATTATAGGATTTAAACAAAGCTCAATGCTGGAACTAAGTTTGAAAACAAGGGTAATGAAAAAAATTATAAAAAAAAAAAATAATTGAAACAATATAATAAATGTATTTTTTTTTTATTTTATTAATAATAATATTTTGAAAGGTTAACATAGCGCGCTCCTTCTGACTAAGCACTTTGACCACCACGCCATGTTAAGCTCCGTCGAAATTTTTATACACATACGTTGTTAGCATTTATCGCTATCCATCCATCCATATTAAAAACCCAAGGAGATTTTTACACGTTTTCTTACAAAATTATAATAAATTACTTTAAAAACAATTTGAGTCTCCTATATTTAGGTTCCAAGGTGCCGTGACAATATATGAGAATATATCAGAATTGTAATAAACGTCACTGCTAAAATATAATATTCGGTAGAGTCCATTCTTTTACTCATATGTAAATTTTTCTCATTTAATGGTGGAAAGAATGTAAGTTGGTTATGAATGTCTGGTAACAATGTGCGAGGGTGCTTATCTTGAATAATATTTTTAAAAATTTGAACGTTAACTGTATATTCTAGGTACACTTGAAGCATTTCTATTTGTATTTTAGAATAATAGTGTGCTCAACGTGAAGTAGATTTATTCTGTACTAACGGCCCACTCGCGGCTACGAACGGATACTACCTGTAATTATTTTATTATGCTGCATTTACCAAAGAAATGGATTATATAATTTATACATTCAAGCATTTTTCATAATTCTGAGAAAGTACAAGCATGCAGGCTTCCTTGAGATAAAGGATGTAATCAGCAGCAAGGGCGCCCCCCGCGGGACTCGAACTTAGGCTTGCGGCCGTAAACAGAGCGTTGGATTATTTTAATTTTACATATTCTCTAAAAGTATACGTCCGATTTACGCTTCATTAGAGATAGGTATTGAAGAGAGAGGTAGGTAGATATTGAAGATCATACATACAAACAAAAAACGGTGAAAATAGGTTTCAAATATTTTTATCACAGAATATATACGGTGTCGCTAACTTTATTTTAGATGTGATCAAATTGAATATTTTTGTAGAACAATGAACTTACATATGTTAAACGACGTAATACAATGGCATTCGTACTCTATATATTTTGACATTTAAGGTTAGCTAAGAATGACACTGTAATATTATATATAGCCTGTAACACTTCTGAGGAATTTAACTTTCATACAAAATTAAAAAAAAGTAAATCCGTCTGGAACGGTCGGATTTGTTTTTTTTCTAAAAAGATCTCAGCGCTTGAACAAGCAAACAAACTTTTCCGTTTTATTATATTAGTATAGATTAGCTGTAGAAAGCTAATAACAAGGTATATTATGCTCTCATCTTTTATCTTTGCAGTTTATACATTGTTGATTACCGCCACTTGAGCACAGCTAGTAGTGAATTGTAAAACTCGTGCAATAACGATAGAAAAAAAGAAAAGAAAAGAAAAATCACGAAAATACTCCATAAAAGAGAATATTTCGAGAAAAGTTAAATAAATACTATAATAACTCTTTTATAGTAACTAGTACGAGGCTATCTTAGCTTAGTGAAACAGCGTCAAGTTATGGGTTCGATCTCCACTCCCACTCTGGTAGACAAAACTCAGCCTTAAATTCTGTCACTCAACACGCAATATCTTGAAAATTTGGAAGCAACCGGGGAACAGAGTGTCTTAACAATAGGTTATCTCTTCAATTATTAATTATTTATATTTTAGATTATATTTTTTATTACATTGTTTCAATATTAATCAAAATATAACAACCAATTTTTACATACTATGTATGTAATTTATTTATTATTCATATCACTATGAAATTATATTTTATTTTAACGCCGTCGTAAATCTCGTGGCGTGGGTCATAAAATGAAAAGAAGCCCTCATTCACGAGTAGGTGTGCGAAAATAAATATGACACATAAATTTCACATTTTCAACAGTATCAGAGCAAAGGCCTATATTTCACACCTGGATACAAGTCCACAGATAATAAAACACTACAAAATGTTATATATATAAACTATTTGAATTATTTATTTTGTTATATAGTTTTGTTATTTAGCTTACCAATTTTAAATATTCAATAAAAACAGATATGAATAATATAGATTTTTTTTGAGCTTCAAGCTGTATCCCACATGTAGGAGAAGGAGAGTAGGTAGAGGGAGCCCAGTGTTTAGACACTGCGCTTCTCACTTTTCGCCGAAATTTGGAGGCATTGCGTGTTAAATGGTGGAACTCATCGTCTCGCTTTTTCACATACCGTGTGAACGAAGAATTAAAAATTTAAAATATTTCGTTTCCTCGAGCAGGAATCGATCCCACAACCCGTCGCATTTAAAGTCACACTCTTGTGCCATAACTTGCTCAAGTATTGAATAATAGTGAATAATACTTATTTAGAAAACGTATAAGAATTTGGACGTAGCAGGCCTCGAACCCGCGCTTCCTGGAAACCGACCAGGCGCTCTGACCACTAAGCCATACGTTAATACGTTCTTAAAGTATTCGACACTATCCGTATCCGACCGCCTGGTCGGTTTGGAGGTTCAGAACGTATGAACGTATGGCTTAGTGGTTAGAGCGCCTGGTAAGATTACTACGTTGAAATTTTTATACGTTTTCTAAATAAGCATTTTTCTTTCCTAAGTGTGGAATATCACTTTTAAAATATAAAAAATAATAATTAATAATATTTTTAAGTAATATAAACTATTTGAAGATATTTCTCGTTTCAGCATATTACGGAAGTAGCAAGGAATACGGTAGGCGTAACAAAATGCTACCACGGTTTACGATCTTTCTACGTTATCTCCACAAAATGTTATGGGGAAAGAAACTTATTACCGGTTTACTTTGAGACGTTCTCACTATTTTATGTGTGTTTATTTGAATATGTTACACATAGAAGTGAATACGTTATGTACAATTTGGCTTAGGCATTTTAACCGACTGCGCGATGCAAAAAAAGGAAATGTGTTTGTTTATACTAATTATTATATCTAATTTTTTATTATTATTTTATCTATATAAAATTGGTAACAGCCAAAATATTCCACTCAATTAAATATTTAATGTTTTAATTTTCTAGCGTGGCGTTGTGTTACGCTCTCACGGGTATACTTTAATGGGAACGAAGTGTTTTAACACTAGGTTCCAAGGTTATCTTTGTCTGAGTTCTACCCTGTTATGTACGTGATAATATTTATAATATAATATTTTAACATAATTAATTAAATTAAATGTAATATATTGGACATTGGTAATAACCTCAAAAAATATTACGCTCAATTACCTAATTGTATTGATATGCTTAAAATCATAGTTCTGTATTAAAATAAATCTGAACTAAGCTATATTTGGTACAAAATTTGCAAATTTTGATTTATATTCGAAGCTGATGACTGATCAGATTTAAATATGTTTTTTTTTAGGTTTCCCGCTTTAGAAAAGTAGCGCTGAGTGACACAACACTTAGCACTCCGCTCGCTCAGACAATGTGTGTGGTTGAGATCAGATCAGAAAATTATAAATACTTTAAATATAATAATTCTTCTAAGTTCAGAAAGAACCCATAACCACTGCCGTTTACAGCCAGATGCTGTATCACTACCGTTTCCTATAATATATTTGAACCTTAACTCAACCTGACCTATAATTGGCCATACGACTTCATAAAGAGAGTCGACATATTTTCCTATAAATAAAAAAAAAATACCACAATCATAAAATACAAATAATACAAACTTTCGTAAAACGTTTCCAGTATAAATTAACTCAATCCACACGCTGAGATTGGTTAATTAAAATACGAATGTTAATATTAACTTTAAAATTAAGAAACATTATTTTGGTGCAGAATTAAACATACATACCTACGTTCATACCTGTGTTCGAGCAGGTTTCGAGTGAAAATTATTATCAACGAGAGAGGAGCCTCTAAATTGAAGACACATTCAAAGCTCACACACTAAGGTGGATTGAAAATAATCCATGTAGAAAATTAATCCCTGATTACGTCCCACTCCCATTGTGATTTCAGAAAACTCAAAATGTATAGTAAAACTAGAAGTGACGTTTTGATTTTATATTACTTTTAAAAAAAAATTTTGGTTATACTATTAGGTGGTACTTTATTTATAAATAGCGACTTCGCCCGCTTAAACTTCACAACCATTTCTTTATTAATCTGAATTGCTTTCATGTTCTAATAACATTATTATTTTAAAGACAATATCCATACATTGAAAACTAAAGTTTCAAACAATTCTTAAAGACATTTATTTTGCAGCAATTTTGTGGGACTAAATACTATTATATATTATTAATAACGTGTCAAATGGTATCTTTTTTATGAGAGGGTAAAAGACCTCGTTGCTTCGTTACGTAACGCATCGGAATATCGACAAGTCTGTCTAGCATTCTATTCTCTCATTTGCAGGCTTCTCCTCTCTCACTCTAACCCACAGCGCTAGCCGTATCTCGGACAGATGCTTCTCTCTCCTCTCTTCGCGTGACTGTTACACTATTGTTAACAGTGAGCATATAAAATAAATGCCAATTGTTACTTTTGTATGATTAAATAATAATACTAATAAAGTACATGTGTCCAGTCGTGGCGGAGCAGCACGAAGTGTGACTGTAAAACCGACTGGTTGTGGGTTCGATCCCCATTCGAGGAGATGATATATTTACTTAAATTTATACTTCCATTTTCTTCACTCTGTTGTAGGGGCTAAGCGCGGCGTTTAGTTCTGCCACTCAACACGCAGTGCCTCCAAAATTCGGCAGAAAATGGGGAACGGAGTGTCTTAACACTAGGTTCCCTCTGCCTACCCTGCTGTGTGCGGGATACAGCGTGAAGCTGATTTAATAAAGTACATACACAAAATTTTAACGAACATATTTTAGAATTGTGACTAAGAATAAAATATATTTTAATCAATAAAAGATTTTATTATTAACAACCTTTTCTTACATTGTAATATTAATAATATACATAAAATCTAAGTAATAAACCAACCTTTTCTTAAGTGAAACTATTTCAATATTAAATAGTTCAACTTAGACTCATTAAAGTAATCACTTTACAAACAATATCAAAGAACAAAACATTAACAACTTTTTCGCCCTGAATGGACGATAAGACAGTTGTATAAAATATTAGCAATTAGCAATTTGTTCGAAAAACATACTTTAAACTGATATAACTTTATTATTATTTATTAAATATAACTTTATTATTATTTATAAACCAATTGTAATACAACGAGCCCAATAATAAAAACCACGTTTAAATCAGTCAAACCGTTTCTGAGATTAACGTAAACAAACGCACAGACAAACGGACAATAATCATTGTTTTGGGTTCTATAAAATTAATGAATGCACCCAATAATAGTTTTTCTACTGTATTTTCCATGTACAGACACCAATCAGTTACGATTTTATTATAAGTACAGATGTTGTTTATTTTTATTTTATTTATTTAAGATAACACAGTCACTTCTAGTAGTTTACTAGCACTCTCATATAGCTGTTCACAGAAACAAAATATATTACCCACTGCGTTAGATCCCCTTTGCTACAACAACCAAGTTTGAAACCTTTGGGTAAACAAAATTCCTTTACGGAAGTAAAGTTTCTTATAAAAGAACCTGAGCAACGATTTAAAGGGAATGTTGTAACAGGATAAGGTAATTAATTTAAATATTATCTTAAAACAAGCTTCAATATTGATCTTATATTGAAGTTTAAGCTATCCCAGCAAATTGAACACATTTCAGGCGGATATTTAAGAACGAAAAGTCTTGACGAGCTTGACGGCTACATCGTAAAGATAAAAAAATATATAGAGACTCTGCATCTAGCTTATAAATTCAAAACAATACAAAAACATTTTGAGGCCAGTCGTGGTTCAGGAGCACAATGGTATGAATGCTAACGCGATGTGGACAGTGAACAGGTTGTGGATTCGATTCCCATTCCAGGAAATGAAATATTTAATATTTTTATTTTTCCTCCGGTTAAGTTCCGCCACTCAGCACGCAATGCCTCTAAACTTTGGCGGAAAATAGTGAGCAGAGTGTCTTAACACTAGGCTCCTTTTGCCTACACTGCTACATGCGGGATACAGCGAGAAGCTTAAAAAAAATATCTATAATTGTTTCTTTTTCTTTCGCTCTTAATCTCCAATCAATTAGACGTGACAGCTTGGACTTAAATCATGATAGCTTTCAAAAGATTTCTTTCTCAGTGCACAATAAAATCGCAATGTAAATAAAATATAATAATTCAAGTGTCAAATATGTGAACAAATACTATTAAAGATTACAAAATTCAAATAGAAGTGGGGAAATACAGGCAATAAAATTAAACGAATTTCATAGATTAATGACCAGATACGTACGTTGAAAATATCAATTGCGTCACGTGGCAATTTATATTTTCGTTGAAGGCCCCTCTCTAAGAGATCAATTTCGCGCTTGGACAAGTTTAATGTAAACTTAAGTGCCTAGGGGAGACACCAAATGAAAGCCGGCCGCGTTGCCTTAACAAATGTCTCTGTTATTGAATTCTCCGTGGGTGTTCTAACAAATTTGTAAAAATTTTCATTCTAAATAAACTCTTTACAAAGCAGAAAGTTTGCGAAAAATGAATAAAACCAATTGTTTTGAATCAAAGCTTTTGTTTAACATTTCTTTTTTGTCTTAAAGGTTATAACAATTTGATATTTTATGTTTTTATTTCGTCGTTTTAAAAGGGATGATTAAGAAAAGTAAATCGTATACTCCATTTTTCTTTCTTATTGAAAATTGATTTTGTGTATATATTATATTTACACAGTTATATGAAAATATATTAAATTTGTTACGCACAAATTTGAAATGCTAGAATATTAAAACATGCTAAAATATTTAAAATTTATTTGAGGCCTGTCGTGGCGCAGTGGCACAAAGTGTGACTGTATAACCGATTGGTTGTGGGTTCGATCCCCACTCGAAGAGCTGAAATATTTACTTAAATTTATATTTCCATTTCTTCGCTCTGGTGTCGAGGTTAAGCGCGGCGTTGAGTTCTGCCACTCAACACGCAATGCCTTCAAAATTCGGCAGAAAGTGGGGAACGGGGTGTCTTATGACACTAGGTTCCCTCTGCCTACCCTGCTGTGTGCGGGATACAGCGTGAAGCTGATTTATTTATTTAAAATATTTAAATAACATCAAAAATTTAGGCCAGTCGTGACGCAAGGGCACAAAGCGTGACTGTAAAATCGACTGGTTGTGGGTTCGGTCCCCACTCGAGGAAGTGAAATATTTATTTACATTTATATTTTCATTTCTTCGCTCTGGTGTCCAGGTAAAACGCGGCGTTGAGTTCCGCCACTCAACACGCAATGCCTCCAAAGCTCGGCGGAAAGTGGAGAACGGAGTGTTTTAGCACTAGGTTCCCTCCGCCTACCCTGCTGTATGCGGGATATAGCGTGAAGCTAATTAATTATTTTTATTACTTTAATTACCACAATAAAAATTGATTTACTTATACATTTTGTATACATCTACACTTTCGTCTACAATCCAATAGGTCGATGATCGAGGCCATGTCAGCAACAGATAAGGCTTTTAACATGCTTGTACGTTTCCAAACTCCTTACTCTGATCCATGTTGGAACAAAAACTTTGATGGAAACCACACAAGAATCGTTACTTGAGAAAATTTTCACCGAGAAAAGTTTTATTTTATCGAATATGCTGCACCCAGCACCCTCTAAGCCAAACAAGTTCGGAATACTTCGTATATTCGAATTGAGATCCTGCTGGGATCTCATTTGATTGATTTTATCTGCTAGTCCGTTTACTTTAACTAAAAGTTAAGACTATTGAAAATGAATATCATGTAATATTTACGTTTCATTTTCTACGAATGATATTTAAAATGGATTTTACATTTTCAAGACAATTCTTGCTTTGTAATATTTTCCCGAACGAGTCAGGTCGGTCAAGTGTACTCGTATCTTAAATATAAGAGATTGCCCGAGTAGTACAAAACATATTAAATACATTATACACGTCATTAATCCAATTAAATGGTTTCATTTAAAATTATAATTAACCCAATAAAGACCAAATGTCCAATCAGAAACAGCAATACAAAATTTATATTCAACCAAATAATCTAAACAGGTGCAAGTCGTTACAGAATACCATTTGTTCAACGTGGGTAAACTTCACCTCGTAACCCTAAAATCTAATTGGATTTAATTCCATTAGCAAAGGCCCAAATGGGGCCCTTTAATTGTGCTGACCAGCACCGGTTCATTATGCCGGTCCCATAGCTCCGATGTTTGTGAGGCGTATGATAGTGCAAAATATTCACAACTGTCATTAAAATTGTTACTAATGTATGCGATACCTTCATAACTTTGGGTTAGTTTGTATCCAAAACATTATTTTGCTTCCATATTGCGAGAATTACATGTATACGTATGTAAATATTTTTGGACTACTTACAATATATTTTTGAGATTTGTCATAAATCATATAGTAGTAAGTAGTATTTCAACGTAAGACAATAATATAAATTATTCTTTTTTTATTGCCACTCATCTCCCTAGTTCCCAGAGTGAATCCCAGTATACGTTATGGTCTAAAATCTCATTGCATAAATCTACAGGTATCTGTATTTTTTTAACAAAACTTATTTTTAAGATGCATGATTGTAGAATAAATTACACCAGGGTTGGTTATCAACACTATAACACATGGTTGCCTGTAAAATAACTGCCGCCAGCAGAGGTTGCCATCAATTAAATTGAACTTTAACTGAAAATTGAAAACTATCTAAAGATTAATCATACATTCATACTATATTTTGCGCAGAGCAGGGTAGACAGAGAGAACCTGGTGTTAAAACCCTTCGTTCCCCACTTTCAGCCGAAATCTGAAGGGTTTGCTTATTGAGTGGCGGAACTTAACAAGAAGAAATTAAAATATAAATGTAAGTAAACATAAATAACCTTTATTTTAATAAATAATTCACTTGAAAAACATGTGAGTGCTAATAAGTGACCTGTTTAAACCTGGCAACTCGGGGTTGCGGTTGACTAAAAGGTAGCGTCCATTTTTTTTTCATTTAAATAATATTGGATATATATAAAAACATGTAAATGCATTTCATCAACAAAAACGAATTCCCATAAATTTTAATAAAGGTGATTGCAGCACAATTTTTAGGCAACCCTGGTGTAATCTATTCTTCTATCATGTATCATCATCATCAAAGATGTATTTAAAAAATAATGCAATGGGATCTCGTACTATTACTTTGTCTCGTCTCATACCCTTCGATTATTATATTTATATTAAATATTTTCCTTTACCTACCTATCACCAAACGTAAAAAAAAATTCGCAATTCATAAGAAAATTCCTTGTTATTCTATTTAAAAATATCGATACTACTTCAGCCTACACGAGTATATCTATGAATGACGTCATATTATGTTCAAATTTTTTAATGATAAAATGTGAAAAAATGCTAAATTATCTTTTATCTATAATTGAACATTATTATTAACAATAAACAAAATACAAATCGTATCATGTTTACGAATGTTTACCATATCGGTACATAAGTTACAAATACATGAAATACTTTTTTCCTTCAATGTTGTTAAGTATAATTAAAAATGCATGAAGCGAATATAAGGTGACAAGTTTGTTTCATTTTCTTTGCTTAGTCAGATTCATTTCTTTCAAAGGTTAGAAATGAATTCATCATGAAATCATTCGACTCGCCTTTCCTCATTCTAATGTAAAAGAACCTCTACTGATCCTACAGCCCGGTCTCCACTACGAGAGGAGTACCCATTAAGGACGATGTTAAACTTGCCAGAGTAAACTAAATACTTAAAAGAGAAGACAATAAATAGTCGAAATGAAACGAGTTGAAATAAACTGGCTCAGTTGTAGGGGGTGGAGGGAATATCAAATACAAAACTCTTTTTTGTCGAAATATTAATCTGTTTTATTTAAAAATCCGTTCCGTCCGTTCCGTTGGAAACCCAGCTTTAGAGACAAAACGCTCTTCTTGCCAAAAATACAGTTTTTCACAGTATCAGCTTGAACTATTTGATCGCGTACGACATAGAGATGTTCGAATCGTTGAGGACCCAATTATCTGTGAAAGGCTTGACACTTTGGTCTTATGTAGGGACGTCTCCTCGCTGTGCGTTCTCTACCACAGTTATAATACAGAGTGTTTTAAGGAACTGTTTGATTTGTTACCTGTCGCCAAATTTTTTAACCGCAAAGTACGTCACAAACTCAAATACCATCCACACCACCTGGATGTGTGGCACTCCACTACTGTGCGGTTTCGTAGGAACTTCCTTCCACGTGCCACAGAACTATGAAATGGTCTACCTGTGGCAGTGTTTCCAGGTCAATAAAACCTAGAGCTCCTCTTGTGTTACACGGAAAATCTAATATTAAGACACACCGTTCTCCATTTTTCCCCTTCCACTTACATCCATATTAGGTAAAGAGATATTGTAGAGGTCTTAATTAAAAGTAATACAATTATTGCACCAGTATTTTTTTAGTCATTAAATTTTACATAATTTTTTTCAACTATTTTTAGTATTTTTTAAAATTAAATTTCATTAACATAAAAGCGGCTGAATAGATTTAAATGAAATTTGACTATTGAATTTTACGTACAAGCAGGCTCAATCGAAACTTCAAATAGATACCTTGATTTTTAAGTCACCAAAACATATATAATGAATAAAATTTAAATGGACTATGAACTATCTATACATTCTACAATCTTTGGTCGATAATGATAAGCTAGTCATCATTGTTTATCTGCTCTTATATACACTATAAATAAAACCAAAGACAGTTTTTCCTTGCAATATATAATAAGTAAAGGTGAAGTTAGCACGTGTGAATTAAAAAAAGTGACAATGCCCCCAAACGTGATTGAGCCTTTGGAAGTGGACCCCCAAGAAAATACCAGTGATTTTAAAGCAAATAATGTTCCCATAGAACCATCACCAAATAATAGCAATTATGGGTTGAAAGTATTCCAATCCTCACTAAATCTGCTGGCTCACGTTTTAATAGGAGCTACAGTTGGGATTTCAGTTCTTTTTTCCCTACAAAATGGATTACCTATGGGGGCTACTAGGCTGCACATTCTTTTGTGCGTACTTGGTGTGAGTATTTCTTTTAACTTCGCTTTGATCCCTAAAGTGATTTCTGTAATTCATCATTCAATTAATTATTATTAATTATTTATATATATATATTTCGTAAATATTTAATTTCAGTATCAGTTACTAATGGCCGAAGCTATTCTTAGTTTATGCCCTCATAACGGTTGGTCGGCCAATCTTCGCTTGTTTGACAAGAAAGTAGCGCACACAGTCTTACAAGTCTTAGGGGCAGGTTTAGCAATTGCTGGAAGTTTTATCAAAATTATTGATAAGAGTGTGCACTGGAACACTTTGCATGGCCAATTTGGTAAGCATATTTTAAATTATATAAGTTACTACAAATATGCAAGCCAGTCGTGGCGCAGTGGCACAAGTATGTGACTGTAAGTATGACCGGTTATAGAGTTATATCCCCACTCGAAGAAATTAAATAATTATTTAAATTTATATTTTCATTTCTTCGTCCTGTTATCGAGATCAGTCGGGTTGAGTTCCGTCACTCAACACGCAATATGTCCAGAATTCAGTGGAAAGTGGTCTTAATAGAGTAGTTCACAGAGTGTCTTAACACTAGGTTCCCTCTGTCAGCGTCAAGCTGATTTTAATTTATAAATATGATTAATTAAAACTAACTTATTTGACATTTAGAATAACACTTCAGACTTCTTTAAATATAGTATTGTATTGTTTCTACTAAATAATAGAAAAATAAAAAAATATTAAGCGCTTAAAACACTATTTATATCAAATAGCATGTAACAAGTACTTAGCGGCTTTCAATCAATGATAAACAAATATTTTTCATAATCTAAAATGGATATAATATCTGTAACGTATCCTTTTTACTATGTAGTATAAAAATTGGTCGGTTTCCAGGAGGCGCGGGTTCGAGTCCCGCTACGTTCAAATTTTTATACGTTTTCTAAATAAATCTTTGTCTTTCTTAAGTGTGGAATAATACTTTAAAAATGTTAAAAACAATAGTATAAAAATATTTTTTGTTATAGGTTTAGTGGCACTAGTATTCAGTGTCGTAAGTCTATTTAATGGAGTGGCTTCTTTCTACGCTTACAATTTACGTAAGTGCCTTCCAAGTAACTTATCCAAGATTACACATATATGTTTCGGGGTCGTCGCTTTTGGTGCATCCTGCATCTCTCTCTGCTACGGCTTCGACAAGAACAGCTTCAAGAACTGGGCAACACCTGCTGTCACTTACGCAGTGATGGGATTCACCGCTTGTTTCACTACTATTATAATAATAAATCCTGCGATCACTTTCTACAATAAAACCTCACGAGTGCTTGGAAAGTGATTAAGATCAGTATTAAAATTATTTGATATTTTGAAAACGTTAAAGCAATGGAATCTCAGTTTTGGATATTGTGTTTGATAATGTATTTATTGAAATAAAAATAACTAAATATATTTTTTAAACATTTTTAAAGTGTTATTCCACACTTAGGAAAAAAAATACTTATTTGAAAAACGTATAAAAATTTGAACGTAGCAGGACCCGAACCTCGAAACCCGAACCTCGAACCCGCGCCTCCCGGAAAATGATCTGGTCGGTTTCCAGGAGGCGCGGGTTCGAGTCCCGCTACGTACCATTTTTTTATACATTTTCGAAATAAGTATAACTAAATATATTTTAATAATAGTAATACATTACGACGTCACTACAGATATACATAAGGATAATAATCCTTGATAACATTCAATAAATGAGTATTCTTTTTTAACAATATTTTTAATTATATCCTTAATAAAATGTTTTGGATTTATTGAATGAAAAACAGAAGTCGGTTAATCACATTAACCATTAATTATATAAATTTATTACATTATTGATAAGAGTATTAGGTACATCGATTATAAGACGTAATTCCCACTCGGTAAAATCTTAATATCTATAGTATTTAATTTTTCCGGTTCGATTGTAAATATGATGTTTGAATGTCATATAAATTAACCTGCATCTGTCTCTGCTACAACTAATAGCAGGGGCAGAAGCGTGTGAATGTAAGCCCGACGGTTGTTAGTTAGATCTCGCTCAGGAAAATGTTTTATTTTTTTTTATTTCATTTCGCTTTTAGTAATAAGGCAAAGCACGGCTTTGAGTTCTGACATTCAACATGCCTCGAGATTTCGGCGGTAATTGGGAAAGAGTCTTAACACTAAGTTTTCTCTGCCTACCCTGATGTATGCGGGTTACAGTGTAAAGTTAAACAAATGTTATTATACTTATACATAATACAATTATTATGTACATTACATATAAAGAAATTTGATAAATATCGAATAGCTAATTTTATTTTTATTGCATTTTTGCATTTTTATTCTTTTAACATAATTTTTTTATGTTGATAATAAAGTAGTTACATATAACCCTAATAGCAAAAGCAGTCCTAGAAATATAAAAAAACATCAAAAAATCTTATATTCTCAAAGAGATCGAGCAAACTCGTTCGGAAACGGGCAAGCGATCACAACAGATAACTGCCCCGTGTAGGAGCATCTTATCTTTATGGCATCTGAAGCTAAAGGAAACTGCAGAAAAGAATAATAGCTATCGATACGCACATTCTGAAATATAGTATTGTTGCCGTACCTAATATATTTTTTGATAAATGCAAAAACTATGGACCCCTGGCAACTTTACTTTGTGATTTTTTTTCAGGTTCACGCTGTATCCCGCGCATAGCAGAGTAGGCAGAGGGAACCTGATCTTGTGTTATGACACTCCATTCCCATTAAGACACTTCTCTACCCCACTTTCCATCGAATTCTAGTGACGGTGATGGAACTCAACGCTGCGTTTGACCTTGATACCAGAGCAAGGAAATGAAAATACTACATATTTCATTTCCTCCAGTGGGAGTTGAACCCAGAAACTGGCGAACCACGCTGTGCTCTGGCTTTGCTAAGCTTTTTTGGTTATATTTCAGCGTAGCTTCGCTGAGCTGAAATATAACTAATTGAAGCAAATTTTAATATTATACAAAATCTTTTTATGTAATAACCTAATTTATATACTAATTTGTAATGGCTTATACGAGAAATAACATATTTATTGTTTTTGTAATTACGTAATGAGAATTATTCATCAGTATTTTACCCGACTACGGCGAAGCAAAAAGGAGGGTTGTGATTTTGACCTGTATGTGGGCATGAATGTTCACCTGTTCCCTCAAAACTTCTAAATTAGTTATCATAATTGGACAAATGAGGTGTCGTTAGAAGCCTCTTGGTTGTCCGCTGGTTATATGTTACATGACTTTACGTTAAATTGACTACAGCGCCCCCTAGGGTACTTAAAGTAAAGAACTAAAAAAATATTTACGGTGTCGTGTAGGGTATTAAATGAAAGAGCTTATTAAATTAAATTATTAGCTGTTGCTCCCTATTTTGCATATAATCATCTGATTCACCTTGCAAGAATTTATAAAATGAATACTAAACTATTTTTGAACAATTTAATGTGTTATACATTTAAGAAAGAAAAATACTTATTAAGAAAACGTATAAAAATTTGAACGAACGGTTTCCAAAGAGGCGCGGGTTCAAATCCCGCTACGTTCACATTTTTATACGGTTTCTTAATAAATATAATACTAAACTAGTTAAGTATTATATCATAATTGGACAATCAATAGGAATTTACAGAACTCCAAAATAAGTTAAATATAAACGTGCAATAAGTTGTTCACTTAATAGTCGGTAAATTTTGGATAGTTTCTACATAATAATTTCAGTAAAGACCAGTTCTTGCTTCGTACTTTTTAGAGCTTGTTTTAGTAATCGGGTTTTAGTTATAAAACTTTTTTTTATTCATTTTATTTCTGTCATTAAATTTATAAGAGTGGTCATTAACCGTAAATGACGTAAATACCGGTAATATACTAGATTATGCGATTTTTTTTATAGAATATTGATAAGATTATGCTTAATATGATAGCTTATCATATTTCAATTATATCATTTACAAAAATTTCAATTGCATTAATTACTTTAATTAATATTTTCGCAGAAAATTGGGAAACAATATAATAGCTATAGTTAAAAAAAATTAAAAATCTAAATATTTTATTTTTATAGTTAATGCAAGCTATCGATAAAATTATTATCAAGTATAAATAATAAAAGAGAATTTCAAATATATCTACAACAATACCGACCTGGTCGGTTTCCAGGAGGCGCGGGTTCGAGTCCCGCTTTTTTCAATTTTTTATACGTTTTCTAAATAAGTATTTTTCTTTTCTAAGTGTGGAATAACACTTTAAAAATGTTTTAAAATATATACAACATTTAACGTCTACTCATTCACGTAGCGCTATTTCTGTTATCAGCTATAATCACACGAATTAACATAAAAATTGTAAAACCATTAGTAATATCGCCATTTAAAATAATATTTACTTAGACCAATGATAATACGTAGAAGGAAAAATATTTTTATCTTTAGATATGTATCGCATTTTGCGAAGCGAGCAGAGCTGTGAGTCCGTAATGGTGGAAACTTAACGTCGAAATAAACAAGTTTAGCACTATCATCACTCTTTCTTATGTTCGTCTCTCTTTCTTATATTTAATAAAAAATAAAAATAAATCAGCTTCACGCTGAGGCAGAGGGAACCTAGTGTGAAGACACTCCGTTCCCCACTTTCTGTCGAATTCTGGAGGCGTTGCGTGTTGAGTGGCAGAACTCAACGCCGCGCTTAACCTCGACACCAGAGCGAAGAAATGGAAAATATAAGTAATATACATGCCTTGTTAATAAATATCAACCATCATTTCAACTTTCTTAGACAAATTAAAATATATCAAAATATGTAATAAGCAATTTTGTTAAATGCTTAACGTATCAAAAAGGCTGCTATTTTATGAGTTATAATAATGTAAAAAAATATAACAGACTTTTCCAATTAGGCAACCGTTAAAAGGAGCACAAGCTTGTGACTGTAAGAGCGACGGTTATGGGTTCAATTCCCACCCGGTGGCACTAAATATTATTTATTCATATGTTCATTTCTTCGCACTGGTAACAAGGCGGAACTCAAAGGGCGTCTTTGAGTTCCACCACACACAACGGCTCGAAAATTTGGCGAAAAGTGAAGAAAAGTGTGACTTAATATTAATTAACACTAGGATTCCTCTGTCTACCTTGCTACATGCGGGATACAGCGTGAAAATTAAAAAAAACTTTTATTTAAATCGTAAAATATGTACTGTAATATGCATATATAATAAATAATTTTAACTTATCGTTTTCAATAATCCGTGTCGTAGAACTCTAAGGTTTTCACTAAGCGTGACGATATCAGTATAAGACATGCGGTACAAGCGTGTACAATTTTATATATAGGCGTTTATATAGCTTGTGACTCACATTTTTATTATAAACAAAGTTAATAATTAAATATTAGTTAATAATTTTATTTTATTTCAAATAGTACTACTAAAGTTTTTTTTTCATGACACCAATGTTAAATTATATTGTCAAGACGAGAAATTTATATATTTTTCAAAAAGGACTTAATATATTTTTTTTATCTATAACTATAAAATAAATTGGAATAAAACCTTTTCAAAATTTACAAACGTAATTTTGCTTAATTTTCAAGTACTTTAGTCGATAAGTTAATCAAATAAAAAAGAAGTATAAAGATCTTGAAAATTCATATATCTAATATATATCTAAGGTAACAAAAATATGAAGAGCAGAGAATTATTTTTTCACATAATCAAAAATTTAAACCAACATATTTTTTTGTTGTAATAATATAAGTATCGTCAAGTTACATAGAAATGTAAGCAGAGTCAGTCCTACAGGAACCACCACCACCAGGCCGGAAGGGTGCTGAGAAGCTCTCCACGGCAAGAAACTCAAGAGATGCTCTTTTTAATCAGAATATAATTTACAATAAATATACATTATTAGCTTCCCAAATGAACATGAACAGCATTTAATTCCACACACTATTATCATTACAGTATTACGTACGATAATAATCACACATGTAATCTAAAGTTATGTATATAAGAATCCGGGTACAACTGGGTACGTGGGTACTGGAAATGTCACCGGTACATACAAAAAAATACTTTTATTTTATAACAAATATCATTGCCATTCAAAATTATTATGCTTAACAATGTATTTTAGCAAATATATAACCTACATTGATAAATATTTTTATCGAGTAATTAAGATGATAAAAAACATAAAAAATAGTTAAGTGCGAGTCGGACTCACCCACCGAAACTTCCGCACCAATTTCAGGATATATTTCACCAATTATAGGATAAGATAAGTTAACGGGAAGTACACTGGAGAACTTAAAAGAGATAAACTTAAGTTTGCGGACATATGTATGAAATTAACTACAAAGGTAAGTTTGTAATGATTTTTTCTATGATATACCCATAAATTTTCACTTTTCAATTTTTTCCGTTAGTTATTTTATAAGTTCTTACTTCGTGCCAAATTTTATAAATATAGATGCACGGGGGGCACCTGTAGCATTTGATTATGAGGCGAATTTCATACAAAAACTATATATAAATTCTCTTATCTTCTGATTGCGTTAACTTAGAAGCTTGGTTATTCTGTGCTTTAAGAGTTTTTTCTGTGCTTAAATATTTAATATTAATTTCAGCTTAATAACCTAAGTGATCCTATAAGGGTTCCGTTTTTATTTTTGAGGTACGGAATCCTAAAAATAAATAAAATGGATTAATTGATAATGTTTAGGTACATCAAAATATGTATATATATAGATAAAATCCACCAATCTATGCGACTAATGGCAATGATAAATAAAAATTATTTTTGAATAACAAACAGGAAAAGAAAAATAACAGAGAATTTCTGTTAAAATTCACAAATTACACTTAGTCAGACATTTTAATTAAATTGAACACATTGATTGACATTTGGACTGATATAGTTATGTTGAATGTAGTTTTATTCAAATTGTATAAAAAATACTATTATTTTTAGTTTTTTCTTTAAGTAATATGAGCGAAAGGGGAAGATATTTCCTATTTTTAAAATTTTGCGCTATTATATTATTTAAACCTATGAATGTTACAAATGCGAAAGTAACTCTATCTGTCTATCTGTTATGCTTGGTATGATTTAATCTATATTTATATAAATATTATAAGACTGAATGTGAAGACTGGGGAGTTCGTTTGCTTGAACGCTCTAATCTCAGGAACTTCTTGTCCCACTTCCATTTAAAAAATATTTTACACATAAATACAATATAAAAGTTCTTGACAATACACAAAACAAAACACATAGTACATACATAATCTATACCTTTATATATAAAATTGTAACTGATCGCTCTCTGTATATGGAAGATATATATGAGCAAATTTATCATTAATCAGTATAATAGACCCAAAACATAGATTTTTTTTTTATCTTTTTGTCGCTTCGTCTGTACATTTGTGCACGCTAATCTTAGAAAAAATCTTAGAAATGCCTTTAACTAATTTAAATGCAGTTTTCACTATTGTATTTTGGAAAACTTCCCTTAAAATTTAGAATTTGTTTTATTTAAATCAATTCATAAAAAAGAGAAGAAGAGATAGATTCCCTCTGCCTACCTTGCTGTGTGCGGGATACACCGTGAAGCGGATTTAATTTGAATAATTATGAAGTTGGAACACACGAGCGGGTCGCTAATATTATTATAATCTAATTTCATCCACAAAATCTCTGATAACATCACATATCAATATGAAAATCAAATACAATGTAAGGCAATCGAACGTAAATCCTTAGAACGTGATTATACTTAAACCTTATTAAGACATATCGATTTTATACGATCATGCACTAACTATTATATCTTAATACGATTCAATAAGTAGTATAGCGGCTCTTACCCCAGAGGCCGATATGCAGTTGAGAGGCACTCAGCGGAATTGACTGGAACGCGAAGCATAGCGTCACAAACACACACTCACCACGATTAAGGAGTATACAAACGTATTCATACGATCTCTAACCACAAATCGTGGATAATTGACTATACTGGAACTGTCACTAACGATCGTTCTTGCATGTAATGTACGGATATTTCTGTATATGCGAGATATATATATATATATATAAATGAGACTTCTTAAATAAAATAAAAGTCTTAAAAAACTTCAATAATATATAATTATAATACAACACGTCAGTTCTATTTTTATGAAAATAAACCAGTTTTGTTAGTGTCATAATTTTCCATTGTTATCAAATAATTGGTTTATAGGGTTGATCAATTTAATTATCGATATCAATTAACATCCATTACCATTTATGATAATATACGTATAAAATAACATATTTTAGCTTATCTTTAATTTTACAACAAATTTATTTAATTAACTTGTAAAAAGACAGAAGATAATTTTACCGTATTTTAACATAACCATAAAGGCAAACCAAATTTCGGTTTAATTTGTTCAGTACTGTCAGTAAATGGTCTGGTTAGTGCTTTTTCATTCTTACATTAGTTATTTTATTTCGTATTTTATAGTACAAGTATAGCCCTAACTCGTCAGGGTGTGGTTGCATAACTGATGATAACAAATAAAATGTTTTTTTTTTTAAAAATCTGTCAAATAAAATACTACGATTTCTTTCATTTATTTTTATTTTGAAAAGTATTAAATTCAAATTTTGACATGTCAAGGCTATTTTTAAACAAAAATATATATTTCCAAATTAATACAACCACGCTTTGTCTTAAGCTTATTAAGAATGTAGAATAGAGAGTTCATGCTTAGGTATATGCTTTGAGGCCAGTCGTGACGCAGCGGCACAAAGTGTGCCTGTAAAACCGACTTGGTTGTGGGTTCGATCCCCACTCGAAAAGATGAAATATTTACTTAAATTTATATTTCCATTTCTTCGCTCTGGTGTCGAGGACAAGCGCGGCGTTGAGTTCTGCCACTCAACACGCACTGCCTCCAGAATTCGGCAGAAAGTGGGGAACGGAGTGTCTTACACTAAGTTCCCTATGCCTACACCTGTTGTTTGCGGGATACAGCGCGAAGCTGATTTTGATTTATTTTTTATGCTTAGGTACGTTTGGACGAATCATACTGCTAATATTACCCA